>CM060689.1:140542045-141742045 GCA_030686995.1 Artemisia argyi
TTGACTTTTTAAGTTAAACTAAAAAGTTGACTAACATGAACTTTAGATTAATCCTACTTACTGATTATGTTGTATTAAGCTAAAAAGAGATGAAATTAAGCTAGTTTACAAACTTTTGAGCTTAAATTATGAAAATGGCCAATCAAATTTCCACAGATAATAAGTAAGGTGAGATTAAAGTGAATTTTGACTTTATTACAAATAAAGACTGGTGTTTATGGTTGTACCGAACTAGTGTGACTATAAGTGCTGTGTATCAACCAAAATTACCAACAAATACACCTTGTAACACAGTCAAACCAGTAATCCCAAACAAGCCTTGATGAGGCTGATATTGTGATTATCAAAAGGATTCATAGATTCTAACCATAATACTTATTGCCAAGAACATATAATGACATGTTACACTGATGTGCTGTGTATCAACCAAAATTACCAACAAATACACCTTGTAACACAGTCAAACCAGTAATCCCAAACAAGCCTTGATGAGGCTGATATTGTGATTATCAAAAGGATTCACAGATTCAAACCATAATACTTATTGCCAAGAACATATAATGACATGTTACACTGATTGAAGCACATAAACATCACTGAATACATCAACTACCATAAATCACTGAAAACTTAATTTTGACTGTAAAAATGAAGTACAAACCAACTTATGGAAATTGATTAACAAACTAACTGTTTTAAACAATAATTTAACTAACAAGCACTAATTAAGCATAAAAACAATAATGATAAACAGTAATAAGAAGCTACACAGTAAAAGCTAAAAATAGAGATTTAAGCTTACAATATGCAATCCAGTGTATAACAATGAACCAGAGATCAAAATCACTCCTAATAGCTTTCCACAAAGCTTCTAACCCAGGGCCATCAAGAATATACCTTGCTCCATTGCTTTCTTAACCATTTACACTGATTTTTTATTTTTGAGTGAATTTTTAGTATTTTTGAGTAATTATGAGTTTTATAAGTTCAACCTGATTTTATGGTTCTAAAAGCTTACAGAAGCTTGATTATGAACTTATATGAGCTTATGGGTCCCTAACAACAGCTAATAACAACATTCAAAGTAACATGAGATTTTAAGTAAAGCAAATTTGCATAAACTGAATTTGAAATGAGAAACTGAAAATAGTTTTGATTAACACTGAGAATCTTAGAAATACAACTTGAAAGCTTAAAGTTACAATGGAAACTTGAAATTTACTAATACGATTTAAGATAAACTAAATTACACTAGATAGATCCCCTCTTCTTTATAGACTTTTTGATATTCCCACATGCTTCTGAGCATTTCCCATCAAGAAAATTGGCCGTTGGATGTCTGCAAATGATCCTGGCCTTTAAATCCAATTTTTGCGCCAAAAGTCTTTAAGATAGCTTGCGGCCGATATATTGCAATTAAGGAACTTCGGATGTTTGTGGAGGTGGAAGGAGACAAGAAAATGTATTTTTGATGGGTTTGGGGCTAGTATTCCACAAAAACAGGGGTTGTGAGTAGAACAGTGAAAGATTGATGGTGGGGAAGCATTTAATGCAAAATGGGTGTGAATTATGAGGTGGAAGGAGTAGGTGGTGAGCTGGGGAGGACAGGTGGTGGAAGAGAGGTGGAAAAACCACCCTGGTTTTGGGTTTGCAGGTGTGGGGGAGACGGATGTACAGTGTTTGGCGGTTTTGGGAGGTCAAACGGGGTCAAACCCCGTTTTATTAATAAAAGGGGTGTGGGCTTTTGTGTTTTGGGCCTGGGAAAAAAGGGACGGGCTGGTAGGGTTTGTTTGGTAATGGATTTGGTTTAGTTTTATTTTTGGTCAGGTTTGGTTTAAGTGGTAAAAGCCCAAGGACCAATGTTGTAATTTCTGAATTCTTGAAGGGTTGAACATGTAATTTCTCCATAGTTATCACAAGGACCAATTATGCCATTTAAGAATAGTACAAGGTTTATTTTTTTTATATTTTTCCATTTTTAAAACCTTAAGGACTATTTTTGACATTTTTCAAACTTGAGGGACTAAAATTGCCATTTTGTAAATTTTAACTTTAAAGGATTTCTTTTGACAACTTATGAATCCCAAAGGACCTTTGATGAAATTTCAAATGTTTTGGATTACCAGGGACTAGATTTGCTAATTTTCCAAAGTTTAGGGATTGAAACTGCCAAGTGTGCAATCTTTGATAAATATTTATCTGTTTTCCATCCTTTTGCACTTAAAACATATAAAAACACGTTCCAAGAATATTTTATGTATTTTGAGGCATTTCAGTGTGTTTTAGTAGCTTAAATGTGAACGAAATGATGAGTATTTAGACACTCATCAATCATCCACACTAAACTATTGCTAGTCCTTAGCAATCTTTTGAGAAAATTTAATGGATTTTTGTCTCTTTACCAAAAGCCATTACTTTTGGCGTAGCCAAATGTTTTAGTTCAAGTAAGAACTATGATACACTGATAACCATGTGATTTTGAGCAAACTACAAGCTGTCAACGGATTTGTTTTGTCTTTACCAAAAGCCGTTTGCTTCTGTACTAGCCAACTCTTAGATAAGATACAATTATTATCTTTGGTGAGCTGATTACCAATTATGGATTTTCCACTACCTTTACCACAAGCCATAACCTTGCGGGCTAGCCAACTCTTAACTTTTAAGGATATGGTGAGTTGAGCACCATACAATTTTGGGAAAATTGCAAGCTATGAACGGATTTGAGACATCTTTACCAAGAGCCGTTTGCTCCTGGATTAGCCAATCCTTTTGTGGGTTAGACATGGTGGACTGATAACCATTTATTGCATTTGTAAGTGTGAAAAAACTTTAAATTTTGATCAAATGAGGGTGCTTGATGGAACATATGTTTGAATTCGTGAGAATCCCCCCCCCCCACTTCGAAATGAATATTGCCCTCAATATTCAAAGCATCGGGTGTTAAACCAACACTTAGAACGTAAGAAGGAAATACTAATAACCTTTATTATAGTCTATATACATTTTTTTTTTCTTTTTTTTTTTTTTTTTTTTTTTTTTTTTTTTTTTTTTGAGGATATATACATATATACAACATGTGGGGCATCTCCCCCACACTTGGGTGGTAGAAAGGGGAAAGAAGACAGAAATATGGGTGAAAACCCATATTGAGCTACTGTTTTTGATTACCGAGTCGCTAGCTTGACTCGACCTCGAATTAAATTGTTCATAAGGAAGCTACTGTTTTTGATAACCGAGTCGCTAGCTTGACTCGACCCCAAATTTAATTGTCCTTGGGGAAAGTTTGGAGATCCGGGACAACCATGGATGGTATATTCTCTCCAAAGTAGTGTTTCAAACGGTGCCCATTCACTTTAAAACATGGACCGTCATTTTGAGATAACTCAACGGTACCATATGGATAAACCTTAGTAATAGTGAATGGGCCAGTCCAATGGGTTTTGAGTTTACCCGAGAAGATCTTTAATCTAGAATTAAAGAGAAGGACTCGATCACCAACGTTAAAAATGCGGTTTTTTATTTTTGAGTCATGAATCTTCTTTGTCTTTTCTTTATAGATCAAAGAGTTCTCGTAAGCCTGATCACGTAGTTCATTTAATTCATTCATTTGAACTTTTAGGTGATCACCCGCAGTTTTGAGGTCAAAGTTGGCATGTTTCAATGCCCAGTAGGCTTTGTGCTCAAGTTCCATCGGAAGATGACATGTCTTTCCGTACACAAGCTTGTAAGGCATACACCCAATGGGTGTTTTATAAGCTGTACGAAAGGCCTATAGTACGTCATCCAATTTATCCGACCAGGCAGCACGGTTTTCTCCTACAGTCCTCTCAAGTATCCTTTTGATACCACGGTTTGAAACCTCCACTTGCCCACTTGTTGTGGGTGATACGCGGTAGAAAGATGGTGAGTTACACCATACTTTTGCATGACTTTGTCAAATTTGTCATTGCAGAAATGCGTACCACGATCACTTATGAAAGCACGTGGAGTTCCAAAACGGGCAAAAAGAGATTTCAGGAATTTCACAACAACTCGGGCATCATTTGTGGGTAAAGCTTTTGCTTCAACCCATTTTGACAAGTAGTCAACAGCCACAAGTATGTATTTGTTTCCTCTAGATGATGGGAATGGCCCCATAAAGTCAATGCCCCAGATATCAAAGATCTCATAGACTTGAATAGCATTTTGTGGCATCTCATTTCTTTGTGAAATGTTTCCGTGACGTTGACAAGTGTCACAGGTTTTAATGAGATCCTGGGCATCCTTATAAATTGTGGGCCAGAATAATCCGGAATCAAACACCTTTTTGGCGGTGTAGTTGGGATTATGATGGCCCCCAGTGGGTCCAGCATGGCAAGCCTTGAGGATTTCAGTGGCTTCCTGCCCATAAACACACTGTCGGATGACTTGATCCGCACAGATTTTGAATAAGTAGGGGTCATCCCAGAAGTAATGTTTGATATCCTTAAAGAATTTATTCTTCTGCTGGGTTGACATCCCTTTCACAACAAAGTTACCCGCATGGTAGTTTGCGAAGTCAGCAAACCATGGGGTAGTAGAATCTCCACGAAAAGCAACCGCATTTAGTGTTTCGAGAGGAAATGTTTCATTTATTTCCTTTTTCTCATACACATCTTGATGAAGGTTCTCTAATCGGGATAGATGATCAGCAGCCAGGTTCTCAGCTCCTTTTTTATCACGAATAATGATATCAAATTCCTAAAGGAGGAGAACCCAACGGAGCAATCTCGGCTTTGCATCTTGTTTTACAAAGAGATATTTTAGAGCCGAGTGATCCGTATACACTACGCATTTGGTCAAGATTAAGTATGTCCGAAACTTTTCAAAAGCATACACCACGACTAATAATTCTTTTTCCGTAGTAGTGTAATGAGTTTGAGCTTCATTCATAGTTTTGCTTGCATAGTGGATAGGCTGAAAGTGTTTCGTTTTGCATTGCCCCAAGACTGCACCGATAGCAAAATCACTTGCATCGCACATGAGCTCGAAGGGTAAATCCCAGTCGGGGGCAACAAGAATGGGTGCTTCAGTAAGCTTTTTCTTCAATGTTTCAAAAGCTTCGATGCACTCTGATGAGAAGATAAAAGGAGCATCCTTCTCGAGGAGATGAGTCATAGGCCGGGAGATTTTAGAAAAATCTTGTATGAATCTACGATAGAAACCAGCATGACCCAAGAAACTCCTAATACCTTTTACGGTAGTAGGGTGAGGCAATTTAGCAATGACATCAACCTTAGCTCTGTCAACCTCAATCCCATTCTTGGAAATCTTATAGCCGAGGACAATGCCCTCTTTGACCATAAAATGACTCTTTTCCCAATTTAGACATAGATTGGTGTCTTCACACCTTTTCAGCATGTTTTCTAAATTGGTGAGACATGTTTGGAATGAATCCCCAATGACCGAGAAGTCATCCATAAAGACCTCCATTGTTTTACGGATCATGTCGGTGAATATGGCCATCATGCACCTCTGGAACGTACCTGGAGCATTACATAAGCCAAAAGGCATACGTTTATAAGCAAAGGTTCCATAAGGGCATGTAAAGGTAGTATTTTCTTGATCTGATGGATCAATGGGTATTTGAAAGTATCCTGAGAAACCATCAAGGAAACAATAGTACTCGTTTCCTGCTAATCTCTCAAGCATCTGATCCATAAAGGGCAGCGGAAAGTGGTCTTTGCGGGTGGCGTCATTCAACTTTCGATAGTCAATGCAAACACGCCACCCGGTAACCAGCCGAGTTGGAATCAACTCATTTTCCTCATTAGTGACAACAGTAATGCCACCCTTTTTTGGGACGCAATGGATGGGATTAACCCATGGACTGTCAGAGATGGGGTAAATCAATCCAGCATCAAGAAGTTTGAGAACCTCTTGTTTAATGACATCATGGATTTTTGGATTCACCCGTCTTTGATGTTGCACTGCGGGCTTGAAGTCATCCTCCATTAAGATTTTGTGTGTACAAAAATCTGGGTTAATACCCTTAATATCGGAGAGCTTCCAAGCAATTGCTTGCTTGTGTGACTTCAAGACCTTTATGAGATCAACCTTTTCCTCAGTACTTAAACCTTTAGCAATAATGACGGGTAATTTGTCATTACCCACCAAAAATGCGTATTCAAGATGAGGAGGTAAGTCCTTGAGCTCGACCTCAGGAAATTCATCGTTTTTATCAACCGATTTAATTTCCTTATTATGAAGTTCTACGGGAGGGAGTGGACAAGAATTGTCTTGATTTAGCAATTTCTCAAGGAGAAGAATATCTCCCTCTAGATCAATCTCAGTGTTATCAATTCCCTCTGGAATTAAATCACTTCTGAGAAAAGCCTCGACCTCTTCCAAAATGAAATCACTTCCCTCAAACGGAGTGAGAGAATGAGAAGAGTCGGAAATGATAAGGTTGAGATGATGGAGTGGGATCCCCACTCACAGAAATATGAGAATAACCAAGAAATTCTTGAGAGTACTCCTCTGAAGCAATGTCTATGATGTCTATTTGGTTAACTGCTTCAGAATCATAATTTGAGGAGTACCTCGAGGTTTGATCGAGGTTAAAGGTAACAGCTTCATTACCCACACGCAAGGTGATTTCTTGCTCAAATACATCGATAAGAGCACGACCTGTTCTAAGGAATCCTCTCCCAACAATGAGAGGAACCCTTTTATTAGCATCGAAATCAACAACCACAAAGTCAGCGGGGAGATGGAATTTTCCTACTTTCACAAACACGTCCTCAGCAATGCCAAGAGGTCGAGATATCGATCGATCTGCAAGCTCTAGAGTCATGCAGGTAGGAGTAAGATCCGGAAGAGAAAGTTTCTTCCAAACTGAATAAGGCATTAGGTTGATGCTTGCACCAAGATCAGCTAAGGCATAGCAATCAACCATTCCTGGAAATACACAAGGTATTAGAAATTTTCCAGGATCTCCAAGCTTCTTAGAAAGCTTCTTTAAAAGAACTGCTGAGCAGTTCTCATTCAATGGAGTCTTTGCCATTTCAAACAGTTTCTTCTTGTTGCTTAACAAGTGTTTGATTGTTGATGCAAACTTGGGCATCAGAATAATAGCATCCGCGAAGCTAATGTCAAAATGCAAATCTTGGAAGATTTGAAAGAATTTATCCATCTGGTGACTAGCCTTTTCGCGGAGCTTTTGCTCATTCAAACGTGAGGGGTAAGGAATAGAGGAGGTAGAAGGTTTAGATTTAGGGGTTTCAACTGGGATATCATGTGGTTCAAAAACAACTCTTGGTTTTGGTTTGGGTTTCGTGATAACATGAGGTGGGACGTCTTGCGTACCTCCATTATGAGTAGGAAGTACTTCGTCCTTATTTACCTCAGTTTCATTTTCCACTACCTTGGGAGAAGAAGAAGAAGGGGTAGTGGGAACAGTGGGTCCGTCATATGAAACTCCGCTCCTGGTTGTGATCGCCTTTGCATCGCCCCTCGGGTTTGCGATCGTGTTGCTCGAAAGTTTTCCAGAGCCCGAGGGTCGTTCATTTAAAGATTTCTTGATTTCAGAAATCTGGCTGACCAACAACCTGTTTGTCTCTTCTTGAGTTTTCATGAACTGCTTCAACAACTCATCAGATGATGATTGTGGAGCTGGGAGAATGGCTTGTGTTTGGTTGGGGAAATTTTGGACTCGGTTATTTTGATTATAACCTTGTTGTGGTTCAAAATTTCCCTGATTTAGATTACCATTTCCCTGAAAATGATTTCCCGGGTTGAAATTGTTTCTGTTAAAGTTTCCTTGGTTGTGGAAACCTTGATTCTGTCCAGAATTGAAATTCCCTTGGTTTTGATAACCTTGGTTCATTCAAGGTTGGTTCTAGTTTCAGTTTTGTAAATTCTGGTTTTGGTTGAAACAGGGTGGTCCCATATGTATGTTAGCACGGTAACTTGGTTCCATTTGAGGACGGTATTGATTACCTCCCTGATTTGAAGTACCGGCTAAGGCATTGGCTTCAAAAGGACTACCATCGGTGGCAGTACAATTGTAGTATGCATGTGGGCCACCATAAGTAAACATCCACTTTTTTTACTTCATCATGTGAAGGGTTTTGTGTGAAAGTGACTTTCTTTTGGTTTGAGATAACCAAAGCTTGAATAGCATCCGTGAGTTTGTCTATCTTAGCATCGGTGCTAGAAGTACTCACGGGAGATGAAGTAGAAGGACCATCACTCACTTGGGAGTTATATGGCTTTGTGCGTGTAGTGCGGACCTTGGACTTATTTTCAATGATTGCTAAAGCTTCTTTAGTTGTTTTGCTCAAAAAATTACCTCCCGCGGAGGAATTGTGAGAATCTTGGTCAGATTGACTCACACCATTATAGAAAGTGTCAATGTGCATTAATTCAATGAAACCATGATGAGGACATCGACGAAGCAATTTTTTGAAACGATCCCATGCGTCACTAAACGATTCATCAAACCTTTGAGTAAATTTGATGATTTCATTTTTAAGACTTGTCGTTCTGGACGGGGGAAAAATTCGTTTACAAATTTGGTAACTAAATCCTCCCATGTTGTTATTGAACGAGGAGGTTGTTTTTCCAGCCAAATCCGGGCTGCCTCCTCAAGAGAAAATGGGAATAGAAGAAGCTTGACTGCTTCGGAAGGGACGTTCTTGTATTTGATGGTAGATGTAATCTTGTTAAACCATCGAATATGAGCATGAGGATCATCCCTCTCAAAACCATAAAATTGACTTGAGGTTACTAGATTTAGTAACCCGGTTTTGAGCTCAAAGTATTCAGCCATAATGGCTGGGATAACAATAGCATCTCCGTAACCCTCGATGGGTGCTTGGAGAATCTCATTCATCGGACGGTCTTCCGCCATGATAACTGAGTTTGTGGCAACAGAACGTATCTCAGATACGGCTTTTGAGGCAGAACGTCTACGGCGCCTTCGAGGATTTCTGACAAGCTTACGGAAAGGGCTTGTTGACCTAGAAGAACGAGTGTGCATGCACTAAAGACGACTCTAAGAATCCTTAGAGTGACGGGAATTTAAAAATAGAAAAGAAAAATCTTTTTGGATTTTTTTTATAAGGAAATATAGAAATATGGACAAAGATGATATATAACAATGAGTGATTTATTCAAACTCACAAATGCTTCAAAAGTCGTTAAACGCAGCACACCTCCCCGGCAGCGGCGCCATAAATTGATTGGTGGTAAACAGTCAGAAATTATCAACCAAGTAATGGTCAACAAGTCAAACAGCCTAAACCAATACTCCGTGGAGTGTAGTGTCTCCCCGGGTCGTTAGATCCCAACGAGGCGTGAAATCTGAAATAATACGACTTTGAGATCAGGTGAAATGAACAGGAAAAGGGTTCAAGTGATTATACTACTGAAATATAAGTGAAAATAGCTTTGATAAGCTATATCAACTAATACGTGAAATCAGATAATCACAAATTCAAAGAAACTGGAAAACGCGTATGTTTAATATTTAAACGTAAACATACGAAACAAAACGATTTTAACTAAAGTAGGAATTTGCATGCCTTAGGGGCTTAAATGCAAATTAAACAGACTTAAAATATTTACATTATAATTATAAACTTATTTAAAAGTTAAGAAAACCTAAAAATGTAAAAAGAAATAAAAATGTACGTTTAAACTTAAATAAACGTAAACGTATGAAACAAACGTGAATTCTGTCAAATATAACTTCCACAAATGTGAAAATTATATTTTTGGAATCCTGAAAGTAAAAGAAAATTTATTGAAAATTTAAAATTATTTTTATAACTATTTAATTAATTATTATAATTTAATAACTATTTTCAATTATTTAATAATACACTAATAAATAAGAAAATGTAAAATAAGTCTAGAAAAATAAAATTAAAACTTTAGAAAAATCTAAAATATTATAAAACTTATTTTAGAACTAAAATTATATTTATTATACTTTTTATCTATTTATTATTAATTAATTACTATTAGGTTACAAATAATTATGATTTTTCACTTAGAAAAATGAAATTTAAACTTGGAAAAATCTAAAATAATATAAAACTATTTTTAGAACAGAAAATATATTTTTAAGACTTTTTATCTAATTATTATTAATTATTAACTATTTATTAATTATTAAAAACTAAATTAAATTCTAATAAATACTAAATAAACAAAGAAAAATCTGAAACTTTTTCTAAAAATATTTTATAACTACAGGAACTTATGAAAATTATAAAATTGAGAAGTGCTTAAGGAAAATAAGCTAATAAGCAATAAGCTTCTTAAATAGAAGCTGTCATTTCTCATAAATTTGGTTTTTCTTAATTTTTCTTTTATAAAACTATTTATATACTAAATGTATGACCTTAGATATCACAACTTTATCATAACAATAGAAGCTTAGAAGAAGGAAAGATGGAGACTTGATATGTATGTATGTGAATCGTTTACTAGAGAGAGAGATGAAAAGATGAGAGCTTTGATTAATAAAATACACACAATACACACACAAGCACACACCTCAAATGAGCCTTTGAGGTGTTTATATAGTAACTTACATAATGCCCTAAAAGGCTTTCCATGGGCTTGATCTAATGGGCTTGGTTTACATTTTCTAATAAATGCTTACATGATATACTTAATAAGTACCAAGTCCATAGCCCAATATTCTTAACTATTACAATACTTGTTGACTCAATAATGGTCGTCACTTTTTAATGCTAACAATCTCCCCCTAAGGGACGATCATCGAGATCTCCCTTTCATTACATAAATGATCAACACTTCTAATGCTAACAATCTCCCCCTAAGGGTGATCATTGAGATCTATCTTTTGTGTCCTTGATCTTTGATCTTTGAAGCTTGTTCTCTTTGAACTTTGAGTCTTGTTGTGTAATAGTTTTTTCTAGTTCCGTTGTTCCAATCATGCTTTGTGATCTCTGAATAATGTCGATTAGTCGTTCTTGCCTTTGATCAACATCTTTACTCTGTTGTCTTAACGTCTTTTCCAACATGCTCATACTTTGTTTGACTTTAAATCTTTGTGAAGTTCTCTTTTCTTTGACTTTAATCTTTGTTTCTTTAGTTTGTAGATTCTTTGACTTTGACTTAGAAACGTTCTGAACTTTGCTTAGCTTTGATCTTTGAAGAGAGCTTTGCAGGGTATGAGCATGTGGATCTTTGAGTGATGGTAACGGTCTTTCTCCAAGGAACATTCATCAGTACCTACATAAAACAGTTAGCAATAAAGCATCCGGTACTTACAGCTTCGGAATTAGAGATCGTTAACAGTATAGTGTGAAAACTCTCTCTAACCCTTGCCAAGGCCGTTCCTGAACCAGATACCCCCGAGAGGGCTTACTAGATCTACCTAAGTACATCAATGATTCAGGTGAGTCGCTGGAGATCACCCCACAACTGTAGACCGTTTGAGACATAGTAACCATCATGATAGATAAGGCAAGATCCATAGATCTCATAAAAGACTCTTACAACTTGTGTCCTTTTTGGCGAACACAAGTGTAATCATAGGAAAGTGTATCCTAAGAGATCTTTTGATGAATCTCATGGCTCTTGACTCGATAAGTGCACATTTAGTTTTCCTATGCGGAGACTAGGGATGGGTCTCCTGCTTCAATATCAACCATCTCTAAGAGATACATTGATAGTTTACACCGGTTCCCCATGAGAATGAAACAAATATCTTTTAAGAGATACCTGAGTGGCTAGAAGGTTTAGTGCAATGCGTCACTGGGTCTATGACGTCTTGTCTTCAATACCGGTGTCACCTTAGTAACAACCAGTAGTGTATGAGTTGAACCCGGTGTCTGCCCTAAGGTTGAACATATGCAGGGCTATTTCTTTTCACCCTTTCATTTGCTTTCTTTTTAATTCTTCAACCCCTTCTTTCTCCTTTCTCATTTTCTCCTTTTTTCAATCATACCTAAGGACTTCTAATTCTGGATTTGTCCTTGGGTAGATCCCTCCGGCTCTGGCGGATCATAGGACGGTTTTTCCTAACCTTAGTCACCTTATAACTTCATGATTATCCTATTGTTGCCATTAAACCATTTGTGAAAATCTCTCAACGTGTTTATGAAAACATACTTTTTTAACACTTTGAGAGTTTTGCATTTCATTTGAAGGACTCCCCCTTCACATGTGCTCATGGATTTATTAAGAAATTGGCACATGCATGAGGAGTTTGCACTTTTTGAATTGATCTACTTTCAGTGAACATGACCGATTCGAGACACGCTTACATCACTAGTTAGACTAGCTTGAAGTTATTATCCGGCCTGGTCAAGTCCACAGAAAGTTTCTCGAAACGGTACATTTCTACTAAGACAAATCCTTTTCGAGACACGCTTACGTGGCTAGTTAAAGAGTTCCATTGTCAGCTTTTAGGTGACAACTAGCCCTAGTAACTAACTTGATGTTATTACCCGTCGAGGATAAGTCTTTTCGATTACTAACTTTTGTTGTTTCATCAATTCTTGGGTCATTTCTGAGTCGAGCTCGCATGAGATTCAGCCACAATCTTAAACACATTGATCACATTTTAATCACGTCTTCTCCCCCTCAAAAATAGAATATCCATGGTATTTTTGATACCAATTGATTCATACCTTTTCTTTTTGGATAGCATATGGGAGAAACGGATGTTTGTAATTTCGTATAAGTTTCCTTTAAGCATGATCTTTTTGGAACTTCTTTTCATTACTCCCCCTAAAAAATAGAACATTTTGAGTAAATTTAAGCTTTTAAGGATTTGAGGGAGTAATATTTTGAGCTACATCGTGAAAAGTTTTGAAAACCTTTTGAAACATTTTTTTTAAAATTTTGCTCAGAAAATTAAGAAGACTTTGATAAGCTTTTTGGAGAGAAGTCTTCTTATCTTTTAGGATTGTTGCACAGACATGTACAACAGGGTCCTTTCTTTGAAAATCACGGGTTATACAATGTTATGTGTGCATAATCCATAATGTTTTTAGGATAAGTGCTCAAAAAATATTTAAAACCTTTGAATTGATTTAAGCACTTTCCTTTCTTTGAAGAATGAGTCCTTAGCTGAAATACTAAGAAGTCATTATGTTTTTGGATTAGACAACAACTTTTGGAACCCATTTAAGCACGGCGCCAACGGGTTTACCATATTTTGAAATCCATTTGAAAGTTGTGTCAATCCGAGACAAAGAAGTTGAATTCCAACGAGGACTAAAAACTGGTGTTTCATTTCGAAATAAAGCTCGTGGAATCAACGGTGATTTAAAACTCTTGTGCTTTTGAAAGTTGTTTGAGAAACTCGGTGTCTCTCTTGGAGTTTTAAAACTTGAAGAAGAAGTTTTCCATCCATTGTTGAAACTCGGCGTTTCATTTTGAAAATTCGTTTTTGAGATGAATGGAAAACTTCCAGAATTAGGATTTTTCCAAGCATAGCCATTCCTTTGTTGTAGCGGAAGCATTTCAGAGTATGAATATTTCAAATGTTTTGAACGGCTTTGCTTTGGTTTCCACACTGGCTTTACCGGAGTAAAACGGGAGTATGGAGTTTGAAAACCTTGATTCTTTTCTTTATGAGCACTTGCATTTGAAACCTTTTGAGGAGTGAATGTTTCAGAAAAATGTGGTCTCTTTGAAAACTTCCTTCCTTTTTGCAAAGAATAGGTGGTAAACTGAGAAACCTTTTTCGAAAATGGTTTTGAAGATACACACGTGTAAACCTTCTCTGAAACACTTACTTGTGGTTCAGACTCGTTTGAAACTTGAGATTTTCCTTTTGACCGGTTAAGAACATCAAACTTTGCTTTTAAGGCATTGTATGAGGTTCTCAAATCATTGTATTCTTTTTGAAGAGAAAGATGATCTGATGATTCCAGTTTTTCATGCAAAGAAGCATTTTGATTTTCAAGATGTGCAAAATATTTTTCATATTTGTCTGTTTCGATTGAAAAATCATTTTTGGTATCACCAAAATCCTTGGTTTGTTGTGCAATCGTTTTTTCCAATTCAACAATTTTCTTTTGAAGCACAGACTTTTCTTTTTCAAAAAGATGATTTGGTGTGATCTGAGAGTCAGATTTGTTTGAAGTTTGATTCTGAACTCTTGACCGCTTGATTGAATCAAACAAGTTTTTGTAAGTCTGTTTCAAATGCTCATTTTTTTTTTTTGTAATGATTGATTAGTGTGTAAATACTCATCATTTTTACCAATTCTGAACTGCCGAAACATCCAAAAACACTCAATAATGAATCAAAATAGTGAAAATATCCCAGGAAAGTGTTTTACATGTCTCAAATGCAAAAATACCAAAAACAGATGAAAAACGCACAAAGTTTGCATAATTGGCAGTTTCAGTCCCCCAACTTTCAAAAGTTGTCAAATCTAGTCCCTGGTCATTCTAAAAACTTGAAAAAGTCACCAAAGGCCCTTTTAAATCAAAAAGTTACATAATAAGTCCTTTGGTGAAAAGTTTCACAAAATGTCAAGTTTAGTCCCTGAACTTTGAAAATTGTCAAAAATAGTCCCTGGGATATGAAAAACTTTGAGAAAAACAAATTTTGTCCTTGCACTAACCTTTTATGACAGGATTGGTCCTTGGTGGAAAGTTTGGTGAAATTTACACAAATGGTCCCTGAAGTTTGAAAGTTTGACGGTTTCAGTCCCTGGTGAAAAATAAATTGAAAAATCACCAAAGGACCTTGTACTATTCATGATATGGCATTATACGTCCTTGAAAACAAATTAAAAAGATGCCAAGTTCACACCCTCAACTTTCCCAAAATTATAAAAATGGTCCTTGTGTAATAAACCTAACCGGATCCAATACCTAAACTAATATTACCACAAATACAATCCAATCCAATCCACCCTTGTTCCCTTGGGCCCAAAAGTTACCCAGTCCAAACCTTAGCCCACCCAATCCCACAAAACCGTTTTAAATAAACCGGGGTCAACCCCAGTCAAACTCCACCATCCCCTTTCCCTCCTTCCCTCTCAGACAACACCACCACTTGCTCAGCCTCCATTCTCCACCAATCACAAGCCATGACCCCCCACAATTAATGCCACCACCCCCTATACCTACCCTTTCACACCACAATTAATGTTGCCCCCCCCCATTCACGTTATCAGTCAAATTGCAAAAAGAATACTTTTCCCGCCAAACCACGTGTAAGCTCAGGAGTGGACCAAATTTATCAAATGATGGTGGGATTTGATCAGAGGGCATCTGGGAACCCTAATTTGGAGCTATAAATAGAAGAGGAAGCACAAGGAAGAAATAGTTAGTTAATTTAGTTTATTGTATGTCGTTATTATGCAATTTAAATTTGTAGTGTAATATTAAGCTTTTAAGCTGTTCATTTCCCTTCCTAAGTGTATTGTAACTTATTTCAATCAATCAATTTTAAGTTTTCATTACTAATTCAACTTTAGCTGTTCTGTTTCAATTTCAATATTTAGATTAAGCTTATTAGTTGTTTCTGTGTAATGATATGGACTTATAGGCTCATGTAAGCTCCCATATAGCTTATTAAAGCTATTAGTAATTAGTAAAAGCAGTTTAGTAATCAAAAGCTCAAAATACCAAAAATAGTCAACTAAAGTCAAACTCAATGGTCATGGTCACTAAGCTGGAGCAGGGAGCAATTTGGATGTCCCTGGGTTAGAGAACCTGTGGAGGTTCATTAGGAATTGGTTTTGTGGTCTTTGGCACTTTGGAAGTTTGCTTGGAAGGCAGTTGTAAGTTTGCTATTCAGTTTTCACTCTCTGTTGTTATCTGTTGATCACTAGTACATTTAATTGCTCATTTCAGTTTCTATTAACATTAGAATAGTTATCTAGATCATCAGGTTGGATATTAGAGGTAGATTGCATCATTTCCTAGATAATCTGTCACATTAAGTAGTGTTTGGATTTGTGTGTTTCTGAGTGTTCAATTTGGTTCTGGTCATTAATTGTTGCTCACTTAGGTTTCTTAGTGTCACATGAGCTCAGAACAACAATAAAACACAAGCTGTGTTCATCAAAAAGTCAAAATCCTAGAAACAGTTCTATTACACCCTCTTTGATTGGTTAAAGTGTGGCTTAGTCCCAATTTCCAATCACATTTGAGTGGTTTAGGGTAATTTGAGCTCATATCATCTTAAAACATCATAATCAAGCAGCTAGGTAGGATTAAAGTTCATATTAGTCAACTATAGGCATTAATCAAAAAAGTAAAAAATACTTGTTCTCAGTTTTCACCAAACTTGCTTGTTCATTTCTGAATTTTGTGATTTATTTGGGATTGTGAGATTTTGAGGTTTAGTTTCCTACCAGCTCATCTTTGAGATTATACCTTCATTTCATTTTTAGAAAAATTAACCTGGGCCCCACAGACCCCCAAACTAAGCTGCAGGGCAAGGTTGTGCCCTGCTCACATCAGACCTCCACCACACCACCACCTTAAGTGGTGGTTTGTGGCCACTAATGTGGTCCAAGGCATTTGTTTTTGGTTTCCCTCAACCCCCTCCTACCAGGGAGTGATTTTGAACCCCTTGTTTGACCCCTAGGACAGTGGACCCCACCTGGAAATTGCCACAAAGTTTGTCCCAAGTCTGAGTAATTTGTGAAACTGCATAAGTGCTTATTTGGTTTGGAATAGCTTAATTGTGCTTATTTCTTGTTACTCTTGGCTTATTCAAGTTTGTTAATCTTATTTGCACCTGATTTAACCATTGTGGACCCCACCCAAAGTCATTTGACCTACATTGACCACACAGTCAACCAAAGTCAACTGATTTGGTTAAGGGGGTGTTTACAGCTTATTTATAAGCTAATTTTCAAAGTGTTTTCACAAAAAGTCTTTGATTTTAAGTATAAAGTTAGTTTGTAAAAGAAAAATCCAAAAAAAATCAAGTTTAAAAAAGTGATAGTTTCTATTTAATTCAAGTTAATTTTAATTTTCATTTTTATATTTTAATTAAGTCACTAGTGTTTTTATATTTTTATTAAATACCTTATATAGTAAAGTAATTTTGATAATTTTTTCAGATTTTTATTTTGTCATTTAGTGTTAATTAGATTTAATTTTAATTTTCTTTATTATTAATTAATATCAAGTATTAAATAGTTTAATTAGTTTTTATAAGGTTAAATCTAGTTTTTATAATTTTCCTAGTTCTAATATAGTATAATAAGTTTTTAGAAAATATATTTTGAGATTCTACTGTTCATTTTCTATTTTTCTTATTTAATTTGTTTAAATTAGTATTAAGTTAATTAAAAGGTAAATAATTAGTGGATTAATCTTAAAACTTAATTTTTAGAGTTTTTATAATTTTGTAGGATTCCTGTGATGGTTAAGTAATTTTATAAATTTTCTCTTAATTTTCTAAGTTAATTTAGTATTAATAATAATTAAAAGTAGTTTAATTAGTTTAATTAAGTTAAATAGTTTTTAATTAATAACAAAACCACAAAATGACAAAAATATTTATTTTTATTTTTTATACTTTCTTCAAGTTCTAATTTAGGTTTAGAAAATATTTTTGTAACTTTTTAGTTTAATTTGTAATAGTTATAATTTTTAGTTAAATTAAATTAGATTTTAATTTAGATTTTAAATAGTTTAATTAATTAAATAGTATTTAAATAGTATTTTAATCACTTTTATAATTTCATTTTCATTTTTAATTTTAAGTTTTAAAAAGTGTCAAAAGCACCCCCTGTAGTTTGTTAAAAACCAAAAACCCACTTTCCCAGTCCGATACGTGATCTTAATTGTGAATTTGTGCATATATCTGGTATCTGATTTTTGTGAATATTATATATGTGTACCAATACCAAAATAACAGTAGCAAAATCAATTCCATATCATCTGGGCTACTGTCCTCAGTCCCACTCACTCATAAACAATTTCCAAAGCACCATTTCAATCTCGCTGGACTTTAACGACCCGGGAAAACACTACACTATCCACGGAGTATTGAGCCTTAGGAGTTTGACTTGTTTGACCACATCCGTGGTTGAATTTAGTTAACTGCTTTTGTCTCAATCAAAATTTGGCGCCGCTGCCGGGGAGGTTGTTGCGTGTTTTATAAAATCGTTTTAAGTTTAGAGGTTTTCAAAACCCTCCCTGTAAAAAGTTTTTGTAGAAACTCAATCATATCAGAAAAACGTTCATTAACACTTCTCCTGAAGTGTTGAAAAACACCAAAAAAATTAAAAACAAAAACAAACTGTGAAGTTAAATTACTTCGTGTTCTTTAAGATTACAACCTGAAACAGTTGGTTTAAGGTAAGTTCTGACATTAAATTGCGAACTGAAGAGGAAACCTATTTACTTCCTCCCGCCAGCCTGCGAGTAATCTTAAAGGGAAGATTTCGGTTAACGAATCAGTTCCAAAAATATTTCCCAAGTTTTCTGCACACACACCCATAAGCCTAAAGCAGTTTTTCAAAAATCAATTAATAAACCCATAATAAGTTCCCAAACTTAAGATTAAAACTTGCCTTTGTATCCCTGTGAGTAGTGTACCTTTTTCAAAGAAGCCATTCACTTGTGATTGCTGGTTTAAGTTCACTGTGGTTTTGCCTCGAACTTGTGTTGAAAAATTGTTTTTAGTGCATGCGCACTCGGTCTCAAGCAAAGAATAAAAAACAGAAAGACGTACCCGAGCTACGTTCTAATACAGAAACCGAAATGGCCGCTGGGCCACCACCACCACTATTACCACCCTCTGACCCTCCTAGGGATGAGCCAGCTCCCGATCTCCGAACGATGGAGGAGCTGTGCCAGCCTACCATGCAAGGGCGGGGTGGGCCTATTGCACCACTCATTATTGGGGCTGCGGACTTTGGCCTCAAGCACCACATGATCCAACAAGTCCAGAATTCGTGTCAATTTCACGGATTACCGGGTGACGACGCCAATAAGCATCTTGACAAATATCTCACAGTCACCCAAAGCATGAAACAGCATGGTGTCACCGATGATGCCCTTCGGCTGTACCTGTTCCCCTATTCTCTCACTCATCATGCCACTGCATGGTTTGACCGACTCCCAAAGAATTCTATTCGTACCTTTGATGAAATGGTAACCAAGTTTCTAGCAAAATATTTTCCACCATCCATGGTTACCAAGTTACGAAATGATATCAGCAACTTCCGGCAACGTCCCGATGAGTCTCTTTTTGAGGCTTGGGAACGTTATAAGCTAGCCATTGATCGGTGCCCTAACCACAATATGTTACAAGTTACCATCATAGATACCTTCTATAATGGTCTGACATTGAGGCACCGAGACATTCTCAATGCTGCTACTGGTGGGACCTTTATGAAAAGGCGTCCCGAGGAGTGCTATGACTTGATTGAAAACATGACTGCCCATCATAACTTTTGGGATTCCTCTGCGGAGAGGGATGCGTCATGTAATTCCGTTACTCCCTCATCATCATCTCCTGAAATAATCGCTCTTACCAAAAAGATGGATGATATTTCTACGGCTGTGTTGAGAATGAACCAAACTATGCAACATCAGGTTCAAAATCAACAAGTGAAAGCCGTGGCCCGAAGTTGTGAAACTTGTGGGGGCCCACATCTGTATTCCGAGTGTCCAGCTACTGCTGAATTTCCTCAAGAGAACGTTTATGCTGCTAACGGTTCCTACAACACGGGGGGTAATTCTTACCAACCGCAAGGGGACCGTAATCTCTTAAGCTATCGTTCCAACAATTTTCTCGGACCTCCCGGTTTTAACCAAAATCAAAACCGTAACGCGAATCAGAATTTTAACCAAGGTCAAAACTCAAATTTCCAAAACCCGAACCAAAATCAAGGCCAGTTTAATCAAAACAATTTTCAAAATGGCAATCAAAACCAAGGTTTTCAAGGAAATTTTCAAAGAAACCAGAATCAAGGAAATTACAATCAGGGTAATTTCAATCAGAGAAACAATTTTCAGGGTAACAACAATCAAAATCAAGGGAATTTTCAAAACAACCGTGTTCAAAATCCCCCTGTTCAAAATCAAAACGTTGTTCCACCCTCGTCTTCCTCCGATGCTGAGATTAAACAATTCATGAAAGCACAAGAGGAAACAAATCGGTTATTGATCAAGACGATCTCTGATCTTCAGAAGTCTTTAAATGATCGACCCTCGGGCTCGGGTACACTACCAAGCAACACGATCGCTACCCCAAGGGGCGATGTCAAGGCGATCACTACCCGAAGTGGGGTATTATACAATGGACCCACGATTCCCTCTACCTCTTCTCCTTCTAAGGTAGCGGAACGTGAGCCTGAGGTTACTACGGACACGGTACTTCCTACTAATAACGGAGGTACCAACAACGTCCACCCTCAAGTTGTCCCGGTCCCGGCTCGTAAGCCGAAAGTTGTATTTGATCCTCCTGTGAGTTCTGATGAAATCCCAAAGAATGATCCTAAGCCTTCAATTCCATATCCTTCACGTGTGAATGATCAAAAGAACCGCGAAAGAGCTAATCATCAGATGGAAAAATTTTATCAAATTTTCCAAGAATTACACTTCGATATTAGCTTCGCGGACGCTCTTCTTCTCATGCCTAAGTTTGCTTCAACAATCAAAAATCTGATAAGCAACAAAGAAAAACTCTGTGAGATGGCAAAAACTTCTCTTAATGAGCATTGCTCAGCAGTGCTCTTGAAAAAGCTTCCCGAAAAGCTTGGAGATCCCGGGAAATTTCTCATTCCTTGTATTTTCCCGGGGATGGTTGAATGCTTTGCCTTGGCCGATCTCGGCGCAAGCATTAACCTGATGCCTTACACAGTCTGGAAAAGACTTTCTCTACCTACTCTCACTCCGACCTGCATGACACTCGAGCTTGCAGACCGTACCATATCCCGTCCTCTCGGCATTGCCGAAGATATCTTCGTGAAAGTAGGAAAATTCCATTTTCCGGCAGATTTCGTGATTGTTGATTTCGATGCTGACCCACGAGTCCCTCTCATTCTCGGAAGGGGATTCTTAAGAACGGGTCGTGCTTTAATCGATGTATTCGAAGAAGAAATCACTCTACGTGTTGGTGGCGAAGCCATCACATTCAATCTTGATCAGACTTCAAGATACTCCTCCAACTATGACGCTGAAACGGTTAACCGAATTGATGTCATCGATGTTGCGTCTGAGGAGTATTCTCAAGAGGTCCTTGGTTTCTCATCCAGTGGCAGTCTTTCTACTGACCCGATCATTTCCGACTCTTCCCCTTCCCTCACTCCGTTTGAGGGAAGTGACTTCCTTTTGGAAGAGCTCGAGGCTTTTCTTGCTCAAGATAGCTCAATTCCCGATGGAGTTGATGAAAACTATCTTGACCCGGAGGGGGACATTCTTCTCCTTGAAAGATTGTTAAATGACGATCCTTCACCCTCTCCGTCTCCACAAATACTTCATAAAGCGGAAGTCAAAAATGTTGAAATAACTGAAGACTTTCCCGAGGTTGAGCTCAAGGACTTGCCTCCTCATCTAGAATATGCATTTCTGGAGGGCGATAATAAATTACCCGTCATTATTGCTAAAGACTTAAAAGATGAGGAAAAGGCTGCACTCCTAAAGGTTCTTAAGTCAAACAAGCAAGCAATTGCTTGGAAACTCTCCGACATTAAGGGCATAAGCCTGAACTTTTGTACTCATAAAATATTAATGGAGGATGACTTTAAGCCAGCTGTGCAACATCAGAGAAGGGTAAATCCCAAAATCCACGAAGCTATCAAACAAGAAGTTCTTAAACTTCTTGATGCGGGATTGATTTACCCTATATCTGACAGTCCTTGGGTTAGCCCAATTCATTGTGTTCCCAAAAAGGGTGGCATTACCGTTGTCACCAACGAGGATAACGAGTTGATTCCAACTCGTTTGGTCACGGGTTGGCGTGTTTGTATTGACTATCGAAAGTTAAATGAAGCCACCCGTAAAGACCATTTTCCTCTCCCTTTTATGGACCAAATGCTCGAAAGACTTGCGGGGAATGAATACTACTGCTTCCTCGATGGCTTCTCGGGTTACTTCCAAATCCCCATTGATCCCCAGGATCAAGAGAAGACTACCTTCACATGCCCCTACGGAACTTTTGCTTACAGACGTATGCCTTTCGGCTTATGTAATGCACCAGGCACGTTCCAGAGGTGCATGATGTCTATTTTTTCCGACATGATCGGGAAAACTATGGAGGTATTCATGGATGACTTTTCGGTCATCGGGGATTCATTTCAGACTTGCCTCTCCCACTTGGAACAGATGCTTAAACGTTGCAAAGAAACGAATCTAAGTCTCAACTGGGAGAAGAGCCACTTTATGGTCAAGGAGGGCATTGTCCTCGGCCATAAAATTTCAAAAAACGGGATCGAGGTTGACAGAGCTAAAATCGATGTCATCGCTAAGTTACCTCATCCTACCACCGTAAAAGGTGTTAGGAGCTTTTTGGGTCATGCCGGCTTCTACCGTAGGTTTATCCAAGATTTTTCTAAGATTGCCCGGCCTATGACCCATCTCCTCGAGAAGGATGCTCCTTTCATCTTCTCTCCTGAGTGCATCGAAGCTTTTGAAACATTAAAGAAAAAGCTTACCGAGGCACCGATTCTTGTTGCCCCCGATTGGGACCAACCTTTTGAGCTTATGTGCGATGCTAGTGATTTTGCCATAGGTGCGGTCTTGGGGCAACGAAAAGCAAAATACTTTCAGCCCATACACTACACAAGCAAAACTATGACTGAGGCTCAAGGTCATTACACCACCACTGAAAAAGAACTCCTAGCTGTGGTGTATGCCTTCGAGAAATTCCGGTCATACCTAATCTTGACTAAATGCGTAGTGTACACAGATCACTCGGCTTTGAAATACCTATTTGCAAAACAGGATGCAAAGCCGAGGCTTCTCCGTTGGGTTCTCCTCCTTCAGGAATTTGATATCATTATCCGTGATAAAAAAAGGAGCCGAGAACCTTGCTGCTGATCATCTCTCACGATTAGAGAACCCTCATCAAGATGTGTCCGAGAAAAAGGAAATAAATGAAACATTTCCTCTCGAGACACTCAATGCGGTTGCTTTTCGTGGTGACTCTACTACCCCATGGTTTGCCGACTTTGCAAATTACCATGCGGGTAACTTCATAGTGAAGGGGTTGACGTCCCAACAAAAGAAAAAATTCTTCAAAGACGTTAAACATTACTTCTGGGACGACCCCTTCCTCTTCAAAATCTGTGCCGATCAAGTCATCAGGCGATGTGTATACGGACAGGAAGCCACTGATATTCTCAAGGCTTGCCATGCTGGACCCACCGGGGGCCACCATAGTCCTAACTACACCGCCAAAAAGGTGTTTGATTCCCGTTTCTATTGGCCCACAATCTACAAGGATGCCCACGAATTAGTCAAAGCCTGTGATGCTTGTCAGCGTCACGGGAATATTTCACAAAAGAACGAAATGCCGCAAAATGCTATTCAAGTTTGTGAAATCTTTGACGTCTGGGGCATTGACTTTATGGGGCCATTCCCATCTTCTCGTGGAAACAAATACATACTCGTGGCTGTTGACTACTTGTCAAAATGGGTTGAGGCTAAGGCCTTACCCACTAACGATGCCCGAGTAGTTGTGAAATTCTTGAAATCCCTCTTTGCTTGTTTTGGAACCCCACGTGCCATCATTAGTGATCGCGGTACTCACTTTTGCAATGATCAATTTGCAAAAGTCATGCTTAAGTACGGTGTTACTCATCGTCTTTCTACCGCGTATCACCCCCAAACAAGTGGGCAGGTGGAGGTTTCCAACCGTGGTATTAAACGGATTCTTGAGAGGACAGTAGGTGAAAACCGTGCTTCCTGGTCGGATAAACTAGATGATGCACTCTGGGCCTTCCGTACAGCTTACAAAACACCCATCGGGTGTACTCCATACAAGCTTGTATACGGGAAGGCGTGTCATTTACCGATCGAGCTCGAGCACAAAGCCTACTGGGCCTTGAAACATGCAAACTACGACCTTCATAAAGCGGGTGATCACCGTAAGGTTCAAATCAATGAATTAAACGAACTTCGTGATCAAGCCTACGAGAACTCTTTGATCTACAAAGAAAAGACAAAGAAGATTCACGACTCTAAGATTAAGAACCGAGTTTTCAACGTCGGTGACAGAGTCCTTCTTTTCAACTCAAGATTAAAGATCTTCTCGGGGAAATTAAAAACTCGATGGACTGGACCATTCACTATTGCTAAAGTATACCCATACGGGACTGTTGAGTTATCTCAACCCGAAGGTCCCAACTTCAAAGTGAATGGTCACAGATTGAAACATTATTTTGGAGAGGACACACCACCCATGGTTGTCCCGGATTTCCAAACTTTCCCCATGGACCAATGAATTCGGGGATCGAGTCAAGCTAGTGACTCGGTGAACAAAAATTAGCAGCATATATGGGTTTTCACCCGTATTTCTGACTTCTTTCTACTTTCTACCACCCTAGTGTGGGGGAGTGGCCATCCCCCACCGTTTCAAAAGTAAATATGTTTCAAAATTCAATAATCATGTTTTGTATGTATATTATATCAACTCCCGGGCTGTCAGGGCAAATTTATTACAGTTAATCATTCACAAGTGATTAGCTAGCGTGGTAAACCTGACACAAGCCTGGGAGGTGTATGTTTATTATATTTTATCATTCAACTCCCGGGCTATCAGGGCAAATTTATTACAGTTAATCATTCACAAGTGATTAGCTAGCGTGGTAAAACTGACACAAGCCTGGGAGGTAGTGATTCAAAAAAAAAAAAAAAAAAAAAAAAAAAAAAAAAAAAAAAAAAAAAAAAAAATGTACAGATTAAATAAAGTGAAAAATAGAAATTTCCACAGTTAGAATCGAATATTAGCTTTTCCCGTTCAGAGATTCGGCATAATAGCCGGGACTTTGAATATTGAGGACAATATTCAGTTCTAGTGTGTGGGGGGGGGGGGGGGAATTCTTACGAATTTTATCACAAAACTTTCCAAGTACCCCCATTTTAGGCCAAAATTTTTCAAAATTTTTCATTTTATTCCAAAATTTTTGTGGTTATCAGTCCGCCAAAGTCTAAATGACAAAGGGATTGGCTAGTCCAGGAGCAAACGGCTCTTGGTAAAGACATCTCAAACCCGTTGATGGCTGGCAGTTTGCCAAAAATTGCATGGTTCCTCAGCTCCCCCGCATCCTCATAAGCAAATGAGTTGGCTAGCCCACAAGATTATGGCTTGTGGTAAAGGCAGTAGAAAATCCATAATTGGTATTCAGCTCACCAAGATGTTGACTTAGTCCATCAAGATGCTGGCTAGTCCAGAAGCAAACGGCTTTTGGTAAAGACAAATCAAATCCGTTGACAGCTGGTGGTTTGCTCAAAATCACACGGTTATCAGGTGTGCCACAGTTCTTACACCTGGCTACTCCAGAAGTGATGGCTTTTGGTAAAGAGTTTCAAATCCATTAAGTTTTTCTCAAAAGATTGCTAGGGACTAGCAATGTTTTAGTGTGGGGGATTGATGAGTGTGTAAATACTCATCATTTTTACCAAATCTGAACTGCCGAAACATCCAAAAACACTCAATAATGAATCAAAATAGTGAAAATATCCCAGGAAAGTGTTTTACATGTCTCAAATGCAAAAATACCAAAAACAGATGAAAAACGCACAAAGTTTGCATAATTGGCAGTTTCAGTCCCCCAACTTTCAAAAGTTGTCAAATCTAGTCCCTGGTCATTCTAAAAACTTGAAAAAGTCACCAAAGGCCCTTTTAAATCAAAAAGTTACATAATAAGTCCTTTGGTGAAAAGTTTCACAAAATGTCAAGTTTAGTCCCTGAACTTTGAAAATTGTCAAAAATAGTCCCTGGGATATGAAAAACTTTGAGAAAAACAAATTTTGTCCTTGCACTAACCTTTTATGACAGGATTGGTCCTTGGTGGAAAGTTTGGTGAAATTTACACAAATGGTCCCTGAAGTTTGAAAGTTTGACGGTTTCAGTCCCTGGTGAAAAATAAATTGAAAAATCACCAAAGGACCTTGTACTATTCATGATATGGCATTATACATCCTTGAAAACAAATTAAAAAGATGCCAAGTTCACACCCTCAACTTTCCCAAAATTACAAAAATGGTCCTTGTGTAATAAACCTAACCGGATCCAATACCTAAACTAATATTACCACAAATACAATCCAATCCAATCCACCCTTGTTCCCTTGGGCCCAAAAGTTACCCAGTCCAAACCTTAGCCCACCCAATCCCACAAAACCATTTTAAATAAACTGGGGTCAACCCAGTCAAACTCCACCATCCCTTTTCCCTCCTTCCCTCTCAGACAACACCACCACTTGCTCAGCCTCCATTCTCCACCAATCACAAGCCATGACCCCCCACAATTAATGCCACCACCCCCCTATACCTACCCTTTCACACCACAATTAATGTTGCCCCCCCCCCCCCCCCCCAATTCACGTTATCAGTCAAATTGCAAAAAGAATACTTTTCCCGCCAAACCACGTGTAAGCTCAGGAGTGGACCAAATTTATCAAATGATGGTGGGATTTGATCAGAGGGCATCTGGGAACCCTAATTTGGAGCTATAAATAGAAGAGGAAGCACAAGGAAGAAATAGTTAGTTAATTTAGTTTATTGTATGTCGTTATTATGCAATTTAAATTTGTAGTGTAATATTAAGCTTTTAAGCTGTTCATTTCCCTTCCTAAGTGTATTGTAACTTATTTCAATCAATCAATTTTAAGTTTTCATTACTAATTCAACTTTAGCTGTTCTGTTTCAATTTCAATATTTAGATTAAGCTTATTAGTTGTTTCTGTGTAATGATATGGACTTATAGGCTCATGTAAGCTCCCATATAGCTTATTAAAGCTATTAGTAATCAGTAAAAGCAGTTTAGTAATCAAAAGCTCAAAATACCAAAAATAGTCAACTAAAGTCAAACTCAATGGTCATGGTCACTAAGCTGGAGCAGGGAGCAATTTGGATGTCCCTGGGTTAGAGAACCTGTGGAGGTTCATTAGGAATTGGTTTTGTGGTCTTTGGCACTTTGGAAGTTTGCTTGGAAGGCAGTTGTAAGTTTGCTATTCAGTTTTCACTCTCTGTTGTTATCTGTTGATCACTAGTACATTTAATTGCTCATTTCAGTTTCTATTAACATTAGAATAGTTATCTAGATCATCAGGTTGGATATTAGAGGTAGATTGCATCATTTCCTAGATAATCTGTCACATTAAGTAGTGTTTGGATTTGTGTGTTTCTGAGTGTTCAATTTGGTTCTGGTCATTAATTGTTGCTCACTTAGGTTTCTTAGTGTCACATGAGCCCAGTCCGATACGTGATCTTAATTGTGAATTTGTGCATATATCTGGTATCTGATTTTTGTGAATATTATATCTGTGTACCAATACCAAAATAACAGTAGCAAAATCAATTCCATATCATCTGGGCTACTGTCCTCCGTCCCACTCACTCATAAACGATTTCCAAAGCACCATTTTAATCTCGCTGGGACTTTAACGACCCGGGAAAACACTACACTATCCACGGAGTATTGAGCCTTAGGAGTTTGACTTGTTTGACCACATCCGTGGTTGAATTTAGTTAACTGCTTTTGTCTCAATCAATGATGCCACAGCATGTTCCAATTCAAGATTTTTTGTATCAAGTTCGTCGAAATCAAACTTGATATTTTTATCATCACAATTTTCTTCAAAAATCTTTTCTTTTTCTTTAAGCACTGATGTCAAAGAGTTTTCAGAGGACATTTTCTCATTCTTCTCTTGCAGTTTTAGTTGGAAAGAGATACTTTGTGCTTAGAGTTTTGCAAGATGTTTCTCAAACTGAGCAGTTCTTTTTGACAATTCATCTTTGACATCAGCTGCTTCTTTTGAAAGCTCGGTTATTTTCTTTTTGAGACAAAGATTTTCAGATTTCAAAGAAGATGTTTGTTCAAAATGCACATTCTCATACTCACGGCTGACAGATACTGACTTGAACGACTATATTTGATTTGTGAAAAAGTCTTTTTGAATGTCCAGAATTAGGCATTTTTCATCAAATTCGTCTTCAAGAGAGTGAACATACTTTAGATCTGATACCACTTGTATGACCTTAGATATCACAACTTTATCATAACAATAGAAGCTTAGAAGAAGGAAAGATGGTGACTTGATATGTATGTATGTGAATCGTTTACTAGAGAGAGAGATGAAAAGATGAGAGCTTTGATTAATAAAACACACACAAGCACACACCTCAAATGAGCATTTGAGGTGTTTATATAGTAACTTACATAATGCCCTAAAAGGCTTTCCATGGGCTTGATCTAATGGGCTTGGTTTACATTTTCTAATAAATGCTTACATGATATACTTAATAAGTACCAAGTCCATAGCCCAATATTCTTAACTATTACAATACTTGTTGACTCAATAATGGTCGTCACTTTTTAATGCTAACAATCTCCCCCTAAGGGACGATCATCGAGATCTCCCTTTCATTACATAAATGATCAACACTTCTAATGCTAACAATCTCCCCCTAAGGGTGATCATTGAGATCTATCTTTTGTGTCCTTGATCTTTGATCTTTGAAGCTTGTTCTCTTTGAACTTTGAGTCTTGTTGTGTAATAGTTTTTTCTAGTTCCGTTGTTCCAATCATGCTTTGTGATCTCTGAATAATGTCGATTAGTCGTTCTTGCCTTTGATCAACATCTTTACTCTGTTGTCTTAACGTCTTTTCCAACATGCTCATACTTTGTTTGACTTTAAATCTTTGTGAAGTTCTCTTTTCTTTGACTTTAATCTTTGTTTCTTTAGTTTGTAGATTCTTTGACTTTGACTTAGAAACGTTCTGAACTTTGCTTAACTTTGATCTTTGAAGAGAGCTTTGCAGGGTATGAGCATGTGGATCTTTGAGTGATGGTAACGGTCTTTCTCCAAGGAACATTCATCAGTACCTACATAAAACAGTTAGCAATAAAGCATCCGGTACTTACAGCTTCGGAATTAGAGATCGTTAACAGCACATAGAATAAGCTAGAATAAGCAATAAGCACATCCACAAATACCACAAACCAAAACAGGCCTGAAGTAGGGGTTTTTGGACCTCTGTGGGATCCACAGAGGTGAGGGATGGCTCAATTTAAACCCTGACCTTCCAAGTTGACCTGGTCAACTTTGAAATAAGCCAATAAGCTAGGCTTACGGCTTATTAATGAACCCTTGGTGGGTCTTGGAACTTGGGTACAAAACCTAATTGCTCAGGTTATGCTTCTGAGAACAGGTCAAAAGGTGGGTCAAATAAGCTATCCTACAATAAGCTAAACTCCAAATTAACCCTAGGTCTGTAAATATGGGCTGATAAGCACTCTAAAAAGCTAAAGATCCAGATGTAGGGTCCACTAATAAGCCCTGGGTAGGCTTATGAAAAATGTTAATTATCCTGTGTAGAGGGCATGTGCATGCCCAACAAGTCCAATTAAGCTATTGTATAAGCTAAACTAAAAATCACAAAAATAAGGCAGACATAGATTTCAATAGTTAAGCTAGTAAATATTAATCCCTAAAAATATCAAAGCCTAATACTAAATATAAAAATCATGAAAAATCTTATAAATTTTGGTTTTCTGTCAAAAGGGTAAAATTTGACTTTTTAAGTTAAACTAAAAAGTTGACTAACAAGAACTTTAGATTAATCCTACTTACTGATTATGTTGTATTAAGCTAAAAAAGGGATGAAATTAAGCTAGTTTACAAACTTTTGAGCTTAAATTATGAAAATGGCCAATCAAATTTCCACAGACAATAAGTAAGGTGAGATTAAAGTGAATTTTGACTTTATTACAAATAAAGACTGGTGTTTATGGTTGTACTGAACTAGTGTGACTATAAGTGCTGTGTATCAACCAAAATTACCAACAAATACACCATGTAACACAGTCAAACCAGTAATCCCAAACAAGCCTTGATGATGCTGATATTTTGATTATCAAAAGGATTCACAGATTCAAACCATAATACTTATTGCCAAGAACATATAATGACATGTTACACTGATTGAAGCACATAAAAATCACTGAATACATCAACTACCATAAATCACTGAAAACTTAATTTTGACTGTGAAAATGAAGTACAAACCAACTTATGGAAATTGATTAACAAACTAGCTGTTTTAAACAATAATTTAACTAACAAGCACTAATTAAGCATGAAAACAATAATGATAAACAGTAATAAGAAGCTACACAGTAAAAGCTAAAAATAGAGATTTAAGCTTACAATATGCAATCCAGTGTATAACAATGAACCAGAGACCAAAATCACTCCTAATAGCTTTCCACAAAGCTTCAAATCCAGGGCCATCAAGAATATACCCTGCTCCATTGCTTTCTTGACCATTTACACTGATTTTTTTTGAGTAAATTTTTAGTATTTTTGAGTAATTATGAGTTTTATAAGTTCAACCTGATTTTATGGTTCTAAAAGCTTACAGAAGCTTGATTATGAACTTATATGAGCTTATGGGTCCCTAACAACAGCTAATAACAACATTCAAAGTAACATGAGATTTTAAGTAAAGCAAATTTGCATAAACTTAATTTGAAATGAGAAACTGAAATTGATACTGAAAATAGTTTTGATTAACACTGAGAATCTTAGAAATACAACTTGAAAGTTAAAGATACAAAGGAAACTTGAAATTTACTAATACGGTTTAAGATAAACTAAATTACACTAGATAGATTGTAACACTACATCTCCCCTCTTCTTTATAGACTTTTTGATATTCCCACATGCTTCTGAGCATTTCCCATCAAGAAAATTGGCCATTGGATGTCTGCAAATGATCCTGGCCTTTAAATCCAATTTTGGCGTCAAAATTCTTTAAGATAGCTTGCGGCCGATATATTGCAATTAAGGAACTTTGGAAGTTTGTGGAGGTGGAAGGAGACAAGAAAATGTATTTTTGATGGGTTTGGGGCTAGTATTCCACAAAAACAGGGGTTGTGAATGGAACAGTGAAAGATTGAAGGTGGGGAAGCATTTAATGCAAAATGGGTGTAAATTATGAGGTGGAAGGAGTAGGTGGTGAGCTGGGGAGGAGAGGACGTGGAAGAGAGGTGGCAAAACCACCCTGGTTTTGGGTTTGCATGTGTGGGGGAGACGGATGTACAGTGTTTGGCGGTTTTGGGAGGTCAAACGGGGTCAAACCCCGTCTTATTAATAAAAGGGGTGTGGATTTGGTTTAGTTTTATTTTTGGGCCTGGGTAAAAAGGGATGGGCTGGTAGGGTTTGTTTGGTAATGGATTTGGTTTAGTTTTATTTTTGGTCCGGTTTGGTTTAAGTGGTAAAAGCCCAAGGACCAATGTTGTAATTTCTAAATTCTTGAAGGGTTGAACATGTAATTTCTCCATAGTTATCACAAGGACCAATTATGCCATTTAAGAATAGTACAAGGTTTATTTTTTTATATTTTTCCATTTTTAAAACCTTAAGGACTATTTTTGACATTTTTCAAACTTGAGGGACTAAAGTTACCATTTTGTAAATTTTAACTTTAAAGGACACAACTTATGAATCCCAAAGGACCTTTGACGAAATTTCACATGTTTTGGATTACCAAGGACTAGATTTGCCAATTTTCCAAAGTTCAGGGATTGAAACTGCCAAGTGTGCAATCTTTGATCAATATTAATCTGTTTTCCATCCTTTTGCACTTGAAACATATAAAAACTCTTTCCAAGAATATTTTATGTATTTTGAGGCATTTCAGTGTGAACGAAATGATGAGTATTTAGACACTCATCATGAGGCAACATGATCAAGATCTCTTTATGTTTTAATGATGACAAACAAACCATCGAAACACATAAAATAATAAACGTTAGCTCAAAATCGCTGGAGCCAATGTATGGTTCCGGGCGAATTTTGAAAGTCGGCTTTCCCCTTACCCGACAAATGTGGATCTTTCAATACAAGTATAAATATGTTATGTGCTTAATTGAGAACACTCGAAACGAGTTTTGAGACTTGAGAGATCCTACTTTTAAAACACCTATTTACGGGAAAACGCCAACTCATGTTTTCTAACTATCGCCTCTATCCAAGGCTTTTCTAAACTTAGGGAGCTTATATATTTCACGTAACATCGTGTTAAAGCATTCATATGCTCATATCCCATGCATACGTCCTCTCCAATTACGTAATGGGTTTACTCCCTTATTGGTCAAACTAAGTCAAAGGTCACTTTGCATAAACGCATCATTTCCCACTTGGGTTATGCTTTACATCAAGGCAAAGCACTTAACTTGTTTGAACCAAGGTATTAGTTGAGAACGTCGAGTCATGGAAAGTCACGAGATATGAAACTATGGATTCTTGACGTTGTGTTACTTGAACTTATAAGTAACCTATGATTTTCTCAACTTATAATCTTAATTGTCTAAGCCTTTTCTTCTTAATGACAATTAGATTATGCCTTAATCCTCTCTTAATCCCATTTATGCAAAAGACAAAACCAATCATATCCAAATCAAATATTCTCTTACATAATCTCTTACACAATCTCTTACACCCTTACATATTCCCTTACACACTACATCCTAACCATTCATTCCCTTACAACACATCCCAACCCTTCATTTTCAACGCATGCAAATTGTTGAAAACCCTAATATGGCTCCTCTCATCCTAGCCATTGATTTCAAATTACAAAAAATCACAACCATCCATTCAACCTCTCATCTCTATATCATCACATGGGTTTCATCCTAGCCATTGAATTCAAATCAAACACATCTCCACCATCCATCCAATCCCTCTTCCCTATACCACCACATGTGATTGATCTTAACCATTGAATTCAAACCAAAACAATCCTAACCATTGATTCAACCTTTCCCCCCAAGCAAAAGAGGCACCCTTTGATCTCATCCATCCATTTCAAATAAAACCATCTGCACCCTCCATTTCTCCTTTCTCCCCAAGCAAAGCATATTCCATGGGATATCCTCTTCAACCCTAACCAAGGCATACTTGATCTTAGCCATCCATTTCTAATGAGATCATCTCATCCATCTACATTCCCCACATGCCAAATTGTTTGAAAACCAAGGGAGGCTCCCTTTGATCCTAGCCATACAATTCAAAACATTTCATCTCAACCCTCCATCACATTCTTCCCCCCCAAACATTGGAATATTCCTTGGCATATTCTTTCTATCTTTTTTATGCCATATGAGGAGATACACTTCTACCCCTTCCAAATTACCCAATCTACACTTTAAACCCTTGGTAATTTGGTTTCTCTTTAAGCACTTCACAAATGATTTCCAAATTGGCTATTTGAGTTGGTAAACCTTAGAATGATTAATGTTAAGGTTTAGTGTGAAGTACAATTAGGGGTTTAGCAAGGATAGGTATTTGTAAGATCCAAATACCCAACACTTGGGAAAAAGTTACAGACGCCTGGCGCGCTGCCTGCGCGTTGACGCGCGGGTGACGCGCCGGCCTCGGTAAAATTTCCCAAGTTTGGGTTCTTGGCCTATAAATACCACCCTTGCCTATTGTATTCCTCACTTATTGCCATTATTCTTTCTCTCTAGATTCTTTCTATCTAAAAATCTCTCTATCTCTCAATCTCTCTATCTCTCTATCTCTAATCTTGTGTTCTTGATTTTCATACTAATATCTTTTGAAAGAACACATATCTTTGCAAGGGAAGAATCACAAGAACCTAATCCACTCTTGTGATTGTGTCGAGGGTCTTCTTATCTTTACCCTTTCTACTACAATCGAGTCTCTAGGTTAGGTTAGGACTTGATTGAACAAACATTCATTCATTTATTCAATTGTTTGTAAGGGAAGTCTTGTGTCTTGGTGACCAAGCCTAGATCATTGGGGATCTAGTTGGGGTTTGATACTTCCGGGTGGAAGTCTTGGTAGAGATCTTTGTGATCCGTAGGTAAAGTCGAATCGTGAGATTCTTTTGGGTGGTTTCCGAGGGCGAAATACCGTTGGTGAGTAACTCCTTCTTTGTGAGCATCAATATTGGTGAATATTGGTGGAGTGAATTGTAACGGTTTATAGTCCACCGAAAGGATTATACTAGTGAATAGTATCGGAGTCGCGTATTCGCAACTGGACGTATAGATGGTATAAACCCCCCATCCCGAACCAGTATATATCGTGGTGTCTTTTACTTGCTTTATATACTTTGGTTGTGTAAGTGGTTGTTGGATTACTATACAACCACTTGGTACTATTTTTGGTTTAAAGTTTTTAAACATCAAAAAAGCCGAAGAAACCGTATTCACCCCCTCCCCCCCCCTTTACGGTTCTACAATTGGTATCAGAGCAGTATACTCAAGTTTTTGAGCATTAACGCCTTCCCGAGAAGTCGTTTTAAGTCAAAAACTTCTTTTCAAAATAATTCTAAAATGCTAAGTAAGATTTTTGGTAAAGTAGAGTATAGATCCATGGCTCAAGAGAACTATGTTAAGGGGTGTTCTATGCAAAGACCACCTTTGCTAGAAACCGATGGGTTTTGCTTTTGGAAAACCCGATTCGAGACCTATGTTAGATCCAAAGATCTTGATTTGTGGGAAATCATCCAAAATGGCAACTTTGAGTTTATGGTGGAAGACTCGGAAACAAAGTTGTTGGTGAAAAAGCCACATATGGATCTTAATGATGATGAAAGAAGAAAGCTTGGTAAAAATGATGAAGCCAAGATGTTGATCTATAATGCTCTACCTCGAAGGGAGTTCAAGAGGGTTCATGTTTGCAAGACCGCCAAGGAAATTTGGCACTCTCTCATCATCACTCATCAAGGCAACTCTCAAGTGAAAGATTGCAAGATCGATTTACTCATACAACAATATGAGAAGTTCTCGATCTCGGATGAAGAAACCATTGATAATGGGTACACAAGGTTCAATGTTATAATCACTAGTCTCACGGCTCTTGATCCTAGCTTCTATAACAAGAACCATGTGAGAAAGTTTCTTCGAGCACTTCCGGAGAAGTGGAGGCCAAAGGTGACGGCCATAGAAGAAGCCAAGAACTTGGCGGAACTACCTCTTGACGAGCTCATTGGAAATCTCAAAGTCTATGAGATGATTCTTGAGAACGACAAGGCGAGTACCAAAGACAAGAAGGAGAATGTCAAGTCTTTGGCTCTTAAAGCTAAAGTTACTAGTACTCAAACTAGTAATGATAGTGACGGTCAAGAGGATAGCAATGAAGAAGATGATATGGATGACGAAGAATATAATCTTATGGCTAAGAACTTTTGGAGGTTCTTTAGGAAAGGTGGTAACTTTGGAAGAAGAAATCGGTTTGGAAACCGAGATAATGGTGGAAGGAACAACTTTGGGGGAAACTGAAGTGGTGATAACAACACGGTTGTTGAAAGTTCGAGACGCACCCAAGGATGCTACAATTGTGAAGAAAAGGGTCATTTCATCAATGAATGCCCTAAGCCTAGGGTGAATAAGGCATTCGTTGGAGGATCGTGGAGTGATAGTGAAGATGAGGACCAACCAACAAATGACGCTACGTGTTTTATGGCTCAAGAAAAATTTGAGGTATCTCTAAACCCTTCCTCTTGTAATAACTTAGATACTATCAATTTGCAAAAGAAGAATGAGGAACTAGTTAAGTTTAATGATAATTTTAGAAAAACCCTTGATAAAGCTCTCAAAGAAAAGCGTCTTCTTGAACTAGAAAATGTTAAATCTAAAGAAAAGGTTTGTGAACTCGAAAGTAAAGTGAAAACACTAGAACATTGCAAAGGGGTGATTGAACCTTGTAAAAATTCTGAAGTACTCACTCTTGAGGTTAACTCTTTGAATGAAAAAGTGTTAGAACTTCAAAAAGAATCACTAAGTTTTTCAAAATATAAAAAGAGCACAAATGATTTAGAAGAACTAATAAGTCGTCAAAAGGTGTCTCAAGATAAGGGAGGTCTTGGATTTTTAAACAAGGTACAACCACTCCTATAAGCCTAACAAAACCAATAACATTTGTAAAGGCTAAAGAAAACGAGGTTCCAAAAATCCCCGAGGCTGACGCGTCAACGCTCCAGGCCTCTAAGGAAAATTGGATCTCCGATAAACAAAGTCATTAAACCAATTACTCCTCAAGCTCCTCTTGTAAGTACTCGAGGTAATCAAGCTCCCATTGCAAGAAGAGAAAATCCAAAACAATTTTGTAACTCGAGCTCTCGCAATGGACTTGGATACTCATAACCTCAAGTAAATCATAGAACACTTTTGCCTACACCTAATATGAGATCTTCTACCTCATAAAATCAAAGACTATCTTTTCAAAATAACCAAAGAAGAAATTTCTATAACTATGGTCAAAGGTCTTCTCAATGCCAATACAACAATTATCAATGGAGAGACAACTCCTACTCAAACCAAAAATTCTTTAGACCTCAAACATATCATAACTATAGACCAAGCTATCAAACTCAAAATGACTATCGAAACAATCCTTGCTTTTCTAAATATGGTATTGAGAAATTATGTGTTTTACTTCAAGACCCAAGAATGTTTAACTTAGGCACTTTAAATGCTAACCAAGATGGACCCAAGAAACAATGGGTACTAAAGGCATGAGATGTACTTTTGTTGTAGGTTTGCCTCAAAAGTGATCTACAACTGGATGAGTGGGTAGTGGATAGTGGTTGCACTAAACACATGAGCAGTAATAGAAGATTGTTCACATCATACACGGCGTATAATGGCAATCAAGTCATTTTTGGAAGCAAACTTAACAGCAAAATTGTCGGCAAAGGTAATGTCCTTCATGACTCCATAGAAATATCCAATGTTGAGCATGTTAGGGGTCTAAGTTTCAATTTGATTAGTGTAAGTCAATTATGTGATGATGATTGTGAGGTCAAATTTACTAAGGTAGATTGCACCATTAGTAAAAATGGTGTTGTGTTAGCAAAAGGTCATAGGAGAAATAACTTATATACATGCAAGTTGGGTGATAACTCTAAGCAACACATATGCCTTACGTCCATGGTGGACACCTCAACACTTTGGCATAGGAGATTAGGTCACGCCAATATGAGGTTAGTCCAAAACCTAGCTTCTAACGAGCTAGTACGGAATTTACCAAGGTTGAGCTTTGAAAGGCATTATTGTGATACATGTCTAGAGAGTCAAGGATAAACCAATAATAGGAATATAAAGGAAGTGACAACTAGTAAAGTTTTAAAATTAATTCATTTGGATTTGTATGGTCCATCTCCGATCCAAAGTTATGGAGGAAACTTCTATACTTTAATGATCATAGATGATTATTCAAATTACACTTGGATATTATTCTTAGAAAAAAAGGACGGAGTTTTAAATAAATTCAACATTTTGAGAAAGAAACTTGAAAACCTACTTGATTGTTCAATTGTTTCAATTAAAACAAATCATAGTAGCGAATTTGATAAAATGCAATTTGGAACCTTTTGTGAACAACATGGAATATCTTATAACTTATCAGGCCCGTTCACTTCTCAATCGCATGAGATTGTTGAAAGAACACATCGTAAGTTAAGAAAGATGAGTCGTGCAATGCTTGACGAGCAATCCATTCCACAAAAGTTTTGGTGGCATGCCCTAGATGCCGCTTGCTATATTTTTAATAGAGTCTACATAAGAAAGGTAATTAATAAAACACCTTATGAAATACTTAGGAATAGAAAACCATCCCTAGAATATTTTAGAGTATTTGGTTGCAAAGTACTTATAATTAACACCAAAGAATATCTCACCAAATTCGACCCAAAGTCGTATGAAGGTGTGTTCCTAGGATACTCTCAAACTAGTAAAGCATACATAGTGCTTAACAAGGAAACAATGAGGATTGAGGAATCTCTCAATGTGACCTTTGATGAGAGCATGCCCGAGCCTAAATCATCTCCTTCGGTAGAAGATGATGTGATCAACGAACCTTTAGTTCAAGATCAAGAAAGGTCGCCAACATTACAAGTTAATGATTCGGAAGAAGGCAATCCTAAGGAATTAAGAGAAGCGAGGGGTCATCCTATACAACAAGTCATTGGTGACTTGAATAAAAGGACTCTTAGGTCACAAAACAAACAAGTCTAAGTTTTTGGCATGACATTTTTCAAAAGTCCGAATTGCTTTGGGATAGGTTTTGATGCTAAAATATGCATCTTAGGAGAACAATCTTTAGGTGCTATTAGAGCTTATGTGATTAAGGCTTATGTGGAGGCATGGAAGGAAGATCTAACAAATGTCTTCTAAGAGGAAAGATATGCATCAATTCATGATTCAAACTATGATTGATAAGTATCCTAGATTCTACATGTCTATACTATGTGCTTGAACAAGATAACTTGACACAAAATTATCTTGATTCATCTTGAAAATCTTGCCTTAGATATGACGTTTCTTCACAACTCACACTTGTGTTCAAGAACTTGTATCCAATTCATCTTGTTCTCAATATGTGATAAAAATACATGTTGCATGCTTAAATTAAATTGAATAATGCTACCTTGTAATAATTAAATGCTTGTAGTTTCATGCATGCATGTTAAAACTATGTGTACTATCATCCTCTTTTATTCCTTACACCATCACATGCCTAATGAAATATTGATACTTGATTTAGATGTCTTAGCCATCTCCTCAAGCATCTTTGTAATTGAACTCATCATGAACCTGAAAGACTAGTCTCTTTACTCATACCTACCACTCTTCTTTCATCCTATATAAATCACATTATTTCTTGCATCTTCACATACTTCTTGTTCTTCTTTCAAAACTTAAATCACCTAGAAAAATCTCCTCTCTAAAATGAGTCATGCTTCAAACAATGACTACAAGGGTAAGTCCATTGTGATTGATGAAGAACCTAATGATGAATGGGAAAATCCATCATGTATGGATAATCAAATACTTAGGAATTATGAGATGAAATGTTTGTGGAGTGATCCCATATGGTACAAAACGGGGTACCCTCTCCCTCCCAAACTTGATGCCTCAACTCATGACCATGCACGTAGGTGTAAATGTTGTGAGAAAACAAACAAGATTTAGAATGATGTTAAGGATCTTCAAGAGGAGATGAGGGAGTTGCATCTTGCCTACAAGAACAATTTCATGATGTTAACAAATGTTGTGAAAGGTCTTGCAAAAGTTGCGGCTCAAAAGCGCAAGAAATAAGGCCACTTGGGCAACTTTTGTTGTAGGTTATGTGTAATATTGTTAGTCACCATATAATATTGTGCTTGAATAAGGTGATTGTAGAATGTGTCTCTAGCTTGTATTAGGAATTGTCTTTGTTGTATGCTTTATGCTCTTCTATGTGATATAAAATGTATTATGAGTTATATGTGAAAATCATGTTTAGTTCATCTCTATTTTTATAATTGTGCTCAACATTTGGATTATGGAGTCATCTTGGACACAAATATACTTATTGTTATAATGTGGACTAACCCATGTTGCAAGTCTCCAAATGGTAACCTAACCCATTTTGGAAATTTCACATGTGAGGATTTCTTGTTGGTTGCATGTTGTGATTTCTATGTGTAGCTAGGCCACCGCAAAGGTGAGGCTCTTGACCCATGGATCCCCGCCTTGTAACAAAGGGGATCAACGTTCTAGGGGGAGCTATGTTCAAGGGGAAGCACATTCGATCCTGCCTTTTTGATTCGACAAAAGAGGGAGAAAGAAAGCAAGAGCGTGAAGACCATTCAAGAAATGTTAAAGGCTTCACCAAATTACAAGGCAAAGGTCAAGACGCAAGCTACATCAAAGGCACGCTTTGTCTTCGCTAAGTTTGGTAATTTTATTTGCTTTCGGTTTTTGTTTGTCATCATCAAAAAGGGGGAGATTGTTGAGGCAACATAATCAAGATCTCTTTATGTTTTAATGATGACAAACAAACCATCAAAACACATAAAATAACAAACGTTAGCTCAAAATCGCCGGAGCCAATGTCTGCTCCAGGCGCGCTGACCGCGCGTCAACGCGCGGGTGATGCACCAGGAGTCTGTATGGTTCTGGGCGAATTTTGAAAGTCGGCTTTCCCCTTACCCGACAAATGTGGATCTTTCAATACAGGTATGAATATGTTATGTGCTTAATTGAGAACACTCGAAACGAGTTTTGAAACTTGAGAGATCCTACTTTTAAAACACCCATTTACGGGAAAATGCCAACTCATGTTTTCTAACTATCGCCTCTAGCCAAGGCTTTTCTAAACTTAGGGAGCTTATACATTTCACGTAACATCGTGTTAAAGCATTCATATGCTCATATCCCGTGCTTACGTCCTCTCTAATTACGTAACGGGTTTACTCCCTTATTGGTCAAACTAAGTCAAAGGTCACTTTGCGTAAACGCATCCTTTCCCACTTGGATTATGCTTTACATCAAAGCAAAGCACTTAACTTGTTTGAACCAAGGTATTAGTTGAGAACGTCGAGTCATGGAAAGTCACGAGATATGAAACTATGGATTCTCGACGTTGTGTTACTTGAACTTATAAGTAACCTATGATTTTCTCAACTTATAATCTTAATTGTCTAAACCTTTTCTTCTTAATGACAATTAGATTATGCCTTAATCCTCTCTTAATCCCATTTATGCAAAAGACAAAACCAATCATATCCAAATCAAATATTCTCTTACACAATCTCTTACACCCTTACATATTCCCTTACACACTACATCCTAACCATCCATTCCCTTACAACACATCTCAACCCTTCATTTTCAACACATGCCAATTGTTGAAAACCCTAATATGGCTCCTCTCATCCTAGCCATTGATTTCAAATTACAACAAATCACAACCATCCATTCAACCTCTCATCTCTATATCATCACATGGGTTTCATCCTAGCCATTGAATTCGAATCAAACACATCTCAACCATCCATCCAATCCCTCTTCCATATATGATATACGTGGGAGTCGCACCAGGTTTTACCTCTCAAGGGATCTTGAGAAGCTTACAACCCCCACCAGGCAGTGTACCTGATCGTTGTAGTATAGTATAGTGACAAGTACCGGGGGATTGATCGTTCAGCTAGGAATAGTATCGCTAGGATTAGAAAACCTAAATACTAGTTCTAAAGGTGAGGGATGATTATTTTTGTATTTTTATATTTTTTAGAAAGCAATTAAAAATCTCGGGTTTGAAGGATTTGGACGGAATTAGCTGCTAGTCAACTAACCCAATACTAAAGATGCAATCAAAATAAAATACTGAAAATGAAAATAAACTAAATTATACTAAGGTTGTGAGCAATAAGTGGAGAAAATGTGTTTCCTTAGATTTCACTACTCCCTAGATATCTTTTACATGTTAATTACTTGTTATAGTTGCATGGATGACGGATTGTATTCCTTAATACCATTCATGGGGTGGCGCACTTAACTCCCCAATCCTATGAGCTCCTATCTCCTCCTATACCATGCCCAGCACAACCATAGGGATTATAAACAGTGGCTCATGCATTAAATACAACCAATAAAACCTAGTGCACATCAGTTCATGTTTCCTAAGATGTTCAAGCATGTTACCATTTGGAAGTCTGCCAGTTTTCTTAAGCCTAACATCGAATTCACCCATCCAATACAATTATAAACAAGTAATCAACACATAATTAACATCTAGGTTTCATTAGATCCAAGCAAACACAAGATAGATCTAGCCTAGCATGATCGAATTAAGACAAGAACAAGATATAGACAACCAACACATAGACATATTGATTGAATTAAAATAATACTTATCTCAATTACACATGCAAGGTATCAAGGGCTTAGAACCCTTGAAAAACCTGTAAAATTCGCACCAAGTTCGTACTTAGGGTTTCTCCAAAACTTCTCTCTTCCTAATGTGAAAATTAGAAAACTATATATAGGAAAAAGGGTCTGACGGCGTCAAGACCAATCTTGTGACGCCGTCACCTCGCCGCCAAAATAATTCTCGGACTGCCTTGATCTACTTTTGATGCCGTCATGTGTTATGCATTTCCAGGCCGTCATGACTTTTACTCTTGACGCCCTACTTCGTGACGCCGTCAAATCTGTGCTGGGTCGTCATGGAAATTACTCTTGACGCCGTCAGAAGTTCCTTTTTGACGCCGTCACCTACTGTTCCCTGCAAGGAAAATTAAGACTTTGGCGTTTTCTTCACTTTTATGCTCCAAAAACGTCCGAATTGCTTCCTTTTCCAGATTTCACTCCCAAAGTACCTAAAATCACAAAAGGAACTATTTAGGGCAATATTTGATCAAATAAATTCGAATTCGGGCTTAAATGACCCCCTAAAAATGGATCATTTTTCGCCTCATCATATACCCTTACACTTGAGATTTGCTTGTCCTCAAGCAAATGCGCTTTTATTCTACTCAAAATACAAGTTATGGGTCATTTAACACTAATATAAAAGTAATTACAACAAATAATTGTTCAACTAAAGACCAATAGACAAGCACGGAGGTCATACACTAGCACCTCACAAATAGTGTTTAGATACTCACATCTCTCGGGTGTAATAAAGTATAAATTACAATATGGAAACGGAAGATATCTCTCACTACCTGTCATAGCAAAATAGATTACCATAGGCTTGGGAAAGGATCAAACCTCCACCACATGGCGTAAGCACCTAGGATAAACTATCAAAGAGGTCTTTCTAAAGGGTTGTAACGTTAGGTGTAAGGATATGAAATACACAGTTTTGTTGGATAAAGGAAGTTTTACTGGTGGCGAGTTAACAATCTTGGTTAATTACATGTACAATATGGCGTTGCTAAGCCAAGACTAGACTCGACTTAAGCTAATAAATGAAAAATAACAAAAACATAAAAATGAACATAGAATAAAAAGGGATGGTAGTCCGTATGTTTTTTCTCTTTTTCTTTTTTCTATTTTTTTTTCTTTTTTCTTGATTTTTCGTTTTTTTTTTTTTTTTTTTTTTTTTTTTTTTTTTTTTTTTACATACACTCTTACCCTACCATCCAAAATAATACATCATAGGGAATGAACATTTCTCTTACACTTGAATTTTTACATACATTACAATTAACTAATCTAATGACTCGAATTAAGAAAAACAAAACACTTGGAGTACTTTTAAGATTAACGTACATATGGGGGTAATAAATGATGTTCTTCCCCATTACTCCATAAAATAAGTACTTACCCATGAGTCCCAATCTTCCCAAAACAATATGTACAAGGATATGACTCGATTTAGCAACCATGTAATCAATTAGAAAGTTAACTTAGGGTTTAACAAATAACAATAATGCACTAAAAATGAGTGCATACACGGAAGGCTAAGGCGATTTGGGTGTACATTTAAGTGGGGTGTAACAAATTCTTCCTTTAAGTAAAATGCTTAAAGTTGGAAACGAAAAGATAGGCTCGGAGGGGTATACTAGGGGTTTCGTGTACTAAAAATGAGTACAACGCTAAGGGTGTGGGAAAAATTAGTTGACTTAACTAGCCAAGTAATATGACTTAAATGGTCAACTAATTATGATACGGGTGTAACACAAGGGTGATCCTAATGCCTCTTATCATGTAGTAAATCCTACCACACGACTGTAGTCTCACTAGCGGTCTCGGGATGCATCACTAACGCAAGTTCAAGAATCTAAATGCTACCGGTACACTCATAAGCACTAATCATAAATGCTTTTCCTATCAAATCTAAAGGCGAACCTCACATATTTGGGTGGAAAATTTTTCTGAATATACGGTTATGTGTTAGTCATACGATCTCCTATCCATGAGACGCTTGCTATGGCTAAAGTTTCACTCCTAAATATTGTAAAAAAATTTTAAATTTGGCGCTAAAATTACACTAACAAGTATTTCTCATAGTTTTATTACACATCTACCATTAAACAAAACAAACTCAAGCGAAAGTGCATATGTAAGGTATCATCATTTTACCCTCCCCTTACACTTAAGATGAACATTGTCCCCAATGTTCAAGTAAAGAATGTAAAAGTTAAAAAGTAAAAAGAATGAAATCAAATACTCCCCTGATTCGCTCGGTATGGATAATAAGGTGGCCAGGTTAAATCTTCCTCCAAGAAAATGAACAATCAAAGCTTCCCTTCCAGAATATAAATCATCTTCTTGTCAAACATAACCTGTAAATCCTGAAAAAATAGACACAACAACCTCGCGTAAAATCGGCGGCATCCTATATAAGTTACTAAATCCTAGAAAACAAAATAAGATATAATGCTTGTGGAATGAAGTTTGCAGATTTCCTGGAGATTATAAAACTTAATAATTCGCAAAAACCATAAGATTTCGTTAGAAAAACAAAACCGGTAAAATTTCCAGATTTTTACACGTGACGCCGTCAAGAGTTAACTTGTGACGCCGTCAGAAGTGACCTGCAGAAATTCTTATGTTAAGTTTCCGGAAAATTTCTGGAAAAACTTGGTCCTACTTCCTGGAAAATCCTGCAAAACTTCATTATGACTCAATACAAGCATTTGACATTAACAAATACGAATACACATGTTCATTTAATATTGTGGAGAATCATGATCGGTTTGTTTCTTAAAAACATATTTGGGGTTTCCCCTTACACTTATCTTTTGCAAAAATACTTTTAGGTGGAGTTAAGACTAGGCCAAAACAACAAAGTAAAGTATTTTCACTATTTAATTTAGAAACATGATCAACCAACAATAAAAACAAAGCATGCATACGGAAGCAAATAACAAACAAACAAACAAAATCACACAAAACATGGGTTGCCTCCCAAGAAGCGCTTTTCTTTATTTACGAGTCTTGTAGCTAGACTCAAGGTCATGGGTTACTACGTGACCTCATTGTTGGTTTCACTCTCTGATTGTAAATATTCTTTGTAGAAACCAATCACCTTTTTCTCAATCGCCCCCATAATCCTTTGGGCAAATTCCTTATCGACTTTATACCTTAGTCCTAGGGCCAAGCAATCTTTGTAGAAAAGACTCCTCTTTTCCCATACATAATCCATGCCCTTTTTCTTATCCTCTTCATTGATGTCCTTAAAAGCACCAACGTTATCCTTATCAAATCGAGATATAAAGCGAAACTCTTTCATTCTATTAGGCATCCTATAAGTGATCTTATCGGTGTTACTTGCAAATCGGATTGTTCCTTCTATCTCATCATATTCCAACTTAGACTCCTCAACAAACGGTTTACCAAACACGACATTTGACAATCGACAATCAATAACATTAGCAAGATCTTCCACAATCATAAAGTCGGTGATAAAAGTGAAATTCCCAACAAAGACATGTAAACCTTTAACTCTCCCGACAAAATTACAAACTCCACCGGGGTATTTGGGATCTTTTCTAAGTTCAAGTCTTGTTTTCACTATATCATTATAAACATTTGAGGACATAATGTTGATTGGGGATTTAAAGTCAATGTAAGCATTCTCAACGTGTCTGTACCCAATCATACATGGTATTTTAGCATTCTTAGGATCGCCTCTCTTTATCTTAGGTTCAATTATAGTAAAAGGAGATCGCGGGTTATCAATAAGATTATTATAATATGCAATCTCCTCCTTAGTGGGATATAGATTAAAGTAATCATTAAGCTTCGAATCTATTTCCCCTTCTTCTAGTTCCTCAACAACATTCACAAAATCATTAGGCCCTAGGTCCTCATTTGAATACAAGGCGGTCGCTAGGTCACTAAATGCCTGGTCGAGCTCAATCTTAATCAACCTATTAAGCTCCCTAAGTTCCCTAATCTCACTCTCAATTTGTTCTCGTAACACAGCCACTTCTCTAGGGGAAAGGGGTGGATTCGCATTTTCCATAATGGTCAACGGAATAGTCAATGAGTTTAATTTACTAACAAAAGCACAAAGAAAAAGATAGACTAAAGAAAACCTAAAAATAAAAATAAAATCTTACTAGAATGGAATCTAGCAAGTAGACCTAATAAAAAGAGATTCTAACCTAGACAATAACTATTCCCCGGCAAAGGCGCCAAAAACTTGATGTACGTGGGAGTCGCACCAGGTTTTACCTCTCAAGGGATCTTGAGAAGCTTACAACCCCCACCAGGCAGTGTACCTGATCGTTGTAGTATAGTATAGTGACAAGTACCGGGGGATTGATCGTTCAGCTAGGAATAGTGTCGCTAGGATTAGAAAACCTAAATACTAGTTCTAAAGGTGAGGGATGATTATTTTTGTATTTTTATATTTTTTAGAAAACAATTAAATATCTCGGGTTTGAAGGATTTGGGCGGAATTAGCTGCTAGTCAACTAACCCAATACTAAAGATGCAATCAACATAAAATACTGAAAATGAAAATAAACTAAATTATACTAAGGTTGTGAGCAATAAGTGGAGAAAATGTGTTTACTTAGATTTCACTACTTCCTAGATATCTTTTACACGTTAATTACTTGTTATAGTTGCATGGATGACGGATTGTATTCCTTAATACCATTCATGGGGTGGCGCACTTAACTCCCCTATCCTATGAGCTCTTATCTCCTCCTATACCATGCCCAGCACAACCATAGGGATTATAAACAGTGGCTCATGCATTAAATACAACCAATAAAACCTAGTGCACATCAGTTCATGTTTCCTAAGACGTTCAAGCATGTTACCATTTGGAAGTCTGCCAGTTTTCTTAAGCCTAACATCGAATTCACCCATCCAATACAATTATAAACAAGTAATCAACACATAATTAACATCTAGGTTTCATTAGATCCGAGCAAACACAAGATAGATCTAGCCTAGCATGATGGAATTAAGACAAGAACAAGATATAGACAACCAACACATAGACATATTGATTGAATTAAAAGAATACTTATCTCAATTACACATGCAAGGTATCAAGGGCTTAGAACCCTTGAAAAACCTATAAAATTCGCACCAAGTTCGTACTTAGGGTTTCTACAAAACTTATCTCTTCCTAATGTGAAAATTAGAAAACTATATATAGGAAAAAGGGTCTGACGGCGTCAAGACCAATCTTGTGACGTCGTCACCTCGCTGCCAAAATAATTCTCGGACTGCCTTGATCTACTTTTGACGCCGTCATGTGTTATGCATTTCCAGGCCGTCATGACTTTTACTCTTGACGCCCTACTTCGTGACGCCGTCAAATCTGTACTGGGTCGTCATGGAAATTACTCTTGACGCCGTCACCTACTGTTCCCAGCAAGGAAAATTAAGACTTTGGCGTTTTCTTCACTTTTATGCTCCAAAAACGTCCGAATTGCTTCCTTTTCCAGATTTCACTCCCAAAGTACTTAAAATCGCAAAAGGAACGATTTAGGGCAATATTTGATCAAATAAATTCGAATTCGGGCTTAAATGACCCCCTAAAAACGGATCATTTTTCGCCTCATTACTATACCGCTACATGTGATTGATCTTATCCATTGAATTCAAACCAAAACAATCCTAACCATTGATTCAACCTTTCCCCCCAAGCAAAAGAGGCTCCCTTTGATCTCATCCATCCATTTCAAATGAAACCATCTCAACCCTCCATTTCTCCTTTCCCCCCAAACAAAGCATATTCCTTGGAATATCCTCTTCAACCTTAACCTAGGCATACTTGATCTTAGCCATCCATTTCTAATGAGATCGTCTCATCCATCCACATTCCCCACATGCCAAATTGTTTGAAAACCAAGGGAGGCTCCCTTTGATCCTAGCCATCCAATTCAATCCATTTCATCTCAACCCTCCATCACATTCTTCCCCCCGAGCATTGGAATATTCCTTGGCATATTCTTTCTCTCTTTTCTATGCCATATGAGGAGATACACTTCTACCCCTTCCAAATTACCCAATCTATACTTTAAACCATTGGTAATTTGGTTTCTCTTTAAGCACTTCACAAATGATTTCCAAATTGGCTATTTGAGTTGGTAAACCTTAGAATGATTAATGTTAAGGTTTAGTGTGAAGTACAATTGGGGGTTTAGCAAGGATAGGTATTTGTAAGATCCAAACACCCAACACTTGGGAAAAAGTTAAGACGCCTAGCGCGCTGCCCATGGGTGACGCGCCGGCCTCTGTAAAATTTCTCAAGTTTGGGTTCTTGGCCTATAAATACCACCCTTTCCTATTGTATTCCTCACCTCTTGCCATTATTCTTTCTCTCTAAAAATCTCTCTATCTCTCTATCTCTAATCTTGTGTTCTTGATTTTTATACTAACATCTTTTGAAAGAACACATATCTTTGCAAGGGAAGAATCACAAGAACCTAATCCACTCTTGTGATTGTGTCGAGGGTCTTCTTATCTTTACCCTTTCTACTATAATCGAGTCTCTAGGTTAGGTTAGGACTTGGTTGAACAAACATTCATTCATTCATTCAATTGTTTGTAAGGGAAGTATTGTGTCTTGGTGACCAAGCCTAGATCATTGGGGATTTATTTGAGGTTTGATACTTCCGGGTGGAAGTCTTGGTAGAGATCTTTGTGATCCGCAGGTAAAGTTGAATCGTGAGATTCTTTTGGGTGGTTTCCAAGGGCGGAATACCGTTGGTGAGTAACTCCTTCTTTGTGAGCATCAATATTGGTGAATATTGGTGGAATGAAGTGTAACGGTTTATAGTCCACCGAAAGGATTATACTAGTGAATAGTATCGGAGTCGCAGATTCGCAACTGGACGTACGGATGGTATAAACCCCCCATCCCGAACCAGTATATATCATGGTGTCTTTTACTTGCTTTATATACTTTGGTTGTGTAAGTGGTTGTTGGATTACTATACAACCACTTGGTACTATCTTTGGCTTAAAGTTTTTAAACATATAAAAAGCCGAAGAAACCGTATTCAACCCCCCCCCCCCCCCCTTTATGGTTCTACAGTAGGGTTACGGCAGAAAATATGGAAGAAGGGGGGGGGGGGGGGGGAAGACCGATTTTGGATGAGAGAATAAAGGAAAAGATTGTGATTGACTCTAATACCATATTGGAAATGTATATTTCCTTGATTTGTATTATCACCAAATAACCGTATTATAAGGATTACAAGATAATTCTAGACTAATACATGGGCTAGGCCTACAAATGGGCCGAATTCAAAATGTAATCAGTAATGTACAATAATCAACTAATAGTTGTAGCTGTAATTATAAGATATAGAATTATGTAAAAAGGTATATATACATTAAGAGATATAAACCAATCACAATACAAATATTAAATTTAATATTTAAGAATGTCATTATTTTTATATGCTTAGAGCAAGAGGTTTAATAACTCTGAGTTAAGTTTTAACACACCGCCACGTCAGCGTCACGTCAGCTTTAACTTTTTCACCTTAACTCACAAAAAACACCCGTTATAATAACTTACATTAACTCAACTTTAACTCAAATATTTTCAAATTCAACCCTAAACTAAAACTAATATTTTATTTAATAACTAAAATAACATTTATCAAACACAAATTACATTAATCATTAAACTTAAACACGAATAACATTAAACATAAAACACGAACTACATTAAACACGAATTACATTAATCATACAAAGTACGATTAATAAAAGGAATCGTCTGAAATCCAGCCCTCCTCCTCACTAGAACTCTCTGATTGCTGAGGGCCAAGCCCCATTTCCCATCTGTATTCTGCTGCTCTTCGTTCACGCTCCCTACGAGCAGCTTCCTCACGTGCTTCGGCTTGTTGAATTTCCCTGAAGTTTTGTTCATCCTGCTCCAGTTGTAGGAGATATTCCTCTGAAAACCCAAACAGATTGTTTTGGAGATCCACCGGTGGAGTGTTTGGTGGTGGTGGAAAGAGAACTTCCGGTGGAGTGTTTTGTGGTTGATTCTCATTTGGGAATACAGGAAACAGATCTGTGAGTGGAGTGTATTGTGGTTCGTTTTCAGTTGGGAATATCGGAAAAAGATATTCCGGTGGGGTGTGATAAACAGATTCATCATTCGGTGAACTAGGGAACTGTTGAGAGAAATTGTTGTGTGACATTTTTGATAATTCGTGTGTGAGTCTTTCAGTGTGAGTTGTGTGTGTGAGTAATTGAATGTGAATTGTGTTTGTGAGTCTGTGAATGGGTGGTTAAATAGGAAAATATTTGAAATTTGATTTTGAATCTGAATTTGAATTGAGAAATCCCGCCCATCATTTGAATTTGAAATTTAAATATAGCCCACTCATTTCATAATTTAAATTTCAAATTTGAACTTGAATTTTAAATTTGAAATCACAAATCCCGCTCTTATTGTTTCACCCAGCTATAAATAACATACTACAACACATTATTTTTCACACACTTCTACATCTAAACATTTTACAAAATTGTTTCACATTTTAAACATTTGAGATGAGTACTCGTTGGTCACAATCAGAAGAAACCTTGCTAGTTGAAGTATGGATTGAAGTTTCCCAAGAACAACAAACTCACAATGATCACACATTTTGGAATCGGGTTGTAGACATGTTCAACAATCAGACAGTCGATATCAATCGTAACAAAAGTTCGGTCACGAGTAAATGGGCAAGACTTAACAGTGAATGTAAAAGATTCAACGCTATTTACATGGAGGTGTGGCGTACAAGCATGGAAAACAACAGTGATCATCTCAATGACGCAAAGACCATTTATGAACAAAGCTTTGGTGGGAAAAGCTTTCAATACATTCATGTGTGGGAGGTGATGACAAACCATCCCCTATGGCTAATTTATGGTTAACGGTATTGTATGATTTAGTATCGTTTGTAACTTTTTCCGTATCGTTTTTAATATGTTGTAATGTTACTTTAAGTTTCAATTTTAATAAAAGGCTTAACGGCTAGTTTGTCCTAAAAAATCCTCCAATGGCTAGTTTCCCTTATAAATGCCACTTTAATAACACTTTGTATTGTCACACAAGTATAACTACTTTTCACACAAACACTATGGCTAACGAACCAGCTGAGGTACAAAGAACAATCCTTACCCGTACGCAATGAAGAAGAAAAAGAGCTTAGGCTGATTAACAATTTGTTAGGTGAGATAACTCGTATTATGCTACAGAAGCATGATCGTGCTCCAGAGATCTCAAGACCATCCAGCAATCAGGGTCGGTCTAGAAACTCTATTAAGAAACGATGAAACAAATCTACAACTTCATGTCGCCTTGAAGATGATTAGGGAACAATTGTTGCAAGTGTTGGAAGAGAAGTCAGATCTCATCGACAATTACAAATCTATATAAAAGCTCCATGAGTATCATTGGATGATTTATGTTTTTGTGTTGTTTTGTATCCGATACTAAACTTTAAATTATGATTTGAATTTTAAATCAAAATGGTGTTTTGTATTTTTTGGTTTTTGGAATTCACATAATATAACTATTTACAAAGGGGCAAAGTGTATTTTTTTTATTCAAACAAGCAGCTTAATGTTGTGTCAAGTATTTAACTTGCCACGTTAACGTGGCTATAACGCACCCAAACGATATGGTTTAACGCATGTTAACGCAAGAAAGTGACGGAATAACGTGGGTGCATGGTTATTATACCGTGTGCTCTTAGACACTATATAAATATCATGCATAAAATGTGATAAGTTAGTATTAACAAAAAAACATGATAAGTTAATAAATTATCAACAATTTATGTTTTTAGAAATTACAAATTGAACACTATACATTTCTTTTGAATGATAATTCCACATATTGTATTAGCCTATGAAGTAGTCGGAGGGATGCATAGTTTTGATATACAAACCACACCACATATATCGAAGTACATATTAACTAGAGGGTGGGATAGCATAGTAATTTGATTGCACAAATGCTAGTTCATATGTAAAATGCTTCTTGAATGAGCATTTTAAAAAGGATCATTTTGACGAAAAGTAAAACCGCTAAATGCTTGGTGCCAAACAAACATAAAACACTAAATGCTAAATGCTACAAAATGATTGTTGCCAAACACAATCACAGTTTTTCATGGATGAAATTAGATGAGTTTAACCAAATTATTTCAATTGTTTATTGTTCAGTGAGATGACTATCTTTTCTTTATGTGACAAAATTAAGCTCTTCTATTAGTCTAATTAAAATCTCTTGAAAAATTTGATTTCACATTTCATATGTTCTCTTAAATATATAGAATAAGAAATTAAAATAACCATATACGTAGTATCTTTTTGGATTTACTTGTTAGATTGCTGTTATAGACATGTTATTATAAGCATATATGAGAATTTTATATTATAAGTAACAAAACATCATTTTATAACAAAAGAAAAACTAGCAAATTATAAAGCCGAATTTAACCAATCGTTTTAACTACTATATTTTTTACTTCTATAATTAACAAGAAAAAGAAGAACAAAAAAACAAATGTTATATAAAATGTCACACTTCCTCAAACATTGAAAATTGAAAGTGACATTATTTCAATAGCACCATAACACCCAACAAGTCGCAGCGAAAATGACATACGCGCGATCTTTAGACTCATTTGAAGCGTGCCAAAACACAATCTAATTATCCTAGTCCCCAAGAGCTACTACCGGCGAGGTGACAACTAGTTTTGGTATGTTGGGGGATATCATTATTGCCGAACCCCATGCCTACATTGCCTTTGCGGGTAAAAGAGTAATTGAACAAACATTAAATAAAACAGTACCCGAAGGTTCACAAGCGGCTGAGTATTTATTCTAGAAGGGCTTATTCGATCTAATCGTGCCACGTAATCCTTTAAAAAGCGTTCTGAGTGAGTTATTTAACTCCACACTTTCTTTCCTTTGAATCAAAATTAGAACATGAAGTTGAATTATTTTGAGCGAACAAGTAATTAGTTTATCGGAATAATAGAATTTTATTTTTTTATACCTTACGATAATCCTATTTTGATTAAGAATCCCTGCTTGATGGGATTCTAACAAACCCTTTAATATATAAAACTAAATAAATAGAATCTAATTCATTTTTAAGAAACTTTTTGCTTAGTAAATTAAATTTGAAGAAAAGAAAAAAAAAATAATATCTCATCTATATCCTTTCAAATAATTCATGTAGAGGGATGAAAAACTACATTATTTACTCATTTAGAATTAGAATAGATTAGAGAGATATTAAGTAATAATAATTCCAATTTAGAATTATCAAATTATACTTATACTAAGATATAAGATATCTAGTTCAAAATCGGGACCTTCGAGGCAGTCCATAAACGAATAAACCTCCAAACATTCCAAGTCGTGTCACAAGAGAAGAATATATGATCGATAGACTCCACGTGCTCGTTACAAATCGGACACATAATCGATTGAATATCTAATCCCCGAGAAAACAAATTTAAACGATAGGACAACTTGTCGAGAAATGAACGCCACATAAAAACATTAACCTTCCTCGAAATAACCTTACACCACAACTTGTGCTCTAACTAGTAACGTGTAGTACAGAGTAGACAAGTAAACCATCTACAAGCAGACTTAAGTAACCAAGGTTAAGTGAAAACTTTTTGTTGGGTCATACGAGATGAGAGGACTATATGAATTGTTAAAAGTCGTTTGAACTCATTGAAGGAGACAAAATTTACAACACGTTGTCTTAATATACCCGCAACTGAAGCCACCATTCTCTGACCACCAAAGTTACCATCATTCCCTTATAATTCAATCCCTAAAGATATCTTGAAGATAGCCTTTAGGAAATATAATTGAAAGCCTACAATAAACTCAAATGTTTCAAAAAGTTGCCTACGTATTTCTATTTGGTCTCATGCGTAACTTTATAAACCAGAAAACAATCTTATTAAAAAAAAAATGAACCAATCATGATACTCTATTTTAACACGTAATAAAATCGAGCAATGTGATTAGCCAATAAATGTCAAAATTGAAGCTCAATTTGGTTCGACGATTAAATTTTCGTCTAATTTATAAAATATGCTAAAATAAATATATGTATCTATAATGTAAAAAATAATTAAAAAATGAGGGAGTAATTAAAAAAAAATCTAGTTGTTAAATTTTAAATAAAGTATGTTTAGTAGTTTTCATGTTTTTTAATGATTATATAAATTTAATAAATACCCGAGATACTTTATATTAAAAAAAACAATTGTTGTTATATATATATATATATATATATATATATATATATATATATATATATATATATATATATATATATATATATATATATATATCATTATTTTATATATTAAACTAATATATTTGCACGAGATTATACATATACGAACAACTCATGTTATTTCTTTTTATGAATTATGTAAGATATCCAGAAAAAGTATTCTATTTTAAGTGTCTGCATTCAATAATGACTTATGTTATTAATCTTTGTAAGTTTAACCTACACACGGATTTAAAAATCGGCATTAATTTTTATTATCAGGAATATAAATATCAAAATGAAGACAAAACCTCACACATTATTCTGAGTTGAGAATAAATAAATGACATATTTATTCAAGATCATTATGTGCTACGAAACACACATAATGTATTGAACATAACATATTAATCGATATTAAGACATTATGAAAAAACTATGCGAAAATTCGTGCATGCATGGGTATTATAACTATACAAGTATTAAAAATTTAGTATAATTTTCGGGTTAACCAGTTACCCAAAAAAATATTTAGTATAATTTTGTAGAAAAATCTTTAACAATACAAAACCATAAATTTTTGAATTACCACAATATTTACTTCAAAACAAAGTTATTGAAATATTATTAACCGTAAATTATTAAAATATTATTAACCTTTATATTATTTGCCCAAACCCTGTTCATATATATGTTCTAAAACTAGTATGTTAAGGTAAAAGTCTTTTGTTAGCCAAAGTGAAATGCATGCATCCACATTAAACATTGAACTATATTACTGTATATTTTTAGGTTATTGAGCCTAATTTTATTAACGAATAGGTGGAACATAAAATATGTCTGGTAACACTGATTGATATTATAACTGTAGCTATAGAATAAGCAGGAGCTTGTGCTAAATATTAGAGCTTATCTATATAAACTACATGAAATTATATTTGATTTTAAGAGATTATAAAATATTATTTTTTAAAAGCTACTACTTTTTAACGACAACTAGTTATCTCATAATATACTAGTATATCATTTGGTTAAAGAGCTTCTCACACAAATGAGATACCATTAAAACATATACTCTTTGATTTTTAAAGCTACTATTAGTTTTGTGAGCCAAACGCAAGTTATATATTAAATAGTTTATTTCTTTATGCAACAAAACGTAAATGTTGTTCACTTTTTTAAGAAGAAACAAAGCAAAGTGGAAACGAGTTATTATACTTGACTTATGAGGCGTCGTCACCTGGTCTTTCATTCAGACTTTATGATTATTGGTTTTCAACCTAATTATGGTCCCCTTAAATATCTCATTACGGTCAACCGGTTCAAATAGTATCTAGATGAAAAAAAAAAAAAAAAAAAATGTTCATCAATCATCATAATTGTTGTATCATGTATAAAAATCTATTTGAGTAGATTACAATTTACAAATAAAGTAAGGTGATTATAAATTTTCACGCTAAACTGTAGATACATTTTTTCCCCCTATGCTTGTTTATCTAATTAACTTTGAAAATTATATCACTTGTGTACACCAAATGACTTGTACATTTGAAATATATGAGCCTTTTACACTTCAATAAAGGTGTGATGAACTTTTTGATTTAGACCGGAGGTAATAATGGGTGGTGGTCGACCACTAGGTGGTGCCTGTTAACGTGTATTGTGATAAGATGATAAGATCATAAGTTGTCATTGGTGAGTAGAAAATTAGTTTGTAATTAGTAGTTTCCTAACATAGCTCTTGTTTAGGCTATATATGTATGCTATCATTGTATGTTATGTGATCAATAAACACATTATTCTCTCATACTTAAATGGTGTAAGTATATGAGAGAATAATGTGTTTATTGATTGATCATAACATACAATGATATCATACATATATAGCCTAAACAAGAGCTATATTAGGCTACTAATTACAAGCTAATCTCCTAATCACCAATGACAACTTGTGGGATCTTGTCATCTTATCACAATACACGTTAACAGTGCCACCATCACGTGGGAACCCTACTACACCTCCTCTTAAACAACGCGCCAAACCTCTTTTTCAACATTGGTTTGGTGGTGCAGACCAACTTTGGTGGTGCACAGTTTATTTTTAATTGGTGTGTGTCTGTGGGGTATTATAGGTTATAGTTCGTATAAAGGGCAGTTTTTTTATGTGTTTGATTTGATAATGTGCTGAATGGTGATGTGACGCTGAAGTGAAGGTGATGCATATTGCGACCATTACTTCCGGCTTTAAATCACCGTGAGTTTCCTCACTTTTGTTTTGTGAAAAGAACTTAGAGCATATTCTCTCTTTTACTTGCATTTTTTTCTATTTTATGTTTTTATTACTGAATTTTGCTAAATCTAGCATTAATGTTATGTTTAAGAAATGGAGGTAGTTGTCGCCTTGAGCATTATTATTAATGTACAACATTTTGTAAATGTCTTGATGTCTTAAACATTGCCTTTAAATCTATTTTTAGCAATTTCTCTGAAAACAACCACCCCAAGATACACACCAAAAAAATTCCCCTCATTGTGGTGAAACGTTGCAACTAGGAAGGAAGCAAGGGGTGGTTCAAAAGGCACCCACGCCCTCCAACAGTGCATCTTTCTTTTCTCTTTCTGGTCCCATTTGGATCACAAAAATCCCGGCTACGTACATCTTAATAAATTTATAATGTTTCAATTTTTAAATTTACTTTCTACAGCATCAATTTTATTTAACTTTGAGATCTCATCTTGACTAGAAGTTTTGTGATGCGGTTGTAGTCAACTATACGACCAATTTGCGATTCTGTCTTCTGATGTAGTCTTTGCATAAACAAATGGGTGTGATCAATGACTATAGATTAGCTGAGTTTCCGGGGCTCAATTAACTTTCTTTTGTTCGATCAACAAGGTTTTGAGCAGTAATGTCCCATTCAATATGCAACACAAAAGTGTTCCGGATCAACCCAATGTGTTGCATGTTTTTCCCAGTTACCGAACCCACACGATCCAACCCATTCAGGCACCTATAGTGAGGATTGCCAAGCTGGCAATATACCAAAGTATAATATAGAATAAGAATATAACTAGTTTCATGTTTAGAAATGAGATGTACATATTTAACACCAGAAGATATTCATCTTGAAAACTCTTTACCATCATATGTATATATACATTTTGAAAACAATGGCCAGCAAGTCTCAACTCAGTAATGGACATATATCTGGTATATGGTAGATCAGCAACATGAGTTAGGTTATGTGGGCTAACGGATGTGTAAACTATAACTAAACTCAAAGAAAACTTATCTGCAAAAATTTGTGTCATTTTAATGTCTTCAACCGTCATTATAACTCAATGGGGACAAACTTGAACCGGAATTTAGATGTTCTCGTAACCCCATGTCACCCATTCTAGAATCCTGTAGTTCTAGTTGTCTGGTAACCCATGGTGGATCGCGTGAACTAAGCCAAAGAGCTTCACCAGTACTCTTGTGCTTAAAATCAGGTTGCCTTGGGTTGACTTTACGCTTTCTAAAATCCCACCACTCGTATGGGCTGGCAAAGAACACTTGCCATAAATGAAGGCGTTCTCTTTGTTTTTCTAGAAAGGATCGTTTTTGATCTGCAACATTAGCATGCAAAAATTAGAATAGACGTGTTAAAGGTAGCATAATTATGTTTACTGTTTTGAGGATACTTTGATCGACTACAGCTATGAAGGTTTATGTGATGGGATTTTATGTTATAGGGGTGTTCTATAAGGGTATAAGATGGTAATATAAAAAGTGGGGTGATTTCATATAAAGATAGCTTTGCTATATTTGCAATGGAATGGTAAAAGGATGGATACAGGGATTTAGGGGGTTCTGCCTGATTTTCCCATTACATTTGTACATTCTACAGAGATGACGGCTCTGGGAGCTTAACTAGAGTTCGATTTCAACCTCAAAACGTCTACCAAATCGCAAAGATAAACATACATAAGTCTTACGGCAGGAAATTAAAGAATATCAAAGGACCTTTTGACCCATTTGGTGGTTTCTTGAGCATGCATGTGTACAAGGTCAATTTGGTGTCTTCATGTATGCGGATTAAAATCATAAATGAAAGAAAAAATCAGTCAAGAGTCATGGTTGGGTGAATCAGTTAGCTGCGTTCTCGAGTTTCTTTTTGGAAGGAAAAGAAAGAAAATGAAAGGAAACAGAAGAAATATCGCGTTCTCGAGTTTTTTTAAAGAAAGGAAAGAGAAGGGATTTGATAGGAAAATTAATAGGTTTTTTCCTCCAAAATTTTTCGCCTAAACTAGGTCGGATTTGGAAGGAAAAAATTTACACCTAAATTATTTGCTGTAAAATAACCAGTATAGCCCTCATTATTTTATAATTTATATATCTCTTGTTATATATGTGTATTTATGTTTAAAAAGTCATAACTATAATTTTGTCTTTTTTCCTTTCTTTTCCTCCCAACTCGATAACAGAACTTTGTTTATTTTCCTTCTATTTTCTTTCATTCCCTTTCAACTCGAGAACATGAAATATAAGTGCAACTTTCTTTTCTTTCCACTTCTCTTCTTTACTCGTAATAGTAATAGTAATAGTAATAGTAATAAGTAAAATAAATACTCGAGAACACAGCAGTATAGAAGCATTTTTGTCAAGATTGAGTTAAAAACTTCTGGTCAGTGGGTGGATTCTAAAGCACTAACAAACTTACTGGTGGAGAAGGCATAGTGATTAGCACCCTTTAGGATGTGTAGGGGACTAGTGGCATGCAGGGGGCTAATGGCATGCAGGGGCTATTTGGTTTCCCTACCTTTTAAAATGAGAGTTTTGCCCGTTACCAATTAAGTTACAAAATTTGCAATATTTAACCTCAAAATTTGTCAAAGTTGGGAGGCAAAAAAAACTGAACCCAGCTTTTTACTGCCACCATAAAGAAAATATATTGCCGCTAATATTATGCACACACCAACTAAATCTTTATCCTAATTTCAGAACTACATATTCTTCGAAAAACTTGTATCCCTCTTATTAATGAAATATTGCAGTCAACATTTTAACACACAGAAACTTTTTAACCAGATTTTCTAACCCACAAAATCTTGAGTCCCTCATATTACAGCAACATATTTCGCTCCACATACTTCCCCCTCGATAAATTAATCAACCTAACTTTTTAACTACTTTAATGTTCAAATGAAGCATTCCACGAATACGTTCACTAAAACACTAACCACTCCCAACGTCAATGTGGAGCATGTATTTAAGTTTTTGAAGATTGTTGGGCAAGAAATCAGGCATAATTTGCGTCTGTTTAAAGTTGGGTACGAATACTAAATGGGGTATAAATTCTATTTAGTGGTGGGAAAATGTGTCTAGAATGTTGGGTGCCAGGATTTTAAGAGGGTAGAATTCTACAAAGAATATGTCAATGGGAACTAGGATAAAGATTTAGTTGTGTGCAAAATATTCACGGCAATATATTTACAATAATTTCCCTACACATCTTTATCTAAAAGTTAATTTCAAAACGTGTGTAACAGGAAAAATGGCGGTAGGTTTCCGTCCCAACTTTAATAGATTTTGAAGTTAAATTTAGGAGATTGACAACACTTGGTAAAGGATAAAGGAAAAGATGTTCCGATATTCTCTATGTACTTGCATTTAATGGTAACTTCAAGGATTTTGCTTATCTCTTTACTTTGCTTATGGAAATGCTGACGTTGTTGCAGAGAAGAATTAGAAGCAGTAATGGATTCAAGTACCACCATGGATGCAAAGACCTGAAGCTTGTCAATCTGTGCTTTGAAGATGATTTGATGATATTTTGTCATGGGGATCAAGTATCTGTTGGGATAATCAAAGAAGCTTTGAAGGAATTTAGTGATGTTTCTGGCCTATACCCTAATCTTAGTAAGAGTACAATGTTTTTTGGGAGCTTGAATAATATAGATAAAGTTCAGTTAAAGAGTCTCATGGAGTTCAAGGAAGGATCATTGCCTACAAAGTACCTAGGAGTTCCTCTAATTGCTAAGAGACCGAGTGTTTGTGACTGCAAAATGCTTATTGATAAGATTAAAAATAGAACAGAAGACTGGAAGTGTAAATATCTCTTCTATTAATTGCTGCTATCCTTGAGTCAATGAGTATGTATTGGGCATCTGTCTTTCTGTTACCCAAGACTGTTATTAAAGAGATTAATGGGATTCTAAAAAGGTTCCTTTGGAGTAATGGGGACTCTGCTAGAGGAAAGGCTAAGGTGGCATGGAAACAATTTTGTCAGCCTAAGGTAGGGTGGTTTTGGGAATTAAAAATCTTGAAGCCTTATTGACAAAACACATGGAATATCGCATCAAAAAAGGAGACTCTTTGGGTGAAATGGGTGCACATGATGAGGCTGAACGAAAATAGTATTTGGAATGTGCAGTATAACACCAATGATAGTTGGAGTTGGAAGTGCTTGTTGGAAATTAGAGATAAGATTGCTACTCACTTACAGTATAAGGTTGGAGATGGAAGGAGTATATGTATGTGGCTTGATAAATGGCATGATAATGGGCTGTTAATTGAGGCTATCTCTCACAGAGATATGCTAGGTTGACCAAAATGATCACTGTCAAAGAAATGGTTGAAGGGGGTGTTTGGAAGTGGCCTATTGAGTGGGGGACTCTGAGTTAGAAGTAATGAATGCCCCAATGTTGACAGAGAGATCTCATGACAGAGTTACGTGGAGAAAGGATGATAGCAGTCTCATTCCTTTTCATGTTAAGCATGTGCTGGACAGTCTTTGCTCAAACATGGAGGAAGTTAGGTGGCAAGAACTTGTGTGGTTCAAACAGTGCATTCCTAAACAATCATTTTGTCTATGGTTAGCTATGCTTGGAAGACTGCTAACACAAGACAGAATAATGTCTTGGGGTACCCAAACTGGTCTCCTATGCCCACTTTGCAATAACGTTAATGATTCACAGTCATCTGTTCTTTCTATGCAATTTTTCTCACGAAATTGGGAGAATGATAAAAGGTGTACTTCAAATTAGATGACATTGTTAGTGATCTATTAAGCAAGGAAAATGGTAATCATATATGGAGTGTTGTTAGAAGACTGAGCTTTGCAGCAGTAATACAGAGTATAAATAGATTATTTGTGTACGTTCAGTTTTGATTATAATCAATATCCTTAAGTTGTGATTATATTTATTAGCATGGCAAGATAGACAAGTTGGGTAAAATGGGTTTGAAAATTAATGAAATTGTTAAGTGTGATTATAGACATTGTTCATCTAATAGTCACGCCTTGGATTAAAGAAATTTCCAGCTACTTCAATCTCAGGATTGGCAATTATAAAAAGTTTGTGGATTATCGATATAATGAAAATACTTATAAAACGATCAGAAATAATTCTAGTAATACCACAAACAGCTTGTCCTTTAAATTAACCATGCGATGAAATAGGCGCCGCTACATATCATAAATAAAACAAAGAGGGCATAAGTACCCATGCCTAACTTAACACATAAACTAAAAACGATGTAAATCTAGATCATAACTATATGTTCCCATTCTTGGAAGATTCGTTTTCTTTTCCAGTTTCCTAACAACCTCTCTTGGCCTTTTCCAAGGCCTCTGCCTTGGCCATTGCCTCGCATTTTTCCTTTGCTATCTCAGCCGCCAAGCGGTCACAAGGACACGCATAATTTGTGACGCAAATCTCGCTGAGAAAAGAATAATTAACTTGTGCTACCAGACAAAAACTTATGGTATTTCAACTTTCATTTAATTTTTACCGTTTTCTCTTTGCGGTAGCACGAGCTTTATCCTTGACCAAAGATTTACCTTGGCACTTTGACTTAGAAGTAACACAGGGTGTCTCCTCTACCGGAGATATACATGAAGAAGCACCTGATATCAAAAACACAAAACTAACACTTTGCTTTATTTTACATTATGATTATTACAAAAACTCGGTTCACATAATTATATTTCTTTTAGTACATCAAATAGAATAACATTGTAGAAAATGAACACACCTTAATTTATTTAATGTAAAGTAAATAACCTGGTAATTTACCTTCACTTGAATCCACGTCCTCATATCCAAGGTACTTTTCATTCGAAATCTTTTCGAGCCCCACCGAATAAGCCTCTGCGTTCTTCTTGGACCACTTGGAATCCATGTCCTGTCAAACAAACACAATGAACTTATAACAGATTAGCATCTAGCGACGAATAAATAGTCATTTCTTTCTATCACCAAATTAAACGCTAAAAACACCCTTAGCTTTCATTCTCTTTTTGTTTAAAACCCTTATAAAAATGATTACTTAAAAACAAAAGCGGATTTGATTCATGCAAACATATGAATTACAAAAAAACGAGATATACTAGAACAAATGAAATGGATTAATGTTTGTTGATATAAGAAGAGAAACTTTAGTTAAGGATATAGACATACTTGAAGAGATAGGTTTTACACTAATCCATTTCATTTGTTCAAGTATGTTTATATCCTTAACTAAAGTTTCTCTTCTTATATCAACAAACACTAATCCATTTCATTTGTTCTAGACTTCTAGTATATCTTGATTTAACTCATGTGTTTGCATGAATCAAATTCGCTTTTTTTTTTTTTTTTAATAATCATTTTTATAAGGGTTAAAAAAAAAAAAAAAAAAAAAAAAAAAAAATGAAGCTAAGGGTGTTTTTAGTGTTTCATTTGGTGATAGAAAGAAATGACTATTTGTTTGTCGCTAGACGCTAATCTAATATAAGTTCATTGTGTTTGTTTGACAGGACATGAATTCCAAGTGGTTAAAGAAGAATGCAGAGGCCTATTCAGTGGGGGTCGAAAAGATTTTGAATGAAAAGTACCTTTGATATGAGGACGAGGATTCAAGAAAAGGTAACTTACAAGGTTATTTACATTAAATGAATTAAGGTGTGTTCATTTGCTACAATGTTATTCTATTTAATGTACTAAAAGAAGATATATAATTATGTGAAGTGAGTTTTTGTAATAATCAGAATGTAAAATAAAGCAAGGGTTAATTTTGTGTTTTTGATATCAGGTGCTTCTTCATGTATATCTCCGGTAGAGGAGACGCCCTGTGTTACTTCTAAGTCAAAGTGCCAAGGTAAATCTTTGGTTGAGGATAAGGCTCATGCTACCGTCAAGATAAAACGGTAAAAATTAAATGAAAGTTGAAATACCATAAGTTTTTGTCAAGTTAATTACTGACTCGTTTCTTTTTTCTTTTCTTAGCGAGATTTGCGTCACAAACTATGCGTGTCCTTGTGACCGCTTGGCGGCTGAGATAGCAAAGGAAAAATGCGAGGCAATGGCCAAGGCAGAGGCATTGGAAAAATCCAAGAGGGGTTGTTAAGAAACTAGAAAAGAAAACGAATATTCCAAGAATGGGAACATATAGTTATGATCTAGATTTACATCATTTTTAGTTTATGTGTTAAGTTAGTCATGGGTACTTATGCCCTCTTTGTTTTATTTATGATATGTAGCGGCGCCTGTTTCGTCGCATGGTTAATTTAAAGGACAAGCTATTTCTGGTGTTACTAGAATTATTTCTAATTGTTTTATAAGTATTTTCATTATATTCATAATTCACAAACAAACTTTTTATAATTGTCAATCCAGAGATCGAAGTAGCTGGAAATGTCTTTAATCCAAGACGTGACTATTAGATGAACAATGTTAAAGGATTTTATTTATTAGCATGGCAAGATAGACAAATTGGGTAATGGGTTTGACAATTACTGAAATTGTTAAGTGTGATTATAGAGAATATTTTTACAATAATAATCAATATCCTTAAGTGTACGGATTAGGAGGTTGTACGCATTAAATAGACATTAAACACTTTTTCATCCCATTAACCCATCCCTGATAAAAAAATAAAATAAAATAAAAAAACACATTTGACCAACTTAAGATACAACAAATGCCAAAATGAGCCATTCATAACAATGGGTCAAATTTGGATAGCGAGATTAGAAGGCTTAGGTTCACATGAGAAACAATATGGTTAGAGGTTTAGATGTTCATATCCAGGCAGAAAATTTACCTTCGATATTTTCATTCTTTGTACCATTATTTGCTACAAAGTTTAACTCTTTCACAATAACCTGCAACGAGAAATTAAGAAGACTTAAAGATGAACGAACAAAAGGAAATTAAGAAACATAAGAAGGGTGCTCAGATGGATAGTATGGTCCATTTCCTTGTAGCACCACCTTTGCAAAAGAACTCATCATATGTCCCCCTTTCAATGGATAATATCATTACTTACAATTTTAATAAGCTTACAATTTTAATAAGCTAATTTATCGAATTCCATATTACACTTAAAATATACATTCTATTTACTTTCCACAGATTAATGATATACGCAGCTGGACCAGTTTATATGTTTGTTAGTACTACATTACTTAAGTGATGCATTAAAATTTTTCCAGAATCTAAAAAATTCCACCATGTCGTTCCTTTACTAGTTAAAAAATAAAAAGTTACCAAATACAATGTTACAGAATTTTAAACTACAAGTTTTTTAGCCTAATAAGTTCAGGTAACTATAACTTTGCATGTCATAATTTGCATAACTAATTAATTACTTTAAAATTAAAAGTACTTGTAATACTGAACAGGAATCATATGCAGTATTGAAATTCTTCGAAAAAAGACATGCTTGAATTAACTTAATTTTATGAGTAAAAACTTCTCAAGACAAGAAAAAGGAATGGGGAGTATTAGTCACGAACCTTGTTCTTCAATATGAAGTTTCCGTTGTCACTAGCTTTTCTAAATGATCGTAGATACCCTGAAACATATATATAGTCATTAGGTTTAAGATGTTGGGTAGATAACTCCGCCATATCGTCCCACATGTTCAATAATACGCTGCAAAAACACAAAAAAAAATTAGTTTTCTTTTCGAACTAAGCTAACCACAAGAAGAAAGTGTAGGGATAATAAACCATAATCAGAGATAACAATGACGATACAAGGCAAGCCCACTATGATTCGATAAACAAAATATGTAAACGAGATATATGAACATAAAAGTTTATAAGAAGATGAAACCAGATTGTAGATGAAACCGAATGCAAGAACATGATCGAGGCATGTGTTTGACACGCTTCCCTTAAAACAGATTCGACGTCTATTTCCCAGGTACAACGATCCAAGCAGTTGTACTGCCGGAAGTGACCTTATGCCTGAATTTCTCATCAAACCAAAACTCGTGTTTATGGAAAATTTGTTAGTGTACAAGTAATATACGTGTATAACTTTTTCTCTCCCATTCATTTGGAACCAAGGTATTCCTTTTATAGCCGGCTCAAGAAAATGGAGGTTACATATAATTAAGAGTCATTAACCGACCATTAACAAGAATTTAATTTCAAGCAGTTAATCTGAATTGATGATCATTAATGAGATTTATTGCAGAAATTATTTTGTTGTTCCGTCTTTGACTTGTCAATTGAAGTACCTACCTTTCTGTTCCAATATCTTACTTTGAGACTCAATATTCCATTCACACTCAAGTTGTGAGGAGTTTTTTCACTAACTTTTCCAACAGAAAGGCTGTGTATGCTGTCACATATAGAGTCACAAGATAAATCTACCAATGTTGTTGGTAATAATATCTCATGTGTAAGCATGATGTTTAAATTTTTATGGTACCCCATCAATTCCACAATTGGAGTCCCCTTTTGGGAATTTCTTTTGTTTCATTGGTGCAAACTGCAACTTAACAAGAAACATACTCAAGGATACTACGCAAACTAAACTCTAATGATAACTGAATTCTGCAAATTTTGGCAATATTATATCACCTCAAGTTATAACCTACAACTCTCATTTGCAGCATAACTTAAGTTGTTGTCACATTTATTTTAACACTTCTAAAATAGGATGGATATTACATATTAAGTTAACCTAATTGCCCCCAAGTAAAAGAAAAAGTACATACCTTAGACAGAACACTAAAATATTGGGGAAGGACATAACCGTCATCATGTGGTCATGCCACCACTAGGTAGTACTAATAGCAACAACAATACCCAATCCCGCCAAAGCAGGGTATGGAGAATGTAGAAATGTACAGATATCATACCCCTACCCCTAGAGGGTAAACCCGAGAGTAGGAAGACCGGCTTGTAGGAAGACCTTCGGCAAGTGTATAGTGTGCTCAAATATGACAAATAAGAGCATACAAAGATAAAGAACCATGTACACCAAAGTTGCAAAAATCATGAATCGGTAGTCTTTCAGTCGACCCCTTTGTAGCTTGTAATCGGTCTAGGCCGGATTAAGCGGATTGGCATTTCCGGCAAATTTTTTTAGCTATTTTTGATGAGTTTTGGGTATTCCCGACAAGTTTTTCATTAAAAAACAGTTTGTAATTGATATCAACAGCAACTATAAGTGTTTAAAACTAGTTTACAACGAGTTTTGTGTATTTCCGGCACGATGCCCATTGTTGACCGCCGTTGACCAAGGTTAACCGATTTGTTTGACCGATTTACAAAAATCGAAAAGGCTGGTGGTCGATTAGAGCCTAGGCGGCGATTAATCGGTCTTTATAGGCTTTTTTTGCAACACTGATGTAAGCATACAACACATAGCAGCATACAAGGATACCGACAACTATCATCATAGAAAAATAGGCATATAAGCATACAACGCATAAAAGCATTATATAAAGTGCATAAAGGCAAGTACACGTGGAAGCATATTACGATTAGAGATAGGATTAAAAGCATAATTTGGTTATGCAACACTAAGTAGTAGAGGTGGCAAAACGGGCGGGCACGGGCTAAACGGGCACGGCCAAAACGGTCTAGGCCCCTTTGTAGCTTGTAATAGGTCTAGGCCGGATTAAGCGGATTGGCATTTCCGGCAAATTTTTTTAGCTATTTCTGATGAGTTTTGGGTATTCCCGACAAGTTTTTCATTAAAAAACAGTTTTTAATTGATATCAACAGCAACTATAAGTGTTTAAAACTAGTTTACAACGAGTTTTGTGTATTTCCGGCACGATGCCCATTGTTGACCGCCGTTGACCAAGGTTAACCGATTTGTTTGACCGATTTACAAAAATCGAAAAGGCTGGTGGTCGATTAGAGCCTAGGCGGCGATTAATCGGTCTTTATAGGCTTTTTTTGCAACACTGATGTAAGCATACAACACATAGCAGCATACAAGGATACCGACAACTATCATCATAGAAAAATAGGCATATAAGCATACAACGCATAAAAGCATTATATAAAGTGCATAAAGGCAAGTACACGTGGAAGCATATTACGATTAGAGATAGGATTAAAAGCATAATTTGGTTATGCAACACTAAGTAGTAGAGGTGGCAAAACGGGCGGGCACGGGCTACGGGCTAAACGGGCGCTGGCTAAACGGGCACGGCCAAAACGGGCGCATGTTATACGAATCGTTTTAGAAAATACCCAAAACGACGAAATAAATTCCTCAAACTTAACACCTCATTTATATTTAAAAAATTAAATATATTATATCTATAAGTTTTTCTTTAAAAAAAATTGTAATGTTATCGAATTGAGAGAAAATATGTGCCCATTTAACTTTTAAATGGGCAATATATGCCCATTTAAAAAAAAAATGGACCAAATGTGCCCAAATCTTTTAAAAGTTTGCCCATTTAGCCCATTTTTTTGATTTTTGGCACAAATTACCAGTCGAGGAGCATGTGAGTTGAGGAGCCAACACAATCGGTCACAAGCACTTTCTAGTGTATTTTAATTTAATTAAAATGTATTTTTGTATATCGCAGGAGAAAGAAAGCTAATGCTACTAAGACAAAAATCGAGAGTTTAGTGAAGAATGCTCACGTAATATATTTATTCGATTTCGACGGAGACTCGACTTTCAAATGAGTATACGCCCATAGTCTACCGTCGTCGCTGTTTATTGACTTAACCTCAGAATCAACAGTTCCTATAAGGCTAACTGCATTTTCAAGCGCCTTTTGGCGCCTAATTGTGATAGGCCGTTGAGTTTTGAGAGTGTTTTGGTAAATAAGGCTTCCTCCGGTGGTTGGTGGTGGTGGTTGTGGATCATCGGGGGTTAAGTGACGGTTGCGGTAGATTTGGAGGTCGGAGATTGAAGATGAATATTTGTATTGTTGTGAGGATAGTAAGGGACGGAGGAGGTGTCGGAGACGAGTGAGGGTTGCCGCCATCGACGGCGGTGGGGGTTTGTAGGAGGGAAATTTGTTGTTGTTATGGGCTTAAAAGCCTAAAACGAATGTTATTTATTGTATTGAGACGGGCCAAATAGTAAAAATGTAGTAACAGTCAGTTACTAGTATAATTTATTTTTCTTCTTGTTGAAGTTATGAATTTAGAGAAAATTACTGACATACCCCTGCATGGAGGGGTATGTCACAAAATGTCCCAAATCTCAGCCGTTTTCAAAAATGCCCCATCATTCCCCTTAAATTCATACGCGACATAAGGGGAGGACACATGTCAAGATTCTAGCTCGGGCAAAAAAAAATATATATATATAGTGCATGTCGCGTACACGTGTACGCGACACCCATAAAGTCATACGCGACACCCATCATGTACGCATGTAAGGTTTTGGATTTTAAAAAAAAAATTAAAAACTTACAAAAAACACCCTTTAACTTTTTGATATTTACAACTTTTTTATATAACAAACTTTATTTGTCAAATATTTAGCTAATATATATCAAATTTGTTAATGAAAAAAATATCGTTACGAAGAGCTGATATGCTTTTGACATACGTACGATTTTATAAAATTTCGAAATACCGTTTATAGGTTTAGAAAATTATACCGTTTTTAATTTATGACTATGATATTTATATTTCATAGAATTGTACGTCTTTGTCCCTTGTGCTTTAAGCGTATGTTTTAAAAGATTATAAAATCGTACGATTGGACAAATATTTGACAAATAAAGTTTTGACATACGCTTAAAAAATGTTTTTGATTTATAATGACAACAATTTTCTTTATCTTCTACATGCCAAATTATATCTAAATATACATTCACTAAATATTTTTTGGAGTAATACATTTACCGGGTCATTTTGACCTTTTACCAAAAAAAAAAAAAAAAAAAAAAAAAATGTGTTGCGTGAAATTATTGAATTGCGATAGTTTTAGAGGAGCAAAATAATGTTTATCAAGAAAATTTTTAAAGTATTTTAAGTGGTCGAAAACTTGTTTTGAACAACAATATTTAAATTCATCAGAGTGAAAAATATGAGAGAGCTGATGATACTATAACTAGAAATCAAGCTGTTTAAATCATATAAAAGAGATAAAGCAAAATAGTTATCGGTGGTGTATTAGATAGTCAATACTCCATATATTGCTTAAATTGGTGGATATAGAAAAAATGTGGAAAAAGGTTCGGGCTATTTCATCTGTTTCTTCAACGTAAGAGTTTGTATTGTTTACATGAGTAAAAAGTGGCTTGCTAGTTAAAGGTCAAGTGAACTCAAGTGTGACGAATAATTTACCACTTGATTTACTTTTTATCAACATGTTGACTAAAGTGGCCATACTTTTCGACCCCGAAAAAACCTCCATATTTTTCACTCTGATGAATTTAAATATTGTTGTTCAAAACAAGTTTTCGACCACTTAAAATACTTTAAAAATTTTCTTGATAAACATTATTTTGCTCCTCTAAAACTATCGCAATTCAATAATTTCACGCAACACATTTTTTTTTTTTTTTTTTTTTTTTGGTAAAAGGTCAAAATGACCCGGTAAATGTATTACTCCAAAAAATATTTAGTGAATGTATATTTAGATATAATTTGGCATGTAGAAGATAAAGAAAATTGTTGTCATTATAAATCAAAAACATTTTTTAAGCGTATGTCAAAACTTTATTTGTCAAATATTTGTCCAATCGTACGATTTTATAATCTTTTAAAACATACGCTTAAAGCACAAGGGACAAAGACATACAATTCTATGAAATATAAATATCATATTCATAAATTAAAAACGGTATAATTTTCTAAACCTATAAACGGTATTTCGAAATTTTATAAAATCGTACGTATGTCAAAAGCATATCAATATTGGGCTCGTTTTGTTCGTAATTCAGAGCTCTTCGTAACGATATTTTTTTCATTAACAAATTTGATATATATTAGCTAAATATTTGACAAATAAAGTTTGTTATATAAAAAAGTTGTAAATATCAAAAAGTTAAAGGGTGTTTTTTGTAAGTTTTTAATTTTTTTTTTTAAATCCAAAACCTTACATGCGTACATGATGGGTGTCGCGTATGACTTTATGGGTGTCGCGTACACGTGTACGCGACATGCACTATATATATATATATATTTTTTTTTTGCCCGAGCTAGAATCTTGACATGTGTCCTCCCCTTATGTCGCGTATGGATTTAAGGGGAATGATGGGGCATTTTTGAAAACGGCTGAGATTTGAGGCATTTTGTGACATACCCCTCCATGCAGGGGTATGTCAGTAATTTTCTCATGAATTTATGCAATCGTCGGTTTTTGAAAGGCTTTTCACATTTAATGTAATTAATGACTTGAGGCATAAAGAGAGAAATCTTTTATCAAATACTCGAGGTTTATCAACGGGAAGTGATACTTACATCACTTTTTTTGATGCACACACTATAATATCACATCATTAATGCACATGTTACAACATGTGATACTTACACCACTTTTTTTTGAAGTCTGTGTAAAAAACTAATCAAAAAGCTTTCGATGCACTGCATAAAGGTATGTTTGGCAAAAGTAGTTGTGAGCAGTAGCAATGAGCTGTGAGCTGTAGTCACAGCTCACTGCTCACCGCTCACAGCTTCTTAAAGAAGCATTGAGAAAATGAGATTTCCTAAAAAATAGCAAAGCTCATCGATATTTTGCCAAACGAACACTAAAAATCAAAAAGTTTATTGTTCACCGCTCATCGCCCAAAAAAAGCTCTGCACCAAACATAGTCATAAACCTCTTCCAAAAGCTTTTTAGAATAGTAAAAAGTTTTTGTTAGTTTTGTCATTGTAGATGCTCTTAAACACTTTTTAACTTTTCTTGTTTGTTTTGAAATTTATAAGGTTTATTACATGAGCTTATTATGACATATTTGACAAACAATAACTTAAGTTTAAGTTGTGTTCTGGAGTATCTTTATATAAGCTTATAAGAGTTTTGAGTTTTTAAAATAAGCTAGCTTATAAATAATATTTTGTTTGTTATACAAGCTTATAAAATCTTTACTGCCTTATAATGTATTTAGGGCATATATATTTAAAAGTTTTAAAAAAATAAGACAAAAAACATTTCTATAATAAGAAATTAACAAGCCATTTAGTAAATGTTGTTCACTGGTAGATAGTTTTATAGACTTTATGATTAAGATATAATTAATACTAAAATATAAAAATGGTCAAATACTTTATGCCTTTCAAAAGCATTGTAATAAAAATCTTTATGTTACTCTTGTAATAAAATCAATAAATTACAAACATAAATAAAAGTTATTACAAATAAATATCTTTCAATTCATAACAGCAACATTCATACATCTAATATAACAGTCATTTTTAAAAGCATTGTAATAAAAAATTTATGTTACTCTTGTAATAAAATCAATAAATTACAAACATAAATAAAAGTTATTACAAATAGATATCTTTCAATTCATAACAGCAACATTCATACAACCAATGTAACAGCCATTTCAAGACCTCAAGCCCATAAAGGCTCGGATATTTTATTAAGAGGTAAGTACTATGTTGAGGCAACATTTATCAAGATCTCCTTGTGTTTTAATGATAACAAATAAACTATCGAAACACATAAAATAACAAACGTTAGCCAAAATTCCCCGACTTCCATATCTGTTCCTAGCGCGCCACCCACGCGTCGACGCGTGGGTAACGCGCCAGGCTACTGTATGGTTCGGGACGAATTTTGAAAGTCGGCTTTCCCCTTACCCGACAAATGTGGATCTTTCAATTCAGATATGAATATGATAAGTGCTTCATTAGGAACACTCGAAACGGGTTTTAGACTTAGAGGGATTTAAAATTGCAAGCTCTCGTTTTTGTCAAAATGCCAACTCAAATATTTTATCAAACGCCTCTAGCCAAGGATTTTCTAAACCTAGGGAGCTTATATATTTCACGTAACATCAAGTGAAAGTATTTATATGCTCATATCCCGTGCTTACGTCTTCTCTAATCACTTAACGGCTTTACTCCCTTATTGGTTGAACTAAGTCAAAGGTCACTTTGCGTAAACGCATCCTTTCCCTCATGGGATATGCTTTACAATCATGTCAAAGCACTTAACTTGTTTGCACCAAGGTGTTAGTTGAATACGTCGAGTCGTGGAAAGTCACGAGTTATGAGATTATGGATTCTCGACGTTGAGTTACTTGAAATTATAAGTAACCTTTGATTTTTCTAAATCATCTTCTTAAAACCATAATCATGTTTGTCAAATTCTTTCTTTCTTAATGACAACATGATTATCTTTTAAACATTTTTTTGATTATTCTTAATCACCACTTCAAATCTTCCTAAATCTTATCACCAACATTATCTTTTTATTCTTTTACACCCTTTGTACTTTCATGTACTATTTGTCTCCTACATTCCCACATCATATATCCTAAATATTCTCTCACAACATTCTCTTCCAACCAATGAGAGGCCACCATAACTTCATTTTCTCCATACACAAATAAACCTTTTATACAAACCATAAACCTTCTTCAACACACTTTCTTCATTCTCACCACATGGGGTACCTCACATGCTTCTCCTACACACTTAGCCAACTCACATAATCCAATCCATATCTTATCTCTTACACAATCCCTTACACAATCCTCTATCTCTTACACAACACAACTCATTGCCAACTCACATACAACTCACACCTTATCTCTTCCTCCTCTCTAAATTCCACACATGGTGAATTATTTGAATTCTCAAGCATAGGCTCCAATACATCACATCCAATCCAACTCACCACAATCTCACCCATATCTTCATCTCTTACACAATATTCTCTTCTTACATAATCTCTTACATCCCTTACATGCCAACTCACATACAACTCATACCTTATCTCTTCCTCGCCAATTTCATCACATGCCAAATAATTTGAATTTCTAAATAGGCTCCCTTTGATCCTAGCCATCCATTTCAAACAAACTCATCACAACCCTCCATCTCATCTTTCTCTCCAAGGATGGTATATTCTCTTGGATATTCCTTTCTAACCTAACCATGGTTACTCTTTACTCAACCATAGTCTCTTAACCCTCACACTTTCTCACCAATGAAAGAATATCCCTTTAGCATATTCTTTATTCTCTCCTATCCATGCCAACTCACCTAAATTCATCTCAACCATTCATTCTCTTACAACACATCTCAACCATCCATTTCCCCTTCCTCTCCAAGAAATGGAATATTCCATAGCATATCCTTTCTTAACCCAACCATGGTTCTTCTAACCCAACTACGGTTACTTATCTACACTTAACCTTAGTTAACTCTTAACCACACCAAGGATGGAATATTCCATTGGATATACCCTTTAACCTAACCATGGTTTTCTCTCTACACACTTCTAACCTAACCATGGTTACATCATAACTCAACCTCACTCTCTCACTCATCCCAACATCCACACTTTCTTTCCAAGCAAAAGAATATACCATGGCATATTCTTTTCTCTCTTTTCTATGCCATGTGAGGAATACCCAAACTACCCCCATTCAATTATCCCTTCTCTCTCTCTCTCTCTCACTTTGATAATTGGCTTTTACTTAAACACTTCACAAATGATTTTTACAAAATGGCTATTAGAGTTGGTTGTCCTTGAGGATGAATAATGTCAAGGTTAATGTGTGAAGTACAATTGGGGGTTTAGCAAGGTTAGGTATTTAAAAGGACCAACACCCAACACTTGGGAAAAATGTACAGTGGTCCTGGCGCGCTGCCCACGCGTCAACGCGTAGGTGACGCGCCAGCCACAGTAAATTATCCCCAAGTTTGGGTATTGGCCTATAAATACCCCACCTTGGCTCTTGTATTCCTTACCCCTTGAAAAACATTCTTTCTCTCTAATTTCTTTCTCTAATCTATTTTTCTCTACCCTCTAAGTCTACTACACATCTTGTGTTCTTAATCTTTCTCTTTTATCATCTGTATAATACTCCTAATGATAACATGTATGGTTTATGTGTTATGGATTGAATCAAGTAAGAAAGTTTAGAAAGAGAAAGTGAGTTGGGAGGAATTCCTAGAGAGAGAAAGAGATGAGAGAATAATGAGAATATTAGATTAAGTGAAAGGAAGCTTCAACCCTCTCCACATGTGGAGAGGGGTATTTATACTAAGCTACAAACGCCCACACCCGGGCTGTGGATCAGGCATACAGTGGGTAAAGACCCGTCCTTCTTCCACGGTGTTACTTAAACTAATACTAACTAACTAATATATAAACTAACTATGAGCTAACTTAATGCTATTACAATAATTAGGTGACCGAGACTTTTACAGGAATATTTGTATTCCTAACAATCTCCCCCTAAGCGAGGCCACCTTGGAAATTAAGCTCTTTGATCTTTAAGCATTCTTTAGTCTTTGTAGCTCGTAGGTTCTGATTCTTCACTTTTCAGCACACTTTGTACATCAAGCAATGAACTTGTGATTTGAGTTCCTTTGTGATGTGTGATCTTTGAGCTTCTTTGAGATCATCAGCCAAAGTAAATCTCCAAGCTCATCCTTAGTAGTAACGCCTTCATGTGATGTAGTGACTTAAGGACCTTCATGCTCACACCCTACTGGATCAGGAGACTTAACATAAGAGTTGTGTATCAGGAGACTTTTTCATCAGAGTTTCGGAAACGTTGTTGGTAGTCTCTCAACATTCGTTGTAGTAAGTCTCTCTTCATCATTGATAGTGAGGAGGATGTGTGAGCATGAGGTATGGATTGACCCGATTCAGATGGAAATACGAGCCATCAACGCCATTTTTATATGTGTCCCTGAAATAAAACAGTTAGCAATAAAGATATAGAACGAATATGGCTTTGTCATTCATTCTGCGAGGACAGACTACTTCCCGGTTTTGTGAAAACCGACCTGTGATCAGGTAGAGTCTCTTTTAAAGAAGACTCTCCTTGACAGGAATTTCCAGCTTGTAGTAATGAATTTTCCAAAGAATCCACTTCGGAATCTTCATACTTAGCATGTTCTCATACCGGAATGTCTTAAAGCAGACAGCACGATAGAGTGAATCGGTGAATAAATATTCACGGATTGATGAGAAATTGATTTATAGAAATCACTCGCGTGTCATATGATAAACATTTTGAGACACGACGAGAGTTTTAAGCTTTGAATCACATTTTCATCAAAAATACTTTTGTTTGAAATATTGTACACAATCAATGTGCTCGAAAAATTAGTTGGTGAGCACATTGAAAGATTTTTGCAAAAGTATCTGTCAATCCATTTCTTGGAACAAGGTTGATTCAATGTTGAATCGACCCATCGTTGCTTTCTAGTTGTCACCTGATCATTGATCCAAGATGGATCTCACATGTCACCTACCAAGAGCTTGAGTGATGTTCACTCTAGAAGGATTTCCATCTTCATTGTGAATATTTTCATATCACTCGGATGTTCTGGCAATACCACAAGGATAATGCGTAGGACTCTAAATATTTTATCTTACTTTCCACATTGTGTGAATCAATAAGCATATTTGGAATGTGTCCTATCGAGATTTATGGATGATCTCATGGCTCTAGACTCAATAGTGCATTTTAATCCGCTCCTGGAGACTGGGGAGGCGTCTCCTGTTTTAGGTATCAACATAGCTCGCAATGAGCGGTCGATACATTGCACAGGGTTCCCCGTGAGATTGAAACAAGCTCTTTTAAGAGAACTTGAGTGGTTGGTAAGTTTAGTGCAGTGCGTCACTGGGTCCATGACGTCTTGTCTTCAATACCGGTGTTATCTTAGTAACCGCCAGTAGATTATGCATTAAACCCGGTTTCTGCCCTAAGGGTGAATATATGGAGGGCTATTTCTTTTCACCCTTTCTCAATACATTTCTTTTTCATTCTTCAACCCCTTCAGTGCTTACCGAGACTTCACCACTAGAACCTTGTTGGGTTTGTTCCAGTCCTAGCTCTATCTTAGTCCGCACTCTTCCTTTTCTCACTTTACTCCTTTTTTCAATCATTCCTAAGGACTTCTAATCTATCTAGAGGATTGTCCCTGGGAAGATCCTTTCGGTTCTGGTGGATCATGGGAACTCATACCTAACCTTAACCAACCTTATAACTCCATGCATAAAGATAAATGGTCGGTCTTCGGTATAACTTCCACAAACGCCTTTTGCTCCCCCTCAATATGTGCATCGATATTCGAAAGAGTTTAGCACATATGTGGGAGCACATTTATTGAGTCCAAAAGACCACATTTGATTATCAGATTTTATATTTAAATCACATCCTCTCCCCCGATCAAAAATTTCAAATCTTTTGAGGTTTTGGATCCCAATTGATTTAAATAAGTTAGAAAATGTTTGGGAGAGAAATGCGGTTAATTTTTTTTATATTTTCTGATAAAAAGGAACATTTTTCTTGCTCCCCCTCAATCTGTGAGGGAGGTTGTTATGTGCCAGATTTGATGAGTTTACAAAAGATTTGACGTTTTATCGAAAACTCTTTGAAAAGGTTCTCATTCTGACACATAACCATCACAAATCATTTTGTTGCAAGGTTTATGTACAAAGCGTGGAGAGTTTGATGATACATAAAATTTTGAGAAATCACTCACCCCCTCAATCAATGACGGATGTTAAAGCTTAAATAAATGATTTCATTGATTGAGTGAAAAATTTTATCGAAATTTTGAGTTCAATTTGATTTAAAATCAAAATCTCATGGTACCACCAAGTTTTGCACAAATACTTCCCGGAAAAATCATAGAAAGGAAAGTATTTGCGATAAAAGGAAGACTTCTCTTCCTTATCAAGAAATAATGCACTGAAGCGTACATTAGATCGAGGAAACATGGATATAAAGTAATCCATGCCCAGGTGAACTTCACCCGGTGAAAGGAACAACTGCCTTTTTGGCGACGTGTTTTCCCCATTTTGAAAAACGGGTTGCTATCTGAAGTAATAGCAAGCCATGAATATTAAGTCCGGGTTGCAGCCTGAAATGACTACAAGCCATGAATTTTAAGTTCGGGATGCAGCCTGAAATGACTGCAAGCCATTTAGGCATGTTTTGAAAAACCTTTTGAACTTCTGTTCGAACTTCATTTAAAGACCCGTATCATTATTGAATGACATTTCTAGGACCGTAAATGTTATCGATGCCAGAAGACATGCCTTAAAAAAAAACTATTTTTTGGTATTTTATAATTTTCTGATTTTTATGGGTTTTTGTTGGTTTTATATATCTATATACATTTAGGTATAATATATGTACAAAGGATACTATTAAGTTTAAGAAGATGTTGACATGAATAGTGTAACCACCGGTAAATTTCCACTTAAATTAACTTTATACTTATCTATTTTTCACGTCTAATTTTTTTTTAATGTTATGAGTTAAAATAATCATAACAACTAATTAATATAACATAATTCATATTCTAAATAAACTAGTTCACTTAGTTTTGTTTTGAATAAATATTTTTATATGTCAAGTAATAAAGTTTTCAATTCTTATTTACCACTTTACGTTTAAATTTAACATTTTCTATTTACTAAAGCGTTCATGAAAACCCTAAATTATTGAAACTATAATAAAACTCGCGTTAATGATATTTTTAAAGAAATACAAGGGTACAAGTTTATCAAGCTCAGGTACAAGTTAATAATGCATGAACACATCATATGTATGTAAACTCATTATAAACCTCAGTGTACTTCTTTTCAAAACACATTGTACAAGCATTTCATGCACAAGACTTAAAACATGTTTCTTATATTTAATAAATCAAAGTACAAGTCCCTAAACCTATAGTACAAGTTCCTATTGCATAAACTCTAAAAACTATATATTTATTTAACACTTAAATAAACTAACTTATATTAACTTTACTAAATACTACAAATATATTTTCTATAATCCTTAAACTCTAGTACAACTCTAGTGAGCCCATGGCACCACTCTTTAATGCTCAATTCGATTTCTTTTATTTTCCTTATTCAATTCGACACATGATCTTGTTTCTAAAATAACCGAACTAAGTCACCTATACCAATAAACCCTAGGTATAAATTGTCAAGTCCTATGTACAAGTATCTAAGCATGATCGATTCCAAATTCTGTTTTAGATCGAAAATAACAAGAACGTTAACTAGGATAATATTAAAACATCACATGCCTAAACCATAACCTCCCTTCTAGTCTCTCATGAAGCCACATCAACATATTTGTCCATGGTAGGTAGAATCCTTGGCTTAGGATCGAACCACCTTATGCCACACTCATCATTCTCACACGCAACCATACAAATTCAGGATACTACCTCACCATGTTCCCCATCTCAAAACATATTACACCTATTCCTATTTTAAGCCATTCGGTTCCCTAATTCTCCCTAGTTCGATTCCACTAAACTATAACCTAAGAAGTCCTAGCTAGCTACTTGTAAATACTCTACACCACAAAACATATACTATACTTCTTATATTTCCACATCACCTCGTCTACTTTAAATTCAAACATAGTCAAAAGTTAGTAGGAAAAACCTTTGGTTAAGATTCGAACACCATGCAACTTCATTCAATATCTACATCATCATATTGTATGCCATACAAACCTCGATACACCACCTCACCATGTCCCTTGCATCTAGACAAGATGACCTAAACACTCTTGCAACCCTAGAAATCCAATCTCTATACAAATTGTCACAACTCACCATTTCAGGTCATTTACCATTTCAGGTCATTTTCCCAAACTTCGACTTTTTACTATTCATAAATCACTATTCATCAAAACACTATTCATCATTTTACTATTCATCGTTTTCGAGGTCAATTTGATATTCTGAGAAACTTTTGGGAAATTTACTATTCACTGAACACTATTCATTCCCGGAAAAGTTTTCATCATTCACTTGCATTACTCATTTCATCGTAAATTTAGTTTACGGGTATTCAAATTCGCGTAACCGGATTGGTTTAGGTGCGAATTCATTTCATTAGTGCTAAGGACACTGCATACGAACTAGAGATAGTCTGCATATCATCATAACAACATTTTCATGTTATACCACTCTTAGGATTTTCAAATTTCTATATTCAGTATATTTAACGTTTTTACGTATAAGTATTTATAGTAAACGTTAACACCCGGTTTATACACGACGAATATATCTAAATATTCCCACAATGGTCCCGACATATTTTTATATCCATTTTAACATCATAAAAGTTATAACATTCAGTTACCCAGTATTTTGGAAATTTATTTTATTTATAACGTACGCTTATGAATATAACGACGGTTTTCGTGAAAACTAAACAATAATCACCCGATCACTCAGTAATTGTACCCAACATATTTTCAACATATTTTTATCATTATTATGACTTTATTTTGTCCCGGTTAACTTCGTGAACATTTATTTCTATTAAACCCGGTACCCGATTTTAACAAATAACACAAACTAGCACCTAAACTACACAAGATTTCTAATTAAATCACAAGTACCCCTACCCCCCCCCCCCCCTCTTGCTCTTTGAAACCAGCCCTCAAAGTCCTCTCCTAGGCAAAATGAACCAAGTTTACTAACCTTATGCATTTATGTGAGAATATAATACATTATAATGTAACTAAAATATCTACAAACCTAATATAACCTACACTTATATAATTTTTGGATCAAAAGTTCATTTCTCCTCATCATCTCCATCAAACCCACGACCCTAATCCAAATCCATGATCAAGTGAAGGTTTTTGATAAGTTAAAGCACCAAAGTTGTTCATTATACTTGCCTAATCAAGAATCATACAAGAAATATACAAGAAATCCAAGGTTTCTAATCATCCAATCACCTCATATTTCAAAGTGAGTATACAAATTTATTTTCAAGTTTTCTTCTAATTAACACTTATATCTCATGGTAATCATGCTTAATTTCATGCTCATACTAGTTATACCACTTTATTTTTGAAGACTTTTGAAACATACAAACCCTAGATTGTGATTTAGGTGTTCCCTTGTTAGATTAACTTGATTTCTAGTCATTAGGAACCCATGGCACCTTAAGAAGGTGTATGGTAGGATTAGATTAGTTTTGTGAAGTTTGCAAGAGTTTTGGTTGAGATTGGAACTAGTTTTGAACCTTTGAAATAGATTTCTAACAAGTTTATAAACATGCTGTCCCATTTTGTTATTTTCTGGAAAATCAGTAAACACCAAGGAAACTTTGGCAAATTTTTTAGAAAATACTTTCAAAAACGAATCCGTAGGCGAAAGAACGGATTAAAAAGAGTTTATAACGAAAAAGTTATGATTTTTGCAAGATTGTTGACGAAAAGTATTTTTCTGAAAAATAGTTGCTGTTGGACGTTTTTCATTGGACAAAAAGAGACTTTAGACGTAACCCGGAGGAGCCGAGCTTTCCAAAATATATTACTACATACTAAGACGTAACCGTGGATATAAAGAACAAGTAAAACGGACATATAACGACAAAGATATTCACGTTTGAATATCGGCAAAACCCATTTTTATATTTTCACAGCTTTTAGTAAAAATTGACACTAAAACTACGTAGTACTTTTATAAGCTAGAAATAATACCAAGTACCAAATTTTATAACTAATGAAGTATTAGTTATTACAAGTATATTTTCATCATTTCAAGGCGATATTTCAAGGATTACAACCCGAGTATTTCAACACTAACATGGAAACATACGATATATATATATAAGTATATATATTGCTACTAACTCATTTTATTTTCTAATAGCAATATTTTTCCAAATTCTTGGATTATATATTTTGATAACACAAGTGTTTTTTCAAAGAGTAGAGTGGTATAGGAACATGAGCATGGACATTCATAACATCATTTGGTGATCTAAATTAGATCGTTCATCATTCATATTAGGTTGCGGCAGTTAACCGATCATTGTTGTTCACTTCATTTCATTTCAAATATCATCACTTAAAGTGAGTTTTCATAGCCCCGTTTTCAATTACTTATTTGATTTCAAATCCCACGGGGGAGAATACATTGCATCAATTACTTTCGTACATGCCCAAGTATTACAAATTCCATACATTGCTTAAGTTGCCTTTATACCATATCATAACAAGTCCCCTTTCAATATCATGGACCGTTAATTTTAGTACTAAGCGAGAGTGAGTGAATAGATCTATTGAGGGTGACGCCTCCATCCGTGTTTGGGTTGCTCCAACGGGACGAATGCATTTCATGTCTTATCAAGTGAGTGTCTGGTAAACACTCTGTTGGGGCATTACAAAGTCTAGCTTCGGGGTCATGAGCTTAAGAGACAATGTAGCATTTTGACATTTTTGTCGGTTTACTTTATACTTGTGGCTTATGTACATACGATTTAACTTACAAACCTATGATTATTCACCAACATTCGTGTTGACCGTTTTCGCAATGTATTTTCAGGTAACTAAGAGCATAAACTTCATGGCATGCATGGAGTCATTTTAGTGAGGACCTAGGATGACGCGTCTCACTTTGACACTTTCATGCACTTATGTATAATTATCGTTTGACATGTCTAAACTTATTTCTGTAAACCTTTCATGACTTTTGGGACCTATGTAATTTACTCTGAATGTTTTAATAAGTCAAACGATGTGTTTTCAAAACGACACTTTAGGTCGTTCAATATTTCCTTGTTATGGTGCTATGACAGTTACACCCTCAGGCATTCCATTCCGCTGCAAGTCAGGTAAATTGGGGGTGTGACACAAATCGAGCTCCATCTTCTCATGTTACTCACATACATTCGAAAACATATTAAACAAACACACACTCATTCACTTGCTGATCTAGAGGTTCTAAAAGAAGCCACATTGCATGCTACCTCATCATGTTTCACTTACCTTCTTCAACCCATGGACAAAATCGCGACACATGATTATGTTTCTATGTTATTCGAACTAAGCTACTTAGCTAAATAAATCACCATGCAACATCTCATGGCCTATGTAAAAACACCTCATCATGTCTCCTTATCACTTCCAGCAAGTGTACAAGTTGCCTAAATTCATTGGATGAAGCCTTGATAAATTCCCTATATAAATCGACACCCACACCACTCTTTTATACCATCACCATTTGAAACACCAAACACTCCCACACTACTATACTTTCTGATCTAGGAGGTCCAAGTAGCAGCTAAGAAAGGATTTAGGAGAGCTTGGGAGGAGGGAAGAGTGCTTGGTTGCACCTAAAAGAATTTCTAGTCGATTTGTATAAAAATTGAGTTTTGAGCTAGTAAGCCCTTCTAACCTATTTCAATTCCTTTTATAAGTCTTAAATACTCCGAAGCATGATACTAAACAAGTCCTAATTAAACACCAAGGCCAAAATCATTGTTTTGTTTTCCTTCTGATATTACCAGTAAACGAACACAACCTCTTATATCATAGTTTTTGCTACACTTTAAGCTACATCGTGAGACATTAAAACAAGCTAGATAATCATCTAATATGATATAGAAACAAGCTTTAAGATTTTGTAAAAACTTCAACCTGTTTTCTGTTTTTCTGGTCTTGACACTAAAACAGTCCCAAACACCCAAGTTGAGCCCTATTTTTCTACCATGAGCTTAGGGTATTAAACCTAGCCAAAAGATCTATGTGACCACCACCTAGGACACTCTTGAACGCCCCACTAACCCGGCCAAATGAAATTACCAAAAACTTGCCGGAAAGCTGTCAACAACCTTCTGTGACAGAATATAAAACACACAAAAGAGGCATTTCTAGTCCGATTCATCAAAAAGTTAAAACATGAAAGTTGTCCGGAACGACGTTTTCTTTAAAAACTCAGGAGCACATGTCCTAAAAACGCACGACAAGAGCTGTAGGTGCGGACTGTTTTTATACCCGACATTTGAATTTCCAAAAAGCTTTTCTTAAACGCCTCACTTTTGCCACATTTTTCTATCATAAGCTGAGGCTTGTAAGCCCATCCAATAAGCTCTTTTAAACACCACCTAGCACACTTCAATTTGCCCCCAAGACCTGGCCATAAGATGTACATGTCATGTTTTCATTGTCGCGAGTCATTAGACCAAACAAACTCTTAAATAAAATGTTTTCGACTTATTTCTAAACAAGGAAAACCCTAGGATCCTTTAAAAACAACTTAGATATGATAGTAACATGTTAGGATACATAACAAGTCAGTTCATAAGCTTTAGAATCAAAACCCAAGTTGTTTTTGGAACCTGATGTAAGTCGAGCATATGCTCCAGGTAACCCACTTCGAGCAATTGTTTACCCTATTAAATGAGCACCTAAGAATCTAAACTCAGGGATAAAACGAAGACCTCCCAGCATAGATTAAGCAGGATCAAGAATGTAGGAAAAAGATCAAGTAGTTTTGATTCTATTGAGCTATACTTTTGGATGTCTCAACCTAATAAACAAATAAAAATACTCATTAATTTTATGTTAAAAGTAGTTTCTAAACATCCTACTTTAGAAAACTATTACGAGTAAACCATAAAAGCTCATGACCTCTAGTCTGAACCGTTGGATAGACCACCTGGCAAACTTTTGAAAAGATCAAGAACGTTGTAAAAACATTGTACGAATTTGTCTAAAACTTAGCTCGTTTTTGTCACGAAATACATACAAATAATACTTTTATAATTATTTTTGAAAAACTAAAGGGGTATATTTTGTAATAAATAAAAGATGGAGTTTTCTTGGGCCAAAAATGTAAGTTTTATAAATTAATTAGTACAAGGGCTGTTTTGTCAACAAACAATAGTTGTGGGTATAAAGTGTCATTTTTGAAACTATAAGGGTAAAAAGTGAAATATTTTCATATAAGTTTTGATAATATATTTTCGTTCGGGAATATGTTTTTAACACATTAAACGGCTTGGATTATTTTTAAAAACGTATATATAATAGTTATATGTCGAGAACGAGTTTCTATAAAACTTATATATCAATATCGAATAACAAACCATAAATAGGAAAAATAGTAAAATCTTAATACCATAACTTTTGAAGAGACTTCATGTTATAATAACTAAAATAATAATTGTTAACAAAACCTTTACGATAAATATTAAACTCACGTAAATACCAATACTGAAACTTGACGTAATCAACTCAGGTTTCGTGTCGGAGACGTTTATCAACTTTATTTAAGTTTTTTTCCATTCAGACTGCTTTATTACCCAGGTGAGTTTACAGTCCCACTTTTCATACATTTTCTAAACATGTGGGGAGATACATGCTACAAAACCGAACACAAGTATTTTATATATGCTATCTTGATTTATATTGCCTAAGTTCCCACTGTCGCCTTTCCTGATAAAGACCCTCATATCATGAGCCATTAATCACTTGCGAGTGAACACGAATATAGTAAATAGATCTATTGGAAGTTGACGGCCCATTTGTACTAGCCGGATAGATAGCTATAAGCTAGCCGGATTGATAGACAGATGTACTATATTTGAGTTGCATGGGAGACTGACAAACTCCTACTGGAGGGCATTATTACTTTCATTTGGTTATGTTAGTAATAAAACATTATCTCGGTAATGTTCTAGCAGCTAACGTTTGCGCTCATGAGGCTTAGAGCAATATATTACATTTCAATACTTCGTTTTATATCTAACTTGTGTTCAAATTATTATTTATAAACGCTGTGAATTCACTCAACCGTTGTGTTAACTTTTTAGCATGTTTATCTCAGGTCCATAACAAACAAGGATGGCATGGAAGGGCATGGATACGGAAGGAAGACTAAAATTTTATTATTCTTTGATAAAGTATTTAACAAATTGTAAAACTACTAGGACCTCATTTTGTAAACTATGATATTTGAATAATAAAATTTCTAAAACAACTCAATTTGAGATTGTTTTCCTATTATTATAACTGTTGTGCCGTCGAGTAACACCCAGCTTTAATTCCGCTGCGTATCCCAAATTTGGGGGTGTTACAGATATCGAAATGAGGATTTCGTTCGGCTTGTTGTAGAAACGTGTAGTCAACATCTCTTAAACATTCACCACCAAAGCATTCGAGGCTCATGAATAATCGTCTAAACTTGTGCCTTGTCAGTGTGATGCTTTGGTAGCTTCCCCCCAAACCGACAATCATCTTCATGAGACCACTTCCCCCAGACAGTTGAAGTGATGCAAAAAGTCTCATTGAATGAAGCTCGAGAACCCCGAAGAAAACGATAACAACGAAGTAACAAGGTGAACCACGGATCATCTCTGCGGTAATCAATCCCGGAATGTATAATGAAGCCCGATCACATGACCCTGTTGTACGTCCCCGATGTACACATTACTCTGCGGTTTTGAGCAGTTGTCTATTCAGGGGAATAAGATATCAACACCTTCATTTCACCAAATGCTTTCCAGTTATGTTACACATACCAACTTAATCCATATTGTACGCATGTATCCAACACAAGAAGAAACGACACCAAAGTAACAGGTTGAAGCACTGATCATCTCTGCGGATATATCCTCCGGAATATATGATTAAGCCCGATCACGTGAACCTGTTGTGCATCCTTGATGTACACAAATCTCTCCCCTGATGGTTGCGATCTCATCGGAATCATCATACCATTGTGTACATGAAGCATTAACCAGAAGCACTGTACCATAAACCTTATCAGCACGTATGAAGATGTCGATAAGCAATATCATCTCATGCACCAATTGTTCTTCTCATATTTCTTCCCATTGAAAGCTGAAGTAATACATACCACAAGTATCAGAAGACCACTTCCCCCATGTAGTTGGAATGATACACCAAACGCCACAAGTTAATACACTGATATTCTCTGCGGTTAAGACATTTGTCTTCCCGGGATAACTTCAATTAAGAAGAAGAATTAAGTTCATCACATGTACTCATTATGAATTCAGATGTATGTCTCCTTCCCCCTTGCTGGTTTTGATACCTCAGAATCAGCAACACATTATAGGCACATCTTCTGGAAATCTTGTGAGAAGAACAAAATTGGTTTAACTGTAACTGGTGAGAATCAACTGCTACAAAAAGACTCTCTCTGACTATCTTTACCACCCCTTATGTAGGCTATTTGAAGTGACCACAGATGAAGTAAACCCGATATACCAAAGTTGAAACTGAAGAAGAATTCCCCAAATCCGTAACTTAAGCTTGCACTGTTGTTGATTAAAGAACGATGTAGAAGAATAAGTACAACACCTCTTGAGACTATCCACATCCGCATTTGCGTGTGACACTGAGCACTACAATGTAACTCCTTGAAGTGATAGCCATAACCCGCGAGTACTACAATGTAACTCCTTCCATCGGGTATAACTAGATAATCCAAGTCCCAATCATAAACTTTAAGAGTTCACGCAAGTCATCAATCGATACATGAAGTTTCGATGATGAAATAAGTATACGCCTTCGTAAAATACTCTTCAATCTCAATTAAGGGATGCCAAATAAACTCCGTGATCACTTGACATTTCATGTCCAAATTATTAGCCGTTTAGACATTTTAACCGACATTTTCCATAATATTCTTCGGGTTGATTTACAAAGTGCACATTGGTAGGAACAACAATCCTTGATTTTAGAACGAAAAGACGGATCATTATTCATGTGTGCAACTTCATAATCATGATAGTCATCATCAACACCTTGAGGAATAACTAGAGATTGGATTACTTGAACAAGTGATCAATCATCATTCGTAATACTTTTAGATGGTGCATCTTGATCAATCATCATTCGTTGAAGCTTGGAAGTAATCATCAAACATAAATCCCAGTCATCCTTAGTAAGTAGAACATTAGGTGTTGGAGGAGAGTCATATGACCATTCTTCAAGCATCAATCAACATGTGGTATATTCACACTTCTCCCCCTCAAAAATTGCAAGCGAGGTTTACCATTTTTGATTGAGCAAGTGAATAAGAATACAATCAATCATGTATTTTATTCACACTTCTCCCCCTCAAAAATTGCATACAAAGTTTGCCATTTTTGAATGAGCAAGTGAATACGAATTTGAGAAAAGATGAGTATATCCATTTGATGACTGAACGAACATAGAGAAAGCATGAAGCATGTTGTTGAGAATGGTCAAAACAAGAAGATTTCTCTTCTTCCGAAGATAAGGCGCACTGAATCGTACACCTTTCTTTTCTTTGATGAACGGGGCCTGAAGTGTTGTCAACAGACGCCATAATGTTGACTTTGAAGACCGAGGTTTGAACTTATTTGATCAAACGTCATAACTGATGAAGAACGGGGCCTGAACTGATGTGAACAGACGTCATAGTCGTTGAAGACTGAGGCTTGAACCGTTGTGTTCAAACGTCATCGTCATTGAAGAACGAGGCTTGATCTGATGTGATCAAACGTCATAGTGAGCATACATCAACATTGACCTTCTATACCTCCTGAAGTAGGAGATATGCTTGCTTTAGGCCTCTAGACTTTGAGTCTTCTCGTGTGGTGAATGATTGATGTACCTGCAACTGAGTAAGGACTGCCTGCACTAACATTACAAACTTGATTGCATATATATAGGTTAGTGACAAAAGTATCCAAACACTTGGGGGTTTCACGGTCAACCAAGGTATTGCCATTGGTAAGTATCTTTCCGGTAGGTATCCACTTAAGTCCAGCATCCTTAAAAATTCTACCAGTTGGAATCCACTTATGGCAAGGTCTAGGATTGTTAAGCTTCTTATGCACAGTGGAAGGCTTATCGATATTCCTAGTCTCAGAAGATTTAGCAGTTTGAATCCACCTAGGAGAAGTTATAGGTTTATTTTGCTTCTTATGCATTGTGGATGACTTACTATAAATCCTAGACTTAACAGGTTGAACCTTAGCATTGTTCCTCAATATCCTAGGAGGGATCATACAAGGTTGTGAACCTAAGATTCCATCCTTATGAAGTAGTGCCCTTTTTCTAGCCTTTTTCTAGATCATAGTTCTTGTGCAAGTCATTTATATCATAAGTGTTTTGAACCTTAATGCTAGGTTTTGACACAGTTTTCGAACTAATCCTAGAGGAGCTGGGTGTAGGAGTAACTACTTGTTGAGGTTTAACCGAACTAGAAGCAATTATATTTGGCAAATAATGTGTAGTGACTGGTTTTGTCAAAACTTGTTCCGCATCAACTTGGGAGGCAAACCGTGTTTTTGAAAGTTTTGGTCGTTCAGATCTAAACGCAGTCGGTTGCCTAACAACGGATTGGTTTATATTTGATTGAAAACCTGGTTTCCCCAAAATTGATGGTTTTGCAAACTTAGTATTCACACTATCCCCTGTTGCTTTTCTTAGCTCGTTCTTTAATGCGGTTATTGTGAACCCCTTTTCAAGAAGTTGAGCTTTGAGTGCATCATTTTTGGCAATCAAAGACGTTGTTTGCTCAATCATCTTAATTTTTGTTTCTTTGATTGACTCATTCAAATTGTTACAGGCTTTTTCAAAGACTCGTTTTCTGAAAGTAATTCAGCCACTTTTTGTTCAAAATCTAGTTGCAATAACATTACTGTCATGTTTAGCCTTAACTTCGTTACACATATCACATATCTCAGTAATACGTATTTTCAGGTTGTTGATTGTCAAGTCCTTGGTTTCTAGCTAAGCTTTCAAATCATTAATCATAAAGAATTCACGGAAATCAGGAAGTTCTGGATCTTTACATGGTTGGTTAGTTTGAAAACTTTCTTCCTTTTGTTGCATTGCGATTTCAAGTGAAATACAATGTTTTTCAAGTTGTAAAAATCTGTTTGAAAGTTCATTAAATACCTTTATATCAACCATATCATTTGATTTAAACGACTCAGCTGTAAACAAAGAACTTGACTCATCATCACATTCAACATCTTGATCACTTTCTCCCCCTTTATGATTCATATTTGTTAAATCAGAAATGGTATTACTATCAGTCTTTTTCAACAAATATGTGTCATAAGTGGGCATAACTTGATCAGTATGCAGTCGTTCATCAGAAAGCATATTATGATGTTCAGTTAGGGGTACCTCAGCACATGACACTTGTTCTTTTACTGGTCTTAATTCAATGCCCATGTCTGGAGTATCACTAGTCACTGAGTTGCAGGGTGTGTCAAGCTTATCAGTCTCTGATTCTTCGCATATCGTGACACCTGACCCAACATCCGATTCTATACCCGAGTCACCAACACGATCACATGATTGTACCCTACATGCCTTCACCTTGTCATCATAAGCAGGTATATGTTGTGCCTTTTCGTTAATGAATCTTTTCACTTTATCCATAAGCTGGACAAGTGTGTCTCTGAATGTGTCAACCTCAATTCCCGTGTGATCAACAAAGCACTTTTTCGTCATCTCACTATAATGGTCATAATCCAGAGTGAATTTCGAATCAAAGAACACTTGGAGTTGTTTGTTGATCACACAAAGGGCAGCCATGGATCCTATTTTGGAGAATTCTCCTTGGTCAAGTTGTTGTCGTAGTTGATCTAAGTTAAGAATCATTGTGCATGTGAAAGTCTGAACATCTTGACCAAAGAGTGTTGCAAATGCACGTTCGAATCCCATCTTGAATCCAGTTCCCTCTAAAAGTACCAATAGGTGTGAATGAAGTTGTTGAAAACATTCTATGCAACAATCTTTTGCATTATCGATCAATTTAAGTGGCTGGTGAAGTACACTCTCAGATCTGACAGAGTCTGAAGTAGTAGACATGATATGAGCGAGCACGGGATTTTACAATTCTATGATTTAAACCGAGAAATTGATTCTTTTGCGGGATTTTACAAAATCAAGAAGAAACCGTGAGATGATGCTGAGTACTTTAGTGATTGAGTGTGAGATGATAAACTTTGCAAGGTACAGTAAGTAATCTAAGTCAAGTCACAACAAGTTAAATCACACCAAGTCAAATCACAATTAGTCAAATTGCAGGAATCAACTTGCAACGTCAGATTGTAATTAGACAAGTTGCAACAACTCAAATCGCAACAATTCTCAAATCACAGAACTATTCAACTCACAGCGTATAATCAACTCACAATAACATGATCAACTAGCAGTACGATCTGGTTTGGTTGATGCAATTAGTTATGGTGAAATTTTGGTCTAAAAACTTAAAACCTCAAAAACTTCACTCCGGAGCGATTATGGGCCTCGAAACTTTGCTTGAATCAATAAATCATTCAGCATGTCATTCGCCTCTGTCTCACGGTCGTTTTGACAGGTATTTCGCTAAAAACGGAGTTACGGTTCAAAAGTTATGGCCGATTGAAGTTTTGACGTAAAAGGTCAACTTTGGTCAACTCGCTGAACACCAACTCGCTGAATGAGCAACTCTCTAGAATGACAACTCTTTAGAATGGCAACTCGCTGAAAGCCAACTCTCTAGAATGGCAACTCTCTAGAATGTCAACTCTCTAGAATGGCAACTCGCTGAAAGCCAACTCTCTAGAATGTCAACTCTCTAGAATGGCAACTCTCTAGAATGTCAACTCTCTAGATCAACTCGCTAGACCAACTCGCTGAATAGGTCAACTCGCTACTACAATAGGACAAATCAGTCGCTTTCTAGCGATTTGTCCTTTTATCCCAAAATAGTAAACCACCAACTCGCTAATCAAAATTTCACCAACTCGCTACCAATAATCACCAACTCGCTACCAAGAAAAACAACTCCGAGACTCAACTCGCTAGAAAGAAATTTGCCTCAAATTGCTTCAAAAATCAATTCCGTGAATGATACAACTTATCCAAGTGTAAGACTACTATCCTAGAACATCATAGAACATGAAAGTACATCAATATCACTCAACAAGTCACAAAATGAGATCAAACTAGAGAAATACTACACCAACTATTCGAACCAAATAAGAACACAAAACCACTCCACAAATTTGAGCACCAACAATTCTAGGATGAAACCATGGCTCTGATACCAATTGTATAATACTCATAATGATAACATGTATGGTTTATATGTTATGGATTGAATCAAGTAAGAAAGTTTAGAGAGAGAAAGTGAGTTGGGAGGAATTCCTAGAGAGAGAAAGTGAGTTGGGAGAAAAATGAGAATATTAGATTAAGTGAAAGGAAGCTCCAACCCTCTCCACATGTGGAGAGGGGTATTTATACTAAGCTACAAACGCCCACACCTGGGCTGTGGATCAGGCATACAGTGGGTAAAGACCCGTCCTTCTTCCACGGTGTTACTTAAACTAAGACTAACTAACTAATATATAAACTAACTACGAGCTAACTTAATGCTATTACAATAATTAGGTGACCGAGACTTTTACAGGAATATTTGTATTCCTAACATCATCTTTGAAAGAACACATGTTCTTGCAAGGGAAGAATCACAAGAACCTAATCCACTCTTGTGATTGTGTTGAGGGTCTTCTTCTCTATACCCTTTATATTAGAATCGAGTCACTAGGTTAGGTTAGGGCTTTTGGTTCAAAGAAACTTATATTCATTCAAATTGGTTGTAAGGGAAGTCTTGTGTCTTGGTGACCAAGCCTAGATCATTGGAGATCTAGTTGGGGTTTGATACTTCCGGTGGGAAGTTTTGGTTGGTAGTGGTCTTGGTGACCCATAGTGTAAGTCGAATCACGGGATTCTTTAGGGTGGTTTCCAAGGTGCGGAATACCGTGGGAGTAACTCCTTCTTTGTGAGCATCGATATTGGTGAATATCGGTGGAGTGAATTGTAACGGTTTGTAGTCCACCGAAAGGATTATACTAGTGGAATAGTATCGGTGTCGTGGATTCGCAACTGGACGTACGGATGGTATAAACCCCCATCCCGAACCAGTATATATCGTGTTGTCTCTCTTTACTTCCTTTCTATACTTTGGTTGTGTTTGTGATTGTTTGGATTGATTATACAACCACTTGGTTTTCTTTGAGGCTTAAAGTTTTTAAACGTCTTAAAAGCCGAAGAAACCGTATTCAACCCCCCCTCTACGGTTCTACATACTAATTTAGTACAAAAGATTTTTTTGGGTCCCAATCATGGTCACTTTTAAACTAAATCCTCAAAATGGTCATGCGCGACTACTCAACTCCGCAACTCCTCCCAAAAAGCGACACGTGTCCTTAAGCAAGTACAGTTAGTTACTTTGAATGGGCCCACATAACTAACAAACTTACTCAACCTTTGTGCTATTCAACCGGCGGCTACTCGACTTACATTAATCTACGTGCAAAAGTACATTGAAAACCTAAAATGCATTGCATTGGAAAAGAAATTGTACCGCCAAATCTTTTGGCAATATTCTCTAAAAAGTACTATCACCTACCTCAAAACATACATGATCGATAAAAATAAAATAAAAAATAAAATAAAAATAAAAATACACACACTAAAATTCGTTTGATATAACAAACTTATAACTACCAATCGAAGAAAAAAAAGGGGGAAAAAATTAAGCCTTAACCTAAGTGAACTGAGTGTCAATCGGAAAATAAAAAAAATATAAAAAAAAGAAAAATAAAAACGTACCGGAATCATAACGAAATAAAAACAATGAGTGTGATTAGTGATATTGTGTGTTTTTTGAATCCAAATCAATATAAACATTAAAAAAAAAAATCAAATCAAATCAAACAAAAAATAACAAAAGAAATCAAAAAGTATTCTTACCTTTCCAATAAAGTTGGCTAGTCAAATTGCCGTCGGTTGAGTAAATGTGAAAGTTAATGTGGGACCCAGCATAAGTACACATGTCACGTTTTGAGAGGAGTTGCGGAGTTGAGTAGTCGCGCATGACCATTTTAGAGATTTAGATTAATAGTAACTATGGTGGGGACCCGAAAAAAATATATTGTACTAGATTAGTACTTTCCTCTTATATTAAACCCTTCTCTCTCTCTCTCTCTCTCTCTCTCTCTCTCTCTCTCATTACTTCCAAAAACACACACAAACAAAAGGATTAAAACCCACGAGACCACATTGACTCTCTTTTCTCTCGCTTTAAACCAGCCTCATTGTAAACCGGCGCCAACAACAAAATCCGCCACCTACTGACGTCATAATAACCACCACCGTGCCGCCATCTGCTGAAATAGCCACTATATCGCTATGGTTTTCGTTGTTTCGACGGGTTGGATGGCTTCGGTTATTTGGTTTAATTGTTGATGTCGGTTGTTTGGTTTGTGAATTTATCTATATCCTAATTGCCGTTTAAAACGACACATTCTCGTCACAAAATTAGTGACCGGGTACCCTACTAGTTTTTTATAAGTTGTAAGTTTGTATTAGCTAAAGTATAAAATGAGCATTTATAAGTTATAAATATGAAAACTTTTATAAGATATAAGCTTTTATTATAAATACCCACTTAAAAGCTTATAATATAGTGAATTCCCTTTTATGTTTTTATGCCATATTATAGTAGTAAGTTTTAGCTTTAAATAATTCGTCAAATACCTTCATACAAGCAAAAGAATTGGCTTTCAACTTACAATATAAGCTTCAGTTTCAGCTGATTTCAAAATATACATCTTATGTTGTATTTGTTTTGCAGATGATTTATGTTGCAAAACCATGTCTGTAAGAGAAGAGGTGGATTTAAAGTATTTAATATATAAGAAGTGATAATCAGATAAAAAATAATCTATAAAATTGAAGAAGGGAAAAGCGATTTTTGCCTCTTATTTTTAAAAATAAATATACACACCTATTTTATTTCATTATCCCGTTTGCAAATATAAAATGAAAAAACAAACGTATTTATATCATTTTCCATTCCCACTGTAGCCTCAAGATAAAAACAAATGTACTTCTTTCATTTCCACGTGAAAAAAGAACTTTTTTGAAAATTACAAATAATAATAATAAATAAATAAATAATAGAAAATTCAAAATTCTTTATTTAAAGTGACAAGTACTACTACTTTTTTCGTCTCAAAATTATTGTCCAGTTTAAATTTTCAAAATTAAACTGATTCAACATTGACTATAAATATATTTTTTTATTATATAATACTTGAAAAAAAATTATATCATTGAAAAGTATACTTAAAACCTAATTCATTTATATATTTTGCATCAAATTATATATAGCATTCACTAAAATATTTAAAATAAAAGTTAAATAATCGACAATAAATTTGAGAAAAATTACTAAACATTCAATAATCAACAATAAATTTGGTATGGAGGGAGTTACAAGCGTATTAAGTCACTTGTTTCGTTGAGTATCAAGCTCACAAGTCTCGGTGCATACAATTAGCGTATGCCGCTGCTGATACGACTACCATCCCGCCGGAGACTCACTAACCGACTCCACTTTTGAAATCGGTAACTCTATCTCTTTGTCATTTTTATTCCTCTAAAATTTTGTTATGCTGTTGCTTTATTTTCTAAATTTATTATTATCATAGTTTGCTAGCTTCCACAAGAACTAATCCTCTCCTCGTAAACAATTGCTAGTTTTACAAATGCTACAACTAGTTTTAAAATAAGCTTTTTTTTGGCATACAAGCCTATGGAAGCTTTTTTATAAGCTATAAGCTTCCATAAGCTGAAGCTAATTGAAACGAGCTTTTAGGGGTGTTTGTTTAAGCTTATATAACATAAGCCGTGTTCAGCTTATATAACATAAGCCACAATTTTGTGGCTTATTTTGACAGTTATGGGCTTATATAACATTGACAATGTTATATAAGCCCATAACTGTCAAAATAAGCCACAAAATTGTGGCTTATGTTATATAAGCCGAACTCATATAAGCTAATAAACTCATATATAAAGTTGTTTAGCACTGTTGCCTTTTATTGTCCCTGCAAAACAAGTACGTGATATCAAATACTCGAGCTCTTTGCAAGAACAACTCTTCCTTTTCTAATTCCTATCTGAATTTTCCAGGCTTTTGATTGGTTGAATTTAGCTAGAAATGACAAGATGAGTGGGATGGGTGGGTGGGCAACGGGTAAAAAACAAAACAGGCAGGTCGCTAAAACACGCCATTTTTTTATATGAGTCGGATTGTGTTGATCTGTAAACACTTTTTTCTCAATCATTTTAATTCTTATCCTGTTGGACTCATTGCCATTTCCGCAAGATGTTACCATTTGACAAACAGAAAAACAGAAAAACAACCCAAACTGCCTCGTTCATAAGTAAATCGGTTGAAATTGCCACCTCTTAATTTATGATACAAGTTTCTAGGATCATTCGAAGGCAACAACAAAATGGGACTGATTTCGTTACATTCATGGCATATGGCATATGCACTTTCATCAGAATTACATCACATGCTAAATTATGCAGCTAACTAAGTGTTTACTATGCAGGTTCCTAATATATGAGTATATGACAAATTGTACTGATTTTTATTTGTATTAACCCTGAACAAAAGCAGGGACCCAAAATGGAACCCTGAATAGTGACCATGGACCTTGGCGCTGATTTTTAAACCCTAGACTCCATTGCCATTATCACCATGGAGCAAAAACTTCTCTCCAGTTTTGAACAAGTTCTTAATACTCAACCACAAACAACGTCTCTACAACCATTCTCTATCGCACGATCACTCGTTGTAAACCCCTCAACCTCTGATCAAACAATATCTTCCATCATCCAAACCCTTGAAACCCTACCAAAAAACCCCCAATATCACCTTCTCGTTGTCATCACTCTTCTCTGTGAAATATCCGCCACCCGTCCCCATTTTACCCCCCGCGTCACCACTATACTCCACTCTCTTTCCATTCACGGTCCCACCATTCCCCCACGTGCCGCCGGACTTGCGCTCTCATTGGTGCCTGCATTTTCAAATATGACAGAGGGGTTGTTTTTATCACTCTGCTTCAGTCCGTGCGTATCGGTGCGCCAAAGGCTGTTATCAAATGCTAACAAATTTGGTGTCAGACCTTCTATTCTGTTCACTATGTTGCTAGGCTTCACTAAGGATCCGTATCCTTACGTGAGGAAAGCTGCTTTGGATGGTTTGATTGGTTTGTGTAACTGCATTGTTGTTGAAGATCGTGGTATGGTTGAGGGATGCTACTTGCGCGGCGTTGAGATGTTGGGTGATTCATATGAATGCGTTAGATGCTCAGCTGTTGAAATGGTAATAATGTTTCTAACAATTTATGTTTCTTTTGAATTGATTCTTGGTAGTATATCAAGTGACAGTTGAAATCGTTTTCTAATGGCAGATAAGTGAATGGGGGAAAATTCTTGTGGAAATAAGTGAGGATGAAATCAAAAGAGATTGGTCAGATGTGGTGTATGTTCAGGTAATTCAGTTTAACCTTATGTCTCGTTTAATTTTATTTCCAACTTTTCAAGGCCAGTTTATTTTCCTGAATTTTTGGGGTATATCATAGGAGTTCTGAATTTGATCAAAACAATAGGGACCTCATCTATGGAATTTTATGTTAAAACATTTTATAAACGTGTTAATCATGTTTTTATAGTAACATACATATCGATTACAAAGGTTAAGGTAACCACTACTCTGCTTTGGATATAATTGTTACTTGAAAAATATGACAAAATCAATTTACTAACAACGCATGGCCTACACTTACGAATCTCAACCACAAAGCTTACTTTGAGGCATTCTTTTTTTTTGGACGGCAATTGTGGCTACATGGCCCCTAGCCCAGAAGGCGTAGCGAGCCCACACAACCAGGTTGGGTCCAGCCCAGAAGGCAATGGCACCCTTCCCTTTACGCACGCGGGAGGAAACCCCTATCGCCCTAGACAAGACTCGAACTTGAGACCTTGCCTAGGAGGGTAAAACCTCCATACCGCTAGACCAGAGGCCCATTGGTACTTTGAGGCATTCTTTTATCATTCCAAAAATGGGAGATGCTACATTTCTACCACTCGTGGTATAATATAGCTTCTAATTCAACTAAAATCATACAAAGATGATTTGAAATTTCATTTGAGATTTAAAGGTAAATAATTTATTTGACTCAAAACATGTTAATGCCATTTATTTAAAACTTTTCCTGGATGGAAGGGAGCTCACTATATATACTTGAAAGCTTATTAGTAATGCACAGAAAAACTTTTTTGACAGTTTGACATGTGAAATAGCATATCACCTTTTTTAGTCCTATACGGGTGGAGCATATCGACAAACTGCAGAAAAGAATAATTTAAATGATTGATTGTAGAACTTTCTGGTGTATCATTTCCCACTTCTCATTATCCACTATATCTGATATTTTTGCAGCTTTGCTCAATGGTGAGGGACATGAGTCTGAATGTCAGAATAAATGCTTTTAATGCCCTTGGTAACGTAGGGGCAGTGTCTGACTATATTCTGTTGCAAACCCTCTCTAAGAAAATTGATAAGGAATTACCACGTCGGCTCTCAGTAAAACACTTCAATTTACCGATATCAACTGGAGCTTTTGTACATGGGTTGGAGGATGAATTCTGGGAGGTACTGATCCTAACTGTTAAGGATCTTCTAATTTATGGTCAAACAATATAATAGTTCGTTTTATTTGAAGGTACGAAGCTCTGCATGTTATTCTGTAAGGATCCCAGCGATCCGTTCTGTAACATGTGCTGCTGGAGCCTTGGATTTGTTAATGGATGTGCTGAATGATGACTCGGCCATTGTCAGATTACAAGCTCTGCAGACCATGCATCACATGGCTGTTCATGGTCATCTAAAAGTGCAAGAAATGCACATGCACATGGTACGTGTCTGGTTAGTTCTTGGATATCTTTTGAAGATTTTTGTGTTTAGACTCTAGGATGAAAAGAAAAAGCTCTTTTCAATCTTTTTACGGCTGGTGGATCTTTATTTATTATTTCTGTTGTGTTAGACTTTTAACATCGGCGCATACATAATAAAAATACCCTTTCCAGCCAAAAAGCTAATCATTGCGAAGTCTAATTATTGTGATGTCCTTGGTTTCCTCATAAGAGGTCAAGGGTTCAAACCTTGCTAGGTGTGTACATTTGAGGGTGGCCAGGGAAGGGTCGGAAATGGTCCCGGAATTAACCGGGTGACATTGGTACATCTGAGTCAAAAAGGCTCACCTTCCCCCGGATAACCTGAACAGGAAAATGCTCACCCGTTTCTTAGTTAAATAGTTCTACAACTAATTTATTGTTAATTATGCAGTTCCTTGGTACTCTAGCTGACATGAATGCATCAATAAGAATAACAGCAAGGAAAGTACTTCGATTTACCAAGCTTCATGACCTACCTTTGTTTGAACTAGTCGCTGACAGCCTCATACAGAGCCTTGAAAGTTATCCACAGGTGAGTTTTTCTTATATGGACTGCAAAGTTTGCTTTAAGATGTTTCACTATAATTCAACTGTCAAAAGGGTTAGGAAGTTGTCTTGTTAACTGTGACTTTAATTCTCTTTTATCAGGATGAACCAGATGTTCTTTCTCTTATGTTTGATATGGGTCGAAGCCATGGAAGTTTTGCTGTCAGCATCGCCAAGAAAATCTTTTCAGAGGTTGGATGGTCTTCATTTCAGTTTCTTGCAAGCTATATTGCAGCACTATATATTGCTATTTCATTAATTATTGCTTATCTAATCTGACTTGTCCATAAATTTCGCTTCATAGTGGATACATCAAGATGATAATTAATATGTTTAGCCTTTAACAACATGCATTCTATGCTAATTATCCGATTTATTTTCATGCCCATTTAAAATGGATTTAATGGTTTGCAGACCGTATAGAAGGATTTGAAAACTTTCTTTTGTGCATGCCATGTTGTTTGTTCCACGTATCTAGCTATCGAAAATGGCATTTGGGTCAATCTTGTTGGTAAATGGGCAACATGGACTAAAATTTCTTTCTGCACAAAACCTGTATATCTAAACTGCTTGGGTTAAATAAGCTAATCTAAAAGCATAAACAATTCATTCCCCATTATATTTTTTTACATTCCCCATGACGTTTGTCTTACTGATATAGTGACATGGTATTTTAGCTGTCTACTCATTTTCTAGTCTTTGTACCCTCTGGGTAAACTGCATCGTTCGCTAAATTTTGTTGAATTGACATTGCAATGTTCATTAATGTTTTTTCTATTAGGTTTTCATCTTGTGTAATATAGATTTGAAGATAATGGCATTATTCCTCTATTTTAGTTTTCTTTGTTTTTATGATATCAAAAAAACCTTGCTCTAAATCTAACTTTTCATTCTGTAAATATGCTTTAGATTGAACCTTCTTCTGAAAGCAATTGGGACTTTAATAGCTCAAAAAATGCGGCACAACTTGCATTGGCCATCTCTGCTCCACTTTCACACAGAAAGAAACACCAATTGTACACCATACCAGCAACAATATTTTCATACGCTGTTACAATGCTTGGAAGAATATCTAATGGATTAACTGGAACGATGAACCAGGACACACTTTTGGCTTACCTGTCGCATTGTAGTAGATCAGCTGTAGTTGACCCTACAGAGTTGGCAGAAGGGGAGGACAAGGCGGTGCAGATGGTTGAAGATGATCTGCCGAAAGAGATGGACAGTCTAATAACGATTACCCATGTAGTTGACAAGCTCGAAGTGCATGGTAAAACACGCGATTATGTAAAGTTTATACTTGCTAATACTGCAGAAGTGTGGCCTTTGATAAAGTTTGGATGCATAAGTGAAGTGCTTATGACTGTGAGGTTAGTTTTATGGGATATGGTTTAATGTTCTATTGACATTAATCTGTCTTATCATTTATACAGATTTTTTATAATAAGCTAAGTTCTATGACATTGTGATTCATGCAGGAGTTGGAAGGAAGAGCTAGCAACCTATATAACCGATTCCTACCAATCAGATTCTGTCTTAGCATTTGCTTTACAATATCTTCACGTAATGAAATTGCTTTCGAAAGCCTGGTGGCATGTTATGTGCCCAATAAACTCTATGCATAACATCATGTCCGGCGACCTAGAATACATTATGCAGAAGTTAGAGAGGAGACTCAGAGAATCAAATTACAGGTTCATTGGGTTAAGTGAAGAAGAAGAGTTGCATATCCAGGAGCTGACACTCGTTGCTTGTACACTGAGGTTGTCTCTTTTTGATGCCTATCTTCATGATTCTGCTTTAAAGAAACTGATTTCCACAAAATCACGCCTACTGTTTCTTTACAAAGAAACTTCAACAGAACCTTCTAGATTCGTAACTGAACTAATGGAAATATTGCAGAAAAATGACAGTGATATCTTTCGATTTCGGGAGTCACTTGAGTTCTTTACGTTAAAGAAACTAGTATTCACTGGGAACTTTCAATACATGAAAGCAGAAGTGGATATCCGTGGCAATAATTGGTCAAACCCCCTTCCTTTTGTGGCAGGACTACCTGTTGGAATACCATTGAAGATCAGGCTACATAATACCCCAATCGATACTAAGTTGTGGTTAATATTGAAACTATCAAAGGACGTGAATCAGCATGTGTTTCTTGATTTGAAACAGTTTGAAGGTTCTGAAAAGATCAGAGAGTTCACATTCATAGCCCCGTTCTACAGAACCCCAAAAGCAAATTCATTTATATTGAGGTTATCTATAGGCATGGAATGCTTGTCGGAAGAAATTCGCTATTTTCGAGGCTATGGGCCAAAACAAAAGCTTGTTTATCTCTGCGAGGAAAAAGAAGTGTTTTTTTCTATGATTAGTAAACAATCTTAATGTTATTATCATTGGAGATATTTAATGTGAATACAAAGAACTTCAATGTTGTTTATGTGTAAGTATCCCTCTTAGTGGTAACCTCTTCTCATGAATGAAAGGCTTTAAACATTTCTTACAAGTGGACTTCTTGGCCTCATGCTAAATGCTATATATATTATCGTTCCGATTCAGATGGGGTTTTCTCCCATTTTTTTAAACATGTATGTAAAATGTTGTTAAATATTATATGAAATAGTACTCGTATATAAATCATAAAGAAAGAACAAACAAATATGTGCTAAAGATTCAAACTACAACTCAACAATGACCAAAGGCAAGCATTATGCAGAACTAGCTTCAAACATATGTCCAATGCCTCTAATAATAGCTTCAAAAATGCCCCCATGGTCAACTCCAGATGTATTAGACCCACTTGAACTACTTGAATGGACATCATAATCAGTTGATGAATTTGAAGTATCAAAAGAGAATCCACTGTTAGCTTCTGCAACCGTTGCAGAAACCAAAGTTGCTCCTAGTTCAACCACATCTTCCGGGTCAGGACGTTTAGAATCCGAGCCTGAGCTACTTGAAACACAAAGTGGATGAACCATGAAGTTACATCCCTTGCAATGGTAGGCAAGACCCTCGACAGGATTATGACATATTTGACAAGGTTGGGTCTGGTTGGGTTTAGGTCTGTTGACAAATAGACTCAACTGATGTGGATGGTTTGTTGTGGAGATGATCCAGTTTGTAGGACACTTAGCGCAGTAGTCGTGTAAGTTAAACTTGCAGATGGTGCAAGTGAACCTTGTTCCAGTTCCAGCGATCTTGCAGCCATCACATTTGTAGGGTGTGTTGGCCGTGATTTCGGTTAGTTTGTGAGGCGGATGCAAGAAGTGTGCTAGTGATTTTGCTGATTTTGGTTCCATTTTAATGTTGGTATGAAATTTTTGTGACCAAAGTGTATTTGTTATTTGTATATATAGAAGTAAAATGTTTGAACGAGTGGAGTCTTCATTCATTTTGACTTGTTCTCTTGGGAAAGAGTCACACATCTAAATAATTTGGTCAGTTGGGTTTATTTGGGCTGACATCTTGGAAAAGATGTATTTTATATATGTTGATAATTTGATATTATGATATATAGACCAAAGACTATGTCCTTCTAAAAACTTACTGTTTTAGTCATGCATGGCGAGTTTGATCTTACATGCGTAATTCATTTGTTGAGAGTTTGTTATGACTTGTTATACCAAAACAATAACATATTACGGTATGATTCATTCTTTTACTTATTGCATCTTTAGAATAATCACGATGACTAGAAGAGTAAAGAGTTGTTTAGGTGTATTAGGTTCATAATCCTATTGGAGGATGTATTGTGGTTGCTTTGTTGCGTCAAGAGGAAAATAAAGGTGATTAATGTCTATTGAGACAAGTTTTTTTTTTTCTCTCAAAAGTGAAATTTGTATATATAAACATTATAGTACAAAGTCTGATACAAATACATAGACAAGCCTATGTATTTTATACTCAGACCCCATCAAAAACTTGTACATAAAAGCTATACTACACTGTCATAACATTCTACGATGTCATTCTTAAAGTTGAAATACAATATACACACTATACATTCACTGCATTCTTCATATTCCTCTACATTTTCACATTACACCTCTCTTCTACACTTTGTACAGCTTTAGTCTCCTTAACATACAGACTCATTAGCTTCAATTTTATTGCATTCTTTATTGAGACAAGTTTTATGAAGAAAAGAATGCCAGTTCGATCATTTCTATTTAGCTTAGCATTAAGTATCTCGTAATTGGAATTAAGCCAAATAGTGTGGTTAGTTTATGACCTGGCCAAGCATATTCTCATTTTAATCTTATATTTATCTCTACTACACATAATGCAATTTTTTTTTCCCTCTCCCCTTAATTTTTAAAAACGACGACTATGTATATTAGCATTAATTTGTGTGTGCAAATTTTTTTTATGTATATATTAGTGTAGTGTAAATGAAAATGAAAATTACTTATTTTTTATGGTTTTAAGTTTAAAGTAAATGTGTTTTGTCTTTATGTTGCTTTAAAATAGTTTTTATTTCTATACTTAACGTTGTTTCTAAAACTGCCCGATCTTTACCACGTTTTTTTTACTGTACCACTAATATGAAACATGTAATGTGGAAATTTGTTTAGATAAACGGGTTAAATGGGTCAGGTTCGACTTCTATCACTTCTATGTTAACATGTTAGGGTTGACATAGATGGGACTTGATTATTTAAAAGGGTCATGTCCCTGTTGCGGTCTTCTGACCCGCCAACATGCTAACCAAAACCCGGCCCGAATTGCCTCCCCCATTAGGTGATAAGCTAAGTAAAGGAGACTTGAATGAAGTTGTCTCTGTAATTAGTCATACATCACCATTATTATGACAGCAAGTTGTGAGGACAAGCGAAACCCACTTGCTGAAGACAGAAAGATGTTAACCATCAATTTCAAAAGATTAATGCATATTGAGTACTTCTGTTACCGATCACAATCACATTTAGCATATACAGATTGAATTAATACACACGAAGAAAACACTCGATCGTCAAAGAGTAGCATATATAACATAATAACTACCATTGTTTGTTAGGATACGTACGCTAAAAATATCCAATTTTGCATGTAGTAAAATTATATGTAATTTGATAAAATGAGAATTATAAAAAATATCTAACTTTGTATGTAGTAAAATCATACATAAAAAGCTTAACAGATATAGCTGCACAAAAAGTATCATGATAGGTTGGCTATGTCGGAGTGGGCACATGTTTTCTCTACAACAGTCACTCGGCAGCTTGGTATGAATGTTGCTGAGTTCATATATATAGCTTGGTTTGTTACGAGTTTTTTACAAAATTGAGAAAGAGAAAAACTTGACAAATGATTAGCCAACTATCACAATGAATGAAACCCAGTATTGATACTCCTTCGCTTACTTCAGTTGGCGGGTAATTCTGTTGGATTTGAGCATGTGTGTGTTGACTTAAACTCATGCATGTGCCACACACTTGATACATCAAATATATCAGAATACCATATGTTTTAATTCAACTCGGTTATTATTTTACTGTTTTTGAAATTTAAATCTAACAAAAAAGTTGAAGCTAACAGAAATCAAACCAGAGATAAAGAATCCCAAACACTCACTGCTTGATATCCATGTTTAAGCTGTAGCAGTAGTTTCTATGAAGAAAACCAGTTCAGTCTGAACTCGACCTTATAGCAGTCGACAAGAGATGATCCGTCAAGGAAATTTTTCCAAGTATTCGTTAAGGTTTCCCATTTTCCACCATTACAATCAGTTTTTATTTCAACTTCTTTCAAATATTCAGCCCATAAACCCTTTCTGGTTTTCGTTTCTATTGCCTCCTTTAGCATCAGCTTGCAAAAGCTGTTGTTATGTTTAAACTTTGTGTCTCGATATGAAACTACATGTTTAGGATGGCAAAGCGTAAAGAATGCATCAAAAAAAGGTGAGTGGTCCCACAAACCTTTATCAATATATGTTTCAACTGTTAGATGTTCCACGTTTCTAGCTAGGAACTTGACCCCTCTTCTCACATCATCCACGTCGATGTCTACCAAATCAAATCTCTCAATACCTATTTTAATGTTGAACTCACTTGTTAACATGAGGGCTTCCCTGATCTTAGGAAAAAAAGAATCATCATATCCATTCAAGAACTCTGTATGTATAAGCTTGATCTGCTTGGGAACAATGGCCGAAAACTTGAGACTTGGCATTGGCAAGCCACGGTACTTGAAAATATGTAACTTTGGAGCATAGACTTGTAGATTGATGTAGTTGTGTGCACGATTCCATGAATCGAAGAGTAGGAATAATCTCTTCAGCGTAAAACATGTGATATCCAAGCTTTTGGGGCCCCATAAGCTCAATCCAAGAGTCAAATTCTCGAGACAATGAAACTTTGATTTGATAAGGTCTGAAAACGCATCACTTATGATGACCCCATGTAATGATAATTCTGTCACATTTCCTAATGAACATCTGTTGAATGGAGTACGGTTCCTTTCAGACGGAGTACTGTAAATGAACGATCGAATGGTTGGGACATCATAGATTTCTAACCTATGTTTTTTCTCATGTGGATGAATTGTTAATTCACGAAGATAAAGAAGGTTTCTAACCTTAAATTTCTTCAAGCCCTTGCAAGATAAAAGGGTTATCTTCTCAAGCAAGCTGCAAGTAGACAATAGCCTGTGGAGTACCTTGTCACTTATGCTCACATGCCACAACTCCAGTACTCGTAAGGACACACAGTTGATCACAGCATTGCTAATAGTCAAAACAATTTCATTACTTGGACTAGTACATCTTATCACTATCTTAATTAGGGTTTTGACGCAGAATAACTCGTCAGAAATTGTAAATGAAGCAACCGTCAACCCAATTGCGAGTTCCAGCTCCTTCAAACAACTTTCAGTTGATAGGAGACGAATGCATTTTTCAGCAAGAGAACCTACCTCATGGTTCCAGATGTAGGTATCAAGATAAATCTTTTCGAATGGTATGTTGTCTCGAAAATACTTTAGGAGCGTGTGTTCAACCATCATCAAATGCTTTCTATGTTTCTCTAAGTCCTTACACATTGGGAATTCAGTAGGAAACCTGAGGCTAGGGATGGTAGACCAAGCATGTAGCCATGACTTAGACAAGATGCATGTGCGTGCGGCTTCTTTAACCGGCAACAATGAATGTATCTGGTGGATCAAGTCAGGAATATCTTCCAATTGTTGTGTGTGGATCAGCCCACTTCTGTTATGTTCCTCCATTTCTGCGCACGTAAGAAGAAACAAACTCTTAATTTATATAAAGTAGTCACCAGTTAGCATTGTATAGTAACTTTGGAAAAGATTTACAGTTTGCTTTGTATATATGCTTGACAGTTATATAAGAGCAGATTCAAGAGAATTTGTTAGGGTATCCTTACTTCCATAATGAGGATTATAAAAGTTCAGATAAAAAAAAATAGCGGATAAATTTTACAGATTGTCACTGTTGTAATTAAGTACCAAAAACTAAACGAGAAAATTACCAAGGAACAAAGAAATTATCAAATTGCATAGATTCAGTTCAAACAAGAAAAGAAAATGGAATAACCACGTGTAGGTAAATATACAAAAATTCATAAATCTCCTATAATGTAAATCCAAGAAAACGAAAAACTCACAATATCAGGAACAATAGCAAATAATTGACTGCTAAATTGCTGATTCTTTCCTATAAAACCGGTTTTGGTTAGGCTCTTTTATATAATAAAACAAAACCCTATTTCAAAAAAATCAATTCATACCTTATTTAGTAATAATTGTATTTTAAAAAAAAATATTTTCAACATTTTATATTTATCCATAACACAAGTAGAAGATAAATACAAAAAATATAGATAAGACACAAGTAGAAGATAAATACAAAAAATATAGATAAGATACAATTGATAATAGGATTAAAATTTTTAAATAATTATCTTTAATAATAAAAAACTATAATTAAACATCATAAATCAAACAAAACAAAGATTAAATTATTTGTTTTTTAATAAATAAAAATATATAATTCAAAAAATTTAAAAAAAAACTCGTGCGCGGGCATTATAACTAGTGTTAACTAATAGTAACAAAGTACCGTGGGTGTTTCATTTAAGTCACTCAAATTTATTTTCTTCACAAATATCATTCAAGTTTCAATATTGTTCCGTTTGTAATGGTTCAAAAACTACTTTTGCGATATTCATATATGCATTACTTGGTGTTCATTGTAACTTAGGTTATGTTTGGCGCAGAACTTTTTGAGGCGATGAACGGTGAGCAATGAGCTTTTTGATTTTTAGTGTTCGTTTGGCAAAAGAGCTGTGAACTTTGCTATTTTTTAGAAAAACTCATTTTTCCAATGCTTCTTTAAGAAACTGTGAGCAGTGAACAGTGAGTTGTAGCTACAACTCACAGCTACTGCTCACAACTCACTTATCAAACATACCCTTAATAACAAACAACCAAGTTCTGATTTTCACTAATCTTAACAAACTTAATGTACAATCAACTTATGCACAAGTAAAAAAGAAATATAATGTATAAATAATACTCCCTCCGTCTCAAATTTATTGTCATGAGTGAGAAATCACAAAGTTTAATAAAAGTGGGGGCACTTTAATTTTCAGCCACTAAAATGGAATATTCCTCCACTTGATTCTCTAGTTTTTACTAAATAAGGAAAATGGACAATTATTTTGAGAAATTCTAAAATGGAAATATGGACAATAAATTTGAGACGGAGGTAGTAACAAGTTTGAAAATTGTTCCTTTAATAACGTAGAATACTATTAAAACTTTGAGTGACTAAATAGAACACTTATCAAACTTGATTATTATTTTAAAGAAAATTGCAGTAATTAAAAACTCATTTCATAAAGTATTTCCTAAATATTCGCAACTCTTTCGGTTATATTTTCGTTGATGGGCCAATGCAACCCCCGGGCTCTCTTTTAAATGGAGATGTATCAGGCCTTTTGAGGTCTCAACTCTCAAGTGAACTTTTTGAGCTACTAGAACAACAATCCCTAATCTCAAATTTTGTAGCTTAGAACATCTTTTATGCATTTAGTTAATAGACTAATGTTGGTTATTAGCGATCACCAACAACCTGATATCTAGTTTGCGGAAAAGATCAATTCAAGAACATGACAATCTTTAAGAACTTATGCGACAGAATCTAAACACACGTGATATAACCCTAATCGAATGATTAGTATTGAAAGAATGATCATTACAATAACCCTCCCCCCTCACCTCTTTATTATAGAGATGAGGGGGGAAGAAAACCAACTCTAGAAGGAGTTGAACTTGGCTGCTACAAAGGAGAAAACCAAACTCACGAAGGCTTATTGACTTAGCTATCGTTTGACACCATATAAAGGTATATATAGAGTTGATAGTCGGCTATGCAATGTATAATGCATTTAACCGACATATCTTCTTTCCTATTTGACTACAATGAACTAAAGTTACACAAAGACCCCCTAGACTTAACAATACTAGACTAATATGGATACTAAATATAACAATTTCCACCTTAGTACCAGATTAGCCTATACCGATACACAGCAGCTTCAACCTGTGCTGGAACCTCGGACCGGGATCCGCCTTTGATAAGGAACTTGTAGCAATACCTGCTACTATCTTTAGATCAAATCCTGACTCTATTGCGAGTCCCTTTAGCCAAATAACCTCCTTTGCAGCCTCCGTAAGTGTCATATACGCCGCTTCAGTTGTTGACAAAGCCTTCATGTGCAGCATCATAGCTTTCGAGCTTCCTGCACATCTTTGTATCATAAACCCGTACCTTGTGATTGATCTACCCATGACAGTGATCGATCTACCCATAGCGTAGCCAAAATCCACAAAAACCTGTACGTTTGTCTGTAATCCACGATCGAACCTATCCAACATACCAACATCTACAGATGCTATGTCAGGTCTCGTGCAGACCATCTGATACTCCCGGCTTCCAACCGCCTATGTATATGACCACTTACCATTCTTTTCCACATCAGAGTCCCCTGATAGACTACCCTTCAACGACAGTATGGAGTGTCCCTCCAACAAAGTTTGTACCAACTTTTCATTGTGAACCCTGGACTGTGACCCCCTCAGAGTATTACCACTCTGATCCCTGATGATCTCTATACCAAGTATATTTCCTTTTGCTTTATCCAGCAAACCCTTGGTAACCCAGATCTCAGTCTTGCATTCGCAAGAAAAAACATACCATCTATATAGAGAAATAGATGTATGAACATACCTGGTGTATACTCCCAGTAATAGTTGTGGCTGTCGTCACTGCTTTTACTGCAACCGTTGCTGAGCACACACACATTTGACCAAGTATCCATTTCTTCTTTCAATCTAGTCTTCCACTTGGAAATTACCTCACAAGCAACTGTATTATTGAAAGTCAATGACTCATGTGTGTATATCTTCTCCACTGCAGCAACTGCAAAAGCAGCCTCATTACTGTTTTCTCTATACCTGTATAGTTCTCGTGTTGAGTGTTGCTCCCTATCACGTGCTAAATGATAGTCCATCAAATCCCGAGTTTGTACTTCCTGTGAACCAGCTACTTGACCGACTTTCCCATGAGGTTCCACCTCAAATGTATGATCCCCAAGCGGTTCCACCTCAAACTCAACTCCCTGCAACACATGCACTGAACCTGTAACAGAACCAATGAAAGTTTCTTGTATTTCTCACTCTCATTGAAACCCATATTCCTGTAAAGTACTACCTTTGAAGTAACGTCATCAAAACTCCAAAGCTTATTACCCACTATACCTTTATGGTATCCCAGGAATATGCACTTGACCTTAACCGATTCAAGCATCCCTTGCTTATTACTAGCAAGCCAACCGAAAAACCCTAACATATCTATAGGAGTCTTGAATCCAATCGCTGATGATGGTGACCTATTCACTAGATATGTAGACCCGGTTGTATCCTCTGCCCAAAAAACCTTGGACAGACCAGACTGAATCAGAAAACAACGTACCTTAGCTAAGAGTGTCACATTCGTCTTCTTAACCAACCCATTCTGCTGTTGTATCCCTGCAACACCCAAATGTTTGGCGACCCCACTCTTTGTACATTGTTGTGTATACCTCTGATTACAAGAATCAAGAACATTGCCTGTCTTGATCTTTCTCCCAGTCTGAGATTCACCTAACTGCTTCCTACCCTTTAGTGTCTTCCTGGTCACTGCCTGACCATCCAGGGTATATACGCAATTAGCCTTCCTTGTTCCTGATAAAACCACCAGTGAACCCTTTATAACCTTGATCCTGCCCGACAGCATTTTCACGGTAAAACCCTCTTTTTCAAGAGTACCCAGCGATATCAAGTTTCGCCTTAATTCTAACGTTGTCCAAAACGAAACTAGACCCATCCCTCATCTGTACTTGAACCTTACCCGTCCCCTGTATACGGCATTCCCTGCCATCACCTAGCAGTACATTACCACCGTCATACTCCTCAAAATCAAACAAGTAATCTCTCCTGTATGTCATATGGTATGAGCCCCCTGAATCCATGTTCAACACTCATAGCCATCATAACATCAACACTGTCATACCCATCAGCTCCAAAACCGGATACCTGATATTCATTCCTGACAAAACCTTGAGATTTCTTGTGATTATACCTAGGACAATCCCTCTTCAAATGCTCCTCAGACTGACATATATAACACTTAAGTCTGCTGCTTCTTCCCTGTGACTTTGACCACACGCTACCTTTACCCTGCTGCATATCACTTTGATCAAATTTGTCCCTCACAAACAACCCTTCACCACCCTAAACCTTTGCTTCCGTCATCCTTTGAAGTTCCCTAGAATGAAGTGTCGCGACCACGTCTTCTAGCTTCAAAGTATTCTGACCATATAGCAAAGTATCCATGAAATTACCGTAAGACGATGGTAAAGATGTGAGTAATAATAATGCCTGATCCTCAACCGATATAGCATTACAAATAGCCGTTAAGTCACCTATTAGCTTATAAAACTCATCAATATGTTCAGACTGACTCTTACCCGGATGCATATGAAAAGTATATAATTTCTTCTTCAAGTACAAACGATTAGCTAAAGACTTTGTCATGTATAAAGTCTCTAACTTTTTCCAAATCCCCGCTGCAGTCGTCTCCTTTGTTGATTAATTTAACACATGTAATAAACCTTACAAAAATTGATCAAACCAAGAAACCCTTCAAAATACCCTTTCTTACTCAAATATCGATTGAACCTTGGAAATCAAACCATCCAACAAATCGACAACCCTTGAATCAAGAAAGTAACCAACGATTTTTGAAGTAACCCTTGTCGTACTTTAATTTTGCAACATATTTCTTGTAACCAAAGAAACCTTGCACCCTCGACAAGTCTTGGACTTTCTTTTAAGTGACCCTTTGTTTATTCTTAATACCTTGTGATATAAACCTCACAAAACCGAACTAAACAAAGTACCCCGTGTGAAAAATACCCTTTAAAAGTAATTACCTTTGTTAACAAGAAAGATTTAATAAACCTTTTTTTTTTCTCTTGAAATCATCCCACCAAAAAAAAATCCAATCTTGTAATAACCCTTTTAAAGATAATAAAACTTGATTTTTTTTTCTTTCATTAAACCAAAAAAAAAAAAAAAAAAAAAAAAAAAAAAAAAAAAAAAAAAAGACCTTGTGTCTTTCTTCTTTGTCAAGACCTCGACAAAAAACCCGAAACCACCGGTTCCATCAAGTTTTTCGATGTCAAACTTGACTCCCGTCATTCTTTATCCCTTCGTTGATTTGCTAAACCTTGTGATAAACCGCCACAATCACAAAACAACAAAGAAAATATAAATATATCACGTGCAACCTGTATACTTTATTACTCCGTAGTTCTTTAATACCCTTTGTTAGTCTTTTAAACCTTGTGATAATATAAAAAATCACACTCACAACTAACAAATAATAAACCACGTGCATGTGTGCAACCACTATACTTCAAAAGGATTTAGAAAAACTTTGGACTTAATAACCCGCCAAATAAAAACCAATCGTCCCAAATATACAACCTTTAAAGTAAACCTCTGTTTTTCGAATCCGAAAAACCGAACCCGAAACCCTTTTGCTAACCCTTGAAGTCGATGCCTTATACTTCAAGTAACCTTCGCAAAACCGGAATTTCGAAACCCTTAATGTCGCCCACCTCGAAGTCACAAGCAAAAACCCAACGACTTTCGAAGCTCGAAAACCCGAAGCTCCAAAGAAACCTTGTGTTGAACCTGTTTTGAATAAATCCTTCAAAACAAAAAACCCTTGTTTGACTGTTCTTCCCTTGCTATCGTAACCTGGAACACAATAAGAAAAACCACCTGTTGCTCCCTTAAAACGATCGCAAGACCAAAACCCTCGAACTTGATCGAACCTAGAATGCCAGATAACTCGCGAACCTAAGCTCTTGATACCATTTGTTGGTTATTAGCGATCACCAACAACCTGATATCTAGTTTGCGGAAAAGATCAATTCAAGAACATGACAATCTTTAAGAACTTATGCAACAGAATGCAAACACACGTGATATAACCCTAATCGAATGATTAGTATTGAAAGAATGATCATTACAATAACCCCTCCCCCCTCACCTCTTTATTATAGAGATGAGGGGGGAAGAAAACCAACTCTAGAAGGAGTTGAACTTGGCTGCTACAAAGGAGAAAACCAAACTCACGAAGACTTATTGACTTAGCTATTGTTTGACACCATCTAAAGGTATATATAGAGTTGATAGTCGGCTATGCAATGTATAATGCATTTAACCGACATATCTTCTTTCCTATTTGACTACAATGAACTAAAGTTACACAAAGACCCCCTAGACTTAACAATACTAGACTAATATGGATACTAAATATAACAACTAATTTTACAAATAGGTTATTCAAGGAAACAACATGAAATGCGAAAAAAGCTTTTCAAAAGCTCTTTCCATACCTTTTTTTTAATAAAATTTATATCTTGTGAGACGAATATAGTTCCTCAAATAGCTTGAGGAAGCATAAGTTATTGGGCCCAAAAAGCTTTTACTCAATTGGTAAAATGGCCTTTCAATGAATGACTTATTTGATTAAAAAAAATTAAAAAATCATTGCTTAAGCTCCTATTAAAGATGCTCTTACAAATTCCTTCGATAGATGGGAATCTGCGACTGGTATTCTTTACGATTAAAGAAATGCGAAATCTTTTGCTATTTTGAACTGCAACCACAATTTCGAATCCTGCAAGATGTAATAGGATAATTCCCAGCAAAGTTCATATTGCTTTAACATAGATCATAAGGGAGTTTACATACATTCAATGGATTGGTTGATTTGTGATGACCATCTAAAGAGAGCGCATCAACTAGCAGTAAAAAAAAATGCATAGTTTGAAGTTCTAAATAAAATGGTGGCAACTAGATATCTAACATACAAATTCAAAACCTCAACCATGTTCTCTACCGATCAAACCTTCCTTCCACTCGGGCTAACCTCACTAGGACCTCAAGCATCTATGTGCCTATTTGTAATTGTCACGAAGAACCTAAGACTTAAAGCTTAGATAACTGAATTATTTGTTCATCCAAATCTTATCTGAGTTAGAAAACTGGTTAAAAAGTAGGTAAGCTTAACTTACCTCTCAAAAACATCTCAAATGAAACATCCGTCTATCTCTAAAGTGAAATGACTAAAATGTCTTGGTTTAATAGTGAAGAAGGTAGTAAGTGTATTCTACTCATTCCAGTTACACATGGACAATATCAAATCAAAAACTTCTATGTGCTTGCACTGTTAATTTCTAGTGACTGTACTCGCAATTTGAACGTGGATGGTTTTGGAATCTACTCAGATATTACATTGGCCAAGCATGGGCAAGAGTAACAAAAACTTTGATCAAATTTTTAACAAGTTTCTCATGTATCAATAAGTTGAGATGCGGTCTTTATGAATATGCAAATATTCATACGTACGAATATTTGTTGAGAGTTGAAACACGTTTATAATATGTAGAAGCATGAGTGAGTGTGTTAAAAGGGGCCCGTTTAATTTAAGCACACGTCTAGAAGCGACATGTCACTTCGATCACGTTGTCCTCCTTTTTTCACCACCTTTCCGCAAAGCAACCTTCTTTTTTTCGTTTCTTGTTTTTTTTTACCTTTTTAATCACATGAGTAGATTTTGTTTCATTTTCTCTCACCATACTTTATACATAAGAAAATTGTAAATGTATCATGATCATACTAGCATAATAAGCATATGATATTATGATATGCATTTCCGACAATAATGTTACATCAGTGTCACATATATTGACTTGTACAGTTTGTTAACGAATAACTACAGTATAATGACGACCGACTATATACATTATGCAATTTGATTTATCATTATCTTTATACATTTAAGATATATAAATTTCTTTTGTAAATACATAAATTTATCTTAAATACTATAACCTCCATTCTGGGTAAATCAGTATGATGATAAGCTTTTATCATCATTTTTCATCCTAGTCAATATACAAAGCATGACATATTGGGATTTTTTGAGATAAGTTACACAGTTAGTCCCCGGCATTAAAGTTGCCACTTTTAGTTCCTACTCTAAGAAATTATGCCAATAGTCTCCCCGCATCCTAAAAGCGCTTGGCGGAGATCCAGTTTTCTAATAGTTGTTTGTGCATGGGTATTTTTATCTTTTCGTCATTTCGTATTAACACCCACTTTACATTTATTTCTTTAAGACAAAAATACATCGTTGGTCCTTGAACTTTCCACAAAATATCGCATGACACCCTAACTTTTAAAAAACGTCGCCAGGCGTCCAAACATTGTGTATTTTAGGCCGATTGCGTCCCTTGACCAGTTTCGGATCGGTCAACGCACGTTTTTGGTATAATATGAGGGGTATAATAGTTCAATCACGTTATAACCAATCCTACAAACCTAAGTTAACCCAACAGTTAACGTTAGGGACGATTCATGAAGTTTACTTTGCAACTTAAGCTTACCTCCTCTGATATGCTAGCTCATTTTGCGCACGAATCAATAAACCCACCCACCAAAACCCCTATGCCCACCATAATTACATAGACCTATTGAAAATCAAATCAAAACAAAAAAAAACCTCATTTACTGAAAATCCAAAACGAAATCCAAGCCTTCATTTTTCATAACTCACCATGTCTTTTGGACGGAATGTTATGAATGACATGCCGGATTATATTAGCAACATGCCCGATAACATTATCACCAATATTTTGAACCGTTTGCCATTCAAAGAGGCGGTGACGACATCCAGTTTAGCGAAAAACTGGAGGTTTAAGTGGACGTTGCTCACCGATGCCATACTTGATGAGGATTTCTTGTATTTTTGACAAATAAGTTTGAAGGGATGCATGTTACTAGATTACTGCTTCAGCTCAAAGGTCCCATAAGAAGGTTTGTCTTCTCTGTAGAGCTTAAACCCTTGTCTGGACAAGATTACTTCAATTATGAAGAGATTCATGCTTGGCTGTTGTTGTTGGGTCAGTGGGGAATTGAGGAGCTCCTTATACATAACTGGTCCTTCAAACCAGTTATCTTGCCAAACCAAATGTACACTCGTTTGGAGTTGAAACATCTGGAACTTCATTGGTGTATGTTACCTAGTTTGGTATCCTTTGAAGGTTTCCCAAATCTATTGACCTTAGAATTGTTATCCGTTAAAATTTTGGCCGGTACAATTTGGGACTTTATTGCTGGTTGTCCCTTACTTGAGTCTCTGAAAATCAATCGTACTGATACAAAAGAGGTGAGACTATTGGATAGTGCACAACTTGGGAATCTGAAGAAGTTGTATTTGTCATTCGGTCTTTTGAACCAGGTCACCACAATCACAACATACAATATATATCAGCTTAGAAGTCTTCCCAAACTTGAGTTCCCTTACATTGGATTTTCAGGAGTGCAAGGTAAAACCAATTTATGTTTCACACTTCAAATGTGATCTTTAAAAATTTTGAAAATTCTACATGTTGTAGTTATTGGCAGAAGGTAGCTCATGGATGAATGTACTTGTGGCATTTGTATCCCTCAAGAATCTAAATCTATCCGGAGTCGATTTTTGAGAGCAATGCAATGGTAGCATTCATCATTCAAATGATTCGTGGAGCTCCAAGATTGCAAATGCTAGAAACCAGAGTAAGTGGAATGCAATATGTATTATGTTTCACATCAACTAAATTGCCATGGTTGTGCATCTGAATACTATCTCAATTTGCAAGCTTCATTCGAAAGTGATATACCTTTGGGAAGTTATTCATTACATTTAGGAAGCAACAGAATCGGGTCGGGCCAGCTCGAGAGTGTGGTGTTTCGATCTTTTCCTATATCAGTTAATGAATTAACAATAATAAAGTTCCAGCTCGAGAGTGTGGTGTTTCGATCTTTTCCTATATCAGTTAATGAATTAACAATAATAAAGTTTGTACTTGCTTGTTCCCCCTTGCTGAAGAAACTTTATATCAAGCTTTGCACTCTGAATCATGATCACGATGAAAATGTGGTGATGAATTGGGAGTTGGCTAGGAAGCTGTTGAAACTCCACCGAACTTCCCCTACAGCCGTAGTGGAATTCTTCTAGTTTTTTTATGTTTATTCTATGGTTTGTTTAATGTTTAGCTTGTACCCTATGACAATTAACGACGTATTTTGTTGTTCCTGCTTCATTCTATGGTTTGTTCAATGTTTAGCTTGTTAATTACCCTAAATGGTGTTGTTTGAAATATTGTGGGTGTGTTGTGGATACGACAATTTGACTTTTGAAAGTCAAAGTTACACATAGCACTTTAACTTGGTATTAGAAAGTGCAGGTTAAAACTATCATATGCATACAAAAATATGATTTATCCTACACATATAGTTGCAAAATATGGTATTAGAAAGTGCAGGTTGAAACTAGCATATACATACAACAATATGGCAATTTGACTTTTGAAAGTCAAAGTTACATATAGCACTTCAATTTGGTATTAGAAAGTGCAGGTTGAAACTAGCATATACATACAACAATATGTTTTAAGCATACATATATTGCATCATACTTGCAAAATTGTGTATGGACAAACCCATATGGTTTATCCTACACATATAGTTTACAAAACAATTATCTAAGCATTGTTAAGTTAATTTGTGCCCACAAATCCACCATACATACGAACTACAAAATATGTTTACATAATATCATTCATCCAACTTTAAAGCTCTATCAGCACACATCAAAATGTAAAACTCTTTGTGACCTATTAGTTTCATCACCTAGAAAGAAGTGGACCATTAAACCTTGACCAAAATGTACTTCTACCCTCAATTGCCTGAAACTAGATAATGAAGCAATAACCACTTGCCTCATGACCTTCCCTTCACCAACTTGAAGTGTCCTCTCAAGAACTTTGAACTCTTTCTCTATACTTTTATGCTTCACAACCGCTCTAAAGAACCCATACAAGTTGTACTTCTTAACAATTCTTGATGGTATGGACTGATAAAAAATGTACAAAACTTATCATTAGTTTGTCATGGGATGCTTCTAATACACATTATGATCCATCAATCTTTATATCAGACACACAATATATGATACAAATGACATTCATATATCTTATTAAGCAAATCTGTCACTAGACTTACAAGTCGGCCGTCTCTCCAGAAGGATGCAGTCATCTTCCTGTAGAATGCCATTTCTTCTTGGTCATGGGCTGTGTGGTGTTCCCAATTACACATCCAATTCATCCGAGGGGATTCAAAATCTGAATTTAATATTACATATAATCAAATAACTTACACTGATGTGAGATACTTGGTGTAGTTAAAGTTAAAAAACTAAAACATACCATAGTCAGTTGGTTGGTGACAAGGGCATTCATGGCTATGTTGGTGCTGTATGTCTCCACTGTTGTGATGGCCCCTCCATCATGGTCAAACAACATGACATTATACTCCTCTCCCGGGACAACCTGAGTAAACACCATTTTTTGACCAGGTGACTTATTCAAGTCTTGGGCCAGTTTCTCCCAACCACATCCCCACAGGGCCGTATGGACATATCGATCATACCAATCTTGTGTAACCTCCAGCTCTACTCGGTAATCAGTGGTGTTACTAGTAACCATGACCGACTCTGTAGCTGCTGGACCATGCAGATATGCTAGAAAATCTTATGGCATTGGCTGGCTAAGATGAGATGTGTCTATCACATCAACCATACATCTCCAAAACTGATCATGGACTGGTTCATAATTATGCAACTCCTCCCCATACTCATTGTAGGTAGCTACATAAAACACATCCTCACCCTCTTCTATAAAATGTAAGTAAGCAACATCCGAACAGGTGATGTTGTGCATCGCAAAATCATTCCACCTTGCTCCCTCAACAACACACACTAATTGTGATACTCTTCTTACACTAACTCTCCATCTAGTCCCCGCATAGTTAACTAAGTAAATATACCGATTCCCATGATAGGATCCTCCTAACACGAAATCATGATGCAGTTCCTGTATATCAATATTAAGTTTTAAGCATTGTCAATTTCTTACAACTACTTTCTTAGAGATATAACAGTTAATTCTTATATGGTGTTAACTTATAAACTCATCCAAAACTTCTTCAGGATCATCCAAAGCGCAAATAAACTGATTCCCATACATACCTTTTGCATTAACGATTATCATTATCACAAACAACGTTTTAATTAAACAAAAAATAGTAAATATTGTTACCTCGTATGTGTGTTGATTGATTTTGCAAGGCTTGCAAGTTCCGATTGTTTGTGGGTGTGTGATTAGATGGGATTCGATAAGATAGAATATTGGTACTTTGTTGAGGGTTGTGTTGGGTTGAGGTTGTATGTGACAATGTGTGTGGTAGATGATCGGGTTTTACTCAACTGTCAATGGTTGGGTGTGGGTTTATTGATTCCCGCGAAAATATTAATATGCGTATCACAGAAGATACGTTAAAGTTACATAGTTAATGTGTGACTACACAGATGATCCCTCAAGTTGTATGTCTGGTTTAGCTTGGGTTAACTAATGGTTAAAATATGATTGGACTATTATGCCCCTCATATTATACCAAAAAACGTGCGTTGACCGAGCCAAAACTGGTCAAGGGATGCAATCGGCCTAAAATACACAAGGTTTGGACGCATGACGATGTTTTTTAAAAGTTAGGGTGCTATGCGATGCTTTGTGGAAAGTTCAGGGACCAACGATGTATTTTTGTCTTTCTTTAACCTTCTGTATTGCCAAATTTTATCCAAAAACATATGAGTGAAAGAACAAAGAGCAATAATTAGCATATTTTTATGTTATAATTAGCTTATTCGGGTTAATCCGTACCGGAATAACCCATACCCGAATAACCCAATGCACCTTATTTGGGTCGGGTACATATAGAGTTTTTTTACTCAAAACCCGATTGATAAATAATAGTTGCTCTGTTAGCTATGAGGCATTGTTTTAGAGATATCATTCTCTTACCACAAACATACTAGTTAAAAAGTTACTAAAGAAATAGGTTACAGGTTCAATCTTAACTCTTTAGTATAGGTCACTAAAATAAGTGCTTATCGTTTAGGGCTAGATATAAATCCACCGGCACTTAAAAGAGGTGCACGAAAGCAGAATTCCCCACAATTAAAATATTTTGAAGAGATAATAGTAACTCCGCTAATTAATCATATTTTATGCCTTCATCCGGGCCGGTGCATACAAAAGTATACCAATAAATTCATAATAAGCTAAAATAAAGTTTCTTTAGAAAAGAGTATTGAAATAAAATTAGAATCTGTCAATTTTTTATTATTGATTTTTATTTCAATGCTCTTTTGCCGGACTACGACAATATTCTTTTGACTTTTTATTTATTCTTAAAATATGCACTTCGAGCCCTACAGAGTTGGCACTTCGAGCAACAATATTTTCATACGCTGTTACAATGCTGGGAAGAATATCTAATGGATTAACTGGAACGATGGACCAGGACACACTTTTGGCTTACCTGTCGCATTGTAGTAGATCAGCTGTAGTTGACCCTACAGAGTTGGCAGAAGGGGAGGACAAGGCGGTGCAGATGGTTGAAGATGATCTGCCGAAAGAGATGGACAGTCTAATAACGATTACCCATGTAGTTGACAAGCTCGAAGTGCATGGTAAAACACACGATTATGTAAAGTTTATACTTGCTAATACTGCAGAAGTGTGGCCTTTGATAAAGTTTGGATGCATAAGTGAAGTGCTTATGACTGTGAGGTTAGTTTTATGGGATATGGTTTAATGTTCTATTGACATTAATCTGTCTTATCATTTATACAGATTTTTTATAATAAGCTAAGTTCTATGACATTGTGATTCATGCAGGAGTTGGAAGGAAGAGCTAGCAACCTATATAACCGATTCCTACCAATCAGATTCTGTCTTAGCATTTGCTTTACAATATCTTCATGTAATGAAACTGCTTTCGAAAGCCTGGTGGCATGTTATGTGCCCTATAAACTCTATGCATAACATCATGTCCGGGGACCTAGGATACATTATGCAGAAGTTAGAGAGGAGACTCGAAGAATTAAATCACAGGTTCATTGGGTTGAGTGAAGAAGAAGAGTTGCATATCCAGGAGCTGACACTCGTTGCTTGTACACTGAGGATGTCTCTTTTTGATGCCTATCTTCATGAATCTACTCTAAAGAAACTGATTTCCACACAATCACGCCTACTGTTTCTTTACAAAGAAACTTCAACAGAACCTTCTAGATTTGTAACTGAACTAATGGAAATATTGCAGAAAAATGACAGTGATATCTTTCGATTTCGGGAGTCACTTGAGTTCTTTACGTTAAAGAAACTAGTATTCACTGGAAACTTTCAATACATGAAAGCAGAAGTGGATATCCGTGACAATAATTGGTCAAACCCCCTTCCTTTTGTGGCAGGACTACCTGTTGGAATACCGTTGAAGATCAGGCTACATAATACCCCAATCGGTCCTAAGTTGTGGTTAATGTTGAAACTATCAAAGGACGTGAATCAGCATGTGTTTCTTGATTTGAAACAGTTTGAAGGTTCTGAAAAGATCAGAGAGTTCACATTCATAGCCCCATTCTACAGAACCCCAAAAGCAAATTCATTTATATTAAGGTTATCTATAGGCATGGAATGCTTGTCGGAAGAAATTCACAATTTTCGAGGCTATGGGCCAAAACAAAAGCTTGTTTATCTCTGCAAGGAAAAAGAAGTGTTTTTTTCTAACAATCTTAATGGTATTATCATTGGAGATATTTAATGTGAATACAAAGAACTTCAATGTTGTTTATGTGTAAGTATCCCTCTTAGTGGTAACCTCTTCTCATGAATGAAAGGCTTTAAACATTTCTTACAAGTGGACTTCTTGGCCTCATGCTAAATGCTATATTATCGTTCCGATTCAGATGGGGTTTTCTCCCATTTTTTAAACATGTATGTAAATTGTTGTTAAATATTATATGATTTAGTACTCGTATATAAATCATAAAGAAAGAACAAACAAATATGTGCTAAAGATTCAAACTACAATTCAACAATGACCCAAGGCAAGCATTATGCAGAACTAGCTTCAAACATATGTCCAATGCCTCTAATAATAGCTTCAAAAATGCCCCCATGGTCGACTCCAGATGTATTAGACCCACTTGAACTACTTGAATGGACATCATAATCAGTTGATGAATTTGAAGTATCAAAAGAGAATCCACTGTTAGCTTCTGCAACCGTTGCAGAAACCAAAGTTGCTCCTAGTTCAACCACATCTTCCGGGTCAGGACGTTTAGAATCCAAGCCTGAGCTACTTGAAACACAAAGTGGATGAACCATGAAGTTACATCCCTTGCAATGGTAGGCAAGACCCTCGACAGGATTATGACATATTTGACAAGGTTGGGTCTGGTTCGGTTTAGGTCTGTTGACAAATAGACTCAACTGATGTGGGTGGTTTGTTGTGGAGATGATCCAGTTTGTAGGACACTTAGCGCAGTAGTCGTGTAAGTTAAACTTGCAGATGGTGCAAGTGAACCTTGTTCCAGTTCCAGCGATCTTGCAGCCATCACATTTGTAGGGTGTGTTGGCCGCTGTGTTTAAAAAAGCGCGCCTTTTTGCGCCTGAGGCGTGAGGCGAGGCGAGGCAGTGGGGTCATCGCATCAGGACCCTTGATGCGCAGCCATTACATAAGGCGATCTGAGGCGTGCTTTTTGGCGCCTTTGAGGAGCGCTTTTTGGCGCCTCATGTGCTTTTTGGTCTAAAAAGGACATTTAAACTAAAAGTTTTTGGCGCCTCATGTGTTTTTTTGTTCTAAAAGGGACATTTAAACTAAAAGGGTGTAAATGGACTATTATTAGTGTCTTCCAATCGGGAATTAGGCCTCGCCTCATGTGTTTTTTTGGTCTAAAAAGGACATATAAACTAAAAGGGTTTAAATGGACTATTATTAGTCCCTTCCGGTTAGGAATTGGGCTTTAAGAAAGCCTTCAATAAAGCCTAAGATCATGAAATGAATGAGGTGCTCCAGATTCATGATGATCCGGCGGAGAGCGAATATGCATGATCTATAGTTTGTAATATCTAGTATTTGAGATAAGGAACCCCAAACTTTGAGAATGGGGAATGCATGCTTTCTTGTGATTTGCATACATCCCCATTCGTTTTTATGCATTGCATGGTTTTTGTTCACATGCATGCCTTTGTGGTCCTTTTGTTATTCTCTAGTAGGTATTTGTTAAGCTTATGATCTTTGTTTGGTAATATCTAGCATTTTAGCGATATGGAATCACAAACTTTGAGAATGAACGGGGAATGAATCGTTGTTATTGTTGTTAAATGTCTTCTTGATGTGTTTTTATATATGAATTATGCTTTCTAACAAAGTTAGAATCGTTTTGTACAAAGTGTACGCCTCACCTACGAGAGGCGTGCGCTTTCGCCTCATCGCCTTGCGCTTCGGTTTTTTGACCCTTAACGCTTTTTGGCGCTTCGCGCTTTTTAAAACCCAGGTTGGCCGTGATTTCGGTTAGTTTGTGAGGCGGATGCAAGAAGTGTGCTAGTGATTTTGCTGATTTTGGTTCCATTTTAATGTTGGTATGAAATTTTTGTGACCAAAGTGTATTTGTTATTTGTATATATAGAAGTAAAATGTTTGAACGAGTGGAGTCTTCATTCATTTTGACTTGTTCTCTTGGGAAAGAGTCACACATCTAAATAATTTGGTCAGTTGGGTTTATTTGGGCTGACATCTTGGAAAAGATGTATTTTATATATGTTGATAATTTGATATTATGATATATAGACCAAAGACTATGTCCTTCTAAAAACTTATTGTTTTAGTCATGCATGGCGATTTTGATCTTACATGCGTAATTCATTTGTTGAGAGTTTGCTATGATTTGTTATACCAAAACAATAACATATTACAGTATGATTCATTCTTTTACTTATTGCATCTTTAGAATAATCACGACGACTAGAAGAGTAATGAGTTGTTTAGGTGTATTAGGTTCATTATCCTATTGGAGGATGTATTGTGGTTGCTTTGTTGCGTCAAGCGGAAAATAAAGGTGATTAATGTCTATTGAGACAAGTTTTTTTTCCTCTCAAAAGTGAAATTTGTATATATAAACATTATAGTACAAAGTCTGATACAAATACATAGACAAGACAAGCCTATGTATTTTATACTCAGACCCCATCAAAAACTTATACATAAAAGCTATACTACACTGTCATAGGCCATAGCATTCTACAATGTCATTCTTAAAGTTGAAATACAATATACACACTATACATTCACTGCATTCTTCATATTCCTCTGCATTTTCACATTACACCTCTCTTCTACACTTTGTACAGCTTTAGTCTCCTTAACACACAGACTCATTAGCTTCAATTTTATTGCATTCTTTATTGAGACAAGTTTTATGAAGAAAAGAATGCCAGTTCGATCATTTCTATTAGCATATTATATTTAGCTTAGCATTAAGTATTTCGTAATTGGAATTAAGCCCAATAGTGTGGTTAGTTTATGACCTGGCCAAGCATATTCTCATTTTAATCTTATATTTATCTCTACTACTGCAATTTTTTTTCCTCTCCCCTTAATTTTTTAAAAACGACGACTATGTATATTAGCATTAATTTGTATGTGCAAAATTTTTTTATGTATATATTAGTGTCGTGTAAATGAAAATGAAAATTACTTATTTTTTATGGTTTTAAGTTTAAAGTAAATGTGTTTTGTCTTTATGTTGCTTTAAAATAGTTTTTATTTCTATACTTAACGTTGTTTCTAAATCTGCCCGAACTTTACCACATTTTTTTATTGTACCACTAATATGAAACATGTAATGTGGAAATTTGTTTAGATAAACGGGTTAAATGGTCAGGTTCGACTTCTATCACTTATATGTTAACAGGTTAGGGTTGACATAGATGAGACTTGATTATTTAAAAGGGGTCATGTCCGTGTTGCGGTCTTTTGACCCGCCAACCTGCTAACCAAAACCCGGCCCGAATTGCCTCCCCAATTAGGTGATAAGCTAAGTAAAGGAGACTTGAATGAAGTTGTCTCTGTAATTAGTCATACATCACCACTATTATGACAGCAAGTTGTGAGGACAAGCGAAACCCACTTACTGAAGACAGAAAGATGTTAACCTCCAACTAGTTTTAAAGCAATCGCATCAATTTCAAAGATTAACGCATATTGAGTACTTCTGTTACCGATCACAATCATATTTAGCATATACAGATTGAATTAATACACACGAAGAAAACACTCTCGTCAAAGAGTAGCATATATAACATAATAACTACCATTGTTTGTTAGGATACGTACGCTAAAAATATCCAATTTTGCATGTAGTAAAATTATATATTAAGTGGAAGCTTGAAAATTATATGTAATTTGATAAAATGAGAATTATAAAAAATATCTAACTTTGTATGTAGTAAAATCATACATAAAAAGCTTAACAGATATAGCTGCACAAAAAGTATCATGATAGGTTGGCTATGTGGGAGTGGGCACATGTATTCTCTACAACAGGCACTCGGCAGCTTGGTATGAATGTTGCTGAGTTCATATAGCTTGGTTTGTTACGAGTTTTTTACAAAATTGAGAAAGAGAAAAACTTGACAAATGATTAGCCAACTATCACAATGAATGAAACCCAGTATTGATACTCCTTCGCTTACTTCAGTTGGCGGGTAATTCTGTTGGATTTGAGCATGTGTGAGTTGGCTTAAACTCATGCATGTGCCACACACTCCATACATCAAAGAGTAGCATATATAACAGAATACCATATGTTTTAATTCAACTCGGTTATTATTTTACTGTTTTTGAAATTTAAATCTAACAAAAAAGTTGAAGCTAACAGAAATCAAACCAGAGATAAAGAATCCCAAACACTCACTGCTTGATATCCATGTTTAAGCTGTAGCAGTAGTTTCTATGAAGAAAACCAGTTCAGTCTGAACTCGACCTTATAGCAGTCGACAAGAGATGATCCGTCAAGGAAATTTTTCCAAGTATTCGTTAAGGTTTCCCATTTTCCACCATTACAATCGGTTTTTATTTCAACTTCTTTCAAATATTCAGGCCATAAACCCTTTCTGGTTTTCGTTTCTATTGCCTCCTTTAGCATCAGCTTGCAAAAGCTGTTGTTATGTTTAAACTTTGTGTCTCGATATGAAACTACATGTTTAGGATGGCAAAGCGTAAAGAATGCATCAAAAAAAGGCGAGTGGTCCCACAAACCTTTATCAATATATGTTTCAACTGTTAGATGTTCCACGTTTCTAGCTGGGAACTTGACCCCTCTTTTCACATCATCCACGTCGATGTCTACCAAATCAAATCTCTCAATACCTATTTTAATGTTGAACTCACTTGTTAACATGAGGGCTTCCCTGATCTTAGGAAAAAAAGAATCATCATATCCATTCGAGAACTCTGTATGTATAAGCTTGATCTGCTTGGGAACAATGGCCGAAAACTTGAGACTGGGCATTGGCAAGCCACGGTACTTGAAAATATGTAACTTTGGAGCATAGACTTGTAGATTGATGTAGTTGTGTGCACGATTCCATGAATCGAAGAGTAGGAATAATCTCTTCAGCGTAAGACATGCGATATCCAAGCTTTTGGGGCCCCATAAGCTCAATCCAAGAGTCAAATTCTCGAGACAATGAAACTTTGATTTGATAAGGTCTGAAAACGCATCACTTATGATGACCCCATGTAATGATAATTCTGTCACATTTCCTAATGAACATCTGTTGAATGGAGTACGGTTCCTTTCAGACGGAGTACTGTAAATGAATGATTGAATGGTTGGGACATCATAGATTTCTAACCTATGTTTTTTCTCATGTGGATGAATTGTTAATTCACGAAGATAAAGAAGGTTTCTAACCTTAAATTTCTTCAAGCCCCTGCAAGATAAAAGGGTTATCTTCTCAAGCAAGCTGCAAGTAGACAATAGCCTGTGGAGTACCTTGTCACTTATGCTCACATGCCACAACTCCAGTACTCGTAAGGACACACAGTTGATCACAGCATTGCTAATAGTCAAAACAATTTCATTACTTGGACTAGTACATCTTATCACTATCTTAATTAGGGTTTTGATGCAGAATAACTCTTCTGAAATTGTAAATGAAGCAACCGTCAACCCAATTGCGAGTTCCAGCTCCTTCAAATTAACAACTTTCAGTTGATAGGAGACGAATGCATTTTTCAGCAAGAGAACCTACCTCATGGTTCCAGATGTAGGTATCAAGATAAATCTTTTCGAATGGTATGTTGTCTCGAAAATACTTTAGGAGCGTGTGTTCAACCATCATCAAATGCTTTCTATGTTTCCCTAAGTCCTTACACATTGGGAATTTAGTAGGAAACCTGAGGCTAGGGATGGTAGACCAAGCATGTAGCCATGACTTGGACAAGATGCATGTGCGTGCGGCTTCTTTAACCGGCAACAATGAATGTATCTGGTGGATCAACTCAGGAATATCTTCCAATTGTCGTGTGTGGATCAGCCCACTTCTGTTATGTTCCTCCATTTCCGCGCAAATAAGAAGAAACAAACTCTTAATTTATATAAATCGTCACCAGTTAGCATTGTATGTTGAGGCCCTACGGATCTTGGATCAATCATGGATGAACATATTTGAGTATGCACACGAATTGTGCAGGGACTCTTTGTTTGTAACAGAGGGTGGGAATACTTTTTAGATAAACATAATACTGATATTATTCCACACTTATAAACGATACATGTACACGAGTATATATAGACTACCAATCGGTGCCATGAACCGATGTGTCTATTCTAAGGGTTATGTTCCAAACGTTATACCCTTTCACTAAATACAGGAATTAACTAACATTAACTAACTAATCTGTTACAAACTTTCTATCTAACATAATTGGTCCTTCGACTTTCAAGACTTATGTTTTCTTGATTATTTTACTTCCAACATTCACTCCCCTAATCAAGAAATCATAATCTTCGCTCTGTTCTTGTTCATCCCAATTGCAGTCCCGTTCCTTCTTCTTATTCATATTTTGATCGCCCTGGTCTTGTCTGGTCTTTCATGTTCACTTGCCTTTTATCGTTCCATGGATCATCATCCTTGTTCATATCATCTTTATGTGATCCATCCTACCAATCCTGTCCATTATTTGTTGTTGTGTTCCATTCCTAACTGCTCCATCCTATGTAGACCCTGTCCACATCCTGCAAGCCTGGCGGTCCTTGACATCAACTTCTTTGCATGCTTCACCCACTTCTACTTTTGGCTTCTCTTTTTGCAGCGTCATGGTAACCATTATCAAGCCTATGAACCTTTTCTTGCCATGTCTTATTCCTGCCATATGCGTAAGACATCTCTCTTCTGGAACGTACTATCTTGCAAATAACATGACCTTCTTTATTTGTTCTTCCTTCTACTTGCGTTTCTGCCCCGAAAACTGTAACGTCTCCATAATTCTTCTTCATGCTTTGTTTTCTGGGTTTTTCTTGTTCTTCAAGGCGATAAACTTCCTGGACTTGCAATGATCGATCCACGTTAACCATCATGCTCTGGATACCATGTTGAGGCCCTACGGATCTTGGATCAATCATGGATGAACATATTTGAGTATGCACACGAATTGTGCAGGGACTCTTTGTTTGTAACAGAGGGTGGGAATACTTTTTAGATAAACATAATACTGATATTATTCCACACTTATAAACGATACATCACTACACCATTCTGGGCCTATAGTGACAACGCAATGTTGTCGCTAAAAGTGCGAAAGTTGTCACTATAAGTATATTCGTGACAACATGTTGTCACGGAAAGCGTTGTCGCTATAACCGCGTCGCTAGAAGTTATTGTGACAACATTTTCCACCTATTGTGACAACAGGTTTGACCAAAAGTTTGACTTGTTGACTCATGTCTTTTTTGTGACAACACTTGTAGCGGCAACATGTTGTCACTACAAGTTTGACTTTCATTGACCAAGCGTTTTTGTAACAACTTTTTAGCAATAACATGTTGTCACTGAAAGTTTGACTTTTCATTGACCAAGTTTTGCAACAACTTTTTAGCGACAACATGTTGTCACTAAAAGGTTTGGCTTTTTTGACCAAGCCTATAGCGACAACCTGTAGCGACAACAAGTTGTCACTACATAATAAAAATAACAAACAATATTACATGTGGCGACAACATGTTGTCACTAAAAATAGCATCTGCTACAAAACAGCCAGGCCATTTTGTCACGTTTTCCCAGGTTTTCCGACCCTATTTTCCAGATTTTCCGCAACCAAATTTACCATAATATCAAATCAACACAACCATAACTAAAGCAAACTACATTCCATCAATTGTTCAAAGACTACATGGTTTAACAACTTAGTTCGACGACATAAATGTAAATAGTTCATCATAAACATAAATTGTCCAAAACGACATAAATGTAAATTGTTCAACACCATAAACCGATGATTTACTCACTTGCGGGCTCGTTCGTATCCTCTTCTTCATCAACATCCATAAACAGTGAGGGGTCAAGCTTAGGGGGCGGTGGCAAATCAATGACATTACGGTCCGCTAATTGTTCATGTAGGTTCATCACATACCTCGCCAGAGCACTTACTTGAGATTGAGACATTTGTGGTGCTGGAGCAGTGTAGGAGCATACAGAAGAAGATGACGAAGAACTACCTGCCAACACCCTACCCCAACCCGGGTTAAAGCCTCGTTTAGTTCCCAAGACTTGTGTAACAATCTCCTTATCTGTGAGTTGCTTTTCTTGACCTTGTTGACCCTTTCTAATCTCTAGCATCCGCTTCTGTAAAGTCACAAAACTAGTAAAATGGGTCAAAATAAGTATGCAATTTGACCTTTTGAAATTTTTTGCAAGAGCGACTAAAGTGAGATTCAATTGATCCTAGCTTATTCTAAATGCAATATTAAGCTTAATTAAAACTTGATTATCCTAGATTAAGCTAATATAAACCTATATCTAAGATGACAGCAACAATAACACAATTTTAAACTTAGGAATGAAATTAGAACTTGATTTTGACTTTTTACTGTAAGACTACTAAATTTTATGCTTAAACTGACTTAACTAGCCTAATGCAACATGTTTGAACCAAACTTAACACACAATATCAATTGAAGCACAAAAAATTATTCTGATCCAAACACCCTTTTAGTTGGACTGTTTTGAGATTAACATTGAATGAGACCAAAATAAGTTGAGCTCTAAGTTCACACAGGTTAATTAAGCTATAAAAAGACTTAAAAAGCAATTTTAAATTATAAATAAGCACTAGAACTAATAAAACAGTAATAGGCTAATTTGTTTTTCTTTCTATGAGATTTAAGGCAAAACTTAAACTAACGAAACTAAAACTGCAACAAAGCAATCACAAGCAATAACAGATACTATCAAGGGAAAGGGGCCAACAACAACCTACCACCCATGTTGCAGCAGCGGGGCTGTTTGATTACTGCTGCAACAACAGCCAATCACCCCTGTTGTAGCAACAGGTGTGTTTAGTTGCTGTTGTATCAGTAACCAAACACCCTTGTTGCAGCCGCGGGGGTGTTTGATTGGGTGTGTTCGCTTCCTAAGTGCTTGTTTGTGTTTTAACTAAATAATTTGTTTTCTTAAATCTTAAAAAGAATGACTTACGTATTGCGATTCGGCGGCTTCGTGTTTCCATTGTCCCTTCTTGTCTCCCTTCTTGTATATATGTTTGGTCTTAAATTGCTCTACCAGGTCTGGGTACGCACCCTTACCATCATTCCACTAAAAACACATTAAATTAGTATGTGATAATAATGTAACAAATAAAACGAGTATAAAAACAAATATTTAATAACGACTTACATCTTCATGCCTACTTTGGGCATAGGACTTTGAGCCATGATTCAATGTGTAGACTTGTTTTCCTCTGTTGGCCTTGTTGGATTTTGAACGTTTCAAGTGCTTCGCTGAAGTGACATGATCACAAAACTCATGCCAATCACCCAAAGACATGTTTCCTGGAGGAAAATTTCGGATCTCCTGCGGGTGCTTGTACCCATCCCGACGCACAAAATACTCATCCTTGAACTTGTTCTTGTGGTTTCTATAAATACCTTTGAATGTAGCTTTCATCCCTTTGTTAAACAGATCCGCATCTGGGCCTGACAAATGTTCTTCCATGTCAAAGTATGTCTGCAATTCAAAAGAACTAGTCATATAATGAAATATTGTTTACAAATTTAACATAGTAGATTTAAGAGTAAAGGTCGACATGTATTCTAGGCCACAACGTTGTCTTGTACTTATCATCTACATCATCCCACGTCTCAAAGTGGAATGGGACTTTTCTTTGTATCTCGTTGCTTATCAACCTTGTAAAATCGCCGCCATTGTCCCCGATCGGTTTTGCAGTTTTCTGATCGTGCAGGTCAAAGGCTATGGAAAGTTTTTGTTTCCCACCGGCCTCGAACTTCTTACACAGCTTAGCGTCGTGGCCTTTTTTACGACCCTTCACGTCTACAAATTAAAATTCAAATGAACAGATTAACAATACAAGTAATGAAGTGAAAAAAGTCAATTTACAGGTAATGAAATTCAAATATATTATCTTATAATTACTTACTCTTGTGGGTGTTGGGAGGCTCCCATGGACGGTCATCGTCTGGGGGACCATTATCCCCACCATGGCCATGAGCAACCATTGCCATCTGTAAAAACAACCAGATAACATAAATGTAAAGAACTTGATAACAATTTCATATAAATATATTGAAGTTCACTATAATCCTAAACATCATTTAAACATTAACACATTATAAACATTTACACATTATACAAATTTGCTCATTTAAACATCATATGGACCCAACATGAATCACGCACTTAACCATGACCTTAACTTCCTTAGACTTGAACCCAAGACCTTGACATCCAAGATATATTATTATACCACTCAACCAAACTCAAATCTAGTTAATGACTGGAACCTGTTACACGGCCTGTCAATTTTGTTACCTATTTTTTTACAGATGAAACTCTCATGAGTCATGAATGGGCTATTAAGGCTACTAAACAATTTGAAACATCCTAGAATTAACAATCTTTCTACAACTATACATATTTTTGCAAATATTCATCATTGTCACTATTCATGTTATAAATTTCAAGAAACAATAACTAGCTAGCTAGACAGTTTTAATAAGCATCCCAGACACCCTGTTAGATATTGATACCATGCCACTTGAACTTTTGCAAGGTTTGTACTTTTAAGGGTGTTTAGGATTCTTTGTACAAATGCATATTGTTTTTGATAAAACACATGATTTTGACATTCTTTTTGTATGTTCTAATCAACTGTATGGAACATGCATGTAGTATAAGTTGCGGTCTTATAATTAAGGTTTGGAGGTCAATACTAGCTCAATGTGACAGAAATAACAACTTCAAAATGTTGAATGTAGAAAATAAGTGTCACAATGTGCTTTAATTTTGATACAATTATCACCAAAATCTTGTAACTGTTTTCGGTGGAAGTACTAATTCCATATGTCCATTCTCTAACATAGATAGGGTTATTATTTTCTTGTCCTCTAAAGGTTCATCTTAAATATTCATCATTGTCACTATTCATGTTAAATAATTTACCTTATAGCAGCTGGTGGTGGTGGCTAGGTCGGCGACGGCAGTGGCCTGTGGTGGTGGTGGCGGCTAGGTCGGCGACGGCAGCGGCTACGACGACAGCAGCTGGTGGTGGTCGGCTAATAAAAATCAACAAAATACAAAAATTAACTAATAAAAATTAACAAAACATACATAAACAAAAATTAAACAAACACCTTTTCATTTTTACCTTTTAGCAGCGGGTGGTGGTGGCTAGGTCGACGACGACGGCAGCTAGTGGTGGTCGGCTACGGCGACGGCAACTGGTGGTGGTCGGCTAAGGAAAATTAAGTAATAAAAATTTACAAAACATACATAAACAATTAACAATTTCATAAACAATTAACAATTTTTTTACCTTTTATAATGGATGGAAAAAGAGGAAGATAGAAAGAGAGGAAGAGTAGTGCACGGTGGTGCTAGTGTGGTGGAGAGGCCGGCGGTCACAGTGGTGGAGGTTTGGGATGAGAGAAAACTGGATTTGGTACCATTTTTATCTAAGGGTACGTTTGGTGGAGGTGTGAGATGGGAGAAAGAGTAAAGTGGGATTTGGTACCAATTTTTATGTAAGTGTGAAAACTGGATCTAGGTTTGGTACCAACTTTATAGAGACAACATTTTCACCATTTGTGACAACATGTTGCCACAAAAGGTCAGGCGGGGGTTTTTGATTTTTGATGAAAATTTTGGCACCAAACTTGTTGTGACAACATTAAACTTTTAGTGGCAACATGTGTTGTCACTAAACGTTTTTACCTTTTTTTTTTAATTTTATTTTGGTATAATTATATAATAAATAAATTTAAAAAATACGAAATATTATTGTAAAAATATTTTAAAAAAGTATTATGTTCATTGTATTAAAACTAAGGCCGAGCATATTGGATCGAAAATCGAACCGAATTAGAATACCGCACCGAACCGACCATATTTGGTTCAGTTTTGATTTTATATACTAACGGTTTTCGATTTGGGTTCGGTTTTCATTGGTTCGGTATAATTATATAATAAGTAAATTTAAAAATACTTAAAAAAATTATGTTTATTATAGTCAAACTAAGGCTGAGCATATTTGGACCGAAAACCGAACCTAACCGGAAAACCGAGCAGAACCGAACCGACTATATTTGGTTTGGTTTTTGTTTTCGGTTTTCGTCGGTTTGACCCGGTTCATTAAAAACGTAGCACTTTTAAACGGATGATTCGAGATGTTATGGTTATGCATAACATGTTAAACAATGAGTCGAAATGCTATGGATATGCATAACATGTTAAACGGATGATTCGAGATGTTATGGTTATGCATAACATGTTAAACGATGAGTCGAGATGCTATGGATATGCATAACATGTTAAACGGATGATTCGAGATGTTATGGTTATGCATAACATGTTAAACGATGAGTCGAGATGCTATGGATATGCATAACATGTAAAACGGATGATTCGAGATGTTATGGTTATGCATAACATGTTAAACGATGAGTCGAGATGCTATGGATATGCATAACATGTTAAACGGATGAGTCGATATGTTATAGATATGCATAACATGTTAAACGAATGAGTCGATATGTTATAGATATGCATAACATGTTAAACGGATTAGCTGAGATGATATGGTTGTAAACGAGATGTTAAACGAACGAGCCAAGATGATATGGTTATACACGAGATGTTAAACGGATGAGTCGAGTTGCTATGGTTATACACAAGATGTTAAACGAAAGAGCCTCCATTATATGGTTCTACACGAGATGTTAATCGAACGAGCCGAGATGATATGGTTGTACACGAGATGTTAAACGAAAGACCCGAGATGATATGGTTGTACACGAGATGTCAAACGAATGAGTCGAGATGCTATGGTTATACACGAGATGTTAAACGATGAGTCAAGATGCTATGGATATGCATAACATGTTAAACGATGAGTCGAGATGCTATGGATACGCATAACATGTTAAACAGATGAGTCGAGATGATATGGATATACATAACATGTTAGACGAATGATTCGAGATGTTATGGATATGCATAAATGCTAAACGATAAGTCGATATGCTATAGATATGCATAACATGTTAAACGATGAGTATAGATGCTATGGATACGCATAACATGTTAAACAAATGAGTCGAGATGCTATGGATATGCATAACATATTAAATGGATGAGTCGATATGTTATGGATATGCATAACATGTTAAACGATGAGTCGAGATGCTATGGATATGCATAACATGTTAAACGGATGAGTCGAGATGTTATGGATATGCATAACATGTTAAACGATGAGTCGAGATGCTATGGATATACATAACATGTTAAACAATGAGTCGAGATGCCAAAACACTTCCCACCAAACACTTCCCACGACAACATGTTCAACGCTTGTCGCTCTCGGTCAAGAGATTTTTTTGGTGTTTAGTGTTATTTACCGACGACAATGTGTCGTCGGGATTTCTCTCGTCGTCGTTTTACTTTTTCTAGTAGTGTATATTAACTAAAAGTATTTAATTTTAATTATATATTAAATGAAAGTATTTAATTTTAATTATATATTAAATAAAAGTATTTATGCTATAATAAATTTTAATCATTTTAAGTTACTTATACTCAATTTAATTCATTTTTAAATCTATTTATAACATTTTAAAATAATTTATAATAAATTTCAATCATTTTTAAATTATTTATACATAGCTAAAATCATATTTGATAAATTTATAACACTTAAAAAATTTATAATTAGTTTAAATTATGTATAAATCTTTAGTGACAACTTTTTTCGTGACAACATGTTGTCACTAAAGATTGAGCGGCAAATTTCCCCCAAAAAAACAAAGTTTTTTGACTTTGACTTGTTTTTTTTTGTCACAAAAACTTATCGCAACAACAAATGTTGTCGCTACAAGTTTAGGCGGCAATTTTCCCCCAATTATTTTATTCGCCACAAAACTTCTAGTGACAACATGGTTGTTACTAAAGATAAAAGTCAAAAGTCAAAACAAGCAAAGTTTTTGGTGACAACATTGTTGTCACAAAAAATAAAAGTGTTGTCGCAAGAAAAAAAAGTCAAAAACTAGAAACCGGAATACCACTATTTTGTCGTGTAGTAATTCTATTGTGACAACATGTTGTCACAAAAGAAAAAAAGTTGTCACGAAAAGTTTTGGTCAAAGATGGGCCCAAAAATGCCATTTTTTTGTCGTTTAGTGGACTTGTTGCGACAACAAATGTTGTCACGAAAAAAATTTTGTCACTATAGCTCCAAAATGGGGTAGTGCATGTACACGAGTATATATAGACTACCAATCAGTGCCATGAACCGATGTGTCTATTCTAAGGGTTATGTTCCAAACGTTATACCCTTTCACTAAATACAGGAATTAACTAACATTAACTAACTAATCTGTTACAAACTTTCTATCTAACATAATTGGTCCTTCGACTTTCAAGACTTATGTTTTCTTGATTATTTTACTTCCAACATTGTATAGTAACTTTGGAAAGGATTTACAGTTTGCTTTGTATATATGCTTGACAGTTATATAAGAGCAGATTCAAGAGAATTTGTTAGGGTATCCTTACTTCCATAATGAGGATTATAAAAGTTCAGATAAAAAAAATAGCGGATAAATTTTACAGATTGTCACTGTTGTAATTAAGTACCAAAAACTTAACGAGAAAATTACCAAGGAACAAAGAAATTATCAAATTGCATAGATTCAGAGTTCAAACAAGAAAAGAAAATGGAATAATCACGTACGTGTAGCTAATTCATTTTAAACTTAACCGATATATAAAAATTCACAAATCTCATATAATGTAAATCCAAGAAAACGAAAAACTCACAATATCAGGAACAATAGCACATAACTGACTGCTAAATTGCTGATTCTTTCCTATAAAACCGGTTTTGGTTAGGCTTTTTTTGTTTTATAATTGGGAAATATTAACTAATAGTAACAAAGTACCGGGGGTGTTTCATTTAAGTCACTCAAATTTTATTTTATTCACAAAAATCATTCAAGTTTCAATATTGTTCCGTTTGTAATGGTTCAAAAACTATTTTTGCGATATTCATATATGTATTACTTGGTTGTAACTTAATAACAAACAACCACGTTCTGATTTTCACTAATCTTAACAAACTTAATGTACAATCAACTTATGCACAAGTAAAAAGGAAATATAATGTATAAATAATAACAAGTTTGAAAACTGTTCCTTTAATAACGTAGAATACTATTAAAACTTTGAGTGACTAAATAGAACGCTTATCAAACTTGATTATTATTTTAAAGAAAATTGGAGTAATTAAAAACTCATTTCATAAAGTATTTCCTAAATATTCGCAACTCTTTCGGTTATATTTTCGTTGATGGGCCAATGCAACCCCCGGGCTCTCTTTTAAATGGAGATGTATCAGGCCTTTTGAGGTCTCAACTCTCAAGTGAACTTTTTGAGCTACTAGAACAACAATCCCTAATCTCAAATTTTGTAGCTTAGAACATCTTTTATGCATTTAGCTAATAGACTAATTTTACAAATAGTTTATTCAAGGAAACAACATGAAATGCGAAAAAAGCTTTTCAAAAGCTCTTTCCATACCTTTTTTTTTAATAAAATTTATATCTTGTGAGACGAATATAGTTCCTCAAATAGCTTGAGGAAGCACAAGTTATTGGGCCCAAAAAGCTTTTACTCAATTGGTAAAATGGCCTTTCAATGACTTATTTGATTAAAAAAAAATCATTGCTTAAGCTCCTATTAAAGATGCTCTTACAAATTCCTTCGATAGATGGGAGTGTGCGACTGGTATTCTTTACGATTAAAGAAATGCGAAATCTTTTGCTATTTTGAACTGCAACCACAATTTCGAATCCTGCAAGATGTAATAGGATAATTCCCAGCAAAGTTCATATTGCTTTAACATAGATCATAAGGGAGTTTACATACATTCAATGGATTGGTTGATTTGTGATGACCATCTAAAGAGAGCGCATCAACTAGCAGTAAAAAAAATGCATATAGTTTAAAGTTCTAAAATGGTGACAACTCGATATCTAACATACAAATTCAAAACCTCAACCATGTTCTCTACCGATCAAACCTTCCTTCCACTCGGGCTAACCTCACTAGGACCTCAAGCATCTATGTGCCTATTTGTAATTGTCACGAAGAACCTAAGACGTAAAGCTTAGATAACTGAATTATTTGTTCATCCAAATCTTATCTGAGTTAGAAAACTGGTTAAAAAGTAGGTAAGCTTAACTTACCTCTCAAAAACATCTCAAACGAAACATCCGTCTATCTCTAAAGTGAAATGACTAAAATGTCTTGGTTTAATAGTGAAGAAGGTAAGTGTATTCTACTCATTCCAGTTACACATGGACAATATCAAATCAAAAACTTCTATGCGCTTGCACTGTTAACTTCTAGTGACTGTACTCGCAATTTGAACGTACCACATGATGGTTTTGCAATCTACTCAGATATTACATTGGCCAAGCATGGGCAAGAGTAACAAAAACTTTGATCAAATTTTTAACAAGTTTCTCATGTATCAATAAGTTGAGATGCGGTCTTTATGAATATGCAAATATTCATACGTACGAATATTTGTTGAGAGTTGAAACACGTTTATAATATGTAGAAGCATGAGTGAGTGTGTTAAAAGGGGCCCGTTTAATTTAAGCACACGTCTAGAAGCGACATGTCACTTCGATCACGTTGTCCTCCTTTTTTCACCACCTTTCCGCAAAGCAACCTTCTTTTTTTCGTTTCTTGTTTTTTTTTACCTTTTTAATCACATGAGTAGATTTTGTTTCATTTTCTCTCACCATACTTTATACATAAGAAAATTGTAAATGTATCATGATCATACTAGCATAATAAGCATATGATATTATGATATGCATTTCCGACAATAATGTTACATCAGTTTCACATATATTGACTTGTACAGTTTGTTAACGAATAACTACAGTATAATGACGACCGACTATATACATTATGCAATTTGATTTATCATTATCTTTATACATTTAAGATACTAGACGAGTACCCGTGCATAGCAACGAGATTTTATAGCGACAGATAGTTTATTGATAAAAAAAGTTTATAAGTTATAAGTGAAAAATAATAAAAGTTTGAAGATTTGGGAATTAAACATAATGTTTTGAAACCCGGTTTGACCCGGTTGGTTCAACTGGTTGAACCGTTCCGGTTGAAAAACGGGTTTGAAGTGTCCCAGGTCAACCCGGTTTGTGTTTTAACTGGTTGTATTTAATTTGGTAGATATGTTTTTAATTGGTTGTACAATGTGAATAAATCATTGTACTTTTATGTAATGGATAATGTTTTGAAACCCGATTCGACCCAGGTGGTTCAACCGGTTAAACCGTTCCGGTCAAAAAATGGGTCGATTTAAACCGGGTCAACTTCCTACGTTGGGTCAAAAACGGGTCAACCCGCCGGGTTTGAAGCGTCCCGGGTCAACCCGATTTGTGTTTGAATTGGTTGTGTTTAATTGGTAGATATGCTTTAATTTGGTTGCACAATGTGAATAAATAATTGTACTTTTAAGTATTGGGGTGTTTTAATAAGAGTATTAATTACATTTCACTTTCTCTCTCATTTGACTATTGTTGAAAACTCAACATTTCACTTTTGACCATTTTTCCATTATAGGTAGTATAGATATAAATTTCTTTTGTAAATACATAAATTTATCTTAAATACTATAACCTCCATTCTGGGAAATCAGTATGATGATAAGCTTTTATCGTCATTCTTCATTCTAGTCAATATACAAAGCATGATATATTGGGATTTTTTGGGGATAAGTTACACTGTTAGTCCCGGCATTAAAGTTGCCACTTTTAGTTCCTACTCTAAGAAATTATGCCAATAGTCTCCCCGCATCCTGAAAGCGTTTGGCGGAGATCCAGTTTTCTAATAGTTGTTTGTGCATGGGTATTTTTATCTTTTCGTTATTTCGTATTAACACCCACTTTACATTCATTTCTTTAAGACAAAAATACATCGTTGGTCCCTGAACTTTCCACAAAACATCGCATGTCACCCTAACTTTTAAAAAACGTCGCCAGGCGTCCAAACCTTGTGTATTTTAGGCCGATTGCGTCCCTTGACCAGTTTTGGCTCGGTCAACGCACATTTTTTGGTATAATATGAGGGGCATAATAGTCCAATCACGTTATAACCAATCCTACAAACCCGAGTTAACCCAACAGTTAACGTTAGGGATGATTCATGAAGTTTACTTTGCAACTTGAGCTTACTTCCTCTGATACGCTAGCTCATTTTGTGCGCGAATCAATAAACCCACCCATCAAAACCCCTATGCCCACCATAATTACATAGACCTATTGAAAAACCAAATCAAAACAGAAAAAACCTCATTTACTGAAAATCCAAGACAAAATCTAAGCCTTCATTTTTCATAACTCGCCATGTCTTTTGGACGAAATGTTATGAATGACATGCCGGATTATATTAGCAACGTGCCCGATAAACGTTATCACCAATATTTTGAACCGTTTGCCACTCAAAGAAGCGGTGACGACATTCAGTTTAGCGAAAAACTGGAGATTTAAGTGGATGTTGCTCACCGATGTCATACTTGATGAGGATTTCTTTTATTTTTTGACAAATAAGTTTGAAGGGATGCATGTTACTAGATTGCTGCTTCAACTTAAAGGTCCCATAAGAAGGTTTGTCTTCTCTGTAGAGCTTAAACCCTTGTCTGGACAAGATTACTTCAATTATGAAGAGATTCATGCTTGGCTGTTGTTGTTAGGTCAGCGAGGAATTGAGGAGCTCCTTATACATAACTGGTCCTTCAAACCAGTTATCTTGCCAAACCAAATGTACACTCGTTTGGAGTTGAAACATCTGGAACTTCATTGGTGTATGTTACCTAGTTTGGTATCCTTTGAAGGTTTCCCAAATCTATTAACCTTAGAATTGTTATCCGTCAAATTTATGACCGGCACAATTTGGGACTTTATTGTTGGTTGTCCCTTACTTGAGTCTCTTAAAATCAATCGTACTGATACAAAAGAGGTGAGACTATTGGATATTGCACAACTTGGGAATCTGAAGAAGTTGTATTTGTCATTCGGTCTTTTGAACCAGGTCACCACAATCACAACTTACAATATATATATATATATATATATATATATATATATATATATATATATATATATATATATATATATATATATATATATATATATATATATATATATATATATATATATATATATATATATATATATCAGCTTAGAAGTCTTCCCAAACTTGAGTCCCTTACATTGGAATTACAGGAGTGCAAGGTAAGACCAATTTAAGTTTCACACTTCAAATGCAATCTTTAAAAATTCTAAAAATTCTACCTGTTGTAGTTATTGGCAGAAGGTAGCTCATGGATGAATGTACCTGTGGCATTTGTATCCCTCAAGAATCTAAATCTATCCGGAGTCGATTTTTGGAACAATGCAATGGTAGCTTTCATCATTCAAATGATTCTTGGAGCTCCAAGATTAAAAATGCTAGAAACCAGAGTAAGTGGAATGCAATATGTATTATGCTTCATATCAACCTAAATTTCCATGGTTGTGCATCTGAATACTATCTCAATTTGCATGCTTCATTCGAAAGTGATATACCTTTGGAAAGTTATTCATTACATTTAGGAAGCAACAGAATCGGGTCGGGCCAGCTCGAGAGTGTGGTGTTTCGATCTTTTCCTATATCAGTTAATGAATTAACAATAATAAAGTTTGTACTTGCTTGTTTCCCTTTGCTGAAGAAACTTTATATCAAGCTTTGCACTCTGAATCATGATCAAGCTGAAAATGTGGTGATGAATTGGGAGTTGGCTAGGGAGCTGTTGAAACTCCACCGAGCTTCCCCCATAGCCGTAGTGGAATTCTTCTAGTTTTTTTTATGTTTATTCTATGGTTTGTTTAATGTTTAGCTTGTACCCTATGACAATTAACGACGTATTTTGTTGTTCCTACTTCATTCTATGCTTTGTTTAATGTTTAGCTTGTTAATTACCCTAAATGGTGTTGTTTGAAATATTGTGGGTGTGTTGTGAATACGGCAAATTTGACTTTTGAAAGTCAAAGTTACATATAGCACTTCAACTTGGTATTAGAAAGTGCAGGTTGAAACTATCATATACATATAACAATATTATTTATCCTACACATATAGTTGCAAAATATGGTATTAGAAAATGCAGGTTGAAACTAGCATATACATATAACAATATGGCAATTTGATTTTTGAAAGTCAAAGTTACATATAACACTTCAACTTGGTATTAGAAAGTGCAGGTTGAAACTAGCATATACATACAACAATATGGTTTAAGCATACATATATTGCATCATACTTGCAAAATTGTGTATGGACAAACCCATATAGTTTATCCTACACATATAGTTTACAAAACAATTGTCTAAGCATTGTCAAGTTGATTTGTGCCCACAAATCCACCATACATACGAACTACAAAATATGTTTACATAATATCATTCATCCAACTTTAAAGCTCCATCAGCACACATCAAAATGTAAAACTCTTTGTGACCTATTAGTTTCATCACCTAGAAAGAAGCGGACCATTGAACCTTGACCAAAATGTGCTTCTGCCCTCAATTGCCTGAAACTAGATAATGAAACAATAGCCACTTGCCTCCTGACTTCCCTTGACCAACTTGAAGTGTCCTCTCACGAACTTCGAACTCTTTCTCTATGCTTTTATGCTTCACAACCGCTCTAGAGAACCCATACAAGTTGTACTTCTTAACAATTCTTGATGGTATGGACTGATAAAAAATGTACAAAACTTATCATTAGTTTGTCATGAGATGCTTCTAATACACATTATGATCCATCAATCTTTATATCAGACACACAATATATGATACAAATGACATTCATATATCTTATTAAGCAACTCTGTCACTAGACTTACAAGTCGGCCGTCTCTCCAGAAGGATGCAGTCATCTTCTAGTAAAATGCCCTTTCTTCTTGGTCATGGGCTGTGTGGTGTTCCCAATTACACATCCAATTCATCCGAGTGGCTTCAAAATCTGAATTTAATATTACATATAATAAAATAACTTACACTGCTGTGAGATACTTGGTGTAGTTAAAGTTAAAAAACTAAAACATGCCATAGTCAGTTGGTTGGTGACAAAGGGCATTCATGGCTATGTTGGTGTTGTATGTCTCTACTGTTGTGATGGCCCCTCCATCATGGTCAAACAACATGACATTATACTCCTCCCCCGGGACAACCTGAGTAAACGCCATTTTTTGACCAGGTGACATATTCAAGTCTTGGGCCAGTTTCTCCCAACCACATCCCACAGGGCCGTATGGACATATCGATCATACCAATCTTGTGTAACCTCCAGCTCTACTTTGTAATCAGTGGTGTTACTAGTAACCATGACCGACTCTGTAGTTGCTTGACCATGTAGATATGCTAGAAAATCTTCTGGCATTGGCTGGCTAAGATGAGATGTGTCTATCACATCAACCATACATCTCCAAAACTGATCATGGACTGGTTCATAATTATGCAACTCCTCCCCATACTCATTGTAGGTAGCTACATAAAACACATCCTCACCCTCTTCTATAAAATGTAAGTAAGCTACATCCGAACAGGTGATGTTGTGCTTCGCAAAATCATTCCACCTTGGTCCATCAACAACACACACTAATTGTGATACTCTTCTTACACTAACTCTCCATCTAGTCCCCGCATAGTTAACTAAGTAAATATACCGATTCCCATGATAGGATCCTCCTAACACGAAATCATGATGCAGTTCCTGTATATCAATATTAAGTTTTAAGCATTGTCAATTTCTTACAACTACTTTCTTAGAGATATAACAGTTCATTCTTATATGGTGTTAACTTACAAACTCATCCAAAACCTCTTCAGGATCGTCCAAAGTGCAAATAAATTGATTCCCATACATACCTTCTGCATTAACAATTAACATTATCACAAACAACGTTTTAATTAAACGAAAAACAGTATATATTGTTACATCGTATGTGTGTTGTTTGATTTTGCAAGGCTTGCAAGTTCCGATTGTTTGTGGGTGTTTGATTAGATGGGATTCGATAAGAGTGAATATGGGTACTTTGTTGAGGGTTGTGTTGGGTTGAGGTTGTATGTGACAATGTGTGGTAGATGATCGGGTTTTACTCAACTGTCAATGGTTGGGTGTAGGTTTATTGATTCTCGCGAAAACATTAATATGCGTATCACAGAAGATGCGGTAAAGTTACATAGTTAATGTGTGACTACACCGATGGTCCCTCAAGTTGTATGTCTGGTTTAGCTTGGGTTAACTAATGGTTAAAACGTGATTAGACTATTATGCCCCTCATATTATACCAAATAACGTGTGTTGACCGAGCCAAAACTGGTCAATGGACGCAATCGGCCTAAAATACACAAGGTTTGGACTCCTGGCGACGTTTTTTAAAAGTTTGGGTGCCATGTGATGTTTTGTAGAAAGTTCAGGGACCAACGATGTATTTTTGTCTTTCTTTAACCTCCTGTATTGCCAAATTTTATCCAAAAACATATGAGTGAAAGAACAAAGAGCAATAATTAGCATATTTTTATGTTATAATTCGCTTATTCGAGTTAATCCGTACGGGAATAACCCATACCCGAATAACCCAATGCATCTTATTAGGGTCGGGTACATGTAGAGTTTTTTTTACTCAAAACCTGATTCACCCGACCCGAATAACCCAATGCACCTTATTAGGGTCGGGTACATGTAGAGTTTTTTTTACTCAAAACCTGATTCACCCGACCCGAATAAAGCTTATTTAGGTCGGGTATACCCGAATAACAACCTTACTACATTTGATAAATAATAGTTGCTCTGTTAGCTATGAGGCATTGTTTTAGAGATATCATTCTCTTACCACAAACATACTAGTTAAAAAGTTACTAAAGAAATAGGTTACAGGTTCAATCTTAACTCTTTAGTATAGGTCACTAAAATAAGTGCTTATCATTTAGGCCTTGTTGGAAGAAATCCAACAAACCGATTTCTAGAGCGGAACCACGAATCAAGAACTACTCCAACAAGACCTCGGCAAAAGGTTATGATCCCTTATTGCCGAGTGGCACCAACACACATGAGATATTTTACACTCAAACGTTTATTGAACGTGAGCAAGAAAAGAAGGTACAAATAAAACATCACCCCCTCATCCCTATTTATAGAGAATGAGGGGGAGAAACCTAATCCTTGGTGAACAAGGATTCTACAATTGAGGAGGTTAGGAACTTTCCTAATACATGACTAACCTCCTTAAGTTTGAGCTAAAATACAATTAACCCCCTAAACTTATATCCTAACTATTACACACTAATATTCTAACAATTTCCACCTTAGTGGTAATACTTAGCCTTCTCCGATACGCAACAGCTTCAACCAGTGCTAGAACCTCGGACCGGGGACCGCCTTCGTCAAGGCACCAATAGCAATACCCGCTACTAACCTTAGCTCAAATCCTAACTCTATAGAGAATCCCTTTAGCCATGTATCCTCCTTCAATTCTCCAGTAAGTGTCATATACTCAGCTTTAGTTGTTAACAAAGTCATCATGTGCCACAACATAGCTTCCCAGCTCACCGCACATTCCTGTATCTACACCAGAACCAATGAAAGTTTTTCTTGTATTCCCTACTCTCATTGAAACCCATATTCCTGTAAAGCACTCCCTTTGAAGTAACGTCATCTAACCTCCAAAGTTGATAATCCAGCATACCTTCACGGTATCCCAGGAATATGCACTTGACCTTAACCGGTTCAAGCATCCCTTGCTTATTACTAGCAAGCCAACCAAAAAACCCTAACATATCTATAGGCATCTTGAATCCAATCGCTGATGATGGTGACCTATTCACTAGATATATAGACCCGGTTGTATCCTCTGCCGAAAAAAAACTTTGGACAGACCAGACTGAATCAGAAAACAATGTACCTTAGCCAAGAGTGTCACATTCGTCTTCTTAACCAACCCATTCTGCTGTTGTATCCCTGCAACACCCAAATGTTTGGCGACCCCACTCTTCGTACATTGCTGTGTATACCTCTGATTACAAGAATCAAGAACATTGCATGTCTTGATCTTTATCCCAGTCTGAGATTCTCCTAACTGCTTCCTACCCTTCAGTGTCTTCCCGGTTAGTGCCTGACCATCCAGGGTATATACGCAATTAGCCTTCCTTGTTCCTGATAAAACCACCAGTGAACCCTTTATAACCTTGATCCTGCCCGACTGCATTTTCACGGTAAAACCCTCTTTTTCAAGAGTACCCAGGGATATCAAGTTTCGCCTTAATTCCGGAACATACTGACGTTATCCAAAACGAAACTTGACCCATCCCTCATCTGTACTTGAACCATACCTGTCCCATGTACACGGCATTCCCTGCCATCACCCAGCAGTACATTGCCACCGTCATACTCCGTATAATTAAACAAGTAATCTCTCATGTATGTCATATGGTATGAGCCCCCTGAATCCATGATCCAGTCCAATAGTTGTTCAACACTCATAGCCATCATAACATCAGCACTGTTATACCTATCAGCTCCAAAACCGGATACCTGATATTCATTCCTGACAAAACCTTGAGATTTCTTGTGATTATACCTGGGACAATCCCTCTTCAAATGCTCCTCAAACTGACATATATAACACTTGAGTCTGCTACTTCTTCCCTGTGACTTTGACCACGCACGACCTTTACCCTGCTGCGTATCACTTTGATCAGATTTCCCCCTCACAAACAACCCTTCAACACCATCAACATTTGCTTCCGTCAACTTCTGAAGTTCCCTAGAATGAAGTGTCGCGACCACATCTTCTAGCTTTAAAATATTCTGACCATATAGCAAAGTATCCACGAAATTACCATAAGACAATGGTGTAAAGATGTGAGTAATAATAATGTCTGATCCTCATCCGATATAGCAATATCTATAGCCGCTAAGTCACCTACAAGCTTATGAAACTCATCAATATGTTCAGACTGAGTCATACCCGGATGCATGTGAAAAGTGTATAACTTTTTCTTCAAGTACAAATGATTAGCTAAAGACTTTGTCTTATACAAAGTCTCTAACTTTTTCCGAATCCCCGTTGCAGTCGTCTCCATAGTGCTCTCCCGTAGGACGTGATCACCCAAACACAAGATCAATGCACTGTAAGCCTTTTTCTGAATGACATTATCGTATGCCACTATTGTGGTTACAGGTAACTCCTCCAATGCTGCAGCTAATCCCTACTGTTCCAGCAAAGCCTTCATCTTTACCTGCCATAACCCAAATTCATTCTTCCCATCGAATTTCTCGATGTCAAACATGGTCCCCATCATCATTCTTTTCTCCCTTTGTTGATCAATTTAATCCTTGTAATAAACCTTACAAAAATCGATCAAACCAAGAAACCCTTCAAAAAACAAAACCCTTTCCTACTCAAATATCGATTGAACCTTGGATCAAACCATCCAACAAATCGACAACCCTTGAATCAAGAAAGTACCCAATGATTTTTGAAGTAACCCTTGTCGTACTTTATTTTTACAAAACAAATTTCTTGTAACCTAAGAAACCTTGCAACCTCGACAAGTTTTGAGCTTTCTTTTCAGCGACCCTTTGTTTATTCTTAAAACCTTGTGATATAAACCTTACAACACCGAACTAAACAAAGTACCTTGTGCAAAAGCCCTCCAAAGTAATAATCTTTTATTTAAAAACTAAATCATTAAAAATCAATATTGAAAACTGATTGTTTAATGCATAGAATTAAAGTCTCACCAAAGATTTAAACAAATATTATTATTTAATACCTTTGAAGTAATGGTTGACTTTTAAATAAAAAAAAAACAACCATGTTGTTACTGTTTCTTCTTCTTCTTCTTCGTTTATAAGTCGACGAGAAAACCCGAAACGCACCAATCTTCGATAAACTCGAAAACCAACAACCCTTAAGCTTTCCTTAACCTGTGTTGGTAACCTCGACAACTCGAAAACTTAAGAACCTTCGAAGTATTATTTGTCGTAATAACCTCGACAAACCGAACTTCAAAGAACCCTTTTAAGTCGACTCCAACCTGCTGCACCTTCTTGTTTTCGTTGATCCTAACTGGTAGCCCAAGCAGAAATCTACCCTCTGCTCCTATCAGAAAACGATCATCAAGAAAATTTCTTTCATTTTTTGATCATCAAGAAACCTGAAAACCGAACCGTTTTCTTCTACGATGAACATCGAACAAAAGAGCCTTCAACAAATCGATCCTAGATTCCAGAAGCCCTCGACCAAGCTCATGATACCAATTGTTGGAAGAAATCCAACAAACCGATTTCTAGAGCGGAACCACGAGTCAAGAACTACTCCAGCAAGACCTCGGCAAAAGGTTATGATCTCTTAATGCCGAGTGGCACCAACACACACGAGATATTTTACACTCAAACGTTTATTAAACGTGAGCAAGAAAAAAAGGTACAAATAAAACATCACACCCTCATCCCTATTTATAGAGAATGAGAGGGAGAAACCTAATCTAGAGCGGATAACTCGATAATGTGAAGGCGACAAGCAAACAGATTTATATGTGTCGATGAAAAAGTAAAATCGCACAAGACCCAAACGATAACAATGTATTAAACGTTTGTAACGAAAAGAATGTAGTACACCGACCCCTCCCCCCTCACCTCCTTTTCTAGAGACGAGGGGGGAGAAAACCAACCCTAAAAGAGTTGAAGTTGGCTGCTATACAAAGGAGAAAACAAGATGAATGAATGCTCAGACTCAGAATCGTTTGTCACCCTCTAATGCTATATATAGAGTTCCATGCATTAACCGACATATGCATTCATTCATTCCTATTTGATTAAAACTAGAACTAAAGTTTCACTAAACACCCCTATACTAATACTATGGACTAATATGAATACTAACACATAACAGGCCTAGCTATAAATCCACCGGCACTCAAAAGAGGTGCACGAAAGCAGAATTCCCCACAATTAAAATCTTTTGAAGAGATAATAGTAACTCCGCTAATTAATCATATTTTATGCCTTCATCCGGGCCGGTGCATACAAAAGTATACCAATAAGTTCATAATAAGCTATAATAAAGTTTCTTTAGAAAAGAGTATTGAAAATAAAATTAGAAACTGTCAGTTTTTTATTATTGATTTTTATTTCAATGCTCTTTTGCCGGACAACGACAATATTCTTTTGACTTTTTATTTATTCTTAAAATATGCACTTCGACAAAGCAATATCGACATTGTTCTATTGTTGTACTATAATCAATTTTTTTCTTCTCTGTTTGACTAGAACTTTGTAGCAACTATCGTAGACAAAATAAAATAGTGGGGAACCCATTTGCCAACTGTTCATAGTTTTAAGCATGTGTATCGTATTGAAAATTTTGAAAAAATTGTTTGGTAGCAATCCATTTTTTGATTGTCATTTAGCTGTTGAACAACTCGCGAAAGGAAAAGATAACTCTATCAATGGATTAACTAGCGTCATCACAATTCACTACCCCAATATTATCATTTAGTGCCCCGTAAAAAAGTGTCACTTCATAATGAGTCACGAAAGGTCAAGAGCCTACATGTGATTAACAAGCACCCGTTGATCCCTTCCTTGCAATGCATATTGTTACATTGTCTTTCGCCTACAACCATATTAAGAATAAGAAATCAAGAGTATCTATTTTAGGCCATCCTGAGTGGTGGGTGATTGGCTCATCATTAATGCTAAGTGGATGGTGACCATCAAAACGGAATGAGATGTCACGCTCAAATTGTATAAGTTTTGTGACCGACTAACTAAAGCGAGGTACAAAAAATGTGAGGCTCGTTTCCAAAAAGTAAATGTTTTTTATTTGTTTTGTAAATGTGTGTGAGATATTTAGTGGAATATATATTTGTATAAAGTGTGTATTTAATGAAATGTGAGAGGAAGGTAACCAAAATGAGTGAAAGATGAGAGGGAGTGAGGAGAAGTGAGAGGAGAGAGAAAGTTGATGTAGTGATGATAGTGAATGATGAGCCTGTCGATACCACTCCCATTTATCTTAGTCAATCAACTTTTATAAAGTTTTAAATCGAATTATATAAAACATATAATTACATAGTACAAGAAACCTTTTTTGAAACCGAATGTCGCCAAACCATGTTTACGGACACAATTCCCATATAAGGCAAAAATAAATTTGAATGCGAGTTTGTTGGGTGCAAGCTGGAGTTAACTATACTTGATATTTTCAATATTACATAGTTAAAATTGATAATAAAATGATAAAATTATATAGTACTCCCTTCGTCTTAAAAAGAGAGTTCATAAACAAAAAGTTGAGAAATTATTGTATGTGTAATTAATGTTAATTTTGAATTTTTGATTGATAAAAAATCATTTTTACCCTCATAGTTAATATAGAAATAAAAATAAGTAATTAATGTATGTTTTGATTAGAAGAGTAAAGTAGGAAAACTCACTACAAGAAAGTTGGTCTGTCAGGACGCCTATAAAGGTCCTAATATAGTACTTAATAGGACTTTTGATTTTATAGGACCAATATAAATGTGTCCCATATGTGAATGTTGTAATAGGTGTTTAGAACGCTTTTAGGCGACCTAAGAAGTGTTATACTTATGAAACCGATTTTGTGTATTTTGATACAACAGAATGTTAGTCCTAATAGATTACAACACAGGACTCTCTATAGTGTCAGCAAAAACATGTGCTTAGATGTTACATCTATGAGCATAACTGAGCGTCCTAAGAAGTAATTTTATTGGACCAAAATTAACATGTTTAATAGGACAAATTAAATTGTCCTCACAAGAGTCAATTTGTTGTCACATAAAAATTACTCAGCACCATATGAGTTTGATCACAAGTGAAATTGACCATCGTTAAAATGAATTATTGATCAAAGTTATATTATATAACACAAATGAATGAAGAAAACAAATATCATTATCGTTTAAACAGTCACTATACAAAAGTTTCAAACCTCATTATACAACATATATACAAACATTTGTGTATTGATCAAAGAATGATACAAGTAATAACTAAACCAAAATATCACTCTTATAACATAAGATAAATATCATTGATCGCCAAACATGCTAAAAGCTGAATGTCTTTGAAGATATTATTGCTTGATGATCAAAATCCACCTACGGACAAAAGTAAATATACAAGTGTAAGTATTGAGTGTTAGTAAAACAATGGTTTTCTAGGCAACCCCAAGTTAAGAAACATATACCTTACCAAAGTGTATAGGACATGACCAAGGATAATTAGTGAGTTACTCTCACAGGATCGTCAATTGTATCAGTCAATTTGTATGGTCTCGCAAAAAGATGCCGATCGTTATCTATTTGTTTAAAACAAACAAAATATCACCTGAAAAAGAAAGACATATAGTTACACATATAGTTAGACTTATATAGTCTTCGAGGATACCATTACAAAACACAAATTTGTTTTAAACTCGTCTCAAAATTATGCAACTTTTTGTAAAGCTAGATACTTTGTTCTTGCTAAGGAGTCAAGGACCCCATAGGGCCCGTTTGGTATGCGGGTGTGGGTGGGTATGGAATGAAAAAAATACTCCCTCCGTCTCATATTAAATGTCCATGTTTGACTTTTCAAGTCTTTCTTTATCTACTTTGACTTTAAATATTTTTGCTTGTGTTATATAGTATTTGATAAAAATTATACGCAATGAAAATACATTTAAAACTTAATTCATTCATATATTTTGTATCAAGTATTATATTATACAAACACAAATATTTAAGGTCAAAGTTGAGAAAGAAATACTTTGAAAAGTCAAACATGACATTTAATATGGGACGGAGGGAGTATCAAATAACTTGTTTGGTTTATTTTTGATTCCCCGGCCCCACCATTTTCAATGAAAGATGCATTCACACCCTCACTATCATCTTTGAGTGATATCAACCAATGAGATTCTATTTTTTTCCTTTTATGTGGGACCACATGTTATTTTATATTTGTTTTATTCTCAAAATAATATTAATGATATCCCACTTATTTTTAAAATAATAATATTTAATTCATTTATATATTTTTTTCTCATTCCTCAATTCTTTCAAACCTTTCCCAAATCCAAATCTAATTCCAATCTCACCTACAAATCAAACGCACAAAGTCATTAGGTTCATTGTCAATTAAGATTATTATTCTCATTAACAGACTACTTATAGTAATATACAATACCTTACTTCTTGTGCCAATGTACTAACAAATGTCATCCCTTTAATTCTTGTTGACCATCTTCCACCAAAGGCTACAAATAAATGCCCACAATATGTTAAAGTTTTTTAAGAAACAGATGAACAACATGATGGCTCAAAGAAACGATTAAAGAAGATAATGATTCTTGGGTAGTCAATAAAACTACCATTAGAATTACATTACAATTGTTTGCTTTGATTCAGTGATTCACCATGAAGTCCTTGCAACAAGGTGGAACAAACCATAAAAACATTACTCGCTTAATAACACAAATTAGACGAATACTACCGTATCGAAACGCTGAGAGACAAATTAAACCAACATCACCTTAATAAATAATAACACAACCATGAAATTGTTGTATATATTAAAACAGTAACTAAATTGCAATGTCAATAGCTATGAAAAAAAAAAACATTACTCGCTTCCCACCTTCATGCGATCTTAATTAGGGTATAGGGTAGTCCGATGCGAGTGGGCAGCGATCGAGACGTGTTTAAGGATACGTGAGATAAGGGTAACTAGATAAGTAGACGAGACGGTTGAGATGTAGATGGCGAGAAATTAGCGGATCTAACTTTTGGAGGAGTCTAAATTTAGGAGGGAAAGTGTATGGTAGCGGGAAGTGAATTTTGGGTTAGAGGGAATTATTATTAAAAGTCTAAAAAGTAAAAACAATTGATTAGTAAATTAAATTAAATTTATTTAAGAAGTGCATGATAGCATGGGTGATCACGGTCCGAAAACCGGACCGGACCGAGACCGACTAAGACCAAAACCACGGACCGAGGACCGGACCGAATGTATTCGGTCGGGTTCGGTTTAGTCCTGTCTCGGTCGGTCCTTCGGTCAGTCCGGTCTGAGAAGGCATTATTAGTCGATTTGTGTGCCCGGACTGGACCGAGACCGAATTCGCCCAAAAACCTAGACCGAGACCAGACCGCTGGTCCTTCGGTTCGGTCGGTCCGGTTTGTTATCTCAGCCCTACATCATAGTCATGGAGGGTAAAAATAGAAAGTTTGCTCCCCACTAAATACTAAAAAGTATAGAAACGGTCTCCACTCTTGAAAAGTGTCCCTTTTAAGGGTGTTAACGAGTCGAGTTTTTAACGATCTACTCGAGCTCGAACTCGTTTAGTGGTTTAGCTTGAGCTGAGAATAATAATTTTCAAGCTCAAACAAAATGTAGAGATCGAATAATTTCGTGGGCCAAGCTTTTAAAACTAATATTTAGCTTGGATCATTTGAAAGCTCATTTAGGTATTCGAGCTGAACGAGCCAAAAAAGCTATTCGAGCTAAACAAGCCGAAGGAGCTAACCGAGCTAAATATCTAGTTTCAAAATATTTTAATTGATTTTTTTATTACTATTAGTATTATAAGTTAAACTTAAAACCAAAAATAACGATAAGTTAACCTTTAATCACATTCACATTATTTTCTTTTGTTTCACTCATCCAATATAAGATGTGCAATGAAATATTTTTATTTTCTTTTTGTATTTATTCAAGCTTACAAGCATTATTTAGACTGTTAATATACATGAATAATTTAACTTTAATTACTTTAATTATGTATCAAATAAATTGTTAATCACATATATTCATTCAAAATTAGTTTTATGTTATTTAAGTGTGACTAAGGATCAAATAACCATTCAATTATTGTTTATCAAATATATAAATGAATGAAATCAATTATAATTACCACTAAATAATTATGAATCATTATATGATTTCAAAAACTCTAAACATTCATATAAACATTCAGACTATGATTGATGAATATCAAGACATGATGAACCATGGTTAATGATCATTTATTGATAAACATGCACGACATGATTGATGAACATTCGATGAACTTATGGCTAGAGTATTGCTAAACATTTTATATTGATTAACTTAGATTGATAAAGAGAAAAAACTGATGAGCATTGATTAACAAACAAAAAAAACTACAAAACATTTTGTATTAATGAACAAATACTTTTTGATGAACATTACTTGATGAACCTAACAAGTTTGTTGAGATATTCAAGACAACAACTTAGATACTCATAAAAAAACCAATCACAACACTCATATCCACAAATAACACATTCAAACTCGATTTCTTCACAACCGAACACTCCAAATCCTACATAGTCAATCGCAAAAACACTCTTATTAACCCTAGCATATGGTTACTTCTCTATCTAAACATTTTGTGATGAACACCAACAAACTATAAAATCGCAAAATTAGGGCATTTTGTGATGCACACTTATTACACTTGTAACTTAGTATTCTTTGATGAATATTTTGTGATCACTTACTTAATGAACATTTTTGTGATGAACAATTGCACATGCAAATGGTTTAACATTGTCCATCATTCTTAAAAACATCACTATTTTGACATTTCACAAACAAAATAATAATAATAATAATAATAATAATAATAATAATAATAATAATAATAATAATAATAAATAAATAAATAAATAAATAAATAAAAATAAAAATAATAAAAAAAAATCAAAAGAGGTTTGTCATTGTTTTAAGAGGTTGTTCATTATAATTCAAAAAGAAAATTAAAAATTTGTTCACGATTAATCAAAAAGAAAATGACTTTTTCCATAAAAAAACATAATATTTTTTTTTTCATAATTTGTTTATACAGTATTTAGTATTAAAGAATAATATGTGACTTTTTACAAATAAAAATAAAAAAAATAAAAAATTGAGACATTTCATCAAACATATGATAAGCCGGCATTCCATAATACTTGATCACATTAAAAGATTTTAATATCTAGTAAAGATTTAACATAAGAAAATCTTAAAGTTTGGCCATCCTATACAATAATTTATTTTGGCTCCTTTGTAAAATTAAACAATAATCACATTAGATTTATCATAATAGGACCTTTTACGAATAAGCATTTTTTTAAAAATCTAATGTGATAAGACATATATATCAAGTGTCTTGTCATATTCTCATAAAATAGGACCATACGATATAAGCGTTCTAAAAGACTAAATTTCACCGTTCGTCCCTAAACTTGTCAGGGTTCTCGCATATCGTCCTTAAAGTATTTTTTTTTTTATTTTCGTCCCTGAACTTGTCGATATTGGCGCGGTTGGTCCCTAGCACCCCATTTTGGCTAACCCATGGTAAGTTTGCTGGTTAAATTTACTAAAATACCCCTCTTTTTCTCTTATTTTACAAACACATGTAACAAACACACCCAATTAAAAACACATACACAAACATGTGCAGCCCATTTTGGCTAACCCATGGTAAGTTTGCTGGTTAAATTTACTAAAATACCCTTCTTGTCGATATTGGCGCGGTTGGTCCCTAGCACCCCATTTTGGCTAACCCATGGTAAATTTACTAAAATACACTTCTTGTCGATATTGGCGCGGTTGGTCCCTAGCACCCTTTTTTTTTTTCATTTTCGTCTCTGAACTTGTCGATATTGGCGCGGTTGGTCCCTAGCACCCCATTTTAGCTAACCCATGGTAAGTTTGCTGGTTAAATTTACTAAAATACCTTTCTTTTTCTCTTATTTTACAAACACATGTAACAAACACACCCAATTAAAAACACGTACACAAACATGTGCAGCAATCCAAAATTATTCAAACCCAGCTCCTAAATCATCAAACCCAACTCATAAAATATTTGAAATATATATATTGCAAAAGAATATGAAGTCAAACATGGATTTTAAGCATATATATACTAGTCATTAATAGCAGGACACAGATTTTAAGTTTGTAAGCATTGTACTTATAGTTGGTTTTGCAGACTAAGTTAAAAAAGCGACGCTCAATTCTTTTTATTTTTTTATTATTATTATTATTATTATTATTATTATTATTATTATTATTTTGTATTCTTAATGTTGATATAGCAGCTGAAAAGTTTATGCATCACATGTATGCAATTGTGCATCATAGAACTTTGTAGTTTGGCATGGACTTGCTGTATGGTGTTTGTTTTTGCGAGTATCATGCTTCGAGTATTTATCATCTGTAAAATTAACAATTTCAGGTGGCAAGCAAGAAGAAAAACATAGCAAATGAGGTAGGACTCGTGTTGCAAGCCAAATTGAAACAGATGGCTCCTGCATCATAAATTTATTGATAGCTGGTTAGGCTTATTCAATATTCATATTATGGCATCTTGTATTGGTTTGTATCTGTATAACTACTTTTCATGAGATCAAATTTTTCTTAAGTAAAATTGTTTTTCCTCTCTAATTGCAGTTCTTAACTTCATATAATTTGATATGTCAATTTCATATTATGGCATCTTGTATTGGTTTAGTGTGAAGTACAATTGGGGGTTTAGCAAGGTAAGGCATTTATAATGCCAAACACCCAAAGCCTCGGGAATATTTTCCTTGGGTGTCTGGCGCGCCTCCCACGCGTCAACGCGTGGGTGACTCGCCGGCCTCGGTAAAATATTACCAAGTTTGGGTTTTACCTATAAATACCATGCCTTGCCTCTTGTATTCCTCACCCCTTGCCATTATTCTTTCTCTCTAGATTCTTTCTCTCTAAACACTCTCAAATCTCTCAATCTCTCAATCTCTAATCTTGTGTTCTTGATTTCCACACTAACATCTTTGGAAGAACACATATCTTTGCAAAGGAAGAATCATAAGAACCTAATCCACTCTTGTGATTGTGTCGAGGGTCTTCTTTCTTATACCCTTTCTATTACAATCGAGTCTCTAGGTTAGGTTAGGACTTGGTTGAACAAACATATATTCATTCATTCAATTGTTTGTAAGGGAAGTCTTGTGTCTTGGTGACCAAGCCTAGATCATTGGGGATCTAGTTGGGGTTTGATACTTCCGGGTGGAAGTCTTGGTAGTGATCTTTGTGATCCTTAGGAAAAGTCGAATTGTGAGATTCTTTTGGGTAGTTTCCGAGGGCGGAATACCGTTGGTGAGTAACTCCTTCTTTGTGAGCATCGATATTGGTAAATATCGGTGGAGTGAATTGTAACGGTTTGTAGTCCACCGAAAGGATTATACTAGTGAATAGTATCAGAGTCGCGGATTCGCAACTGGACGTACGGATGGTATAAACCCCCCATCCCGAACCAGTATATATCGTGGTGTCTTTTACTTGCTTTATATACTTTGGTTGTGTTAGTGGTTGTTGGATTATTATACAACCACTTGGTGCTATCTTTGGCTTAAAGTTTTTAAACATCTAAAAAGCCGAAGAAACCATATTCACCCCCCTCTACGGTTCTACATATAATATTGTTTTGTCTTTCTCAAGAGGGCCTAACCAAGCTTGGTAGGATGGAGCACAAGCCTAGTTTCAAATTTTGCACGTCTGCTTGAGCCAAGTGCTTCATAAGCTATTATGTGCAGGACTGCACCTGGGCTATAGCCCATCTAATGCATCTCTGTTTCATGCATACATATTTGTAGTCTAGTAGTGACATTTGCTTACAAATTGAGGCAAAAAAAACTTGTATTTTACAAAGTCGCTTGCATATGTCTCCATGGTAGTACATAAAAGAAACCAGGAAACAAATCAATGTTACAAGCAAAACAAAAAAAATTCAACTCAAGCCCGTCGTTTGCTGAGCCTCCACGAATTGGGTTCATTGTAACGATCATAAAGTGGCTCGATCCTTTCTTGTATTGGGTTCAAAGAAAAACGTCTTCTTGAATTGGAAAATGTTAAATCTAAAGAAAGGGTTTGTGAACTTGAAAGTAAAGTAAAAACACTAGAATATTGCAAAGGGATGATTGAACCATGTAAAAGTTGTGAAGTACTCACACTTGAGGTTAACTCTTTGAATGAAAAAGTGTTGGAACTTCAAAAAGAGTCATTAAGCTTTTCAAAATAAAAAAAGAGCACAAACGATTTAGAAGAATTAATAAGTCGGAAAAAGGTGTCTCAAGACAAGGGAGGTCTTGGATTTTTTAAACAAGGTACAACCACTCTTATAAGCCTAACAAAACCAATAACATTTGTAAAGGCTAAAGAAAACGAGGCTCCAAAAATCCCCGAGGCTGACGCGCTGGCTGATGCGTCAACGCGCCAGGCCCCTGAGGAAAATTGGATCTCCATTAAACAATGTCATTAAACCATTTACTCCTCAAGCTCCTCTTGTAAGTACTCAAGGTAATCAAGCTTCCATTGCAAAAAGAGAGAATCCAAAACAATTTTTTAACTCAAGCTCTCGCAATGGACTTGGATACTCACAACCTCGAGTAAATAATAGACAACTTTTTCCTACACCTAATGTGAGGTCTTCTACCTCATACAACCAAAGACCATCTTTTCATAATAACCAAAGAAGAAATTTCTATAACTATGGTCAAAGGTCTTCTCAATACCAATACAACAATTATCAATGGAGAGACAACTCCTACTCAAACCAAAAATTCTTTAGACCTCAAACATATCATAACTATAGACCAAGTTATCAAACTCAAAATGACTATCGAAACAATCCTTGGTCCGCCTTTTCTAAATTTGGTATTGAGAAATTATGTGTCTTGCTTCAAGACCCAAGAATGTTTAACTTGGGCACTTTAAATGCTAACCAAAATGGACCCAAGAAACAATGGGTACCAAAGGCATGAGTTGTACTTTTGGTGTAGGTTTGCCTCAAAAGTGATCTACAACCGGATGAGTGGGTAGTGGATAGTGGTTGCACTAAACACATGACCGGGAATAGAAGATTGTTCACATCATACACGGCGTATAATGGCAATCAAGTCATTTTTGGAAGCAAACTTAACGGAAAAATTGTCGGCAAAGGTAACGTCCTTCATGACTCCATAGAAATCTCCAATGTTGAGCATGTTAGGGGTCTAAGTTTCAATTTGATTAGTGTGAGTCAATTATGTGATGATGATTATGAGGTCAAATTTACTAAGGTAGATTGCACCATTAGTAAAAATGGTGTTGTGTTAGCAAAAGGTCATAGGAGAAATAATTTATATACATGCAAGTTAGGTGATAACTCTAAGCAACACATATGTATTACGTCCATGGTGGACAACTCAACGCTTTGGCATAGGAGATTAGGTAATGCCAATATGAGGTTAGTCCAAAACCTAGCTTCAAACGAACTAGTACGGAATTTACCAAAGTTGAGCTTTGAAAGGCATTATTGTGACACATGTCTAGGAAGTCAAGGACAAACCAATAATAGGAATATAAAGGAATTGACAACTAGTAAAGTTTTAGAATTAATTCATTTGGATTTGTATGGTCCATCTCCGATCCAAAGTTATGGAGGTAACTTCTACACTTTAATGATCATAGATGATTATTCAAATTACACTTGGATATTATTCTTAGAAAACAAGGATGGAGTTTTAAATAAATTCAACATTTTGAGAAAGAAACTTGAAAACCTACTTGATTGTTCAATTGTTTCAATTAAAACAAATCATAGTAGCGAATTTGATAAAATGCAATTTGGAACCTTTTGTGAACAACATGGAATATCTTATAACTTATCGGGCCCGTTTACTTCTCAATCGCATGAGATTGTTGAAAGAACACATCGTAAGTTAAGAAAGATGAGTCGTGCAATGCTTGACGAGCAATCCATTCCACAAAAGTTTTGGTGCCATGCCCTAAATACCGCTTGTTACATTTTTAATAGAGTCTACATAAGAAAGGTAATTAATAAAATACCTTATGAAATACTTAGGAATAGAAAACCATCCCTAGAGTATTTTAGAGTATTTGGTTGCAAAGTATTTATACTTAACACCAAAGAATATCTCACCAAATTGGATCCAAAGTCGTATGAAGGTGTGTTCCTAGGATACTCTCAAACTAGTAAAGCATACATAGTGCTTAACAAGAAAACAATGAGGATTGAGGAATCTCTCAATGTAACCTTTGATGAGAGCATGCCCGAGCCTAAATCATCTCCTTCGGTAGAAGATGATGTGATCAACGAACCTTTAGTTCAAGATCAAGAAAGGTCGCCAACATTACAAGTTAATGATTCGGATGAAGGCAATCCTAAGGATTTGAGAGAAGCGAGGGGTCATCCTATACAACAAGTCATTGGTGACTTGAATAAAAGAACTCTTAGGTCACAAAACAAACAAGTCTAAGTTTTTGGCATGACATTTTTCAAAAGTCCAAATTGCTTTGGGATAGGTTTTGATGCTAAAACATGCATCTTAGGAGAACAATCTTTAGGTGCTATTAGAGCTTATGTGATTAAGGTATATGTGGAGGCATGGATGGACGATCTAACAAATGTCTTCCAAGAGGAAAGATATGCATCATTTCATTATTCAAACTATGATTGATAAGTATCCAAGATTCTACATGTCTATACTATGTGCTTGAACAAGATAACCTGACACAAAATTATCTTGATTCATCTTGAAAATTTTGTCTTAGATATGATGTTTCTTCACAACTCACACTTGTGTTCAAGAACTTGTATCCAATTCATCTTGTTCTCCCTATGTGATAAACTACATGTTGCATGCTTAAAACAATTAATTAATTATAGTTTCATGCATATGATTAAATGCATGCATGATAAAATTATGTGTACTATCATCATCTTTTATTCCTTACACCATCACATGCTTAATGAAATATTGGTACATGATTTAGATATCTTAGCCATCTTCTCAAGCATCTTTGTAGTTGAACTCATCATGATCATGAATGACTAGTATCTTTACTCATACCTACCAACCTTCTTCCATCCTATATAAATCACATTATTTCTTGCATCTTCACATACTTCTTGTTCTTCTTTCAAAACTTATATCACCTTGAAAATTCTCCTCTCTAAAATGAGTTATGCTTCAAGCAATGACTACAAGGGTAAGTCCATTGTGATTGATGAAGAACCAAATGATGAATGGGAAAATCCATCATGTATGGATAATCAAATACTTAGGAATTATGTGATAAAATGTTTGTGGAGTGATCCCATATGGTACAAAACAGGGTACCCTCTCCCTCCCAAACTTGATGCTTCATCTCATGACCATGCACGTAGGTGTAAATGTTGTGAGAAAACAATCAAGATTGAGAATGATGTTAAGGATCTTCAAGAGGAGATGAGGGAGTTGCATCTAGCCTACAAGAACAATTTCATGATGTTAACAAATGTTGTGAAAGGTCTTGCAAAAGTTGCGGCTCAAAAGCGCAAGAAATAAGGCCACTTGGGCAACTTTTGTTGTAGGTTATGTGTAATATAGTTAGTCACCATATAATATTGTGTTTGAATATGGTGAGTGTAGAATGTGTCTCTAGCTTGTATTAGGAATTGTCTTTGTTGTATGCCTTATGCTCTTCTATGTGAATATAAAATGTATTATGAGTTATATGTGAAAATCATCTTTAGTTCATCTCTATTTTTATATAGTGCTCAACATTTGGATTATGGAGTCATCTTGGACACAAATATACTTATCGTTATAATGTGGACTAACCCATGTTGCAAGTATCCAAATGGTAATCTAACCCATCTTGGACTTTCACATGTAAGGATTTCTTTGTTGGTTGCATGTTGTGATTTCTATGTGTAGCTAGGCCACCGCAAAAGGTGAGGCTCTTGACCCATGGATCCCCGCCTTAAAACAAGGGGGAGCAATGATCTAGGGGGAGCTATGTTCAAGGGGGAGCATGGAAACAAGCTACTTTCCCATTTAAATGAAAGTCCCGCCTTTTTTATTCGACAAAAGGGGGAGAAAGAAAGCAAGATGCGTGAAGACCATTCAAGGATTGTTTAAGGCTTCACCAAATTACAAGGAAAAGGTCAAGACGTAAGCTACACCAAAGGCGCGCTTTGTCTTTGCTAAGTTTGGTAATTTTATTTGCTTTCGGTTTTTGTTTGTCATCATCAAAAAGGGGGAGATTGTTGAGGCAACATGATCAAGATCTCTTTATGTTTTAATGATGACAAATAAACCATCGAAACACATAAAATAACAAACGTTAGCTCAAAATCGCCGGAGCCAATGTCTGCTCCTGGCGCGCTGCCCGCGCGTCAATGCGCGGATGACGCGCTAGGAGTCTGTATGGTTCCGGGCGAATTTTGAAAGTCGGCTTTCCCCTTACCCGACAAATGTGGATCTTTCAATACAGGTATGAATATGTTATGTGCTTAATTGAGAACACTCGAAACGGGTTTTGAGATTTGAGAAATCCCATTTTTAATACACCTATTTACGGGAAAACGCCAACTCATGTTTTCTAGCTAGCGCCTCTAGCCAAGGCTTTTCTAAACTTAGGGAGCTTATGTATTTCACGTAACATCGTGTTGAAGCATCCATATGCTCATATCCCGTGCTTACGTCTTCTCTAATTACGTAACGGGTTTACTCCCTTATTGGTCAAACTAAGTCAAAGGTCACTTTGCGTAAATGCATCCTTTCCCACTTGGGTTATGCTTTACATCAAGGCAAAGCACTTAACTTTTTTGAACCAAGGTATTAGTTGAGAACGTCGAGTCGTGGAAAGTCACGAGATATGAAACTATGGATTCTCGACGTTGTGTTACTTTAACTTATAAGTAACCTATGATTTTCTCAACTTATAATCTTAATTGTCTAAATCTTTTATTCTTAATGACAATTAGATTATGTCTTAATCCTCTCTTAATCTCATTTATGCATAAGACAAAACCAATCATATCCAAATCAAATATTCTCTTACACAATCTCTTACACACTTACATATTCCCTTACACACTACATCTCAACCATCCAATCCCTTACAACACATCTCAACCCTTCATTTCTAACACATGGGGAATTATTTGAAACCCTAATAATGCTCCTCCCATCCTAGCCATTGAATTCAAATCAAACACATCTCAACCATCCATCCAATCTCTCTTCCCTATACCACCACATGTGATTGATCTCAACCATTGAATTCAAACTAGACTCACATCAACCATCCATCCAATCTCTTCTATCTATACCATCACCTGGGTTTGATCTCCATCCATCCATTTCAAATGAAACCATCTCAACCCTCCATTTCTCCTTTCCCCCCAAGCAAAGCATATTCCTTGGAATATCCTTTCTTAACCCTAACCTAGGCAAGTGTGATCTTAGCCATCCATCTCTAATGAGATCATCTCATCCATCCACATTTCTCCACATGCCAAATTGTTTGAAAACCAAGGGAGGCTCCCTTTGATCCTAGCCATCCAATTCAAACCATTTCATCTCAACCCTCCATCACATTCTTCCCCCCCAAGCATTGGAATATTCCTTGGCATATTCTTTCTCTCTTTTCTATGCCATATGAGGAGATACACTTCTACCCCTTCCAAATTACCCTATCTACACTTTAAACCCTTGGTAATTTGGTTTCTCTTTAAACACTTCACAAATGATTTTCCAAATTGGCTATTTGAGTTGGTAAACCTTAGAATGATTAATGTTAAGGTTTAGTGTGAAGTACAATTGGGGGTTTAGCAAGGTAAGGCATTTATAATGCCAAACACCCAAAGCCTCGAGAATATTTTCCCTGGGTGTCTGGCACGCCTCCCACGCGTCAACGCGTGGGTGACGCGTCGGCCTCGGTAAAATATTACCAAGTTTGGGTTTTGCCTATAAATACCATGCCTTGCCTCTTGTATTTCTCACCCCTTGCCATTATTCTTTCTCTCTAAACACTCTCAAATCTCTCAATCTCCCTATCTCTAATCTTGTGTTCTTGATTTCCACACTAACATCTTTGGAAGAACACATATCTTTGCAAGGGAAGAATCACAAGAACCTAATACACTCTTGTGATTGTGTCGAGGGTCTTCTTTCTTATACCCTTTCTATTTCAATCGAGTCTCTAGGTTAGGTTAGGACTTGGTTGAACAAACATATATTCATTCATTCAATTGTTTGTAAGGGAAGTCTTGTGTCTTGGTGACCAAGCCTAGATCATTGGGGACCCAGTTGGGGTTTGATACTTCCGGGTGGAAGTCTTGGTAGTGATCTTTGTGATCCTTAGGAAAAGTCGAATCGTGAGATTCTTTTGGGTAGTTTCCGAGGGCGGAATACCGTTGGTGAGTAACTCCTTCTTTGTGAGCATCGATATTGGTAAATATCGGTGGAGTGAATTGTAACGATTTGTAGTCCACCGAAAGGATTATACTAGTGAATAGTATCAGAGTCGCGGATTCGCAACTGGACGTACGGATGGTATAAACCCCCCATCCCGAACCAGTATATATCGTGGTGTCTTTTACTTGCTTTATATACTTTGGTTGTGTTAGTGGTTGTTGGATTATTATACAACCACTTGGTGCTATCTTTGGCTTAAAGTTTTTAAACATCTAAAAGCCGAAGAAACCGTATTCACCCCCCTCTACGGTTCTACATATAATACTGTTTTGTCTTTCTCAAGAGGGCCTAACCAAGCTTGGCAGGATGGAGCACAAGCCTAGTTTCAAATTTTGCACGTCTGCTTGAGCCAAGTGCTTCATAAGCTATTATGTGCAGGACTGCACCAGGGCTATAGCCCATCTAATGCATCTCTGTTTCATGCATACGTATTTGTAGTCTATTAGTGACATTTGCTTACAAATTGAGGAAAAAAAAAACTGTATTTTACAAAGTCGCTTGCATATGTCTCCATGGTAGTACATAAAAGAAACCAGGAAATAAATCAGTGTTACAAGCAAAACAAAAAATTCAACTCACGCCCGTCGTTTGCTGAGCCTTCACGAATTGGGTTCATTGTAACGATCATAAAGTGGCTCGATCCTTTCTTGTCTTTTACGTTTGCTCATTTTAGTAGGATCTGACACCTTAAAGAACCTTGGTGCCAATTCGACTAGCCATTTTGGATCTACAACAGTAACCTCGCGCATGTATTCTTTTGTTGTCATAACGAGCTCGTGGTCGATGACCCACTCCGGTTGTCTTTGGAAAAGCGCGCTACTTGGGTGTACGTAAACGGGCTGGTTCTTGACTATTGTTCTGTATCCTTCTTGTCGGTCTTTACGTGCAGCATGAAAGAAAAATCCTTCAGTTATTGCCTTTTGTATCTTTGTAAAGTTCTTCCCAGCACTCACAATATCCAATTTGTACCTGAATGAAAAACGAGCTAATCAGCAACATGAACTAGAAACAAAAGCTATTGATCAAAATAAGGTGAATTCACATAATCACTATTTCAGAAAACAAAAAGTCGCAAATAATGGGTTGGCAAACGAGTAATGGCACAAAAACGTTTCGTATTTCCCTTTATTAGATTACAATGATGGTAAACTTGAAACTAGTTGAACATCAATGGTCGAAAGACTCGATATAAACACATCTGCTGAAAATTCCCTGAAACTAGCCATTAACTGACAGTACTAACTCTCTGCAAGTGACGTATTATGCAAATCTCTGCCAGTACAAATGATCTTGTAGCAGTACTAACCACTTTAACTATTTAATTAACTTTTTTTCCATACTGTTGTGTTTCTTACCTCAAGCTCGAGCCTTCCAGATTCAATTTTCGCCTGATCCAGAACCTCGTTAATTAACTTTATTAAATCTTTTCCACTGACATGGGTAGTTTGTGCAAATCCAACTGCTTCGCATCCAACTTTTAGCGACTTGAGCAACTGCCTTTCCTACTTCTTGAGCTACAATTTTTCTTAGTCGTTTCTCATATGATGATTGTGCTTTCACAACTTGCTCCAGTTTTCTTGAATCTGCTTCTTGTGCAGTTTTTAAGCTTTTCAACTCAGAGAATCCAGAGAATCCTCGACACCATGTTTTTCATTATACCCTTCCTGCAATAAAAAAAAAAAATATAAAGAGGTCATTGTAATGAACATATACCTATTTAAATGAGATCAACTATATAGGAACAGTAGAAGATGAAGTTCCGCAATTGTCCAGTACTCTAGTTCTGTACAAGTTAATTTTGTTTGAAACGACCCGTTTTGACCCATAACAGTTTAAGGTGGGTTTAAGATATATGGTAGACCAATAATAGACCACTTGTATGATTAGGTACTCAATGCAGTTAGTCAATCTAATTATCTAAAATTCACATCAGCTAGTCAATCTAATTATCTAAAATACACTCGTACGATAAAAAATCAAACAAGTTGCAGGCTGAAACAGGTCATCTTATCTTCTAGTAAGGGTTGAAACTAATCAGGCTGAGTGGCGAGTTGGGTTGATCCACAACATGAAGTTTTATTGTTTTATAAATACTTAATTTGCTAATTCTCAGAAAAAACCAATACCATTTCAGTAAGCTTATAATAATCCAAATCTCTGAATAATAATAGCATGACTGGTGCTGAAGTCATGACATGGACTGGCTTCCTAGGACTCCGGTCTCATATGTACATGCAGCAAAGGAGAGGGTCTGTTAACAGGTCATAAAGATAATCTTCTAATAGAAGACATAAAAGTTCATTTATTGACCGCACAGACATAGCACAGTAATTCAAACAGTCACAACAACACCAATAATAGCAGCATAAGCATGGTTAGTGTAACACATTTTGTTAGTTTTCGGATATCAGTTAGCCACATTACATTTACTTACAGACAACTTGTTTTCATAATGAAAATCTAAATTAAGAAAAAGGTTGCGTCGAAATAAAACTTACCCATGTTACTTTTTCTGCTTCATCAACAAACATCTTCTTCTTGTTCTGATGCACACGCACAAAGAGTTCAGAAGCATTAGGCTCTCGACCAATTAGTAGTATTACAGCTTATAAGAATAACATGTCTAAAGATTCCGTATGCACAAGCAAGGATAATAACAAATTACAAGATGCTGTCAACAATAACCTGCAACACAGACACTGGGTAGCATACAACAAATCTTGGAAACGATACTTCAGAATATATCAATGTTGAATATACATGAGATGACCCTGAGATATCACTCCTATATTTCACATATCACGCATGTACCCAAGAGTTACTAGTATGATATATAAAAGCACCAGAGCCATACAATCCTAGCCACTTTGCAAAAGAATCATGTGCATTGATGTTACCATTGTGATGGCTAAGCTGATACGGAGTATATACTAACAAACAAGCATGATTAGGTACTCAATGCAACTATCTAATATTCACACCAGGTTTCATGTAAAACTTGGTGAAAGATGTCCTAAAACATTGATATATGTTCAAAGGTATTCATACATGTGCGCAAAGAGGTACAGAACCAATAGACAACACAGAGCTGTGATCTGAAACCTGCTCTACAATAAAGCTCTGAAACAAAAAATAATCAAATGTGCAACATCACAGTAGCCAAAATGCAAGTTAAAAATGGAAAATATAGTTGCCATTAAGAAGGAAAATCACAAAACAAATTCCATTCACTTTTTTCCTAAAGCACGACATCATAGTAGCCATTCCAAAGCACAAATACAGTGGCAACTTACAGTAGCAATCAAGAAGGAAAATCACAAATACAGTAGCAATACTAACCATCAACTAACAGTACTAACTCATAGGAAGTACTTGTATGTTTATCAAGCAAAACAGACTTATTAGAATGACTAGCAACATCACTAACACCTGCCTTAAAAACCATTTGATTAGCAACTGCTTTATTAACAGAAATTCTATCAACAACCTTAGTCATAACATCATCTAAAGGAGTTAAGATAGAACGCTTACCAACCTTATGATCTTCACTAGCAGAAACATTATGATTTCTACCCTTACCACTGATCTTTGAAGCCCTAAGTCTTTTTAGGACAGAACCCGCACCCATAGAAGGAGAACCAGGAGATTAAATCTTGATACTAACCCTAGAATGACGATTAGAAGACTTCTTTTGTCTACCCTTAGCCTTAGGTAAGAGGACCCACCGGAAAAAGTTGTTAGACGGTGGTGAAGGGATGTTGCTCCGATGAGGAAATGAGTATGCGTGTTTTTTTAATAGGGTTTGTTTGTTCAATGTCTTTGTAAATTAAGAGAAAAACAAAGGGTATTTTAGTAACTTCACAAGATACTTAACCATCAAACTGACCATGGTTAGCCAAAACGCGCTCTCAGGGACCAACCAAGCCGTCGTTTGACAAGTTCAGGGACGAAAATGACAAAAAAATAGTTTAGGGACGAAACGCGAGAATTGCGACAAGTTTAGGGACGAACGGTGAAATTTTGTCGTTCTAAAAAGATAATATAATACGACCACTATAGAAGGTGTCCTATTAAGTTTTATTAAAATAGGACCTCGTAAACAAATGTCCTATAAGATAAGTTTATTAGGACACAAAATTGAAGTGTCGCATTAGGATATATCATAATAAGACCTAAACAAATAAGTGTCCTATAAACTCACTATAATAGGACCTATATATTAAATGTATTATTAGTTCGATCATAATAGGACTAAAAAACTAACGCGTTCTAACAAGTTATTAATTAGGACGCCCGATTGTAAAGAGTCCTATTGAAAGGTCCTAAAAGCCCCATTTTGTTGTAGTGACTAGTAATAATTACTATACATATATAAAAATTGAACACTTATTTTAGGACAAACATAAACATTAAGGTGCACACTTTTTATTGTTGGGATCGTAGTTTTTACTATTTTATCAAGTCTCGGTCATTTGTAATAATAGGTTGCTTAAGTTATTAGTTACTTTCATTTATGTTATGTTATAAGTTTACTAGGCTTAAGATATTGAGTCCATGGGCCTAAAGCCCACACGTTTCACTTGATAGGGAGGACTAGGAGTGTTGCCCTAGCTCCTCACCTATAAATACAAGTCTTAGGCTAATGTAAAACTTGGTTGTTTATTTGAAATCATAAGGAAACTCTTGCTCTTATCATTCTCTTATTCAAATATTCATCCCATCCTTATATCTATCTCATTCTTGTTTGTGTGAAATCAATATGGTGACCTAACAAGTGGTATCATTCGCCATATGAAGGTGTAGTTTTGTTGTTTTCATTGAATTCTATCTTAATCTTGTTTTTCAAATCGATTTTTGGTTAAAATTTTTGTACTTTCTTGTTTGTTCTTTGGTTTTTAGCACATCTTTGCTTACAAACTTGGTCTACAAATCAAAACAAACAAAAAGTTTCAAACTTTTGTCACAAATAACGATTTAGGATTCTTGTACTATTTTTCGAAATCTTTTGTAGTTTTGAAAAAGTTTATAAAGTTTTCAACTTTCTTTAAGATCTTATCATTTTATACATAGAAGTACAAAAATCTTTTTTATAAAAACGAGTTTTAGGCAAGCTTTCTTTGAAAACAAAAATCTGCCCAACTTTCGAAATCCCTATTTGCCATAGTTTCGAGATCGCGTGATTTTGCTCTCTTTCGACTTACGGATCGTGTACTCAGTCTTTTCTCTCTTGTACAAGGAAGAAAAGTACTTCGACTTTTGGTAAACTTTCGAAATTGTACAATTTCAAAAGTGTGTTTGTGACATTGTGTTCTCGAAAAGTTTAACAATTTTTCGAAATCACAAGGTTTTCGAAACTTCTTTGGTTTTCGAAATCTTAAGTTTTTTCGAAAATATACTTAGTCTTTTCGAGAAACTTTCTTTCGCAATCCCGTTATTTTCGAAATCTGATAGTTACCAATTTCGCAATTTCTAAGAGACAATTTTTCGCAAACTCAAGACTTGTGATCAAGTTTTGCAATCACATACTAGAGCACAGTTTTCGAGATTTGGCATATCTATACCTTGTACTAAGATCCATCTTTTCACACAAGTGTTTCATAATGTCTCAACCACCGTATTACAACTTTAACAATCCTCAGCAACATCAGTATCAACAGTATCATCAGCAACAGCAACAGTATCAACAATCACCACAATATTATCATCAACCGGTTTACTCACAACAACATAACTTCATGCAACAAATGGTTCCAATACAACAATCTTATCCGATGTCACAACAACAAAGCCAACTTCCACCAAAACCTACTCACTGGTTTGACAGGATGTGTGAAGTCATTTCAACTCAACAATCCAGACACGAAGCAGGCTCTCCTGACACCCCACCAATGCTAACACCGGGTAATTATGTTCAATGTGCAAGTCGATTCTTAAGGTTTATTGAGCTCAAGAAACCCAATGGTAAGTACATGAAACAAGTTATCCTTGAAGGACCATTTCCTTGGCCGGTTAACTACGTTGGCGGTGACCTACAGGCTGATCCTCCGGTAGCTCCAACTGCTGTGCGTGTTTCTGAGTCTCAACTTACTGAGGAACAAAAACACCATCGTGAAGCAGATGAATATGCTATGTCTTACATACTTCAAGGAATACCAAATATCATATTCAGAAGTGTTGATGCTCAAACAACTGCAAAAGCTATGTGGGAACACGTCCATCTACTGATGCAAGGCACACAACTGAACAAGGAAGACATGGAATCTAAACTTTACTTGGAATACACTAACATCGTGATCGAACCAGGGGAATCTCTTGAGTCTTACTTTCATCGTTTCACTAATGTCGTCAATGATTTAGAGAGACATGATATAACTCTTCCAAGAATCGCTGTCAATACAAAGTTTGTTAGTAGTCTGGGTCCTGAGTGGCAAAAGTATGTGACATTTGTGAGATAAGCCAAGAATCTTCACAGGGATCCATATGGATTGTTGTACGACTATCTCAAGCACTATGAGTCTGAAGTTGAAAAAGACAAACTCGCCCGAGGAGGATACACATCACCACCTACCTCTAATCCCCTTGCACTCGTTGCTCAAACTCCTGTTTCACATCCTCCGATGTCTAATCATGCTTATGATCAGGAACAGAATTATTTCAGTCACCAGCAACCTCCTAATTCTCAACACGTTTCTAATCAACTTACTCCATATGACAACAATGATAGCATGTATTACTCTAATCAGATTGAAGATGATGATGATGACGTCAATACGTTAAATCAAGGACTTGCTCTTGTTGCTCGTGCTTTTAGCAAATTCTCCAACAAAACCAACAACCGTCTTCGTTCTTCATCAAATACAAGAAACCAAGCTGTCATTCAAGATGGTCGAGTTGAGATTCAGAATCGTAATTCAGGACGTTCAGGTGGGTATACTGGAAATTCTGGATATGGACAAAGAGTCAACAACAATGGGGGATTCAGAAACTATCCAGGTGCTCCTCAGCGAAGTAATGACAATGCAGCTGCTAGTAACAACACAGTCTCTGGGAATGCGATATGGTGCTACAACTGCAACGAAAAAGGTCATATTGCAACTGCATGCCCTCACCTAAGAAAAGGTAGTCAGTTTCACAAGCAGGCATTACTTATGGCTCTCAAAGATGAAAAGGAAGGAACTTTCAATGCTCATGAGAACAGTTTCTTTGCTAATGCTTACAACGATGATGAAATGGAAGATCTTGAAGCAAATGCAGCTGTGATGCTTATGTCCAACATGCAGGAACATCAGTTGAATGATTCAGGCCCAGTGTTCTCCACTGATGGCTTGTCTCAGGTAAATGACCTAACCATAAGCTCCATACATATTAATGCATCACCCTATGTTTCTGAATCAGATCAGGCGCAAGTTGTTCCTTCTGAAACATTTTTTTCTTCTCAAGAGGATGAACTATTTGATGATGACACTGTCGTCTCATTTGATGATCCTATTGCACAAGACGAAAATGACTTTAGTGAACAACATGAACCTCTTTCTGATCCAGCTCCTGACTGTACAGTTACGGCCATACAACTTAATAATCAACTTCTTTCTAATCACATAACGGACGTGCAAACTGAAGTTTTGAAAGAAAATGCCACGTTAAAAAAGGACATTGAATGTTATAAACAGCAACTTTCAAGTTTTCAATATGTCATTCATCGTGAACAAAGTTTTGAAAAGTCATTTCAAGAATCATATGTCAAAGAACAAAATCTTCAAAAGCAAATGTATGACATTGTTGAGTCAAACGGTAAAATTGTTTCCAAACTGGAAAATGAAAAACATGATCTTCAAAAACAAGTTGTTCAACTCCAACAGGAACTTTCAAAAACACGTAAAGAGGTGATAACTTGCAAACAGGAATTTTATGAACATAAAGTGCAAAAACGAGAAAAAGAAAGCTCTTTACTTGATGATAACATCGCTCTCGAAAGTCAAATCAAAGCTTTTCAAAACATCGTTTATAAACATGGGGAATCTGTAACAACAATTCAAAAGTTTTCATTAAAACCAAGACCAGGTAAAGGTTTTGGCCTCGGCGATTACAGATCCTCTTTTCTTCGCACTGTGTTCAAAACAAATCCTAAACTGTACAGTATGGACCAATTGATGGATAATAATGTTGTGCGTGTTATTGTACATGATACTGAGGAAGAATACGAACTTGAAGAGAAGAGTCGATCAAAAATGAGTCAAGTTGAATTTTGCAAACCATATGATTACTCAAAAGCTCCTCATATTTCAAAATCTTTTGTTCCATCAAGATAAATACATGAGAAATCATGGTATGTTACTGAGTCTTATGTTTCATCTTCCAATGGAGCTCCTGTCAAACCCGTGGCACAAGTAAATGGTCCATTACCTTTTTCTGGTCATGTGACACCATTACCTACACGCTGTAAAGTTTTAGACTATTTTCAAACATTCATGAAAGGCATCGATATTTTGGAAAACGTCATTGAACAACATTCGGAAATTAAAATTCATACTTTTCAATCAGCTTACGAGCGGGAAAAGCGAGACATTTTTCAAAAACAAATTCTGCCTTTAGTTCATCATTTGCGTTATTGTGCTACTCGTTGGGAACAGGACCTCCAAACAGAAGTTAAAGATATGAAAGAAATTTTTGCTCTTAATGAAAATGCAATTTTGGTTCAACAAAGCAAAAACCGATTTTTGAAAGCTGATTCTGATCGACTCTTGGAACAACTTCTTCAGGCTGATTTTCATAGTTCTCTTATGAATGAACTCCATTTTTCCAGCAATGCTGAATTATTTGCTGAGTACTGTGCTGAACTTGTTTCGTTGAGGTCACAAAATGAATCATTGAAACATCAAAATGAAACATTGCGTCAAAACAGTGATGATGTGATAAACAAACTTTCCAACGAAATTTGTCAACTTAAACAAAAGATTGATTGGTGTCAAGCTCAAAGTATTGAAACTGAATTGCAACTATGTACCAATATTGAGTATCGTGAAAACAAATGGCGTCTACGTAAAAATGAAATTGCGGAGTTAAAAATTGAAAACGCCGAATGGCAACAAAACCGTGATGACATTCGTTATTGCAATGGTTTACTTGAGTCTGATATTCAGGACAAAAAACACATTATCATTGATTTGAAAGAGAAAATTAAGCTACTTCAAAAAGGAAAGTTCATTGACACCACTGTAATTGCACCAGGAATGTTTCAAATAGACATAACGGATAAGGGTAAGCATGCTAAGAGTTCTAATGTTAGCTCTTCCACTTCCACAGGTCTAGTTTCCCCTAAGAGCGTTAGAAGCCCAAAGCCAAAAAGAGTTAAGAAGACTAAAAAGAGTAGGCTCTCGCAACGTAAAAATGGAACACTAGAAGTGCAAGAAGTAGAAGATCACCTTAGGAACTCGAATAAAACTAATGTTGCATCTGATTTAGATTCTAATCTGGCAAATTGTAATCCAAATCTTAATGTAACGAATGCTGAACCTTCAAATGTTTTGAATATTAATGCATCTTGTGTGTTTTGTTGTAAAAGTGTGTTGTCTGGTGATCATACCAAATGTGTAGCTAATCATCTCTTACACCGCAAAAAGAAACTTAGATCTAGCTCTTCTTCTAGGTCCACTAATGCTTCTAAGTCTACCTTAAGAAAAACGCCTACTACAGTTTCTAAAGATGTTGTAGTCAACCCACAAGCAGCAATCAACAATTCTAGGAACCCGCCAAAAGCTAGTGCATTCACTAAGAACAAAGCAAAAACTAGTTGGAATTGGCAACGTTGGTTACAATACAAACCAAATTTTAAATGGATTCCTAAACTATTAAATATTTGCATTTCTAACCAACAGGAACCCACTATTTCCTCGGGTTCCACCCTTACTTCTGTTCCATCTCTGTCGTCTTCTTTTGATGCAGGTGGTTCAGATCGTTCTCTGGATTGTTGATAGCGGTTGCACCTGACATATGACAGGCAATCTCAAACTGTTAAAGAACTTTGTCTCAAAGTTTATTGGAACTGTCAGATTCGGGAATGATCAATACGCTCTTATCATGGGTTACGGAGACTACACGCATGGGAACATTGAAATTAGCAGAGTTTATTATGTTGAAGGCTTGGGTCACAACCTCTTCTCAGTCGGTCAATTTTGTGATGGAGATTTAGAAGTAGCATTTCGCGAGAAAACCTGCTTTGTTCGTGATCTATAAGGAAATGATTTGATGTCTGGAAAACGTGGCACTAACCTTTATACTATTTCTATGTCAGACATGATCGCTTCATCTCCAATTTGTCTTCTATCCAAAGCTGAATCGACTAAATCTTAGTTATGGCACAAACGCCTTTCTCATTTGAATTTCAAAACGATGACTGATCTCGCTCGTCACAAATTAGTTGAAGGCTTTCCACGATTCCGTTATGCCAAAGATCATCTATGTCCAGCCTGTGAACAAGGAAAAAGTACTCGTGCTCATTTTCCCTCAAAACCTGAACACAGTACTAATCATGTTTTACAATTACTTCATATGGATTTGTGTGGTCCGATGCGTGTTCAAACAATCAACGGTAAACGCTACATTTTAGTAATTGTTGATGATTACTCTCGCTGGACTTGGGTTTATTTTCTTCGAAGTAAAGACCAAGCTCCTCAAATGATCATCACCTTTCTCACAAAAATACAAGTTCAGCTTCGCAATATAGTCAGAATTGTTCGAACTGACAATGGCACAGAATTTAAGAATCAGACTCTACGGTCGTATTTTGAGAAAGTGGGAATTGAACATCAAACATCTATTCCACGCACACCCGAACAGAATGGAGTAGTCGAAAGACGCAACAGAACGTTAGTGGAAGCTGCTCGAACGATGTTAATCAACGCTCAATTACCAGATTACTTATGGGCAGAAGCTGTTTCAACCGCCTGTTACACTCAAAACCGTTGCATGATCACAAAACGCCACAACAAAACCCCATATCAACTTGTTCACAAAAGGAAACCAAACATCAGTCACTTTTACGTATTCGGTGCTTTATGCTACCCAGTCAATGATCGTGATGATCTAGGTAAACTTAAAGCAAAGGCTGACATTGGAGTATTCATAGGTTACTGTGAAAATTCAAAAGGCTATCGGATCTGGAATCGTCGTACTCGAGAAATTCAAGAAACTATTCATGCTAATTTCGATGAACTCACTCAGATGGCTTCTGAGCAACACGGCTTAGGACCCGCAACTAACCGTCTTAACTTTCCGATCTCTTCGGCTGAACCATTGTCACTTTCTCATAAAGAAGTGGAAACCTTGTTTGCTCCATTGTTTGATGATACGCCTGTTAACCGTCTACCTGAGGCCACACCAAATTCCGCTGCAAACCTTGATCAACATCAAGTACCTGATACACCTCAACAAACAACAACTTCTGTTGGAAGAGACGGTCCTCCAGTCATATCACCTACAACAACAGAACAAACCGGGTCCAACTCACGACAATCAGCTGGAGATTCCATACCTTTATCAGCTCCACAACCCGCAGAGCATGACCCAGAACCATTCATTAATCCATTTGCAAATGCTCAACCTGTCCCCGACATTGCTGAGTCATCCACACGCAATTTGGGTCCTGCTCACTTACGAGATTCTTATCAACTTCATCCTTCAACACATAAATGGACTAGAGATCACCCCTTAGTTCAAATTATTGGCCATCCAGATGCACCTATCATGACAAGACAACGCCTTCACACAGACAGTGAAACTTGCATTTATGCACTCACAGTTTGTGAAACCGTACCCAAAAATGTCAAAGAAGCAATGACTTATGAAAACTGGATTGAGTCTAGGCAAGAAGAATTCGAAACCTTTCAAAGATTAGAAGTATGGGAATTGGTTGAAAAACCTGAAGGCATCATCGTCATTGGTTTAAAATGGATCTGGAAAAACAAACTGGATGCAGAAGGCACAGTCATACGCAACAAATCACGCTTGGTAGCAAAAGGTTATTCTCAAGAAGAAGGTATCGATTTTGAAGAATCATTTGCTCCTGTAGCTAGACTTGAAGCCGTACGGATGTTCTTAGCATTTGCTGCTCATCGGAATATGATTGTTTACCAAATGGACGTGAAAACGGCTTTTCTGAACGGTCAACTCCGAGAAGTGGTTTATGTAAGTCAACCTGAAGGTTTCGTTGATTCAGAACGTCCCAATCATGTCTACAAGCTTAAGAAGTCTCTCTACGGTCTTAAGCAATCCCCCAGGGCGTGGTATGACAAACTTTCTAAATTCCTGTTGGTTAATGATTTTACTCTAGGCTCGGTGGATCCAACACTGTTTACAAAAACCTACGGGATAGACTTATTAATTGTTCAAATTTATGTCGATGACATTATTTTTGCTTCAACCAACAAAACTTACTCAATGGATTTTGCAAAATTAATGACAGATAATTTTGAAATGTCCATGATGGGTGAACTTACATTCTTTCTAGGACTACAAGTTCATCAATCACCCCGTGGAATTTTTCTAAATCAATCCAAATATGCTCTTGAGATTTTAAGGAAACATGGTATGCGAAGTAGTGATACTATGAATACACCGATGGCCAACTCTACTAAACTAGATGCTGATTTACATGGGACTCCAGTTGACCCTACCAAATACCTCAGTATTATTGGGTCCCTCATGTATCTCACATCCAGTAGACCTGATATTGTATTTGCTGTGTTTATGTGTTCTCGCTGTCAGGCTAATCCAACTGAAAAACACCTCAATGAGGCATAAAGAATCCTTCAATACATAAAGGGAACCATCCACTTGGGGATCTGGTATCCGAAGGATTCTGGTTTTGAACTAATAGCTTTTTCAGATGCTGACCATGCAGGATGCTTAGACTCGCGAAAAAGTACATCAGGTGGCTTACAGTTTCTTGGAGATAAACTTGTGTCTTGGCAATCAAAGAAGTAGGATTGCACATCACTGTCCTCTACAGAATCTGAATATGTTGCTATGTCTGCTTGTTGCGCTCAAGTCATTTGGATGAGATCACAACTTAAAGACTATGGCTACTTATTCAACAAGATTCCAATTTACTGCGATTCTAAGAGTGCCATTGCAATCTCCTGCAACACAGTTCATCATTGCAAATCAAAACACATTGATCTCCGATACCATTTCATCAAAGAGCACGTCGAGAAGGGTACAGTTGAGTTATATTTTGTGGGTACTGAGTACCAATTAGCGGACTTACTTACAAAACCCTTAGCTCCAACCAGGTTTGCAAGTTTAGTTCACCAAATTGGTATGCGATGTTTGACACCATTTGATTTACAAAAGTTTTTAAAACAAAAGTAATGTGTCAAACATCAAATATTTTACTATCTTTGTAAAATAAATATTTTTTCTTTATTTCTATTAAAACTCAAAAAACACAAAAATATTTTTCTCTTGCTCTTATTAAAAAAAAAAAAAAAAAACTGCAAGTATATTGCTCTTTTTCAACACCTTGTCATTTTACAAGTGTTGAGGGGGAGACTCGCCTAAAATTTCTTAAATTTTTTCAAAATCGATATACTTACATATTACCTTTGATGCGGTAAGTTTAGTTGTTTCGGGATTTCATAAGATATCTCATATCTCGTATTTCCTTTTCTATATAAGGTGTCGTAAGTTAGAATCTCTTTGTGTCCTTGTTTATTTCTAACATTAGGACTTATATTGCAAAACATGGATAGTTAGGGGACTAATATTGTCAAGTTACATAAGTTCCAAAAATAACAAAAAACCAAACACCCCCGTTTTTTTTTCTTTCATAAACTCAAAAATCAAAAATCCTTAAACCCTTCTTCTCTAATCCACGGCCACGATTCAATCGAATAATCCGTGCTATCAAATTTCAAACCGTAAGTTTCTTCATGATCCTTACGCTATTTCTAACAATGGTTTTCGTTGAATTGTAATTCTTACGGTTAGATTTCACGTAATCTCAATTTTGAATACCTAGGGTTTAGTGGTTCTCGAAATTCTTCAAAACGTGTTTGGGGGTTAAATTTTCATGGGGGTTTTGTTACATTACTTGTCTTTAACCTTTCTATGTTGTTTAATCTTCCTCTACTTCATGATTTTTGACAAATTCGAAACCTAGGGTTTTGGTTCGATTTGAGTTTTATTGCTCGGCTGTTTGTTTTAGTGTTGTTAATGGTGGGTGATTCGCCTAAAACAGTCAAATAATTATTGATCAGCCACTTGTGAATGGCCAACTGTAATAGTCAAACAGCTGAGGCAAATGCTTCCGTGGAATACAGTGTTTCCCCGGGTCGTAATGTCCCAACGAGGTTGTGATGGTATTAAAAACGAATCTGTGATCGAGTGAATGTGAACAGGGATATGAATAAGTGTGTGTGTGTGTGATTAATCTAGGGTTTTATAACTTAATTTAACTTAATTAAACTATCTTAACGATTACGTGAAACCTAAATATCTAATACGTATAAACGTACACCAATTTAAAATCAGACGCGACTGCGTACTGAGAAAAAGGTGAGTTTTAAGAAAAATAAACTACAAGGGTTAAAAATGAAAATTCTATAAACTTAAACTTAAAAGAAAATTAAATTAAAAAGAAAACTATTTTTTAGATTATTTTATTATTTATTATTAATTATTTAATTAAAAACTATTTAACTATTTAATTAAAATTAATTTAATTAAAACTAAAAATGATAAATACTACAATTTAAACTAAAAACTTGTAAAAATAATTTCTAAAACTTAAAATGAACTTGAAGAAAGTATAAAAAATAAAAATAAATATTTTTGTCTTTTTATGAATTTTCTATTAATTAAAAACTATTTATATTATTTATACTAATTAAACTATTTTAAATTACAAATAGTACTAAATTAACTTAGAAAATTATGAAAAAATTTATAAAACTATTTTATAACATATAAGAGCTATAAAAAATATAAAAACTAGGTGTTGCTATATAAAAATTAATTATGCTATTTAAAACTTATTTATTGATTAATTACTAAATAAACTAATATTAATTATAATAAACACTAAATGACAAAACAAAAATCTGAGAAAATTATGAAAATTACTTTAACTTAAAGTAAATTAATAAAAATATAAAAACATAAATTACTTAATTAAAATCTAAAAATGAAAATTAAAATTAAATTAAATTAAATAGAAACTATCACTTACTATGGATTATTCAAGTTCAAATAAGTTAAGTAAACCTGTTTAAGCAAGAAAAATCAATAAGTGTTCACTGAATAAGCCAATAAGCTCAAAATAAGCACTTGGCTTATTGGAATCTGAGACAGATTAGGGACAGAGTTCAAGGGCAAATCCAAGTGGGGTCCAATGGTCTAGAGGTCAAACAAAAGGTCAAGGGTTCAAGCCTGGTAGGAGGGGGGTTGTAAGAACCTAAAATTATGGTCTGGGGTCCACTGAGGTGGTCACAAAACCACCACCAAGTTGTGGTGTTGGCTATGGTCTGCTGAGACAGAGCACACACTTGCCCTGCAAGTGTGTTTAAGCAGTTGTGGCGCCCAGGATAAAAATCACAAAAATATAGTGGTACTGAAACCTTCAAGTTGAGATGGTAGACTACTAATTGTGAAAGTTTCAAGTCTTAACTCTCAACACAAAATTCCACAAAAATCTTGTAAGTTTTGCAAAATCTGAGGAATACACAAATTGACTTTTATGAATTGTACCCTAGTTTGACTTTTGTGAATTATAAACTTGATTTTCTAACTGATTATGGTTACTTAAGCTATATTATGACTATATTGAGCTATAAAACCTACTTATGAGTTGATAAGATGATTAAGACTCCTTAATCTCAACACAGTAAGATCTTTAAAAGTGATTTAAATGAATTTTGACTTAAAGCTTACAACCACCTAAAAACCTTAATGTTCTAGACTACTTAGGTACTGAGTAGATGTGTGAACAAGTTTTAGACACTAAGTACCTTAAATACACTACAATACAGATTAATCCAAACACCCTCTTACAACACAGATTCAAGTGAAATATGAATAAGATGTAATCAAAGCACAATCTACTGATTCATATTTATCTAGTAAGCAATTAATAAGCTAAATGAACTCAGAATACCAACTATAAGTACTTGTATACTACAATAATAAAAATCAAAATAGAAGCTTACAAATGATGAACAAGGCAAAACTGAGAACCAGGGAACAAGATCACTTCCTACTGACTTCCACAAGTCTACTAACCCAGAAGCAATCCAAAACACACCTTGCTCAGCTCTCTTCTTCCTAAAACACTGATTTTTTTATTTTTCAACTATTTTTCTCTATTTTTTAAGTATTTTTCTTTTATGAGTTAAACAGACAACTGAGGTATTCTAAAACTTATTTAAGCTTTTTCAGAGCTTATATGAGCTTATGAACTGCTTTAATTACAACTAACAACAACAGACAACTATTTGAGATTTTTGAAATTAAATGAAAATGGCATAAACTGAAAATGCAACTGAAACTTGAAATTATCTTTAATTAAGGATTGAAATACATAAGCTTAACTGAATACAAGTGTTTTTGATGGAAATTACAACTGAATGAGCAAACTATACTACCTACGACTACTTTATTCTAAAACTACACTAACTATTCTAATCTTCCGCATCTTTTCTTCTTTATAGAGTTTTCTGAGGTTAGTGGGACCCACCTTGACCTTTCCCACCAATTCCTAGCCATTGATTGTGTCTGAATCATCTCAACCGTTTAAATGTGAAACTTGGCGCCAAAGTCTTGGGGGGGTACTGTGTATTGCGTGGTGAGCTTTTTAAGGGTTTAATGGGGTTTGGAGGGTTGTGTGAGGTGGAGGGTTGAGGTGGAAGGCCAGGTGGAGGGTGGTTTTGAAGCAGAGGTGAGTCTGTGTGGTGGTATGGTTTTGGGAGGGAAAAGGTGGAAGGGGTGGTATTGGTTTGACCGGGTATTGACTCCAGGGGTGGACTGGGCTAGGAGGGTTGGGCCTGGTGGATTGGTAGTGGGTGGACTAGGTGTTGGGTTTGGTTTTGCTTTGTAATAATAATAATAAGGTCCGTTTGGTTTTTAACTTGGAAAATCACAAGGACCAATTTTGTATTTATTTGAAAGTTAAGGGTTTGACTTTGTGACTTTCCTAAGTTTATCATGAGGGTCTAAATTGTCATATGTGAATAGTACAAGGATATTTTTGATATATTTCATTTTTAAAATACCCGGGGACTATAATTGACAAAACTGAAACTCCAGGGACTTAACATGTAATTTCTCCAAACTTTTCATCCAGGGACTAATAGTGACAATTATGAATTCCCTAGGACCCTTAATGATAATTTTCCCATTTTGAACACCCAGGGACTAAAACTGTCAAGTTTGAAACTTTGAGGGACCTGTTTTGCCAAACTGTGAAACTTCAGGGACTGGAACTGTCAATTATGCAAACTTTGTACGTTTTCATCTGTTTTTGCATATTTTGCATTTGAAACATATAAAACACACTTCTAAGATATTTTAAGTATTTTGATGTATATTTGAGTGTTTTTGTATATTTTGGCAGCTCAGATTGGTATAAAATGATGAGTATTTACACACTCATCAGTGGGATATGATATTTTGTGTATGAGTATCATGGTTATGCTTATTAATTAGATTTACTTCCATGTATGCATGATTCTCGATAACATAGGGCTTCGTTCTATATGGGTTCTCTCGTTTTGTGTTTATGTAAGCAGACTTGTTGTGCCTAAATGCTTCTAATGCACGTTTGTGATACACAAGTACCTGTCATCATCGATTATTTCATGATTTTGCATTTTATCGAGATTATGTTCTTGGATATTTTTCGAAATTTCTATACTCGTTTGATTTGTGTGTTTCTAATTGTTGAATAACATCATTTGCTACAGATTATATCACTTGGAATTCATACTTTCACATAAGAACGTACGTTGGCAATGTTTCGAAATTCTTGTATAAGAATTTTCGAGAAAACATTTTCGCAATCATGTTGGGATTTTTTCGCAATCACTTGTTTTCGAGAAATCTCATAATGATGTATTTTTTCGAAAACACTCATTTTGTCATCTTCTCGAAAATGTTTGAGTGTTTGCGAAATTCTTTCATTCATGGCCATATTCTTTCGAAATCATCATAACTGAAACTTTCGAAATCCTTTATAATATGTATTCTCGAAATTTTCTCTCTAAGTGGTCTGTTCTCGATAAATTTTTTATCGAGAACACACTTGAACTTTTTCGAAAATACTTATTATACAGGATTCCGAAAATTGTCACTTTATGACTGTTTTTTCGAAATTGTTGGCACTGGTTACTGGGTTTGCGAAATGTTGTTCAGATGTGCATTTTTTCGAAATCACTTATAAAGTTGTATCTTGTATTTCACTTGTATCATTTCGAGAACATTGTGATTATGTAATTTCGAAAATATGTTATATGTGACAATGTGATAATGGATTCTAATCATGTATAATGTGATGTAATTTTGAAAACATGTTATTGTGGTCATGACTTTCTAAGTACACGTCACTTATCTACATACATGCAATAATTGAACCATACGTGCTTACATGATTCTAAATGCTTATTCATAATCAAACATTGCAACCGTGCTAACTCGTAACAAATCTCGATGTTTTGTTTATGATAATGCTTTTCAGAATTACATGGCTGAACACAACGAGAATGTCCCTGAACAAGCTCTTCCATTACTCACCATGGATGATATCACTCCCGATAACTACGATGTTACAATTGGCAACAACAATCCACGAGTTGATTTCGGCAAATTGAGAATTACTGAGAACTCGTGTAAGATTGTTAAAGATATTCTACTTGCTCACCCATGCAAACATCTGCTCATCTGTTCTACTTCAGTACCTCTGTTCTACCTTCATCAGTTCTGGCTTACGGCTAAGGCTAATTTGGATGATGAGTCTTTCACTGTTACGCTGGATCGCCAAGTCTACACAGTAGATCACGACGTTCTTCGTACAGTCCTTCTCCTGCCTCAAGCTGACAACGAATTTGCTCCAATATTACCTGAACTGGACCTTCTTGACTTCTTCATTGAGTTAGGATATGATGTTGATGACAATGTACCTCTAGTCAAACATTCCCGATTCAATGCCAAGAATATACCTCAGCCCTGGAGAACATTCTGTCTGTTGGTTGTAAGATCGATATCAGGAAGAAAAAGTGGTCATGAACATCCTAGGCTTGAACATTTGCAAACATTTTGGGGAATGGTGACTTTGACACCTATTGACTTTGCAGTTCCAATCATGAACGATATAGTCTACAACATTCAAACCGAACGTGTAAAGACTATGATACCGTTCACAAGATTTACCAAGCTTCTCATAGAACATTTCTGCAAAGACACACCATAATTTATCAAGAGGATGGCAGATCCCAATGAGCCGAAGCACCTCTTCGAGGACGACTTCACCACCTCATTCATCAAAACGACCACTTCCTCTACCAAGATCAAAGGAATGAGGCTTCCCGAATACCTTCTTGAAGACAAAATCAAGAAAAGTCTGAACTACAAATTGTATGATAATGCTTACAAAGGGGTACAGGAAGAAGCTACTATACAGACTCGAAGCAAAGGAGGTATGAAGTCTGGGAGTACTACAAGCACCACTGTCTCACCTCAGACTAAGTCTAAGGCTGCTCCCAAGACAAAACCATCTGCTAAACCCAAGACTTCCGCCAAACCTAAACCAACATCCAAACCTAAGCCTGCTACCAAACCAAAGAAGAAGGTAACTCCTGAGTACTTTCTTCAGGATGAACCTACACCTCCACCTTCTGAAAGTGAATCTGAGTTCGACACGGAATCTGAAGAAGAAGAACCAGATTTTAAACTAAGAGTTAGAGCACCTGAAGAAGGATTTCCTGCAACAGAGATCACTATACAACAAAGTCTTGAAACTTATGAAGCAGAAACAAGAAAAAGGAAAGGGATCACTATCAATGAGCCTAATGATGATGATGAAGACGTACCAATCGTTGAACAGTTGGTCGATAAACGAAAACTGAAAAGTATAGTTGTCGACTCACGAGCTGAAGAAAAGCAACTTCGCAAAGAACAAAGGAAAGCAGCTCTCGAAAGCCGACTTCTGTCACAACCTTCAACACCACCACCTGTCGATCAGTCAAAACATGAAGGAGCTATAAGCAGCATGCTTCCTCCCGTTGTGTCCACTACGTTAGAATCAGCTCCACAGCCTGATGACACCGTTAAAGATACAGACGATATAGGAGATGTCAATATGACTGAGACTGCTAATGTAGAGGAGAATGTTGATGGACAAGAGAATATTGCTACGGATCAGGAACATGAATACCTCATTACCCCAGAGTTTCTTGCACGAGAAGCAGAGGAAGCAGAGGAATGTCATAGAAAAGAAAATGAAGAGAAGAACGCGTTCGACACCAACATATTTCTTAAGTCATCTTCTCAGCAGACTTCCTCAGCACAACCTCCACCTCCTCAAGACTCTCCACCAAAGGATCCGACTCCTCCTGCTTCTTCTTCAAACTCTCACAACGAGTCGTCATCCGAATCATCACCTGAGCATTCATCTCCCACACCTTCTGAAACCGCATCAAAGCAGCATTCAATCAATGAACCAAAACAACCAGTTGATCTTCAGGAGCAAGTCAACAAACTTACCAACATGGTTATCGGTCTTGCCAAACAAGTTGAAGATTTTCAGGAGTCAAAGCAGCTGATCGATAAGTTCTTGAACTCTGATTACACAGGATTCATTAGGACTGTCACACAAGATTTTCTCACTGAAAATCTAGTTGAGATGGTCACTCCTGAAGTAGCAAACCTTCTTGAACCAATCAAGGACAATTTGGATCACAGAATCAGAAGTGTTGTTCGGAAAATGTTGTCTACAACACCATTCACGCTTCAAATGATGAACAAGGCAAAACTGAGAACCAGGGAACAAGATCACTTCCTACTGACTTCCACAAGTCTACTAACCCAGAAGCAATCCAAAACACACCTTGCTCAGCTCTCTTCTTCCTAAAACACTGATTTTTTTATTTTTCAACTATTTTTCTCTATTTTTTTAAGTATTTTTCTTTTATGAGTTAAACTGACAACTGAGGTATTCTAAAACTTATTTAAGCTTTTTCAGAGCTTATATGAGCTTATGAACTGCTTTAATTACAACTAACAACAACAGACAACTATTTGAGATTTTTGAAATTAAATGAAAATGGCATAAACTGAAAATGCAACTGAAACTTGAAAGTATCTTTAATTAAGGATTGAAATACATAAGCTTAACTGAATACAAGTGTTTTTGATGGAAATTACAACTGAATGAGCAAACTATACTACCTACGACTACTTTATTCTAAAACTACACTAACTATTCTAATCTTCTGCATCTTTTCTTCTTTATAGAGTTTTCTGAGGTTAGTGGGACCCACCTTGACCTTTCCCACCAATTCCTAGCCATTGATTATGTCTGAATCATCTCAACCGTTTAAATGTGAAACTTGGCGCCAAAGTCTTGGGGGGTACTGTGTATTGCGTGGTGAGCTTTTTAAGGGTTTAATGGGGTTTGGAGGGTTGTGTGAGGTGGAGGGTTGAGGTGGAAGGCCAGGTGGAGGGTGGTTTTGAAGCAGAGGTGAGTCTGTGTGGTGGTATGGTTTTGGGAGGGAAAAGGTGGACGGGGTGGTATTGGTTTGACCGGGTATTGACTCCAGGGGTGGACTGGGCTAGGAGGGTTGGGCCTGGTGGATTGGTAGTGGGTGGACTAGGTGTTGGGTTTGGTTTTGTTTTGTAATAATAATAATAAGGTCCGTTTGGTTTTTAACTTGGAAAATCACAAGGACCAATTTTGTATTTATTTGAAAGTTAAGGGTTTGACTTTGTGACTTTCCTAAGTTTATCATGAGGGTCTAAATTGTCATATGTGAATAGTACAAGGATATTTTTGATATATTTCATTTTTAAAATACCCGGGGACTATAATTGACAAAACTGAAACTCCAGGGACTTAACATGTAATTTCTCCAAACTTTTCATCCAGGGACTAATAGTGACAATTATGAATTCCCTAGGACCCTTAATGATAATTTTCCCATTTTGAACACCCAGGGACTAAAACTGTCAAGTTTGAAACTTTGAGGGACCTGTTTTGCCAAACTGTGAAACTTCAGGGACTGGAACTGCCAATTATGCAAACTTTATACGTTTTTCATCTGTTTTTGCATATTTTGCATTTGAAACATATAAAACACACTTCTAAGATATTTTAAGTATTTTGATGTATATTTGAGTGTTTTTGTATATTTTGGCAGCTCAGATTGGTATAAAATGATGAGTATTTACACACTCATCAGTGGGATATGATATTTTGTGTATGAGTATCATGGTTATGCTTATTAATTAGATTTACTTCCATGTATGCATGATTCTCGATAACATAGGGCTTCGTTCTATATGGGTTCTCTCGTTTTGTGTTTATGTAAGCAGACTTGTTGTGCCTAAATGCTTCTAATGCACGTTTGTGATACACAAGTACCTGTCATCATCGATTATTTCATGATTTTGCATTTTATCGAGATTATGTTCTTGGATATTTTTCGAAATTTCTATACTCGTTTGATTTGTGTGTTTCTAATTGTTGAATAACATCATTTGCTACAGATTATATCACTTGGAATTCATACTTTCACATAAGAACGTACGTTGGCAATGTTTCGAAATTCTTGTATAAGAATTTTCGAGAAAACATTTTCGCAATCATGTTGGGATTTTTTCGCAATCACTTGTTTTCGAGAAATCTCATAATGATGTATTTTTTCGAAAACACTCATTTTGTCATCTTCTCGAAAATGTTTGAGTGTTTGCGAAATTCTTTCATTCATGGCCATATTCTTTCGAAATCATCATAACTGAAACTTTCGAAATCCTTTATAATATGTATTCTAGAAATTTTCTCTCTAAGTGGTCTGTTCTCGATAAATTTTTTATCGAGAACACACTTGAACTTTTTCGAAAATACTTATTATACAGGATTCCGAAAATTGTCACTTTATGACTGTTTTTTCGAAATTGTTGGCACTGGTTACTGGGTTTGCGAAATGTTGTTCAGATGTGCATTTTTTCGAAATCACTTATAAAGTTGTATCTTGTATTTCACTTGTATCATTTCGAGAACATTGTGATTATGTAATTTCGAAAATATGTTATATGTGACAATGTGATAATGGATTCTAATCATGTATAATGTGATGTAATTTTGAAAACATGTTATTGTGGTCATGACTTTCTAAGTACACGTCACTTATCTACATACATGCAATAATTGAACCATACGTGCTTACATGATTCTAAATGCTTATTCATAATCAAACATTGCAACCGTGCTAACTCGTAACAAATCTCGATGTTTTGTTTATGATAATGCTTTTCAGAATTACATGGCTGAACACAACGAGAATGTCCCTGAACAAGCTCTTCCATTACTCACCATGGATGATATCACTCCCGATAACTACGATGTTACAATTGGCAACAACAATCCACGAGTTGATTTCGACAAATTGAGAATTACTGAGAACTCGTGTAAGATTGTTAAAGATATTCTACTTGCTCACCCATGCAAACATCTGCTCATCTGTTCTACTTCAGTACCTCTGTTCTACCTTCATCAGTTCTGGCTTACGGCTAAGGCTAATTTGGATGATGAGTCTTTCACTGTTACGCTGGATCGCCAAGTCTACACAGTAGATCACGACGTTCTTCGTATAGTCCTTCTCCTGCCTCAAGCTGACAACGAATTTGCTCCAATATTACCTGAACTGGACCTTCTTGACTTCTTCATTGAGTTAGGATATGATGTTGATGACAATGTACCTCTAGTCAAACATTCCCGATTCAATGCCAAGAATATACCTCAGCCCTGGAGAACATTCTGTCTGTTGGTTGTAAGATCGATATCAGGAAGAAAAAGTGGTCATGAACATCCTAGGCTTGAACATTTGCAAACATTTTGGGGAATGGTGACTTTGACACCTATTGACTTTGCAGTTCCAATCATGAACGATATAGTCTACAACATTCAAACCGAACGTGTAAAGACTATGATACCGTTCACAAGATTTACCAAGCTTCTCATAGAACATTTCTGCAAAGACACACCATAATTTATCAAGAGGATGGCAGATCCCAATGAGCCGAAGCACCTCTTCGAGGACGACTTCACCACCTCATTCATCAAAACGACCACTTCCTCTACCAAGATCAAAGGAATGAGGCTTCCCGAATACCTTCTTGAAGACAAAATCAAGAAAAGTCTGAACTACAAATTGTATGATAATGCTTACAAAGGGGTACAGGAAGAAGCTACTATACAGACTCGAAGCAAAGGAGGTATGAAGTCTGGGAGTACTACAAGCACCACTGTCTCACCTCAGACTAAGTCTAAGGCTGCTCCCAAGACAAAACCATCTGCTAAACCCAAGACTTCCGCCAAACCTAAACCAACATCCAAACCTAAACCTGCTACCAAACCAAAGAAGAAGGTAACTCCTGAGTACTTTCTTCAGGATGAACCTACACCTCCACCTTCTGAAAGTGAATCTGAGTTCGACACGGAATCTGAAGAAGAAGAACCAGATTTTAAACTAAGAGTTAGAGCACCTGAAGAAGGATTTCCTGCAACAGAGATCACTATACAACAAAGTCTTGAAACTTATGAAGCAGAAACAAGAAAAAGGAAAGGGATCACTATCAATGAGCCTAATGATGATGATGAAGACGTACCAATCGTTGAACAGTTGGTCGATAAACGAAAACTGAAAAGTATAGTTGTCGACTCACGAGCTGAAGAAAAGCAACTTCGCAAAGAACAAAGGAAAGCAGCTCTCGAAAGCCGACTTCTGTCACAACCTTCAACACCACCACCTGTCGATCAGTCAAAACATGAAGGAGCTATAAGCAGCATGCTTCCTCCCGTTGTGTTCACTACGTTAGAATCAGCTCCACGGCCTGATGACACCGTTAAAGATACAGACGATATAGGAGATGTCAATATGACTGAGACTGCTAATGTAGAGGAGAATGTTGGTGGACAAGAGAATATTGCTACGGATCAGGAACATGAATACCTCATTACCCCAGAGTTTCTTGCACGAGAAGCAGAGGAACGTCATAGAAAAGAAAATGAAGAGAAGAACGCGTTCGACACCAACATATTTCTTAAGTCATCTTCTCAGCAGACTTCCTCAGCATAACCTCTACCTCCTCAAGACTCTCCACCAAAGAATCCGACTCCTCCTGCTTCTTCTTCAAACTCTCACAACGAGTCGTCATCCGAATCATCACCTGAGCATTCATCTCCCACACCTTCTGAAACCGCATCAAAGCAGCATTCAATCAATGAACCGAAACAACCAGTTGATCTTCAGGAGCAAGTCAACAAACTTACCAACATGGTTACTGGTCTTGCCAAACAAGTTGAAGATTTTCAGGAGTCAAAGCAGCTGATCGATAAGTTCTTGAACTCTGATTACACAGGATTCATTAGGACTGTCACACAAGATTTTCTCACTGAAAATCTAGTTGAGATGGTCACTCCTGAAGTAGCAAACCTTCTTGAACCAATTAAGGACAATTTGGATCACAGAATCAGAAGTGTTGTTAGGAAAATGTTGTCTACAACACCATTCACGCTTCATACTGCAAAAGCTTCTACTGCAGCTTCTGAACTATCCTTCAATGACATGCTTGCTAAACTCTTCGACAATGTTGCCTCCAAAACCACACAGACTACTGAAGAAAAAGCACTTGTTGATGCTATGGCAGCTTACATATCCAAAGAGTCAAGCAAAAATGCAGCTGGAACCCTGAAAAGGTCAAGAAAAGATGACGACCCTGACCCAAACTCAAAAGGCAAGAAACCTAAGTCTGGAACCGGTCCCTCATCTTCTCTACAACCACGAAAGGACTCCACTCCTCCTGGAAATCAACAACACCCCTCAACTACCGGTCAAGGTCCAACTGAAGTGGAAGAAACTCTCATGGAACCTACTGATGACTACCAGGGTCAACCAGACACCGATTACCGTGCCTCACCTATTCCCGATTCTCGTGCTGGACCATCGTCACCATCCAAGGCTAAAGACAAGGATGCTACATCTAAGTGTAAGAAATCAAAGAAGAAAAGACGTCATTCATGGCTCGACAATGATGACACTCCTCAGTATGATTGGTTGACAAAAATGGTTCAAGCTCAACCTCCTCTCGAAGAAGAAGAACCCCTTCCTGGTAATACTCTACAATTCACTCAAGTCATAATGAAGGATCTTCAGATTAACAAACTCACAAAGACGGAGCTCAAAAGAATCAATAGGGAGGCACAAGAATTCCTTAAGTCCAGATTCGGAAACAAAGTGGAATACGAGTATCATATGCAGAATATAGCTAGTGCAATGTCTGCCGACTTTGACTGGCTAAATCCTGAAGTGAATATCGACCTCAGTTCCAAAAATCATGAAAAGCCTTACTTCACTGACTGGACCAAACCATTACCTTTGAAAGGATTTCCAGATAAACCCAAGATACCTTACAGCTTCTTCTTCAACAAAGATCTTCATAACATCCAGCTCACCCAAGAGACATCCAAGAAGAAATATGCTTCCTCACTCACAATCTCAGTACCAGCCGCAAGATACGAAATTCCTGCTATTGAAGAAACTACTCGAGTCTTCAGCAACTCCATCGTAGCTTACGACAGAGATGCTCTACACGGGATTCAACACTGGCCAGAACATTGTCGTCTCGGTTATACCAGCAGATTAGGAGAGAAATCATTGGAAAATGTGAAGCATAAATCTAAGATCATCGCTATCTTGGAGATTCAAGAGTCGCAACGGTTTAACTACATATTCATGCGTGAGATTGTTGTTAAACGACAAAATGAAAAGAAGTACAAGTTTTTCGAAGCAGACTTTCCAGACCTTAATCTTAATGACATCGAAGATATGTATCTCGAAAAGGTTCAAGGAAAAATGCGTGGATTCGACAGAGATGTTCAGTACAACTTCATGGCATCACTACTTCTATTCATCCGACGACTGATAGTTCAAGAAAGAGTGGAAGATCTTCAGCATGGAGTGGAAAGTTACCAGCAGAAGATCAATTTGACAAACCCGCAATTCAGATTTGATGGCATCTATCAAACGTCACAGTTTATTCTCATCCAAGACCCTGCATTTGGTTTCACCTACATCAACAGCAAAAGGCTACAAAGCTTCATGAGGTTCGATGAGATACACAAATTTTGTGATGTTACACTCAAATCCATTCGTGATGGGCTTGTCAAAAGGTTGAATGATGATCGCCGAAAGATAGCTAAAGGGGAACAACCTAGATGGAAATCCAGCTCAAGAAGACAAGTTCGTAATTTTGTCTTGAAGATTGAAGAAAGGTTATTTCGACGGGAACAGATCAGACGACTGGAAAGCTATATCGGTGTCAGACCATCGTTTCCTATCAGACTCTTCGAAAGACCAGAACCTAAGTTCACTGACTTTGATTCTCCACTTCCTGACAAAGTTTAACTTGGTACATTTGGTTATTCACTTTTCAATATCAATTGTTTCATTTGATTGAATAATTTTCATTATGGATTGTGCACACATAACAGTGTACAACCCGTTCTTGTAAAGAAAGGACCCTGAGGTACGCATAAGTGCCTCAATCCTGATATAAGGAGCGAAGGCTTCTTACTTTTGAGTAGAATTAATCAAACATTTTCTAATTTTCATAATTCTGCTCAAAAGGCAAGTATTTCACCTCAATGAGTATTCACTTGTTGAGGGGGAGCACTTGAAAAATTTCATCGTTTGAAAAATACAAAAGTTCTTGTTGATATCTCCCCATAAGACTCAAAAAGCATATTTTAATCAAAAGTTTATCAAAAACAACATCTCATATGCTATTTTTGAGGGGGAGAAAAAGTGAATGTGATTAAAATATGAAAGTTCAAAGTTGCTTAAAGTTGTATCTTGTGCGAGCTAGACTCAGAATTGACCCAATAATTGACGAAACATAAAAGTTAGTAATCTCGAAAAGACTTATCCTCGACGGGTAATAACATCAAGTTAGTTACTAGAGCTAGTTGTCACCTAAAAGCTGACAATGGAACTCTTTAACTAGCCACGTAAGCGTGTCTCGAAAAGGATTTGTCTTAGTAGAAATGTACCATCTCGAGAAACTTTCTGTGGACTTGACCAGGCCGGGTAATAACTTCAAGCTAGTATAACTAGTGATGTAAGCGTGTCTCGAATCGGTCTTGTTCACTGAAAGTGGATCAATTCAAAAAGTGCTTGCTCCTCCCACATGTGCAAATTTATTTAAACACTTATGAGCACATGTGAAGGGGGAGCCCTTCATAAATAAACACAAAACTCTCAAAGTGTTAAACAAAATGTTTGATATTCACAAACACTTTGAGAGATTTTCAATCAAAGGTTTCTTGGCTATTGTCGGATAATTTTGGAGTTATAAGGAGATTAAGATAGGAAATACAGTCCTATGATCCGCCAGAGCTTGAGGGATCTACCCAAGGACATCACCAATAGTTAGAATTAGAAGTCCTTAGGTACGATACGATAAAAGGAGAAAAGAATGAAAAGGGAAAGAAGGAGTTGAAGAATTAAAAAGAAAAGTAAAGAAAAGGGTGAAAAGAAATAGCCCTCCATATGTTCAACCTTAGGGCAGACACCGGGTTCAACTCATATGCTACTGGTTGTTACTAAGATGACACCGGTATTGAAGACAAAGACATCATGGACCCAGTGACGCACTGCATTAAACCTTCTAACCACTCAAGTTCTCTTAAAAGAGCTTGTTTCATTCTCACGGGGAACCGATGTAATCTATCGACTTATCTCTTAGAGATGGTTGATATTGAAGCAGGAGACCCCTCCCTAGTCTCCGCATAGGAAACCTAAGTGTGCACTTTTCGAGTCTAGAGCCATGAGATACATAAAAGATCTCTTAGGAACACTTAGTATTTCTACAACTGGTGTTCTACATCAATGGACACTAGCTGTAAATTATCGAGTCCTTCGCAGATCTTAGCAATCTGCCGAGAACGTTTATGAGAGAATTTACATAAGTATTTCTCAATGATTGAACGGAAATCCTGCTAGGGTCAACATCAAACAGCCCTGACAGCAGGTCACTTCGGTAACTCCTTGTGGGTTACGCTTAGTGTTTGCGGTGGTTTCTTAGCGGTCTACAGTCGTGGAGTGATCCCCAACGACTCACCCAGTCATTGAGCTACTTAGTAGGTCTCATAAGCTCCTTCGGGAGTATCTGATATGGGAACGGCCTTGATAAGGGTTAGAAGGAGTCTTCACACTATGCTGTTGACGATCTCTAATTCCTTATCTGTAAGTACCGGATGTTTTATTGCTAACTGTTTACATGCAGGGTTACATCATCTCCATGGCGACGGATTCCACATGCTCATACATGCATCTTGAAGTCATCAAAAGCTCCCTCAAAGATCAAAGCAACACAAAGTTCAAAGAAAGATTCTACGCCAAAAAGAAGAATCTACAAAGTATAAAGACTAAAGATCTTAAGTGAAAGAAAGGGACTACGTGCATGTATAAGTCATAATTCAAATATGTATGAGCATGTTGGAATGGCGAACTACCACCACAGACGCGGAAGTGACGAAAGGCAGACAACTTCATAACATGATCACTATCACAACAACAAAGAACAAAGTACAAAGCACGATGAATGATTCTTATCTCATTATTATTGAAAGACGTCTAAAGCTATGAAAGTCAAAGATGTAGAAATGACAAAGACGTCAAGCAACCATGATGACCGACCCTTAGGGGGAGATTGTTGAGATCATAGTTTTTACTATTTTATCAAGTCTCGGTCATTTGTAATAATTGGTTGCTTAAGTTATTAGTTACTTTCATTTATGTTATGTTATAAGTTTACTAGGCTTAAGATATTGAGTCCATGGGCCTAAAGCCCACACGTTTCACTTGATAGGGAGGACTAGGAGTGTTGCCCTAGCTCCTCACCTATAAATACAAGTCTTAGGCTAATGTAAAACTTGGTTGTTTATTTGAAATCATAAGGAAACTCTTGCTCTTATCATTCTCTTATTCAAATATTAATCCCATCCTTATATCTATCTCATTCTTGTTTGTGTGAAATCAATATGGTGACCTAACATTTATGACGGAGGGAGTATTAAAGTAGGGTTATTTAACGTACTGTAAGGATTTTAAAAAGTATTTAAATTTATTGTCTAAACTAATTTAATTGTTTATTTAGGAAATTATTAATTGACTAAACCTATTTACATAACTGCCCTTTTACTTTAAGATAATTGCAATATTCTACAATAACTGTACATCGTGATGCTTATTAACTAAATGGATTGCTAATTTATTTTTTTACTATGCATTCTCACAGTATCTACCTTATATGTGCAATTGAGGATGTAAAAACTTTCTTGGATTGACAAGTGACCATGATGGTTTCATGGTACAAAATTACAAACCTGCATGTATAGAACCATGTAACAAATAAATTAGTCATCACAGAAACAAGCAAAGTAGCAATGCATTTATCTTGCTTTTCCATAGAAGTAAACAAAGGAATCCATTCAAAAAGAAAACAAAAAGTCGATCAAGTGTTTGAATAGCAATAAACATAAAACCAACATTGATTGATCCCAAACGGTCAACCTAAATTGACCAAAGGATGGTCAACTAGGTCAAACTGCCTAGAGTCAGTCTCCGCGAAATATAGTGTTTCCCCGGGTCGTTATGTCCCGATGAGGTGTGATGGTAATCAAAACGGGTTTGTGATCGGGTGAAATTGAACAGGAAAGGGTTTTGTGATTGATTTAAATAAGGAATCTACAAGGGAATAGCTTAAATAAGCTATTTGAACAAGACTGTAAAAGTAGAAAAACCAGAAATGTTTTAAAACCTAAAACGCGTACATTTAATTTAAATTTACGTTAACGTACGAGATAAAACGCGAGTTTTAAGGAAATAAAATACTTATGACTATGAAAATTAACTTTTTACAATCCTAATGATAAAAGAAAATTTTTAGAAAATTAAAATAATTTTTACCCTATTTGATTATTTAATATTAATTAATTACTAATTTAAAGATTACTTAACTAATTTAATTAATTTAAATTATTAAAAATAACAAACTAACTTAGAAAATTAAGAAAAATTTTACAAATCTAATTAACCATCACAGGAATCCTAAAAAATTATAAAAAGTTTGTTTTACAAGTTTTTACACTATTTTACTAATTATTATATTAAATATTAATTAATTGCTAATTAAACTATTTAAATTATAAAAAATAGAAAATGAACAGTAAAAATTCTAGAAAAATTCCTAAAATTATATTATAACTTATAAAAGCTAGGAAAAATATAAAAACTAGGGTTTACATTATAAAAACTAATTTTGCTATTTAAACTTAATTATTAATTAATTATTACTAAAAATATATTTAATTCTAATAAATACTAAATGACAATATAAAAATCTGAAAAAATTACCAAAAATACTTTAATATAAAATAAAATTAAGAAAAATATAAAAATGTAAATTAGTTAATAAAAAACTAAAAATGAAAATTAAAATATAAATAATATTAAATAGAAGCTATCACTTAATTTAAAATTGATTTTTTATGGTTTTTCTTTTGGAAAACTTTTTAATACTTAAAAATAAGCAACTTTTGTAAAAAAACTTTTTCAGAACTAAAAAATAAGCCAAATGGCCATAAAAATGCAAAACAGTTGACTATAGTTGACTTTTGGTGGAATCGAGCCTCTGTGGGGCCCACAGAGGTATAAATTGGTGGAAACTAGCTACTTGACTGAAAATGAGGCTTAGAGATCAAGATTTGAACACAGATAAGCCAATAAGCATCAAAATAAGCAATTCAAAACTCAAAACAAACACTAAAATGGGACAGTAAGGGTAAGCTGATTCAGGTGGGGTCCACTGAACTTAAGGTCATAAGCTTGCTTGGGAAAGCTAGACAGCTAGCTTGTGAGTCCATAGAACCAAAGTTCAACCACTGGGGCCCACTTATGTCTCCTGTGGGTCCCACAGAAGTGGTGGCTCTGGGTAGTGGTGCTGCTGATTCAGGGCAACAGGTCACTGAGGTGGCCTGTTTGGAGCCTTGTGGGGTCCACCACAAAATTCTCAAAATTACAACAAAAATATTGCAATGTACACAAGCTGGGAGACTTCTTGATTCCAAAAGGGCTAGCACTCAGGACCAATAATGAAGCAATGAAAGTTCTTAGAAAATCAATCCATTTTATAGTTTATGCAATTTTGACTTTTCTCAAGAACACCCAAGTTTGACTTTATTGGACTTTGGATGATATTAATCAGCTGAGAATGGTGTAATATGTTAGAATGAGGATAACTAAAGCAAATTTAACAATATTAGAGCAGGTTTGAGAGATTTGGACACCAATGTTCTTGACAGTGAGCTGTTAAGGGACCTAAAGGGTGAGTTTGACCTTTTTTACTAATGACACATGGAATTCTTGGTTTACAGGAATATTATGGACTAACTATGACCTATTACAACTACAAAAGACAACCAGAGCAGCCTAGAACACAAGAATATCTGTTAATCCAAACACACTGAAATGGGTAGTCTAGGTGATTTCCAAAGTTTAAGCTTGATTAAAACTATGAGAAAAATTACTAAGGGACTATTAATGATGCAATGCTATTAAAACACAGAAACATGCAAATATAGCAGCAGGAAGCAAGTGTACAGTATTATACTAGAATTTGAGAAAAATTCTTACAAAAGTCATCCAAGCTTGAAAACCAAGAACAAAGAACATTTCCTAATCACTCCCCATTGAGTTCTAAACCATAGCCATCCATGATTCACTATGCTCCAACAATCTTCTTTCTTCTTTCTTGATTTTTTTTTCATTGATTTTTTTTGTATTTTAGAGAATTTATACTGAAGCTATTTCTTTTAACTCAAAGACTTATAAAAGCTTATAACTAACCTTCTGTGAGTCCTTAGGATCAATAAACAATAGATTTCAACAAAAGATAAACTCAAATGGAAATTCACTAAAAATGAGTAAACTTGAATTTGCCAAGATAAACTGTAATTGAGATTAAAAATAGTTGAAGTTACACTTAAATTACTTAGTACAACAGTTAAAAGCTAAAGATTACAATTGGAATTGAAATTTTTACTAAAACGGCATGAAAATTTACACTAAAAACTACACTAGCTAACTAACTCCTTTCCCTGGTGCATCTCTTCCCTTTTATATTGAAAGATTAGGGTTTGGGGCACCCCTTTGTCCTTTCCCAGCAGTAAAAACAACCATTGGATGTGCAAGATTCAATCTTGGCCTTTAATCTCTTTTGGCGCCAAAAATGGAGTTTGGATTTTTCTTGGATATTTGATGCCAGGGATGTAATTTTGGAGGCTTGTGTTTGTTTGGTTAGGAGGGGGGGGGGTTGGATTATTGCAGGAGTGAAGGTAGGGGGTTATGATAGGGAGGCTTGGAGTGTAGCTATAAGCACTGTTGTAAAAATCGGCCCAGGCGGCCGATTAATCCCCGCATAATCGCTGATCACTCACTAACCGCCTTGATTTATCATAATCGGCCTATTTAATCGCTTTGGTCAAAGATCGCTTAAAAATCGGTCAACAAACCAATTAATCAGACAAAATCGGACAAAAGTGGTCTAATTGGATTAATCGGACAAAATCGCTTAAAAATCTGTCAACAAAATCGCTTAAAAATCGGTCAACAAACCGATTAATCGGACAAAATCAGTCAAAGATCGCTTAAAAATGGTCAACAAACCGAGTAATATCTATGTTTGACTTTGAACTTTGAAGAATTATGTATTATGTTTATATTTGAACACTTGAAATATTTGAACTTTGATGCATTATGCTTATCTCATACATATAATATAATATAATATCTAAAATTACAATTTTGTGCATAAAAATTCTAATCCGATTAATCCCCGCCTAACCGATTAATCGCTAGGCCCTACCTGACCGCCTCACTAGCGCCTAGCGATTTTTTCAACCTTGGCTGTAAGTGGGGTGGTGAGGTGGAGAGGGTGGTGGTCAAAGGCAGGGTCAAACGGGGGTAATATTAAAATGGTGGGGTGTGTGGGCTGGTAAATGACTTGGGCCAGGTTTGGGGTGGGCTTGGGTATTAAAAGGTGTGGTGTTGAGATGGATTATGGTTTTGGATTTGTTAACAATAAATCAGGTCCGTTTGGTTTGTAGAAGTTTAATCACAAGGACCAATTTCGTAATTTATGGAATTTGAGGGACCTGAAATGAAACTTAGCCAAAGCACTCATAGGGACCAATCTTGCCATAATATAATAACCCAAAGACCATAGGGACCTTTGATGTTGCATTTCCGAAATTAAATTCTCGGGGGCCAAAATTGCAAATTCTGAAAGTTGAAGGACCATTTTTGCCAATTCTTGAAAATTTTCATCTAAGAACCATTTATGAAAACTTTTAATTTCCCAAGGACCAGTATTGACTTTTTCCTCCAAAAATATTCCACAAGGACTAAATTTGCCAAGTTTCAAAGTACAGGGACCAATTGTGTAATTTTCTCAAACTTTTCACCCAAGGACTTGTTTTGACAATTTTTGAATTCCAAAGGACTTGGGTTGACTTTTCTTTCATTTTAAACCTTCAGGGATTAGTTTTGTCAATTTATGAAACTTGAGGGACTGAAACTGCCAATTATGCAAACTTTGTTCGTTTTTCATTTGTTTTTAAACATTTTGCATTTAAAACATATAAAACACACTTTTGGGATAATTTCTGTATTTTGATGCATTTTTGAGTGTTTTTGGATGTTTTGGCAGTTCAGATACGATAAAAATGATGAGTATTTACACACTCATCAATCCCCCACACTAAACTATTGCTAGTCCCTAGCATTCTTTTGAGAAAACTTAATGGATTTGAAACTCTTTACCAAAAGCCATCACTTCTGGAGTAGCCAGATGTATCAATTCAAGTAAGAACTATGGTCCACCTGATAACCATGTGATTTTGAGCAAACCACCAGCTGTCAACGGATTTGATTTGTCTTTACCAAAAGCCGTTTGCTTCTGGACTAGCCAACTCTTGATGGAATAGTCAACATCCTGGTGAGCTGATTACCAATTATGGTTTTTCCACTACCTTTACCACAAGCCATAATCTTGCGGGCTAGCCAACTCATTCACTTTTTGGGATATGGCGAGTTGATTTACCATACAATTTTGGGCAAATTGCAAGCCATCAACGGATTTGAGATGTCTTTACTAAGAGCCGTTTGCTCCTGGACTAGCCAATCCTTTTGTCGGTTAGACATGGTGGACTGATAACCACAAAAATTTTTGAACTTTAGTGAAAAAATTTTAAAAATTTTTGGTAAAAAACGGGGGTACTAGATAGTAAAATGCGATAAAATTCGTTAGAATAGCGAAATACCCCCCCCCCCCCCCCACACTTAGAATGAATATTGTCCTCAATATTCAAAGTCCCGGCTATTATGCCGACTCTTTGAACGTAAAAGGGCAACATTACAAGCTAAATGTGGAAACACAATTTTGTTTTTCACTTTATTTGTAACCATAGCAGGGGTAACTCCCCCACACTTAGGGTGAAAACCCTATAAGCATGCTACTGTTTTTGTTTACCGAGTCGCTAGCTTGACTCGACCCCGAATTCATTTGTCCTTGGGGAAGCATGATGTGGAAAAAGGAATCTCCATCGGACTTTCATTTAAGATGTTTGGACAAACATTTGAAGCACGTGAAAGTTCCACACCGATGAGATAAGTACCCGGCTCAAGATAATGGTAGATGAAAATGCCGGGATCAAAGATGGTATCTTCATTCCCGAAGGAGTGAAGAACAAGAGAAGTCACCTTATAGGTGAAGAAAAGGAAGAAAACCATGATGAAAATCATGATAAGATCTCCTTCCTCGAGATCAGGCTCGTTAGCTTGATTTTAGATTTCAAGGGTTAAGCTAAAAAACATCCCGGGAGGGTGGGTGGGAATTTGCAAATCCTCATGATTGATTGCATCTCCCCCCGGGCTATCAAACTCCAGAGGAGTCATGATATGATGAGTGAGTTCACCGGAGAACTCCTCATGAAGAGAATCATTCACAAGATCTAAATTTGTAAACTCATGTTCCGGAATAGACTCATCACAATCCTCATTCTGAATATCAAAGATTGGATTATCATAAATCAAAGTGAATTCAGATTCGAATTCAAATAGAGGATTGGTGAGAGTGGTATTGAATGCTTCAGGAACAAAATGATTAACATTCTCAATTGGACTGTTGGGTACAGAAGTGAGTGGTGGATCATGATATAGGAGACTTTCAATTTCTCCCAGACCGGCTTCGAAATCAAGGAGACCATCATCACTTTCCGATGAAAGTGGATTGATGTGAGTAAGGTCATCAGCGAACTCCTCAAGAAGAGGATCAGCATCAGACTGTGGGAGTGATGCCTCAATATACTCGATGTCTCCATGAGATGTACAATCATCATTAAAATATGAGAAAGTCTCAAAATGATCTTTTGGATTTTCAGGGGGAGAAGGTAAATCACACACATGATCAAAAGTTCCCCGTGACTCTCCTGGGATTGGGACAAGGTTCTCAACACTAGACTTTATGAATTCGTCCGATTCCATTTCAGGAACAGTGCTAAGATGCTCATCCCCCATATTCGGAGAGTGAGTGTGAACTTCGGGTGTGATAACAACAGACTGAGGGAGTTTAGAAGTACTAGCAGTTATGGAATTTTCAAGTTCCATTTGATCAACGGCTAGTGACTTCGTCACATTATTTTCTCCCTGATTTTCCATGGAAGGAATCACAATTGATGAATCTGATGAATCTTTTTGAATAGTAACGATGTTATCTTCATCATCATCACTGTCATCATCGTCATCATATAGAGCAGCATAACGAAGATTGGCACGTATTTTAGCGGCTCTTTGCTTAGCAAGTAATTCTTCCATGCTCATTTCGCTTCTAGCATCTCGTTCTTCAGCAAGTAATTCTTACATTGATTTCTCACGAGAATCTTGAAACGATGTAGTAGCCAACCCCTCCTTAAATTCTTTCAATGCTTCAAGAACCTTTAGACAAAGGTCTTGCTGAGTTTCATGAGGAGTTGCTTGAATAATTAGGTACTGTGGAGGTTAGTCTTGAAATGAATAGTCATAATTGTTACAAGGAAATGGATTCTTGTTTGACAATCAGAACTGCAGTGAGGACCTCCACAGTATTCACAACAATAAAACTGATGTGGCTGTGAGTCGTATGTGATAGAGTCATAATTGTTATCAAGAAACTGCTCATAGACAAGCGTGTTGCCCGATTGACAATCAGAACTGTAGTGTGGGCCACCACAGTACTCACAACAGTTAAACTGTTGAGTCTGGTTTGGTGAATTGTATGGATTTTGGTCACAACCAAAATTTTGACTATTTTGACAATCAAAACCTTGGTGAGGACCTCCACAATATTCACACGAAAATTTAGGTGTATTTTGATACGAAGCATCATTGTGATTTGGATAATACGATTCTTGCTCGTATGAATGTGATGGGTAGTTTGAAAAATTTGGAGAGTTGTAGAATGAGTTCTGATTAGGATCATAAGCAAATGAATTCCTCGAACCACAAAACAAACAACTTCCGTCTCGAATATCATTACCACATTGTTCACATGTACACCAACGACATGGTAAACCAAAAAGCGGCTCACCACAACCAACACAAGGGATAAAATCCGGAGGTGGGACAAGTGGTGTGCTCTTAGAGCTAGGAATTTCCACCACTTCCGTTATGGTCTCGGGTTTTGGTTCTTGATAAACGTGAAGATTAGGTAAGTCGTTCTTTTCAGTCACTGCTCTAAGCTCTGTTTGTTTGCTTGACAAACTTTTAACCGTAAACCATGAAAGGTTAGGATCAATTCTTGACGGTTTAGGAGCAATTGTGAGCTTAGATTTTTGGACAACCGAAGGTTGGACGTATTTAGCACTTCCATCGTCAGAGGGAAGTACAGGGTCCTTTGTCACCCCGGTTTCTTGTTCCATTTTCCTCACCGGAGAGGGAATAGGAATCGAAGGTCCATCATAATCAACACGACATCTCGATATTTTTAACAAGGCCATAAGTTTTTCAATTTTGCTCTCAAAGGCCCATTGTTCAAAGAAATCTTCATCGAGAGATGCCATTAGAATCAATTACAATAGAAGTGGAAGAAGTTAGAATCAAAAGGATAGAGAGTAAAGGGATGAAGAATCAAAAAGGTAGGAGAGTAAAGATGGATATTTTTGTGATTTTTGATAAACATTTTATAAGAAAGAAAATCTTTTTGTGTTTTTTGTGTTCGTTGAAAACTGAATTTAAAATGTTTTTCGTGAACTGTTTTGTTTTTATAATAAGAAAATATGAACAAAGGATGGTAAATATACAATGAGTGTATATCCAGATTCACTAATCTGCAAACCGTTTAGAATAACGCGCACAACCACCCTGGCAGCGGCGCCAAAATTTGATTGGCTCCCAAACGGTCAACCTAAATTGACCAAAGGATGGTCAACTAGGTCAAACTGCCTAGAGTCAATCTCCGCAGAATATAGTGTTTCCCCGGGTCGTTATGTCCCGACGAGGTGTGATGGTAATCAAAACGGGTTTGTGATCGGGTGAAATTGGACAGGAAAGGGTTTTGTGATTGATTTAACTAAGGAATCTACAAGGGAATAGCTTAAATAAGCTATTTGAACAAGACTGTAAAAGTAGAAAAACCAGAAACGTTTTAAAACCTAAAACGCGTACGTTTAATTTAAATTTACGTTAACGTATGAGATAAAACGCGAGTTTTAAGGAAATAAAATACTTATGACTATGAAAATTAACTTTTTGCAATCCTAATGATAAAATAAAATTTTTAGAAAATTAAAATAACTTTTACACTATTTAATTATTTAATATTAATTAATTACTAATTTAAAGATTACTTAACTAATTTAATTAATTTAAATTATTAAAAATAACAAACTAACTTAGAAAATTAAGAAAAATTTTACAAATCTAATTAACAATCACAGGAATCCTAAAAAATTATAAAAAGTTTGTTTTACAAGTTTTTACACTATTTTACTAATTATTATATTAAATATTAATTAATTGCTAATTAAACTATTTAAATTATAAAAAATAGAAAATGAACAGTAAAAATTCTAGAAAAATTCCTAAAATTATATTATAACTTATAAAAGCTAGGAAAAATATAAAAGCTAGGGTTTACTTTATAAAAACTAATTTTTTTTATTTAAACTTAATTATTAATTAATTATTACTAAAAATATATTTAATTCTAATAAATACTAAATGAATAAAAATCTGAAAAAATTACCAAAAATACTTTAATATAAAATAAAATTAAAAAAAAATATAAAAATGTAAATTACTTAATAAAAAACTAAAAATGAAAATTAAAATATAAATAATATTAAATAGAAGCTATCACTTAATTTAAAATTGATTTTTTCTGGTTTTTTCTTTTGGAAAACTTTTTAATACTTAAAAATAAGCAACTTTTGTAAAAAAAAACTTTTTCAGAACTAAAAAATAAGCCAAATATAGTTGACTTTTGGTGGAATTGAGCCTCTGTGGGGCCCACAGAGGTATAAATTGGTGGAAACTAGCTACTTGACTGAAAATGAGGCTAAGTGATCAAGATTTGAACACAGATAAGCCAATAAGCATCAAAATAAGCAATTCAAATCTCAAAACAAACACTAAAATGGGACAGAAAGGGTAAGCTGATTCAGGTGGGGTCCACTGAACTTAAGGTCATAAGCTTGCTTGGGAAAGCTAGACAGCTAGCTTGTGAGTCCATAGAACCAAATTTCAACGACTGGGGCCCACTTATGTCTCCTGTGGGTCCCACAGAAGTGGTGGCTCTGGGTGGTGGTGATGCTGATGCAGGGCAACAGGTCACTGAGGTGGCCTGTTTGGAGCCTTGTGGGGTCCACCACAAAATTCTCAAAATTACAACAAAAATACTGCAATGTACACAAGCTGGGAGACTTCTTGATTCCAAAAGGGCTAGCACTCAGGACCAATAATGAAGCATTGAAAGTTCCTAGAAAATCAATCCATTTTATAGTTTATGCAATTTTGACTTTTCTCAAGAACACCCAAGTTTGACTTTATTGGACTTTGGATGATATTAATCAGCTGAGAATGGTGTAATATGTTAGAATGAGGATAATTAAAGCAAATTTAACAATATTAGAGCAGGTTTGAGAGATTTGGACACCAATGTTCTTGACAGTGAGCTGTTAAGGGACCTAAAGGGTGAGTTTGACCTTTTTTACTAATGACACATGGAATTCTTGGTTGACAGCAATATTATGGACTAAGTATGACCTATTACAACTACAAAAGACAACCAGAGCAGCCTAGAACACAAGAATGTCTGTTAATCCAAACACACTGAAATGGGTAGTCTAGGTGATTTCCAAAGTTTAAGCTTGATTAAAACTATGAGACAAATTCCTAAGGGACTATTAATGATGCAATGGCTATTACAACACAGAAACATGCAAATATAGCAGCAGGAAGCAAGTGTACAGTATTATACTAGAATTTGAGAAAAATTCTTACAAAAGTCATCCAAGCTTGAAAACCAAGAACAAAGAACATTTCCTAATCACTCCCCATTGAGTTCTAAACCATAGCCATTCAGGATTCACTATGCTCCAACAATCTTCTTTCTTCTTTTTTGATTTTTTTTTTTTTTTTTCTTATTTTTCACTGATTTTTTTTTTTTTTTTTTTTTTTTTTTTTTTTTTTTTTTTTTTTTTTTTGTATTTTAGAGAAATTATACTGAAGCTATTTCTTTTAACTCAAAGACTTATAAAAGCTTATAACTAACCTTCTGTGAGTCCTTAGGATCAATAAACAACAGATTTCAACAAAAGATAAACTCAAATGGAAATTCACTAAAAATGAGCAAACTTGAATTTGCCAAGATAAACTGTAATTGAGATTAAAAATAGTTGAAGTTACACTTAAATTACTTAGTACAACAGTTAAAAGCTAAAGATTACAATTGGAATTGAAATGTTTACTAAAACGACATGAAAAATTACACTAAAAACTACACTAGCTAACTAACTCCTTTCCCTGGTGCATCTCTTCCCTTTTATATTGAAAGAATAGGGTTTGGGGCACCCCTTTGTCCTTTCCCAGTAGTAAAAACAACCATTGGATGTGCAAGATTCAATCTTGGCCTTTAATCTCTTTTGGCACCAAAAACCCTCTAAAATCCTGTGAATTTCACGGGTCTATAAAAGACCGGTGGATTTGACTGAAAATGCGGCTTAGAGATCAAGATTTGAACACAGATAAGCCAATAAGCATCAAAATAAGCAATTCAAAACTCAAAACAAACACTAAAATGGGACAGTAAGGGTAAGCTGATTCAGGTGGGGTCCACTGAACTTAAGGTCATAAGCTTGCTTGGGAAAGCTAGACAGCTAGCTTGTGAGTCCATAGAACCAAAGTTCAACCACTGGGGCCCACTTATGTCTCCTGTGGGTCCCACAGAAGTGGTGGCTCTGGGTGGTGGTGTTGCTTATGCAGGGCAACTGATCACTGAGGTGGCCTGTTTGGAGCCTTTTAGGGTCCACCACAAAATTCTCAAAATTACAACAAAAATACTGCAATGTACACAAGCTGGGAGACTTCTTGATTCCAAAAGGGCTAGCACTCAGGACCAATAATGAAGCAATGAAAGTTCTTAGAAAATCAATCCATTTTATAGTTTATGCAATTTTGACTTTTCTCAAGAACACCCAAGTTTAAATTTATTGGACTTTGGATGATATTAATCAGCTGAGAATGGTGTAATATGTTAGAATGAGGATAACTAAAGCAAATTTAACAATATTAAAGCAGGTTTGAGAGATTTGGACACCAATGTTCTTGACAGTGAGCTGTTAAGGGACCTAAAGGGTGAGTTTGACCTTTTTTACTAATGACACATGGAATTCTTGGTTTACAGGAATATTATGGACTAACTATGACCTATTACAACTACAAAAGACAACCAGAGCAGCCTAGAACACAAGAATATCTGTTAATCCAAACACACTGAAATGGGTAGTCTAGGTGATTTCCAAAGTTTAAGCTTGATTAAAACTATGAGAAAAATTACTAAGGGACTATTAATGATGCAATGCTATTAAAACACAGAAACATGCAAATATAGCAGCAGGAAGCAAGTGTACAGTATTATACTAGAATTTGAGAAAAATTCTTACAAAAGTCATCCAAGCTTGAAAACAAGAACAAAGAACATTTCCTAATCACTCCCCATTGAGTTCTAAACCATAGCCATCCATGATTCACTATGCTCCAACAATCTTCTTTCTTCTTTCTTGATTTTTTTTTCATTGATTTTTTTTGTATTTTAGAGAATTTATACTGAAGCTATTTCTTTTAACTCAAAGACTTATAAAAGCTTATAACTAACCTTCTGTGAGTCCTTAGGATCAATAAACAATAGATTTCAACAAAAGATAAACTCAAATGGAAATTTACTAAAAATGAGCAAACTTGAATTTGCCAAGATAAACTGTAATTGAGATTAAAAATAGTTGAAGTTACACTTAAATTACTTAGTACAATAGTTAAAAGCTAAAGATTACAATTGGAATTGAAATTTTTACTAAAACGGCATGAAAATTTACACTAAAAACTACACTAGCTAACTAACTCCTTTCCCTGGTGCATCTCTTCCCTTTTATATTGAAAGATTAGGGTTTGGGGCACCCCTTTGTCCTTTCCCAGCAGTAAAAACAACCATTGGATGTGCAAGATTCAATCTTGGCCTTTAATCTCTTTTGGCGCCAAAAATGGAGTTTGGATTTTTCTTGGATATTTGATGCCAGGGATGTAATTTTGGAGGCTTGTGTTTGTTTGGTTAGGAAGGGGGGTTGGATTATTGCAGGAGTGAAGGTAGGGGGTTATGATGGGGAGGCTTGGAGTGTAGCTATAAGCACTGTTGTAAAAATCGGCCCAGGCGGCCGATTAATCCCCGCATAATCGCTGATCGCTCACTAACCGCCTTGATTTATCATAATCGGCCTATTTAATCGCTTTGGTCAAAGATCGCTTAAAAATCGGTCAACAAACCAATTAATCAGACAAAATTGGACAAAAGTGGTCTAATTGGATTAATCGGACAAAATCGCTTAAAAATCTGTCAACAAAATCGCTTAAAAATCGGTCAACAAACCGATTAATCGGACAAAATCAGTCAAAGATCGCTTAAAAATGGTCAACAAACCGAGTAATATCTATGTTTGACTTTGAACTTTGAAGAATTATGTATTATGTTTATATTTGAACACTTGAAATATTTGAACTTTGATGCATTATGCTTATCTCATACATATAATATAATATAATATCTAAAATTACAATTTTGTGCATAAAAATTCTAATCCGATTAATCCCCGCCTAACCGATTAATCGCTAGGCCCTACCTGACCGCCTCACTAGCGCCTAGCGATTTTTACAACCTTGGCTGTAAGTGGGGTGGTGAGGTGGAGAGGGTGGTGGTCAAAGGCAGGGTCAAACGGGGGTAATATTAAAATGGTGGGGTGTGTGGGCTGGTAAATGACTTGGGCCAGGTTTGGGGTGGGCTTGGGTATTAAAAGGTGTGGTGTTGAGATGGATTATGGTTTTGGATTTGTTAACAATAAATCAGGTCCGTTTGGTTTGTAGAAGTTTAATCACAAGGACCAATTTCGTAATTTATGGAATTTGAGGGACCTGAAATGAAACTTAGCCAAAGCACTCATAGGGACCAATCTTGCCATAATATAATAACCCAAAGACCATAGGGACCTTTGATGTTGCATTTCCAAAATTAAATTCTCGGGGGCCAAAATTGCAAATTCTGAAAGTTGAAGGACCATTTTTGCCAATTCTTGAAAATTTTCATCTAAGAACCATTTATGAAAACTTTTAATTTCCCAAGGACCAGTATTGACTTTTTCCTCCAAAAATATTCCACAAGGACTAAATTTGCCAAGTTTCAAAGTACAGGGACCAATTGTGTAATTTTCTCAAACTTTTCACCCAAGGACTTGTTTTGACAATTTTTGAATTCCAAAGGACTTGGGTTGACTTTTCTTTAATTTTAAACCTTCAGGGATTAGTTTTGTCAATTTATGAAACTTAAGGGACTGAAACTGCCAATTATGCAAACTTTGTTCGTTTTTCATTTGTTTTTAAATATTTTGCATTTAAAACATATAAAACACACTTTTGGGATAATTTCTGTATTTTGATGCATTTCTGAGTATTTTTGGATGTTTTGGCAGTTCAGATACGATAAAAATAATGAGTATTTACACACTCATCAAACATTAAACATAAAACCAACATAGCAACTCCATCCATTGCCAAAAAGAAAACCAAGACAACAACGACATATCCTCTATCAGCCTAATCGCAATGCTCCTATCAATAGATGCCTGTTAGCACAAACATAATCTTATGTTAGATGCATAACTAAAAAGAATATGAATGGTAAAAGAAAATTCTAATTCGATATAACTTGATAATACACTAGTTGGGAAGTCGTTTAGGCTTAGAAGGACATGTTTTCTTATTATGGCCACTATTTTTGCATATTCCGCAAAGGTTTCTTTTTTTCCCTTCTTTGATGTCCATTCCATTTCGTATCCTAGTTGAACGAGGACGACCACTTGCCTTCCGTTTTAAATCTGGATTTGGAAGAAGTTGTGGTATAGATGATTCTGGCCAATACGCTTCATGAGGAAGTGGAGAAAACTCAGATGCCCAGGTAGCGGAATACTCTGAAATTGAGTAACATCTATGAACATATTGCCAACTATTCAATGAAAGATTGGCGCATGCACTTAAGACGTAAGAGCAAGGATACTTAAATATTTCCCACTTACCACATGTGTATGTTTTCTTTTCTAAATTAACTACTTGCGTATTTCGTTTTCTGTGAGTTATCACCTCAAATATTCCTTTCTCTCTATTAAAAGATCTCAAGGAATGTGCACTAGCTTTTAACGTTGAAGCTGCTAGTTTTGCAACAACATGTGGAGTGTAAGGATATCCGTTTGCTTGAGCACTGGATCCAAGAGGACGCCTCACATTAAAATAGTGCACCAATCGATAAAACGTAAGTTGGACACATGCTGTGATTGGTAAAAAGCGAGCACCTTTTAACACATTGTTGAAAATCTCTGATAAATTTGTAGTTAGCAACCCATATCTCTTGCCACCATCATGTGCAAGAGTCCATTTAGCAAGTGAATGCCCATCAAGCCATTGGCGAGCTTGGGGGTTTAATCTCCCAATTTCATCCATAATTGAGTTGAACTTACGAACTTGATTCTGACTGCCAACACGGTAAGCTAAAGCTTTCAATTGTGCACTACGAAACTTATCGTTAAAGTTGTTTACAAAATGTCACAAAAAATACCTATGAAAAGCACGTGGCTCCAACCAGGGAGATCCTTGCTCATTAACTACCTTTAGGATTCCACCATGACGATCTGATATTAAACATATTCCTTCACGCTCTTTCACCACATGTTTTTTAACATTAGAGAGAAACCAAAACCAACTAGCGTAAGATTCATTTTCAGAATACCAAATGCAAGTGGCAATATCTGATTGTTACCATCAACTCCCATGGCAATCATCATTTTTCTGTTGTACTTACCATACAAATGTGTTGCATCAATGCTAATCACAGGCCGGCAATGCCTAAATCCCCTAATGGAGGGAGAAAAATCCCAAAAAACACGTCTAAATTCTACCTGGCCCATATCATTTGGTCTCGAGATGCTCCATTCAACTATAGTCCCTAGATTAAAAGATTGAAGTGCAGCTAGAAATTTAGGTAAAGCCATATAAGATTTATCCCAATTCCCAAAGACGCGTTTAATTGCCTTATCTTTTCCTACCCAAACCTTCTTATAGGACGGAGTATAACCCAATTTATTAACTATTTCAGCTGTCAACGTAGGAATACTGATGGAAGGTTGCTCTTTTATGAGGTGTTGGGTTTCTTGAGCGATCAAGTTTGCATCTAAGTTTGGATGGTCTTGAGTGAATTTGGAGTGCAAACATGTATGTGGACCAATATACTTTGTGATTTCAAAAAATCCACTACGCTTTCGTTTACATGCGCGAGTTTCCCATTTGCACCCAGAACGTTGATGATGCTTGCATCTTACTCTCCAAGTAGTTGTAGATGTTTCAACCACTTCGTAGTGTTTATGCGTCTTGATGGTGTGCAACTTGATAGCTCTAATAAGTTCTTCTTTGTCCTTGAAACAATCTTTCTCTAACTCTTGAGTAAAATCATTCTTACTCTTAGGATATGTCACCGTCCAGTTGTCGACAGTAGCCATTTCTATTCCATCAAAACTAGTAAAATTTGAAGATACTTGATAGTTTTCTAGAGGTTCATCTTCTTCTTCATTTCCTTCTTCTAATGTAACACCCACATCAACTTCATTCGTTACGTCAATGGGTAAAAACTCTGTTAAAGTACGTATTGGAACTCCCCTAATCGTGTTTCGTGTCATCTCGATTATACGTTAAATATGATTTTTGTGGTTCGTCTTATATCCTGTAAATTAAGACACTTTTTAGATAATAAACGTCCAAAAAGATTATTAAATTTTTATCCGGTTTTCTAACACATTTTCAGATCTTATTAAAAGCTAACAAAGTTCTATTGAAATAGTTTTTAGATGCATTAGCCAAGAAAAGAAACAAGACACAAAACTCTTAAGATTAGAGTTGGAAACAAATTGATATGATCATATGCCTAACATGTTTGATAAGCATGTGTTCAGAACTTCAATTTATTTATCATTCTCTAATACTTTCCAACTCGGTCACTCTGCTTAAACATACTATATACAGGTTACACATTACTAAAAGTTATAGAGTATGAAATTTATTTTCTTTAATCTTAAATAAAACAAAGAAAAAGCTTTGGAAAAAAAATATTATATTACCGCAACCAGATTAAACTAATTAGAAAGCTCTGATTTAACCGCGTGACAAAATAAAACAATTTTATTGGCTAGTAAAGGTTAAACGGATGCTCAACACGGTCAAATTGAGTGAGAATTGAATCATATATATTAGTTTTAGAAAAGCTGTTGAAAAAAATTATCAATTTAAAGAAAAATATTACGCAAATGAACGGGAACCATTGTTTTTTGTTTATGATATGTAAAATAACGTTATATTTTTGCTTGGTCTTAAAACATTAGTTAGAAAAGAAGTCTCAAGTTTCAACTTTCAACCATATAAGCTTAATGTGTTGTTTGTTTATTAAGATGTTCGAAATTTGATTCGCACATCTGAATCTAAGTCTGAGGTTAAAAATTCTGAATCTAAATCAAATGACGTGTTTATTTTATAACAACATCTGAAAAATCTAAAAAAGCAGTTTTATTTCTAAAAAAATAATAATAAATTAAAAAATTAAAATAAAATTAATAAAAAAACTAACTATCTTGGTAGTACACAATTTACTACGTCTAATACAAACTTGACAACATTAACAGACAAAAACTTAACTTTAGTCAACAGTTTTTTATTTTTTATAATTATTTTTTTAAACAAAACTTTAGTTAATAGTTGTCAATACAGAAGTTTACTACCTCGTCAAACATAACAAATAAACTCAACTTTTGCCTTTTTTTTTCTAACATAAACAAACTCATCGTATACACACAAGGAAATAATACAGAGTGCCAATGGATGAAGTGCAAATGTGTGGCCCTAGGTAAACGAGGGCCCTGTGCCATTGCACAGGCTACAACCACTGCACACCTTCTTCAGGTTGCTGGTATGGTGGTTACGTGGATGCCTGAAGATAACCGGTGCTATTAAGCTTTCAGCTTGGAGTTGTTTCTGAAAGTAGAAGTGGCCGATCAGTGATATAAGTTATTTTGTTTATTTTGGTTAAGAGGCAACCAGAGCACCCCTCCAGGTCGGATCCCGCAAGATATATATGCCTCTTATCACCTCTAAATGAAAACGAAAAATCAAACCCTCTTTTCCCTTAATGTCTCTTGCCAAATAAGATATTGAGGTCATTAAGAGCCTAGCAAGAGTTTTTATTCAAAAGACAAACACCACCTGTGTAAACTTCTCATAGTTTTCTTTATAAATGTACATTTGCTTTTATGCCAAAAGAAGAAGGTGTTATGCACAAACCACAAAGCTAGGAGGTATTAAGTTCAAGACCTAGGAGGAGCTCTCTTTTTTTCATTCAATAAATTACCAAAATATATAACGTGAGTTGAGTAAAAGACTTTACGTTTCTATATAACATAATTTTCATAATAGTACTATAACTATTAGTATTACTAATAATAACAAGTTAAAAAGGGTTTAGTAAAGTTTTTTCCTTGACAAGGTTTTAAGCAAGTATTGAAATTTTATATAGTAAACTGCAAAGAATGTCCCCAAATATATCAAAAATGCATGTTTAGCTACCGAAAAGATAAATTTGCAAATTATGTTACTACTGTGGATGTTTGTCTGCAAATTGTGTCCCTCGACCTAACGATCGTTAAGAAATCTCGTTAGTTACTGTTCCGAGTAGGGGTAGTTTAGTCATTTCGTGTTTCCTGCCAATTTACTCACCCACATAACTGGTTACACTCCCGATACGACCCTATTCACAACATAACTTGTAACAATGAATATAACTCTTGTATATCATGCTCTGATTCATAATTCAGTCAAACGACATTCTAATTTCCTAAAACCTTTCAACTTTGATTCCTTACTAGTTTTTAAATAAGTCCAGTGATCTTCAACATCACCCATAAATTTTTTCTAATCCTATTTCACTTTTGCAACACCACCCATACAGGGACGGAGCTAGGTGGATCCCGCGGGTGCCCGTGCACCCCATGAATTTTTTCAATGTAATGTTAATTTTTGATTAAACCATAGATTTTTCTTAAAGTTATCTTAAATGCACTCGGTCCATCGAAATATGTTTATAGTATTAGTGTTCAATTTTTTTGTGCACCCGATAATATTTAGTCTTGGCTCCGTCCCTGCACCCATAAACTTTTTCCTATTTCCTAATTACACTTAATGGATGCTATGCGCGATCAAGAGTCGACAATGGCAGAGTTTGTAACCAAGCTTCATTAGTAGAGAAGCCGAAAGAGACAAGCAACGCAAGGAGAAATTGAAACAACTATGCCCCGAACTCACGGCAGCCATAAAAGCCAAGCAACAAGCAATTGAAGTACTATAAACATCACGTTTTTTACTATGCAATAGTTGAGTACATGGGTCAGTTTTTTTGTTGAAATATATAAACATGCGTTATCAACAGTTGTTACCATATAATGATAGTCATTTCCATGATGAATAAGTTTCATGTCCCTAAACTTTATATATGAGAATTTTTGCCTTGATTATTACTACGTACAAGTTAAAGGCTTAAACCATAGACAATAAAGCTTAGAAATTAAACTTATGTACCATTTCAGTGAAATGAAGGTTTATAGAAACTTTGTAACATTCCATCTTTAGAATATTATCTTCAACATTGACATTGTAAGAACATTCCTTTTAATAAAAAAGAATCATAAATTAAAATGAATTTTAAATCCATAAAATGTTAATGAAACCCTTAATTATCACAATACGATGTTGTTACATACTCCCTAACTTCCCTCTCAACAACTCCTCTCATAACATTCCAAAACCCTTCTTCCTCACACTCGGTACTCTTCTCCGGGCGCCTACATTCACCCATCCCCGGAAGCCCTAACGAAAGCGTCGTCATCGGGTCCTCGACATCGGTCCCAACATTTTCATTCGACACGCTTGGAGACGACCTACAGCCATTTTCTCCAAAGCTAAAAAGCATCATTTCTTGAGTGTCAACTTTTCGTCTTTTCAACGTGGAATTCCAATGATTCTTAACCGCATTATCAGTCCTACCAGGTAATAACCTGGCAATGGTGGCCCACCGGTTTCCATACTGAGCATGAGCAGCCAGAATGGTCTCATCCTCAGATATGGAAAACGGTCGGTGCTGCACATTGGGACTCAGTTGGTTGCACCAACGGAGTCTACAAGACTTACCTGACCTACCCTTTATGTATTTGCTAATAAGTGACCAGTTTTTAGGTCCGTAAGAGTCTACAAGTCGTGTCAAGACTCGATCTTCTTCAGCGCTCCATGGACCTTTTATTTTACTAGTTTTGTTTGAATATTCGGGTTTCAAGCCCGAATATGATGAGTCTGTTGATTCTGATGATGACGAAGTAGCTGATGAGCATCGATTCAGTGGTTCCATGGTGTGTTTTTGTATTAAGAAAACAGTTTGTTAAGAGGTTTTGGAATGTTTTTAAGTGAGTTTGTGAGTGTGTGTCTTTATATATAGAGATTGAAAAAGGGAGTGGTGCATGCACATATGAAGAAAATGGGGGGCAAAGAAGTAGCTTCTTGGAAATTGTCTTTTGTAAAGTTAGTTCAAGTTCTTTTATTTAATGGGGTGTTAAATTAAAGTAGATCGTATATGATTATTGTGATTTAATAATCAGAATTAGATACTCAGATTCTTCACATATATTATAACTAATGATGTCTTGCATAATACAGTAGTATAATACATTTCTTGAAAACTAATAACCCCATACTCGTTTATTCAAATATTTCTATTAGAACATTTTAATGCTAACTGAACGACATACGGGTCTCGGAGAGGTGCGCAATAAGTGTCGTCGCACATGGCCTTATTCAAAAGGGGACACAGTTTTATTAGTTTTGCGTATAAATACGTATAATATTAAACATATATAAGTTATATAATTCAAATTTATATGCAATTTATCTTTATTTTACATTTATAATGGGGTCTGTTAGTTATTATTGATTAGCGTGTTGAACGAATTAAGATGATCAAGATTTTCTTAGTTTAGAGGTAACATGATAAGTCGATCATGCTGTCCTATTTTGTGTGTGGTTGGACAATATTGTATATCGTGGTGATTTCGACAAGAAAATGTCTCTATTCATAGATATTAGATACCACTTGACTGGTAGTAACACCAAATTTCATCACGTATGTTGTATCAAATGACTTTTTAGTTATTTAACTTCTTGTCGCAATTTTGTGACTGAACCAATACGAGTATCATTATTCATTAAAGTATTCAAATCAAAATTAAAATGAAAAATGGAAGGACATAACAATACCAGCATTATCACCCTTAAAAATGGAGATATGTATAATTAAGCTTATAATATGTTAATAACTATACCTAATGCATAAAATGCGTAAAACATGAATGTTTTTGTGGTCTGTTGGTTGGAAGATTTTGATTTAGTTTAGTTTTTGAATGCTATATAAAATGTTTCCAGCTTATTCTCTCGCATTTCGTGGATCTTTCCTTTCCACGTCACTTGTTTGTTTTTAGTCGTGTTGGCGTTATTTAAATATTAACATTTTGATTGTTGTAGATTGAGAAACAACTAAAGAATAGTATACATACATCGTTTAATCATTAGTCATGATAATTGGAGTAAATTCTTCAAATGAGTTGCTCAAAATTACACTTTTGGTTCTCCTATCAAACTGGCAGGGGCCTTCTAATATAACGAGTTTTCTTATTTTGTTGAACTTTTAATTCTAAGAAGAAAGCCCAGTTCGAATTTAAGATACCTTACTGGTTTTGACACGTTTTATTCAAATGTTGAAAACACAAACAGGGACCAGGGACCCGTTAACAGGCTGTAACAATCTCGTTAGTTCGATTTTAATGTCTATATATCTTTAACTTCTTTAATAACCTCAGGACCCCAGTTTCAAATAATGTAGTGTCCCATATACCGACCTTGTTCTACCTTAAAACAAAATAACTTGGCCGTCCAATAACACCAATAATTAACTTTGATTAGAGACCAGCGAACTGTTAACATGTTTGACGAAAACACAATTGAGAAAACGATAGTGTGTGCAACTAATTAAACTTTTAGCATAGCACGGTACTAATATTATAATTAGTCTATAATTCACTTGCCTTTGTAGAACACAAAATTAGTCTATAACACAGTGTTTCTTGCTAGGATGGTTGGTACTTGATTGTAGAACACCAGAATCATTGGTGGCATGAACGAATTTTAGTGGAGATCGGGGAGGGCTACTCCCCTCTCAAAACTTCGTGTTTTTACTTATATTTTAAAGAAAATACAACTTTGGCTTTTCAAATTAAATGATATAGCACTCGGCCTTCCTAATAAATTTACTCAAGTTCCGTCTATGATTAGTGGTCAGTAGGGCCGGTGGTCGGTAGGATCGAGTTAGCGTCGTTGAATACTGTTTTCTTGCTAGTTTGTTTATTTATATATTAATATATTTTACATTTTCTTTAAAATAATAATAATAATAATAATAATAATAATAATAATAATAATAATAACAATAATAATAATAATAATAATAATAATCTGTAACACAATTTTAGTAAGTGTTTAACCTTCTAATTCTATATTCATGTGTCATGATTTGTTGTAAAATCTCTGATTGCACCAATAAGAAGTATAATAAAAATAAGTGAAATGTTCTAGTTCTTTGATTTAAACGTTAATGATAAACGAGCACGAATAAACAATTGTTCGAATAATTCATTAACAAATCCTAGACAAATAAGTTCCGTTTCATCTTTTACAAAGTCATGTCACATACTTTAACATTACTTTCTAGGTAGTAAAGAGACCCCCATATCATTCTAACATATTCTGAGCATATATTCTTTTATCTTATGAGAATAGAAAATAAACGAACAAGATTTTAATTTATCTAGCTTGTCACAGAAACATACTTTTGATGTGTAACGTATAATTTGTTATCCCTTGTGGACGTATGGTCCGGACTGGATCTTACATGGGCCAGGTCCGGCAGACAGCGGCTCACTCTATGCCTAAACCCTAATCCATGCCCTATAAATACATGGCTGGAACTCCCTTCTTAGGGGCAGAATACAACAGGCTATCCTAAAACTAATTCTCATATATGCTACTACGCATCGACACTAACTTGACCGTCGGAGATGGATCCCGGGGCTACGGCTTCGGGTCCACTCCTAACGGGTTCTCTTTGTTGACAGGTCTATTTAGGGCTTGAGAAGACGACTAACGGCCCAAGGAGAGTCGTTGAATCAGTCCGCGCCAGATTATGCATCAACAAGTGGCGCCATCCGTGGGACATGATTACGACAAGTTTCGTGTTCTCACATTACCGGAAAGCAACCATTGAGTTCAAAAGCCGGTAACTTTATTTTTTGTACGCAACACACAAATATACGGCTGTGTTCCACGAATTATGTTTTCTTTTGGTCAAAAATATACGGCTGCTCAAAACCCAAAAGACATGACACTAAAGGATAAAACAAAACTTATTATGTTTTCTTATTCCTTAATTTGTCTCTGTGTTCCACGAATCTAAAAGGGACAAGAAACAATATAGTAATATGGATGGTAATGATTATCATACCTATGCATACTGATGATTTTCATGCATGCATTTAATTGCATCCATTGGTTCTTTATTTCTTATACATGCATATGTAATAAAACCCTTTGTGGGTTTTGGTCGTGTAATGATCCAAGTGATCAAGAACAAGCAACGTGTTTCGTTGTTTAAGGGAAGCAGCAAGCAGTAGACGTATATAACAAAGATTGGTATGTTTGTTTATTTGTCTTATCTCTTTCATTATACACGATTGATTATATATCACTACGGTAGATTTACAACAAGTAAATCTCGCAATATCTTTTAAATATTGAAAAGATTTTATGTAAATCTTTTTACTTGATAAACACGATTTTACTTATAACTGCATTAAATCCGCACGATCGGACCTACTTTATCTTTTAGCCGCGAATTGATTCGCGCATATAATGTTTTTTCGGTTGGTATGCCTGTCCGCGCTAGTTTTCGTGTTCAAACAACGCAGTCACGATAAATCTACCCGCGTTAAGCCATGCATTCGGACATCTTCGCAGATTGGCGCCATGAGCGCACTGTCACGTACAGGCACCACGATGCTAGTCAATCGCCATGAGCGCACGAAGACAAAAAGCCGTGGTCATCTGCGATCATCCACAAACGTTAGAGTCTATGCGGTCACGATACATCCATCTGCGTCTGTACGTGCAATTGAAATTATTAGTCGCGGTCACGGTACATCCATCCGCGCCATTGTTTTTATTAAAAAAAAAAAAAAAAGATCAATAAATCGCCATGAGCGTACTGCGTTCGCAGATTAGCCACATGCTACTTCTCTTATATATTAATTATATATGCTATGTGCTATACTTTTGCTACGCGCTAATCTTTTACCTCATTAAGTTTTATATGTTGCGATTCGCGGCATATACTTTTAATATTTGCATTAAGTGTTTTTCAGGATTTGAATAACTAAGTTAAATGCTCCTACACGAGTAGCACCATCCAACTTGGGGGGCTACCAGCGTATATACTACCATTGTTTCCGTACAAGTCACGCAGGCATATTTGGAAGCAGATCGTACGTAAGAGGTATTACAAGCCCGGTACAAAGACGGATTTAAATATTCGCACCATCTTGCCGCAGGGGAGACGTCCTTTGTCGGTTGTAAAGACGAATGTAATGTTCGCACACAGCGCGCACAACGCGCACCTTTGTTGCGCACTGCGCACATCCTTGTTGCGCACAGCGCGCACTTCTGCCACAGAAGAACGTCTTCTGTTGCGCCATGTTGCATCGCTGCTGGTACAAAAGGTACGCCCTTACACAGGATACAGCATGCGGAATCCACCTTCACCATTGTGAGACAATCACAATCGCAATCCCAGTTCGCACTTACGCATTTGGGCTGCGCAGTATGGTCTGCCCCATGTGCGCACCCGAGTTGCGCACACATGGTTGATTGGGCCTACGCGGCTATGAACAGAACTTAAGTCTAGCATAACATAGCTACGCACTATGTCATACTAAACTTGGGGGGCTTGTGGACGTATGGTCCGGACTGGATCCTACATGGGCCAGGCCCGGCAGACAGCGGCCCACTCTATGCCTAAACCTTAATCCATGCCCTATAAATACATGGCTGGAACTCCCTTCTTAGGGGCAGAATACAACAGGCTATCCTAAAACTAATTCTCATATATGCTACTACGCATCGACACTAACTTGACCGTCGGAGGTGGATCCCGGGGCTACGGCCTCGGGTCCACTCCTAACGGGTTCTCTTTGTTGACAGGTCTATTTAGGGCTTGAGAAGACAACTAACGGCCCAAAAAGAGTCGTTGAATCAGTCCGCGCCAGATTATGCATATATAGATTATGGGTTTAAATTTTACTAGAGTTATTTGTAAAATTGTTATCCGTCTATGTAACTTATCCCTCATATATTACAAAATCATTAATACTAAAAATGACAACATTAAATTAACTAATGAATTCACCGGCAATTATGTGTTATTAGAAACGTGCTACAATTTCCACTCACCTCTACTAATACTGAAAACGACCCCATAAGAAATCATACAAACATCCTTTAAACTTTTAATTCCAATCTTGCCTACCTAGTCCATTGTCTTATGCCACGTGGGGGTTTGCCAACATTTTACTGTTAAGTGACCCAAAATCTGAAATAAATTATTGTATACCGTTCGCCTACTGTATACCACCCATCTTTAAATAGGCCCCATGAAAGAAATTTTCAATTATAGCTTTTTTTTGCCCTCACACACACAGGTTAAGAACAAAATGGACGTACCGCTGGATGTGTTCCCTTTAGCCGTATACAACAAAAACCCTTTTTTCCTCACCTTTTATAATTAGATCCTGTATTAGATTTTCTGTGCATAAACTAAACGTTACTCAAGTGTCCTTCTGACCAAAAGCTCACTAGTTAAGTCGGCCTATAAATTCAAGTACCGGTACGAGATATATGTAAATAAAATAAAAGTGACAGTAAAGTGTGAATATATCTTCATCTTTGAAAAAAAAGATTTTTCAGTTCCATATATTGTCTCATACTCACAACAAGTCACACCCACATTTGTCTTTCTTAATCTTATGAACTCTTGGACTGTTGTTGACTTTTTGGTGCAGTCAAAATTGGATTCCAGTTGTATAAAGTACAGATAGTCAACAAATTGGTTATGGGTTTTTGTTCTTGCAGTTGCATGTCTTATTCACCGTTTTTTTTTTTTCGAGGGAAAGTTGGTATTAAAAGAAGGCAATTTCATATATAATTTTTCAAAAGTTTGGAAATTTCATATACGTAAATTGGGTTGTGATTTAAGTAAATGTGATGTTATCAATCAAAAGAAGAGAGTATAAGAAATTTCCTCTAAAGAAAGTTAATATCATCATCATCATCTTCACTTTTATTTCTCAGCCATCACCTGTAACTTGTAATGCTTACCTTACCCTTACACCTATATTACACTTAAACACAGACGTACATGCCTAACATAAACGCACAAAATATTTATTTGAAAACGGTGAGCGGTGGCGATGCTCACTTTCTTCTCACAAAATTGTCCTACCATGTGTGATTCTAACCAACTCTAAAAATGGACTATGCATGGTCACCGCTAACATTATGTCCGGCCTAACATTTAAAAAAAAATTATAAAACGACGATCATCTAATAAATTTAATTATCTGAGGATTATAAAAAAAAAAGTGTCCATGTTAAAGGTGACATAAGTTTTAATGTAGCCAGATGTTTAACTTTCTTTGAAAATGTCCATCTTAACTCTTAATCTCCTATTTCTCGTACAAGTAATCCGTATCAAATAAATTCTAGAGTAAAATACACCGTTGGTTCCTGAATTTGGCAAAAAACATCACGTTGGGAGAAACCTGGGCTTTTACGTCGCTGGGAGACCAAACTTGAGGGTTTTTGTGTCAATGAGGTCCCTTGACCCGTTTTCCCTCGGTCAATATCCGTTTTGCGTTATATTTCGAGAGATAATAGACAAATCACATTTTGACTACACCTCATTACCCTTTTATTCTTTCCCTCTGTATTCAATTTATAAAACCCCAATTAACAGCAACACACATAACCCAAATCACTAACAATGGTACAAAACGATAAGATGAAGGCTTTTTACAGTGGGTTGAGGAAAGAAGATTGCTCTTGAGCGTTTGGGTGTTAAGAAGGAGAAGCAAGAGGCTGCTGAGGTCGGGTTATCAAAAGTTTTTAATTTGGAAACAAGGATTCTGAATCTTGAAGCTGTGTATAAAGATCTAAAGGAAAGGAAGGAAAGGGATGACACTGAAAGTTATGGGTTTAGCTAATTGTATGTTAGGATAATAGGAAAGTTTGTAATGGTTGTCAACATGAAATCTATCAATAAAAATTTGGGTTGTTATTGTAACTGATAGTGTTTGGTTGTGCGTTGGTAAATATGTTTGATTTAAGGAAGTCAAATATATTTAAAGTGACAGTGTTTGACTTAGGGAAGTCAAACATATTTTATCTGAAATCGATCAATAAAAACTCTTGCTTTTAATAATGGCATACTCATAATATACAATTGCATTGTTATTGTAACTGATAGTGTTTGGTTGTGCATTGCTAAATATGTTTGACTTAGAGAAGTCAACAATCAAGAAGTTACATTTTGTGGTTTTGCTTATAACAGACATCAATACAGATTTTGCATTTTGTGCTATTAGGTTGTTCAATCACATTGTCAACACTAACACCATACCATTTTTTTTCATAAACAATATACCATTGTCAATACAATAAGATTAAATGCTAAAGCATTTGCATTTTGAAGACATGTAACATTATAACATTGCTGGTTATGGTTTGCACATATGTTCTATGAATTAGATGTTATTTACCACTGTGATTTGTTTTGCTGATAGAAAGGGGTGCTTGTTTTTACTGATTATACCATGCATCAGAGATACAGATGGTTGGGCTATATGACTGTGAATGACGCATGTTATGGATGCTGGTCTATTGCTTTTTGCTATGGTGATGTAGATACATAAGAAGTAGAAGTCTACCTTCATGCAGGAAATGTAAATGCAAATACAGTCAAACTTTCCAATTTGGAATTGGGAGTTTTGAATGGAAAATGCAGTCTAAAAAATCATATCCTTCACCTTCTCTGATAACAACACCACCTTTCCCTGTTTGTATTTTGCTTACACTCGCCTGCATTCGGTTCCTATCAATCCCATTCCATTTACGTCAAGTCCTAAAAGGTGTTGGACTTTTCATTCGAAAATTAGCATCTTGCTCCACCAAACCCTCAACCTCTGAACCTATGTTTTTAAGTAAAATTGTGCTAACTTTTGGGGCTTATAAGTAACAAATTTATCAATTGACTCATGTGTTTAAGGCAACTCATACAGCTTATGAATATCGTCATCTTTATTAATCAATTACAAACCATTTTCTAGGGATTGGTTAGGATCATAAAAAAAAACAAAGCCCATTTTTATTCCATAATCTCTGATAATACATTATCAAGGCTTGAACTAAAGATATCCCTATCACAGTTAAAAGCACTAACAATAGTAATTGATCCTCCTTAATACCTATGGGCCATATTCAAATAACCCGTTTGTGTGAATTTTGAACAACACTTCACCTTCTTCTTCCTGGATATCCTTAAAAGTTGTCACAAATCTGCTCCTATCCATTTTGCGAATAAGGTGGACTGTGAGTTTGTGTGTGTTTGATTGACTATGTATACGAATGCGGTTGGTTCGTGTTAATCGGTTTTCTTATTAGGGTAATATTTGTATTTTATGACCTTTTTAAGGTTTAGGAGGTCGGGTTATGGGTGGGTTTATTGGGTCACGCCAAAAACAAAAATTAAGCGTGTTAGGGAAGATTTTATAATTTCACAGTTGGTCCCTAAATTTGACTATCTTGCCGTTTTTATACTTAAATTTCCCTCCTTTTAATAACTTTACTCTTTATGATTGTCTTATTTGACATTTTGGTCCCTAAATTTGTAAGGACATCTTTATCTTTGCTGTTTAAGTGTTCATACCCCCAATCATTTTCATACGCAGAAACACACATTAATCCCAAAAACCTTCTATATACACCCAAGAAAAATGGCTCGTTTTCGACGTCTTAAAGAACTTGCCTCCGCCACAAATTATCCCTACTTCTTTAAGTCAATGGTAGTTTACTACCAAAGAGAAGATGACGAGGATATAAAATTTGTCGCTGGTCTACAAAAGTTATTTATTGTGTTGCTTCAAGTTACAAATGACACTCAAGCATTTATAACTAAACTTGATGGTTATCGTTCAACCCTTATGTCATACAAGGTTCTGGCACATCTTCACGAGGTTCAAAGGCGTGATGTGATAAAGTTGTTGGAAGTTAAGAGGTTGATTAATGACACTTATTCTCAGATGTTAGACATGAATAATTTCCTCGATGTTCTTAGGACTATGTGATTTGGTTGTCTTTTAGGGGTTTTGATGGTGTATTTTGGGAATGACATGTAATTATGTATAGTTTTATTATGGAATGAATAAACCTCTGTTAGTATAGTCTTGTGATTTTTTCCCTTTTTAATTGTTTTGTGATTCTTTTGATTCTAATAATTGTTGTTAGATGTTTAGTCCTTGCAGAAATAGTGTATTTATATCTAGATAAGGATTTCGTCCCATAAAATTTGGTCCCAATTGCATAAACTTTGGGAAGTCATTTATTCTAACCAGTTTATTTTTGAGCACTAACCAGTTTAATTTTCCCCAAATTCGATTTCAAAACCCTAAATTCTTAAATCACTGAAATTACTTAAAGACGAGTAAATGTAGATTTGGTAAACAGATTAAATGCTCTAATTATCATAGTATTGGACATAGTAAGACTAGTTGTGACAAGGAACAAGTACCAATACCACCAAAGGAAAGAAAGGTACGATGAAGAAAAAGGCATTGTGATGGCAGAAGGCAATAAGTATGCATATATTTATTTTGTATTGATTACATGTATTATAGAGGTTCTTATGTGTTTACACTGAAGTTGATGTATGACTCTATTACTTTTGAAGTTGATGAATGACGACAACATAAGGCAGACTATGGAACAAGTATATCTTGAAGCTCTTTTGGATGAGGAAGAAGAACATAAAATGTTGGATCAAGAAGAAGAACATACAATGTTGGATGAACAAGCACTCCAGCAGTGTTTTGAAGAGGAGAGAATGGTAAAAAAAACTTGTTGAGGAAAGAGGTAGACAAGAAGCTGAAAGCTAGGGTAGAGCCAGCTTATTAGGGGCTGCTTTGGAGTGGATGTAGATGACTCAATGGATGTTGCAAAATAAATTGTTTAAATGCTGTTAGTAGGTTTTACCAATGTGTAACGTTGGACACCATTATAATAATTAGTATTTTCAGGTTATTATTTATCCTTGTATTTTACTATTCACTACCGTATTTTTATTTATCACTCTCGTAAATAAACCTATTTCCATAATAACGTAAAAGTTTGACACTCGTCGGGTCATTTTTTGCAAAAGTTATTAAGAAACCGGTTACGGAAAAACCGTGTCTCAATTTTACGTTTTGGTTTAAACGACATTTACACATCCCGATATGTCCATCCAATATTCTAAACAATAAAATATGTGTTTTTCCAATCTTAAGAGATGCCTACAAGTTTTGGATTTTTACGTTTTCTGATTTACGTGTAACGCGATTTAACCCTTTTGGTTTTAGGTTTAGCGAACATTTAACACCAACCGAAACTAGAATAGTCCCAGTCTAGACATTATAAGCTTTTTAGGTTCATAATAAAAATATTAGAAAAGTTTCATTTCACTTTTCCCATTCTTACGTAAACTTCGTACAGTTTACGTTTTATACGTTTTAAACCTACGTTTTCAGGTTTTAACAACGATTACACACTCCGTTAAACTTATCACTCATTTAATACATTTTTATAGAGTATATTGATAAGTTTTAACATTTCATATAAGTTTTATATTTTTAAGATACCCGGTTTTAAGTTTTGTGATTTAAATACTTACCGTTAGCGAGTACCAGTACCAAAACTCACTCCATAAATCAAGATATTATCAAAACATAACTTGTCATCCACCATAATATATGTGGTCGAATCACATGGTGAATCACCAAGCATTGGTGGCTTGGTGATGAACCATAGAATAATTAGGCATATATGTGTAACATTATGAACCATTAGTCCATTTTTACTTCATGATGTGTAAAACCACTAAATAGCATGGTAGCTAACCTCCTCTTCATCCTATAAATAGAAAGCTCATTTCTCTTCCTTTTCACTCCGAAAATATAGCCACATACTATTATAGAAGAATACATGCTTTGATTTTCATGTTACAAGAATCATTGTTGAATCTCTTGTCAAGCTCTACATGATCCCAGTTAAAAGTTTCTTCATTTCATGATTGATTTGCAAGCCACACAAGGTGATTAGAAGAAGATTAGAAGTATTCTTTCAAGTGATCCTAAGTTGAATTCAAGAGTTTCAAGAGTTGTTAAAGCTAGGGTGTTGTTGAAGGATTTAAGTTAGTGATATTGTTCTTGTCCTAGTTTCCCTTTTTGAAGGCCAAAACTTATAAGCAAATACTTATACACCTCATCATCCATTGATTTCATGCTTGTTATATGCTATATATTGTTCTTATATTGATTATATGTTGTACACATAAATCGAATCATGAAAACAACAAAAAATGAGCCCTAATACGATTAGTAAACATTAAAAAATAAATTAGTGAAACTAGTAAACTTATGCTATATAAATGATAAAACCATGAACCCATGACCTTAAATACTCTTATGTAGTTGTAGAAGAGATCAATACAAAACCGTAGCATTTCGAATCAACTAAATTGGACTTATAGTTTGAAAGATACGCCTAGTTAAAGTTACTAAAAGAAGTATTTGAAAAAGGGTAAAAGCTTACTGTCTGGAAATTAAAATGCGATTTTGACCCCTTTTTGGTCCCAATCATGAAAAGTATAAAATACGAAAGTTGTCCTGATTTATGTTTTCTTTCAAAACTCGCGAAAGCTTGGCCCAAAAATGTAAAATGAGGGCTATTTCCTATCAAAACTTAAGTAGATTATTTTTAACCCGAAATTGTTGAACCAAGGGTAAACTTTTATGAAACAAGTTATATTTTCAAGTCATGTAACTTGCAACACTTATTATTTCTAGTAAGGATATGATATACCACAATAACATAAACTTTCTTAAGTTTATTTAAATATTTGGTATAATGTTTATCACATGTGAAAACCTGTTTTTCACACATGAAACCATGTTTGAAACTTATAAATATTTAACCTTTGGAGTAATGTTTTTCACACGTGAAAACCTGTTTTTCGCATGTAAAACATTGTTCGAAACTTATAAACATTATTGATATCATATACAAGTGCAAATTATATGTTTTACATATTAAGTACTACATTACTAGGTAACTTCATGTGAGGGGCTTCGTTTGGATAAACGTATCGACGAGTTTGCTGGATTTACGACTTAAAGTATCCTAGCTCCTCGACTGTTTACTACATGACCTCTGAATTATAATGGCTCGAACAATAGTATTATATTTAAACTAAACACGTTTTATAAGTAAGTAAACCATTACAACAACAAACATGATTGCTATAAACTACTATGTACAACATCATGATCAATAAAATGACTTATATAGACTTGTTGTATTTTATTCTAAAACCTAAGACGATATCATATTTCTAGGTTGCAAGTAGAGGTTATCCTGACTTATCCATTTGAATTCGTTAGACAGTTGATATCATTAACTCACGGTGAGTCATAGCCCCACTTTTTACTCATTTAATTATTTTGTAAACTCTTTGTGGGAGTACATGCTCAACTACTTTTATTAACAATCACGATTATTTGCAAACTGTACGTTTATCTGAACTGAATGTTGTATTAGCACTAAGTAACACTATTATTACACTTAAATCCCTATATCACAAACCACTAATCACTAGTTGAGTGATCGCGAATAGTAAGAATAGGACTATTGGAATTGATAAAGCCCGTTAGTGTTGACCCAGTTAAAGCAAACAGACACACTATATTTGAGAACACTAGGTATGACGGAAAATCATGAATCATTTGTTTGAACTAATGGACTTGGTACAATTACAATCTAATGGACTTGGTCTTATCAAAATCTAATGGACTTGGTATGATCACGATCTAATGGACTTGGTATCATCACGATCTAATGGACTTGGTATAATCACGATCTACTGAACTCGGTACAATCTAGAACTAACGGTTTTGGTACAATCTTGAACTAACGGACGTGGTACTATTTGAACTAATAACTGTATTAGAACTATGGGTGTAATACAACGTAACCCATGATGTATTAAATACTGAAAAACTTGTGTTCCGTTGTTATTTAATATAAACCTATGAACTCATTCAACCTTTGTGTTGACACTTTTTAGCATATTTATCTCAGGTCCATAACGTACGAGGATGGCACGGAGGGGCACATATACTCAAGAAGGCTATAAATTTTATTATCGTTCAAAAACTTATTTGTGAAATTTGTAAACCATGAAACTACTAGGACCTCATTTTGTAAACTCTGATACTTATGTAAATTTGAATGATAAATGTTTTAAAAACAACTCAATTAGTGTTCGTTTTCTATTATTATAACTGTTGTGCTATGAAGTAACACCCAGTTTGAATTCCGATGCGTTTACGAAATTGAGGGTGTTACAGATTGTATTAGAGCTATAGTGTTAGAAATGAAGCTGAGCGATATTTACGTGAATTGGAGTAGACAACTAGTATGCATAAAGTGCAGGGACTACTAATGTAATATTGTAATAGTTGTCTTATGTAAGGCCTATAAATACCCCTCAAGGCTTCACTTGAGGGGTGTGGGTGTGTAAGCTTATCTTTATCAATAATAATATCTTTGTTTCACCTCACATTTTCTCTACTTTCTCTCTCTAGAATAATGATGTATTTCGATCAACCTCGTCCTCCGGAAGGTATTTCTTGGTCATAACAAGTGGTATCAAAGCTAACCGGGGGCGAATCGTGGTGTTTTTGGGTGAAAAAAGTGAATCTGGGTACTGTTCATCGGCGTTTTATCGAGTTAGGATTTGATTTTATCGAGTTAGAAGTAGTATACCGAGTTAGTGTATCGATTTATGCTGTTTTAGCGAGTTAGAGCTTTCTGTTTTTTCAAGTTAGCTATTGTATCGAGTTTCTTACTTTGGCGAGTTTGCCATTTTAGCGAGTTTGCTAAATCACCTTATCGTTTATTGAGTAAGGATATCAATTGGGCTTACCTAAATGAAACTCTGCCAAAATTGCTCTAGGTTATCGTGTTACAAAGAGCTTATCGAGTTACAAAGATCTTATCGAGTTACAAGAACTTTACCGAGTTACAAAGTTTATCGAGTAAGCAAAGGTTATCTAGTATGCAAAGGTTACCGAGTTAGGAAATTTTACCGAGTTAGGGACTATTATCAAGTTAGCAAAAAAAAAAAATGGCACGAAATTCAAATTTTGGTATAACGTTGAAAATTTTGGCCCGAAATTCAAATTTTTAGGCCAAAATTCAAATTTTTTCGGTAAAATTTGGCTTAAAAATTTTTAAAACTCAAAATTTTCTGGTAACCTTAGCATTGCATTTCATAGTGATTTCCAAATTATGGGCGAGAAAATTTTCCAATTCAATTTTTGGAGGGAAAATCTGAAATCACTACGAATCAACCAGATTGAATTTCAAGCTTCACCAAAAACACACCACGTATAGCTTAAAAGATCTTGATCAAGATTCACCAAAGATCAATGGCTAAATTTTGAACGTTATCAAAAGGTGACTACGGGGATAATTTGTTTATTACTTATTTGAGCTTGAAGTGACGTTTCACGGGTGCGTGTACTTAGTATCTCAAGGTCTAGGGGTTGGTTGGGTGCAAGACTTTTGGAGATCCTTGTTTGAGCATTTATGGAATAGTGATTAAGACTTGGACATCTAGCTATGTGTGAGATCTATAAACGCATAAGTTGGTTCTTAATGCTCACAATAGCTATCACTTTAAGGAGTTACATTGTAGTGCTCAGTGTCACAAAAGGTTGTGGATTGTTCAAGAGACGGATATACAATAAAGGATGGATGGTTGGGTATATGCCACTACCTATATTGTAAGGAGTAACGTTGTTGTGCTCAGTATAGGTTCTTAATCAGGATAGTACAAGTATAAGTCACAAGTCTGGGGAATTTTACTTCACATTCAAGTTTGTCATATCGGGTTGTCTCCACACGTGGTCACTTACTATTAGCCAGTGGAAGTGAAAATAGGTTGATCTGAGATGAATTGTAGAGAGAATAGTTATTGCCATTTCACTCATGGGGTATTGATTTGTATGTTGCTTCAAGTTGATATGTTTATGTACACATATTTTTGATGATTCCGAGAGATCGTCATCATCCAGGAGGGAGAAATGTGTACATCGGGGCTTTTATTGAAGAACTGGAAGCATTCTAAGTGAGTTGAAGATGACGATATGATGCTCCCCAAGCAAACCTGTGAAGAAGTTATATATTATCAGTCTAAGATTCATTTTCCGCTGTGCATGACATGATATGAGACTGAAGATAATTTGGGCAGAATTCAAAGATACTTCTTCAACAAGCATCAAGGTTATATCAAACGGGTTGTCTATTTGGGAGGGAGCATGTAAAAGAAAAGGGCTTACTAATTGGGAGGGAGTAATAACCCAATTAGATTAGCAAGTGATTCGTCTACAAGTAAAGAAAGATTGCTGAGGATATTTATGAAGAAAAGAGCTATGAAGTCTTCCTCAGCATTGCTGCACTTAATTTGATTGTTTTATTTTACTTGTTAGGAATCATTGTAACCAATTCACATATATCTCCAGCTGGAGGGAGATTGTTAGAAATGAAGCTGAGCGATATTTACGTGAATTGGAGTAGACAACTAGTATGCATAAAGTGCAGGGACTACTAATGTAATATTGTAATAGCTGTCTTATGTAAGGCCTATAAATACCCCTCAAGGCTTCACTTGAGGGGTGTGGGTGTGTAAGCTTATCTTTGTCAATAATAATATCTTTGTTTCACCTCACCTTCTCTCTACTTTCTCTCTCTAGAATAATGATGTATTTCGATCAACCTCGTCCTCCGGAAGGTGTTTCTTGGTCATAACATATAGTTATATAGAAACGGGTCTAATTGAAACCTAAACTATAACCACTTTTTCAGTGAAACATTTTATAGCATTTCGCTCTCTCTGCCTTCCATCCTCCAGACGATTATGCGGCTTATTGGCATTTTATTCTATATGAATATATTAACTTATAACACATAGAATTCTGAGACGGAATTTCTTTTAAGGTGGTGAGACTGTAATAATTCGTATTTTCAGGTTACTATTTGATGCGCGTGCTATGTCACGTTTATTATAGGGTTTTATTTTGCCTTTTCAAGTTTTACATTTATAACTAGCCGACTTATCCTATAACACACATTAACGAGCATTGTACCCGGTCAATATGCATATAGTGGTAAGTAGAGTGTCGATCACTAAGAGTGGAACGTAATATCTAGTTAGTCTAATCAATATTTTAAATATACTAAGTTAGTTTTACAATCTAATCTAATGCAAAGGGGTTTTAGTCTGAGAGACTAGCGCAATTTTGGTAGATTAATTAAACTAATAAAACTAATGAGAACAAATCAGCAAAGGGCGAACACGTACTGACTCCTCCCTTGTAGTCAGTCCAAATTAACCAAGGATGCTCAACAGGTCAAACCTGAGGGAGAGGAGTGCAAGATATTAAATCCGTGGAAGTACCGGGAAATCCCCGGGTCGTTAAGTCCCAACGAGATTGAAATTGTGTTTGAAAAATGTTTACGGGAATCAGTGATTGGGAATAGTAACAGATAATGATTTGGAGTTAATTACACTACTGATTTGATTGATATTGAGACAAATAAACAGTATGAACACTTACAGTATTTCAGATGTATACAAACGTAAGTAAAATAAAAATCAGATACGATTACAAACAGATAAAAATGTGTGTTTTGAACAAATTTAAACTAGAGGGGGGTGAAAATGAAATTTTTACAAACTTAATATTAAAAGAAAATTTAATTAAAAAGAAAATTATTTTTTTTTGTTATTTTATTATTTAATATTAATTAAAAACTAATTTAAACTATTTAATAATTAATAAAAACTAATTTATATCTAATTTAAATTTAAGAAAAATACTTAAGTGACTTAGAAAAATATGAAAATTTTTACAAAACTAATTAACCATCACAGGAATCCTAAAAAATTATAAAAAATTAAAAAAAAATAGTTTTTAAACTAATTTACTAATTATTTACTTATTTAATAATTAAAATCTATTTCAACTAATTTAATTATTAAAAATACTAAATGAACAGTGAAAATTCTTCTGAAAAAACTTTACTAATTATAAAACATAGGAAAAATATAAAAAGCTACTTTTACTTATAAATAAGCAGAAGGAAAATTAATTTTTTGATTTTTTAATTAAAACTAATTAAACTTAATTTAATTATTATAAATACTAAATTAACTCAGAAAATTATGAAATTTTTTCTTTAACTATTTTAATATATTGGAAACTTAGAAAAATTATAAAAATGAAAATTTCTTTTTGAAAAAGCTGAGCAATAAGCCAAATGACTTAAATAGAAGCTATCACTATTTTTAAATTTATCTTTTTCTGGATTTTCTTTTACAAACCTACTTAACTACTGATTATAAGAAATTTTTACAAAGGCACTTTTATTAGAGCTTATTAAAAGCAGTGTGCAAGTCAAAAAGTAAAACAGAGTCCTAATAAGCTTGGAAAATTGGATTTTTGATGCAATAAGCTGTTAATAAGCTGCAATGAAGTAAATAAGCTACAAACTACTGAATGGCATACAAATAAGCTGAAATGAATAAAATAAGCACAAGAAATAAGCCAGATGATCAAATAAGCACTTATGTAAATCACACAGGCCAAATAGGCCAAAAGTACCAACTGCAGCCCTCTGTGGGGTCCACTAGGGGGGTCAGAGGTCCAAAACAAAAGATGATATGAAAAGTTGACCTGAAGGGCTTTCAAATAAGCCAAGGTCCAGGGCTTATGGCGTAATAATGAGCTTATGACGAGCTTGTGAAAATGGGGTGTCTAAGCTGAGCACTCAGTATACTGAGTGCTATCAGTACAACTTCAATAGCCAAATAAGCTAATGGCAAGGGTTCACAGATCCAAAATAAGCATTGGTTTGTTGAGTGGGACTGAAAAGCTATCTAAAAAGCCGATGGTGAGGTCTGGAGCCCAGTGGTTAAGCCAGAATGAGCTTATGAAACTTGGGTGAAACCCTGGTGTAGGGGAGGATGTTTGCCTTGCTAGTCCAAATAAGCACTTACACAAGCCTAAAAAAAAATCTTAAAAATAAGCCAATGATGGATTTCAAAAGTTAAGCTGGTAGACTTTAACTAGTAAAAAGCTTGAGGCTTAATTGTGAACACAAAAATCAAGAAAATTCGTGGAAAAAGTGGTTTTCTTCCTAACTATGCAATTTTGACTTTATAACTTGAACACCTAAGTTGACTATTATGAACTTTGATCTAATCCTAGTGACTGAAATGATATGTTAAGCTACAAGGAGACTAAATTAAGTTGTATCTAACACTTGTACACTAAAATGAGTGATCATGAACACAAAAATCTTATCAATGAACCTGTGATGAAACTTTAAGTTGGATTTTGACTTTTTGACAAAGAGATGTTGGTTTTTATGGTTTGATTGTGTTATTAGGACCTAATGCAGGCTAGGTGAACCAACAAGACCAACAATAACAACTTTTATAACAGAGATCTCAACAGATCCAAACACCCTTATGGTTTTGACAAATTTGAGTTTTCAAAGAACAATGATGATTAGGTCTAGTATACTGATCCAGAAGGTTAATATGTGATACTATAAGCTCAAATAAGCACACAATCACCACAGATAACCACAATTACTCTATAATCCCTAAGCTACAAATTTGACTGTGAAAAAGAAATATAAAGCAATAATGAAAAATGACAAACAAGCAGGAAAGATTAAGCTTTAATATTACTAACATACACTAAATGAACCCTAAAAACACAGAGATAAGTAGAAACAAGCAATTGAACAATAAATTCAAGAAAATTAAGAAAAATCCTTACAAAATGCAATCCTGCTAAGTATCATGAACCAAGGTCAAAGTAACCAATCCTATAGGCTTCCACAACCCTCTAACCCATGGCCATCCAGAATATACCATGCTCCAGCCATCATCATCTTCTTAACCTGTATTTTTTATTTTTCTTTTATTTTTCCGATTTTTTTGTATTTTTGATTTTTATGAGCTAAACTAGTTTTTAAGGTTTCTAATAGCTTTTAAAAGCTATATAAGGAGCTTACATGAGCTTATGAGTCTCTAATCAACAACTATGAACACTGTAGCTTAAATTTGAAATTTCAAAATAAAATGCAAATATGAGAATTGAAATAGAAAGCTTGAAATTAAGATTGCAAAAAGATCAAATTATATTTAAGAAACTGAGTACAAGCTTTTAAAGCTTAAAATTACAACTAAATTTGGCTGACTAATGAAAACGACATAAGAAAACTAATATTAATCTACTACTCCTCTGCTTCTTCTTCTTCTTCTTCTTCTTCTTCTTCTTCTTCTGCTTCTTCTATTTATAGGGTATTTTAGGGCTCTGTGGGTCCCTCTGATCATATCCCAGCAATAATACAAGCCATTGGATGTCTAAAACTCATCCAAGTCCTCCATTTGGTTTTGGCGGGAAAATTGGTTTATGTACTAATTTGTATGTTTTGAGCAATTGGGGATGGTGGCATTAAATGTGGAGGTGATGTTAGGTAGATATGGTGGGGGTGGTGGGATGTGATGGTGCTAGTGGGGGGTGGTGAGGTGATTGGTTGTAGGGCAAGTGGTGATGGAGGTGGGAGGGAAAGGGCAGGGTCAACGCATGGTTTGACCCTGCGTTTTTATTAATAAGGGAAGTTGGGCTGGAGTGTGTTGGGCTTGGATGTTGGATTGGATTTGGGTGGATCAGGGGTGGGGTGATGGTTGTGTTTGTATTTGGTTTTGGATTTTGGGCTTATTAAAAAGGGTCCGTATGGTTGTAGTAATATCACAAGGACCATTCATGTAATTTCTGGATTTTCAGGGGTGTGTTTTGCAATTTTCCCAAAGTAGTCCCAGGGTCAATCTTGCCATGTTTGAATAATACAAGGGCCATAAGTGTTATTTTTCCAATTTTTGAACCTCAAAGGGCCAGATATGCCAAACTCGAAACTTGAGGGACCAATCTTGTAATTTCTTCAATCTTTTCACCCAGGGACCAAACTTGACAACTTGTGAATTCCCAAGGACTTTTGTTGAATTTTCATCCAAAATAAATGCTCAGGGACTGATTTTGTCAATTTCTGAAAGTTGAGGGACCATTTCTTCCAATTCTGCAAACTTTTGCTCCAAGGACTATTTCTGGCATTTTGTGATTCCCCAAGGTGTGTTTTGACAATCTGAGCTCAAAAGTGATAATTTGCTTCCCCGGCTTTGGCTTTTAACATGCTTTCTAAACTCGTGCTCGTTTTTGTCCTTTTTAGCCTGATTTGTGCCAATTTCTGAATTATCCGTTCCTGCACGATCACAAACACAAAAACACAATATCTTTGGCATTTATAGTTAGTTTGTGTCTGTTTTGGTCTTAAAATGGACAGAAAAAGGTGTGTGAATAAGCACACACCAAATCCCGCCAGACTAAGGTATTGGCGTGTCCTCACGCAATGGGATCATTTCACGCCCTCCGAGATAAATAACTTTCATAACTCTTTCTACTAACATTGAAGAAGTAGCAAGATGTTCAAAAGAGAGTACAAAATCATTTATTTCAGAGAATGCTCCGTTTTTCAGCTTTATTTCCTACACTAATATTTACATGCTTTTTACACTTGTTATGTGACGGGATGTTTTGACTTTCATCATTTTTCAATAATGTTTAAGGCCACAGAGTAGGAAACACAGCTCAGAGAGAAGTGTCCATACGGATAGAATTAATCGTTCCTGGTTTTTTACCAGTTCCCATGCTAAACGTAAAAACGAAGTCTGTGGAAAACTAGAAGGGGGGGGGGGTTTGAATAGTTTTACGTCCTTTTTAAAATTTATGAAAACTATTTTGTTTTAAAAACTTCGATTCTAGTTTATGTGATCTCAATACTTGCACTATATGAACAATTATATAGTAACTAACTAAGTAAGCTAATATAGTATAGGTAAATAAGTAAGTAATGAAAAGAGTTGGAGAGATCAAACCACAACACAAGGATTTATAGTGGTTCGACTACAAGGTCACCTTCCTTGTTCCTACTCCACTCCCCGAGTCACCTACTCGAGAGTTTTCTTCAATATGTCAACAAACTCCCTTATGGCGGAGAAAACCTTACTGTTAGCATTAAAAATTATATTAAAAAGTGATGGTCATTCTCATTTATTGTAACGTTGTAATATGTCATAGTTTTTGTTATTAGAATAGTCAATGGGCCTTGGTCTTGGTAAGCTAATATGTCATGAGTTAAGTTATGTAAGCCTTTATATGTAAAAGGAAACCAAGCCCAAGACCAAGCCCATGGAAAAGCCTATTAGAGCATCTTGTAACTAACTATATAAACACCTCAAAGCTCATTTGAGGTGTGTGCTTGAGTGTGTATTGTGTATGTTTTGCTTGAATAAAAGTTCTCATATTTCTTATCTCTCTCTCTCTATACATACGAAATACATATATACATATCAAGTCACCATCTTTCATCTCTACTTCATCTTTGCTTCTATTGTTGTGATAAAATTGTGATATCTAAGGTCCTACAAGTGGTATCAATCGTCTAACAATGATTTAGGAGTGTTTTTATCAAGTTTTTTGTTAAAAAGTTACACTTTTCATTCATTTGTGTACTTTTTCTTCAAAAAGTTTTGATTTTTTACAAGTTTTGGTGTTAAAGTTGTTGTTTTTATTGAAGTTTTAGTGATTCTAAGTGTTTTGGGAAAGATTTGATCAATTGAAACATGTGAAAAAAGTGGTTTTGGTTGAAAAAATCGGATTTTTCATGTTTTCTGGTCATCTTACGCGTAACTTGGGTGAATAGTACGATTTCTTAGCTGTCTACAGTACCGTTTACGCATAAGATTATGTCAAAACCCCTTTCCTACGCTTAAGTTTAGTCAAAACCCTCTTCTTACGCATAAGTTCACTTTCCTACGCATAAGATTGATTTTCTACGCAAAAGGTTGGAAGTCTACGCATAAGATTGAGATCCTACGCTTAAGTCTGTTCCTACGCATAAGGCTACATTCTACGCTTAAGTTGGATTCTACGCATAAGTTTTTTACGCAAAAGATCCTACGCATAAGTTTTCTTCAACGATCAGAGATTACTCAGTACTTCCCTGACTTGGATAAGTTTGTGGAATACTTCGACACGGGATATCTTTCAAGCTTGGACAAGTTTGAGAGATCAATTTGTTTATGCATAAACTCTAAGTTTACGCGTAAAATCAAAGTCTACGCATAAACAATATTGTTTACGCATAACTTTAGATCTTACGCATAACTTAAAGGTTACGCATAACATCTTACGCGTAAGATTATTCAAGGTTTACGCGTAAAATCAAGCTTTACGCATAAGAATTTGACTATTTGACAACCAAACTTCAAACGGCCATAACTTTTGAACCGTAACTCCGTTTTCGACGAATCAGCTGTCAAAACGACCGTAAGACCAAGAAGAAGGACACGTTGAATATCTAAAGATCATTCAAGCCAAGCTTCGAGGCCCAAATCCACTCCGAACTGAAGTTATTGAGGTTTTAAGGTTTCAAATCAAAATTTTCACCATAAAAACTTGCATCAACTTACACTAAACACAACTCCTACTTCATTGAATCGATCCAAGAATCAACTTTATCAAACTACACTTTATCAATGGCTACTCAGCAAGATATTCATGCAACTGGTGCAAAAAACCGACCTCCAATGCTTGAAAAAGGTGGATATCTCCCATGGACAAGCCGAATGCTTCGTTACATCAAAACAAAGCCTGATGGTAAATTAATGATCAACTCCATTACAAATGATCCATTCAAGCCACGACAAGTTCAAATTGAAGGTAATCCAAATACAACACCTCCTACTCAACCATTTGTGCGTGAACAAACAAAAGCAGATTACACAGAGGAAGACAAGAAGCAGATCGCCGCTGATGATATGGCAATGCATTTAATCCAACTTGGATTACCACGGGAGATTTTTGCTGCGGTCGACAGCTGTGAAACTGCTTATGCAATGGGGGAACGTGTTAGAAGGATATGTCATGGAACAGAGATTGGACAACAAGACGTTGAGAACAAACTTCTTACTGAATGGGAGAACTTTACATCCACTAAAGGTGAACAGATGGAATCATACTACACAAGGTTTTGCACTTTGATGAATGAGTTAATCAGAAACAAGTTGACACCTCGAACAATTGCAACAAACATCAAATTCATCAATAACCTTCCAGAAGAATGGGGTCGTTATGTTACAATTGTCAATCAAACAAAGGATTTACATAAGGTGAATTATGATCAATTCTATGACTTTTTGAAGCAAAACCAAGCTGAGGCTAATGAAGTAAGGAAAGAAAGATTGGCAAAGAATCATGATCCTCTTGCATTAATTGATACTACACCAACACGCTACCAGTGAACACACAACAATCATCATCATCTTCCACTCACAACTACTTGCAACCATCATACGTTCAACAACCAACACTGGTCTACCAACAACAGTTCTACCCACAGCAACAACAACATGTTATTCCACAACAGCAATACCCACAATTCACTGAAAATGATGAAGCTTCTGCAGCATTGACCCAAGCATTTGCTTTTCTGTCAAAGGCATTCCAAGGACGTTATTCTACACCAAGAAACATCAACCAAAGGATTTCATCGAATACTCACAACAGGCATATCGCTCAGCCGAGTTTCAATATGGGCAACGCAGGCCAAATGGTTGGAGTTTATGGGAATCAGCAAGGATATGCTACTGGAATTAACATGGGGAATCAGAATATGCTGCATGCAGGGAATCAGAATGCAGAAAATCAGTATGGTCAGTATGCAGGGAATCAGATGGGTCAGTTTGTTGGAAATCAGAGGGGTCAAAATGTTGGTAATCAGGCAATGGGTAATCAGAATAGAAATGTTGCAGCTCCAGTAGTTAGGAATTTAGGAAATGTAAATCAGGGTAATCCGGTAAAGTGTTTCAACTGTCAGGGTGTAGGTCATATGGCAAGGAACTGTCCTACTAAGCCGAACAAGAAAGACACAGCGTATTTGCAGAAAGCATTACTGTTGGCACAAAAGAACGAGGCAGGGTTTCAGTTGAACGCAGATGAGAATGATTTTATGGCTCTTATGGATGACATGGAAGATAGAGAAGATGTCGATGCGAACTGCATATTCATGGCGAATCTTCAGGAAGCTAAGTATGACACGGATTCTGACACACTTCCTGTTTATGACACCAATGCACCATCTGAGGTATCAAACTTCAACACATGTCACAATAATGATATATTTGATATGTCTCCTCATGAGGAACAGCATTCTGAGAAGCTAGCACCCACTTATGATACATACCTGGACACGCCAAGTAGTAGCAATACTCCTTCAGCAACTTCAGATATGAATCATAATGGAGACTTCGTTTCATAGCATGCTGAGAATGATGAGGAAACACGTGCTTTATTTGAATCATTATTGAATAATTGTCGTATTGAAATTGAGAATGTGCAAATGGTCAATCGCGATGTTAAGGCCGCGAATGTAAAATTGAACGCTGAGCTTGAGAGTTACAAAGAAAACGTTAAAGCTTTTGAATTTCATAACAAAAGATTGTCTGAATTAGAAACTGGTTATCAAAATTCCGTTTCAAGGGAACAACAATTGCAACTCAAGTTTGATACACTTGATGTTAATTCTTTCAAGAAGATAAAAGCTTTAAACGCGGAAATTTCTGATTTGCAAAACCAACTTTCTAAACAAAAATCAGCTTATACCAATCTTGAAAAAGAAAGGGACGAGTTGAAAAAGGAATTTGCAAAGAAAGAAGACAAACTTTTGGCCGAAATCGTAGAGTCAGACCACATGATTACACATCTAGAAGAATTAGTGGTTAAGTCGGGTCAGTCAAGTCAAACAATGAAAATGATTTCAAATCAAACTAATCCGATTTACCATACGAAACATAAAATGGCTCTTGGAAACAACACCCCTTGTAATCTCAAGAAAGCTCAGCAAGAACAGAATGTTTTGTACAATGGTAATGTGATTTACACCAAACATGATCCTCCCGTCGTTCGGGATTCTGTGCAAACGATAGAACATGTCGAAGAGAGCATAAATAAAATGAAACAAAAGGATTTGAAACCCATTGATTACAACAAATTGAACAAACTTTCGGGAATTACTTTTGTTCCACAAAAAGAACCATCTGTGTTTTCCATAAAACGACCATTTTCAAAAATGTTTTCTAAGAAAGTAATTGCTTCCAAATCTCTTTCAAAAATAGAAAAAATGTCTTCTAACAACACTTTTAATACAAGTGAGGCTAGAGACATTCTGGATGACTTTAAAAAGAGAATTCAAGAACTTCAAAATATTGTTGCTTCTAAAACTACAATCAATATTAACAACTGGCATTCCAGTTTTCATATTGAGCAGAAAAAAGTTTTTGAAAACGAAATTACTATCCCACTGAATAACATCAGTGCGAGGGTAATCCATTTTGAACAAGCTTTCTTAAAAAAAACGGCCGACTTTGTCAAGGACCATAAATCCCTAGTAAACGAAGCTAATGATACTCGTAAAAACATGAATGTTTTGTAAAACCTAAATGATTCTCTCTTCGAAGCTGTTATGACCACTGATATTATGTCCATCATTTTACAAACATATTCGGTTCAAGACGATGAACGACTAAGAGCTGAGACCTCCGCAATTGTTTCAAAATATGAAAATGCTCTTATATAGCTTGAAAAAGAAAATGTTTCATATTTTAAACAACTTGATCGGAAAAAGGAAGAATGCAAGTATGACAAATTGTCGTATGAGCGTGACTTAAAGAACATGAAAGCGCAAAATGATCTGTTGAGGGCTCAGCTTGAAAGTCAAAAAGGAAAGGGTGAGGAAACTAAGTTTGCAAAACCATTGACTTCGGAGAAACCAAATGTTTCAAACACGGTTCAAAAACCAAAAATGTCAATTTCACAGTTTGCTCCAAAAGTCGATGAGAAAAAGCATTTGACAAAGCCAGACACTCCAACACCCTTGCCCAAGAAAAGTGAAAATGAAAAGATTGTTAATAAAGGAAAAGCGGTTGTCGAAACACCAAAAGTGATAGCACCTGGCCTTTTTAGGATTAGTCCCACTAGTGCGTCTACCTCAACATCTAAGACAAATGACAAGTGCATAAAGGCTAATTCTAAATAATCTAGGGATGCTAAAAAGGACAACAATATAAATCCTAATGTGTGTGCCTTACCTTCTACAGTATTAGAAAGCACCTCTAGGAGCAGCAGACTAAAGCCTAGGAGCAATACAAGGAACAATAGAGTCTCGTCTGCCTCTACGAGTAGTAGCAAGAATAAAGTTGAAGAAGTAGAAGAACACCCTAGGAATTTATCGCTTTGTAATAAGAAACATGATTCATCTGAATGTAATGTCGAAAGTACTGGTTCTAATACATGTAATGACTCTGGTTGTTTAATATGCTAGAAATGTTTAATTAATGATGTTCATGATGAATGTGTTTCTAAGAATGTGAATGTTACGCCTGAACAGAAGAATGTTCCAAAAAGACCTAGTGCTAGATCTAGATCTATAGAAAGATTAGTTGCACGATTCAGGACTACCACTATTAGTCGAATGCCTAGGAACTATCTTAAGTATTGTATGTGGATTCCGATGGGTAGAGAGTTCACTCTTAAGGATGGCAAATTGGAAGTTGTTCAAAATAAAAATGTTGCAATCTTTGATGAGTGTGATTCTGCTTTTACTCCTAACCACATGGAACCAAATTCAAAACGGTTTCCAAATACAAACTCTTCTGTTCTTGGCAGGTTATCGAAATATGTCTTTGGATCGTCGACTCGGGTTGCTCCAAGCACATGACCGGGAATTTAAAGCTGCTGATCAATTTCGTCTAAAAATTCATGGGAACTGTACGCTTTGGAAATGATCACGTAGCAGCTATTCAGGGTTATGGAGATCTACAATTTGGGAATTTCTTAATCACTCGAGTTTACTACGTCGAAGGGTTGGGACACAACTTGTTTTCAGTTGGGCAGTTTTGTGATGCTGATTTAGAAGTTGCATTCAGGAAATACACGGTTTTTATTAGAAATTTGGTTGGTGATGATCTCTTAACTGGTAATTGTGGTACAAATTTGTATGCTATCGACATCAACCAAATGGCTTCTAGATCACCAATTTGTCTTATGACAAGGGCAACCGAAACTAAGTCCTGGCTGTGGCATAGACGTTTATCCCATCTCAATTTCGACACCATCAACAAGTTAGCCAAAGACAACATCGTCACCGGACTTCCTAAATTCAAATATACCAAGGAACACCTATGTCCATCATGCGAACAAGGAAAAAGTAAAAGAGCATCATATAAACCCAAAACCGTACCTAGTTCGGAAGCAAGGTTACATATGTTGCACATGGACTTATGTGGCCCAATGAGAGTTGAAAGCATTAATGGGAAGAAGTATATTCTCGTTATTGTTGATGATTATTCAAGATATACTTGGGTAAAGTTTTTGAGATCAAAAGACGAAGCACCAGGCATCATCATCACCTTTCTGAAGCGTATTCAAGTTCTATTTCAAGCTCCAGTAAGGATTATAAGAACAGACAATGGCACAGAATTTACAAACCAGGAGTTAAGAACTTACCTTGAAGATGTTGGAATCACACACCAAACATCAGTTGTTAGAACTCCTCAGCAGAATGGGGTAGTTGAAAGAAGAAATAGAACTCTTGTGGAAGCTGCTCGCACAATGCTGATTTTTTCTAGTGCACCACTATTCTTATGGGCTGATGCTGTAGCCACTGCTTGTTTAACTCAAAACCGATCCCTAGTCCATCCTAGATTTAATAAAACCCCATATGTGCTAGTGAACAACCGTAAACCTGACATCTCTTACCCTCACGTGTTTGGCGCTTTGTGCTATCCGACGAATGACAGAGAAGATCTAGGGAAGTTAAAAGCTAAGGGTGATATTGGAATCTTCATTGGATATTCAGAAAACTCGAGGGCATTCAGGGTGTATAATAGAAGAACCAAAAGGATAATGGAGACGATGAATGTGAAGTTTGACGAGATTTCACAAATGGCTTCTGAGAGACTCGCTCTAGAACCCGCGCTTAATCCAATGGCTTCTAATCAAAACGGATTAGGACCCGCACCAAACCAACAGACTTCTGGACACATCAGTTCAGGACTCGTGCCTCAAGGAGCTCAGTCAACAAACACGGATAAACCTTCAGAACAAGAACTGGAAAATTTCTTCGAGTTAATGTTTGATGAATATTATGGTGGAACTTCGACAAATGCATCTCATCAACATTCCGCTAAACCCGCTCAAAACCATCAACCACCACCACCACCACAGGATGCATCTACAACAATCGAAGCTGAAGCACCAACTACCTCAGCATCATCAACATCTACTCCAGCAACTCCAGTTATTGAAACTGATTTACCAAGAGTTGATGAGCAAAATCAAAACACAAATTTTCAAGAAGAACATACAAATAATTCAAATGATGTTGCGTTAGAAGAAGAAGAAATATTTGAAAACCCATTTGCAACAGACTCTGCTGAATCTTCTTCAAGGTTACAAGAACCACCTAACCCACATTCGTTAAACCTAAGGTACCCTTCTACATTTCAATGGACAAAAGACCATCCAATAGAACATGTTATTGGTGAACCTTCAAAGCCAGTTCAGACAAGGAGACAACTTGCCACCGATCTCGAATTGTGCATTTACATTTGCTCAATAAGCCTCAAAGAACCAAAGAATATTCGGGAAGCAATGGCAGAATACCCTTGGATTGAAGTGATGCAGGATGAAATTCTTCAATACGATTTACATGACAGTTGGGAACTTGTTGAACGACCACTTGATATACGTGTTCTTGATCTCAAGTGGTTGTGGAAGAACAAAATGGATGAGGAAATGACTGTTATTCGCAACAAAGCTCGTCTCGTGGCTAAAGGTTATCCACAAGAAGAAAGGATAGATTTCGAGGAATCATTCGCGCCTGTAGCTAGACTTGAAGCAGTCCGGATTTTCTTAGCCTATGCCGCTCACAAAAACATCACAGTCTATCAGATGGATATTAAGACTACTTTCTTGAATGGAACTCTGAAAGAAGAAGTGTATGTGAGTCATCCAGAGGGATTCGTTGACAAAGATCATCCAGACTACGTCTACAAGCTTAAGAAAGCAATTTATGGTTTAAAACAAGCTCCAAGAGTATGGTATGACGAACTATCATCTTTCTTACTTAAAAACAATTTCACAAAAGGAACGGTTGATGACACCTTGTTTATCAAAAAATTCAAAAATGACATTTTGATCGTTCAAATTTATGTGGACGACATAATTTTTGGATCAACCAATCCTAACCATTCAAAACATTTTGAAAATCTCATGAAAAGCAAATTTGAAATGTCCATGATGGGGGAACTAAAATTCTTTCTTGGTTTACAAATACATCAATCCCCTCGTGGTATTTTTATCAATCAAGCTAAATATACAATAGAGATTTTGAAAAAACATGGAATGGAAAATTGTGATTCTGTTGGTACACCAATGGCCACTTCACCAAAAATAGGTGCTGATTTGTTTGGAAAACCCATCGATCCGAAAAAATATCAGAGCATGATCGATTCTCTCATGTACCTAACTGCTAGCCGACCCGATATTCAATTTGCTGTTTGTTTGTTAGCATGGTTTCAGGCAAAGCCTACCGAACTTCACCTCAAAGAGGTTAAACGGATCTTTCGGTACCTACGAAGCACCATTAACATGGGACTTTGGTATCCGAAGGATTCGGGGTTTAATCTAACAGCATTTTCAGATGCAAACCATGCTGGTGATCAAGTTACAGCAAAGAGTACATCAGGTGGAGCACAATTTTTGGGTGAAAAGCTAGTAAGCTGGTCGTCAAAGAAATAGGATTGTACTGCACTATTAACCGCCGAAGCCGAGTATGTGTCTCTATCTGCGTGTTGTGCCCAAGTTCTTTGGATGCGGACACAGCTCACAGATTATGGCTTTACTTTTGACAGAATACCTATGTATTGTGACTCAAAAAGTGCCATAGCCGTCTCGTGCAATCCCGTACATCACTCTAAGACGAAGCATATCAAAGTCCGCTACCATTTCATCAAAGAACATGTAGAAGAGGGTACTGTTGAATTATTTTTAGTTAAGACTGATTACCAACTCGCCGATCTATTTACTAAAGCCCTTCCAAAAGAACGGGTTGACTATTTAGTTCGACGAAACGTCTTCTCGAATCTTCTTGAAAAATGTTTTCAAAATCGCTTCGCTGTAAATATTTTTGAAAAACAAAATACAAAATTTGAAAAACCAACAAAAACAAAATACAAAAATATAAAATTTTCAAAAAATATAAAAACAATATAAAATCAAAAATCCAAAAAATATTCTTCTCACGACATGTCTCTCGTATAAATCAATATTCTGTACGTTTCTAGAAATGTCATTCAAAAATGATAAGGACATGTACAGATGCTTGAACGGGAGTTCTTTAAAATGTTTTTCTAAAACATGTCGTTTCTCAAAAGTTTCTTCACAATGGCTTTCGTATACATCAGTACGAAACCCGGACCCGAACAATGACTTCTGATTATTTTCAAATCAAGGACTCGTACGTTCAATGACAAAATCTTTTTCAAAAAGTTCGAGTCTAAACAAACGAAAAAGATTTCAAGCATAAACTCGTTTTCAAACAAAATCCTTGAGCACTTTTTCAAGATTGTTCAAAAGATTTCTCAAAATCTTTCAAATGAGTGCTCAAGATAACTCCCTCAAAACCCTTAATTGATTTTAAAATGTGGGGAGTACAAAAACTAAATTGTTCCAAAATTCATGCAGAATCTGTCTTTCTCTCCAAAAAGCTTTTTTACTCAGTTGATATAAAAAATATCACAATATGATATTTTTGAGGGGGAGAAGACATGATTAAAATGTGATCAAAGATGTTTAAAGATCGTGACTGAATCTCAAAAGAGCTTGACTCAGTAAGTACCTATGAATTAACGAATCTTAAAATGTCAGTAATCGAAAAGACTTGTCCTGGACGGGTAATAATTTCAAGCTAGTCTAACTAGTGATGTAAGCGTGTCTCGAATAGGACTTGTCTGAGTAGAATGTACCGTATCGAGAGACTTTCTTTGGACTTGACCAGAACGGGTAATAATTTCAAGCTAGTTTAACTAATGATGTAAGCATGTCTCGAATCGGTCATGTTCGCTGAAAGTGGATCAATTCAAAAGTGCAAACTCCTCACGCATGTGCAAATTTCTTAAATAATTCATGAGCACATGTGAAGGGGGAGTCCTTCAAAAGAAATGCAAAACTCTCAAAGTGTCAACAATGTGTTTTATTATCATAAACACTTTGAGAGATTTTTCATAAATGGTTTCATGGCAATTATAGGATAGTCATGGAGTTATAAGGTGACTAAGGTTAGGTAAAACCGTCCTATGATCCGCCAGAGCCGGAGGGATCTACCCAAGGACAAATCCAATAGATTAGAATTAGAAGTCCTTAGGTATGATTGAAAAAAGGAGAAAATGAGAAAGGAGAAAGAAGGGGTTGAAGAATTAAAAAGAAAAGTTATGAAAAAGGGTGAAAAGAAATAGCCCTCCAAATGTTCAACCTTAGGGCAGACACCGGGTACAACTCATATGCTACTGGTTGTTACTAAGGTGACACCGGTATTGAAGCCAAGACGTCATGGACCCAGTGACGCACTGCACTAAACCTTCTAGCCACTCAAGTTCTCTTAAAAGAGCTTGTTTCATTCTCACGGGGAACCGATGTAATCTATCGACCTGTGTCTTAGAGATGGTTGATATTGAAGCAGGAGACCTCTCCCTAATCTCCACATAGGAAACCAAATGTGCACTTATCGAGTCTAGAGCCCCGAGATTCATCAAAAGATCACATAGGAACACATGATATTTTTACACTGGTTGTTCATCATTAAGGACACCAGATGTAAACTTTAGAGTCCTACGTAGATCTTAGCAATCTGCCAGAACATTTATGAGAGAATTCACACAAGTGTTTCTCAATGATTGAATGGAAACTCCTGCCAGGGTCAACATCAAACAGCCCTGACAGCAGGTGACTTTGGTAATTCTTTATGGGTTACGCTTAGTGTTCGCGGTGGTTTCAAACGGTCTACAGTCGTAGAGTGATCCCCAGCGACTCACCTAGTCATTGAGCTACTAAGTAGGTCTCGTAAGCTCCTTCGGGAATATCTGACATGGGAACGGCCTTGGTAAGGGTTAGAAGGAGTCTTCACACTATGCTGTTGACGATCTCTAATTTGAACCTGTAAGTACCGGTTGATTTATTGCTAACTGTTTTCATGCAGCTACACATCACCTCCATGGCGACGGATTCCACATGCTCATACATTCATCTCAAAGTCAAAGGAAAGTTATCACTAAGATCAAAGCAAAGAAAGGTTCAAAGAAAGATTCTACGCAATGTGAAAGAGTCTACAGAAGTAAAGTGACAAAGATCTGTGTGAAAGAACGGGAACTACAAATGCATGTATCACAAAGACTGAAGATGTATAAGCATGTTGGAATGGCAAACAACCACCATAGACACAGAAGTGACAAAAGGCAGATTGCTCCACATCACAAAAGAACAAAGAATGATGAAAAGTCAATCATCAAAGATCACAAAGCATGAAGGAACAAAGACTAAAGACTATTCTACTACGACACACAATGGTCAACAACAAAGAACAAAGAAGACCTAATCACGTGGAGCATCATTCGAATGACCACCCCTTAGAGGGAGATTGTTAGCATTAAAAATTATATTAAAAAGTGATGGTCATTCTCATTTATTGTAACGTTGTAATGTGTCGTAGTTTTTGTTATTAGAATAGTCAATGGGCCTTGGTCTTGGTAAGCTAATATGTCATGAGTTAAGTAATGTAAGCCTTTATATGTAAAAGGAAACCAAGCCCAAGACCAAGCCCATGGAAAAGCCTTTTAGAGCATCTTGTAACTAACTATATAAACATCTCAAAGCTCATTTGAGGTGTGTGCTTAAGTGTGCATTGTGTGTGTTTTGCTTGAATAAAAGTTCTCATATTTCTTATCTCTCTCTCTATACATACGAAATACATATATACATATCAAGTCACCATCTTTCATCTCTACTTCATCTTTGCTTCTAATGTTGTGATAAAGTTGTGATATCTAAGGTCCTACACTTACACACCAATTTACACACCACAACTTCGTCACAACTTGATCACAACTTCTACACAACTTCTTCACACCAATCTACTTCACACCTATCTTCTTCACACCAATCTTCTTCACACCTATCTTCTTCACAACTACACTACTTCACTACTAAACAACTTCTTCTACCTACACAACTTCTATATCTTCTAAACTACTAATTACAAGCACAACACAACTTCACAAATAATATACACAACTACTCTTCAATGCTTCTTAAACTTAGTTGTAGAAGGAGTATTCTTCTTTTGCACTTTGGATGAGAATGAATGAGAGGGGATTGAATCACTTGAAACAAAGATTAGTAATCTTATGATCAAAGGGTTTTGGAAGATGTTTAGAGAGTTTTAGATTTGAAATTTTTGTGCAAAAGGTGGGGAAAAATTCCAGGTTTAAGGTGGTATTTATAGGAGAAAAATTCTGACACAGGAGCCTGGCCGGTCCCCTTAAATCATGGTCGGTCCCCTTAATTTTAAGGGGACCGCCTCTTATAATTAAGGGGGCCACCCAGCTGTAACGGCCAGAAAACTTGTCTTTTAGTGAGGAAAGTTTATTTGGTGAAAAACTAACTGATTTTGGTTAAAAATTTGAATTCATATATTTAGTATGATTAAAACCTTTTTCTTTATTACCAAAAGTGTTTTTAAAAAATATATAATATGTTTATATAATTAAATAAACTTTGTATTAATTAATTAAATACCCCTTTGATCATGAGATGTATTAAGCACTTGTTTATCCGTACCTTAAGTGATTAAGTTAGATATAATGATATAAACTAGCTTAATACTTGTTTACGTAGTAATCTTACGTTTGATGATTTTACATTTTGTGATCGTCAAAACATAGAGATATCGAAAAATATAAATAACGTTTTTATGCATTATTTATGTCAACAATCTCCCCCTTTTTGATGATTACAAAATCTAAACTCATTAAATGAAAAATTAGTATATATACAAGTATTATTGTGAGTTTATATCAATTCTCCCCCTTTTTGTTAGCATCAAAAAGGTTATCCCGATTTAATTGTAGCTCCCCCTAGATGTATACTCCCCCTCGTTTTGAGGTCAAAAAGAAATCGAGATATGGAATTCTTGCAAAAAAATATTTAGTGGACAAGCAACATATATATATATATATATATATATATATATATATATATATATATATATATATATATATATATATATATATATATATATATATATATATATATATATAGCATGCAAGAATAGAAGTGAAACATAACCATAACCATTGATAGAATTAAAAAGGTTACAATAAACATTACATCAACAAACTAGATAATGATAAAATAAACCAAAGCTTAAATATGAAGGTCCTTTCTAGAGCTTGCCATCCAAAATGGTTTAAGATAATTTTATTTCCAAAATACCAAGCATGTTTAATTGGGTGGAATTGAATCATGGAGATGGTGATTGTGGAGGAGTGTTTATTGATGGTGGTGGAGGAGATGTGTTTGTTGTTGGTGGTTGATGCAACAAGTTTTCGATGTGCGAAAACATGTATTGTATCTCATCTCTTAGTCCGAACACAATTGTTCGGTTGTGGATGCAACAAAGGTAAGTGTCTCCATGAGCTTCAAGTAAGCTCCATGGGATGGGGTTATACGTTGGTGGGTTGATAGGGGATGATGAGAAGTGTGCATCAAGAGGTGTTAATGGTGATAATGAGAGGGTTAATGCAAGAGTTGTGTTTTCATTGGTAGGTTGTGATGGTTGAACTATTGGTGGAGGAGACAAGTGGGTGTTGATGTAGTCATTTATAGATGAAGTGGATGGTATGGAAGAAGTAGAGGTTCCATTTGTTGATGGTGTTTTGGAAGGTGCATTTGGTGCACTAGGAGATGAGCATTGAGGTGGTGGTGATGGGGTGGTGTTGTCTTCATTTGTAAGGTCAATGAATAGTTGTTTTGGTGGAATAATGACAAGTTTTTGTTTCTTGGCATTGTTTGAATAGGTGGTTCTTGGTGATGACATGATAAAAGGATGAGGTTTGATGAAGGTTGAGGATGATGGAATGTGAATTAAGCATGCAGAGGGATTATATAGTATGAAAACATGTTTAGAAATAGAATTATTTTGAAATTTTATTGTTAGATTTCAAAATCAGTTTAGTTTTTAAGGGAAATGGTAGCTGGGACTAGCAAAAGAGGTCACAAGTTGCAAAAGAAAACAGTGTAAAAACTGTTCCAGATGGCCGGTCCCCTTAAAGTTAAGGGGGCAGCCCATCTGACGACCCAGAAATCAAAAATTTTCAAAAATTTTCTGGAAAAATGTTATATTCTGTTTTGTTTTTGCAGCAAGCTCTATTTGGACATTTCACATTTGTTTTGGTCTATTAGAAAACATACATGTCATATATATATATATATATATATATATATATATATATATATATATATATATATATATATATATATATATATATATATATATATATATATACACACATAAACTAATCATGCAAGCATATATATAGATTAAGTGATAAAGAATGCATTCATAAGCATATATTAAACATAAATAAGCAAGTTATCATCCTAATCAAATATCCAAACAATTATCCAAGAAAATAACAAGTACTTCCAAATATACTTCGGACAAATAGCGCAAAAAAAATCCACGATCAAGAGACATAAAAATAAATATTGTTCAACAAACATAAGCTAAACACATCATCTCCTTTTCTTCCCGAAGATACCCTTCAATGTCTTCCCGATGGATTTGAAGCCACCTCTAACTTCTTCATGCAAACTCTTTTGTTGTCCAAGCATCTCGGTTGTAGTGGCACGCTCCACACCAAGGATTTGACGAATTTCGTCGGGATGAGGGATGTCGGAGAGATAAGAACCAAAGGTTGGTCGACAACGATGTAGAGATTCGATGTCCCACTCATTTGTGAAAACGGCTTGACCTCTAAAAGGAATTTGGAGGATTTGACCAAATTGTTCGAGAGTTAAGGTGATAAATTCATTTTGGATCATGAAGGAGATGGTGATGGCACCAAGATCATTGGTTTGAACGGTGACTTGGCTATAGAAATCGACTATGAAACGAGGAACGATGGGTTCATTGATTTCAAATAGGCAATTGAAGTTGATGCTTGTAAACAAGCGATTAATGTAGTCAAATTGAGCAAAAGCTAGATCTACTACACGTCCCTCATGAACGTTTCTATCTTCAATTTGCCAATATATACGTCCAATGGAAGGAGATGTAGTAGGGAGTTGGGAAACTTTAGGAATGTAGTTTTTAGTGTGGGAAAGATCTTCGGTAGTCGCTTTTGGCATTTTCACCTAAACACAACAATAATACAAAAGACCAAAATAAATATAAAGAAGAATAAAAAATGTATATATTTTTAAGACTTATGTTGGAACGTAAACATACTTCGACTCTAAGACGATAATCCTAAGAAGTAGTTTACCATGTTCCTTAATATTATTTTTAACTCGTTCTAGATATGTTTTACGATGTTTAGTAAGTAGTTATGGACAAATCCAAACGCCCTTTTAAACATCTTAATATATCATGAAATTTACTAGATTTACATTAGGTTGTAAAACTAGTCATTTCTTACGAGTTTCTTATGCATGTGATTAATGTTCGAAAAAGATGGTTTACATTTTGACTCAAAAATGTCATTTTTTGTACTAAACCAAGCGCTTCCTTAACTAGATTCTTACACTACAAGTATGTCAACATATATATGAATTATATATCTTGACAAGTCCGAATTACAAGTTTTAGGTTTATAATCTTGACAACTTTTTATAAAAATTATAACGACTTAATTTCGACATTATTTGGACATAATCCAAACACCCTCTTATCGTGTACAAAAATATTTTTACTTAGTCGAGAAGTATAGTTTCATGTTTTACAAGTCATAAAAATATAATGTGATTAGTTTTAACAAGTTTTTATAGCATTATTCAACAATGTGTTTACCAAAAATTTTGAAAAGGAGTGTATGAAATTCTTCAAAAAATTTTGACAAGAGGGTTTATAATTACTAGTTTCTAGTGTTAATTAAGCATCCTAATCCTAAGGGAAGCATTTAGTTATGGAAATTTCATACCCAATTCGAAAGAAATTATGAATTTGAAAAAATTATTAAAACATGCAGAAACTTGAGTTTGACCAAATTAGATGGAATTAGATGAAATGTGTTATGAAAAACTTACAATATGTAATGGTGATTGTGTTAGATGAATTTGCTCTTTGCGAATTAACCCGAATTGTGTGATTTGGAAGTGGTTTTAGGTGTTTTTGGGGTTTGGTTTTTCGTCACAGCAGTAGCAGAGGAAGGGGTGTTGAAAAAATGGAGTGTTCGGCAAAAGAAACAAGAGGAAAATCGTATTGGAACAATCAGATAGCCGGCCCCCTTAAACATTAAGGGGGCCGCCCTTCATTTGGCTGCCGGTCCCCTTAAACATTAAGGGGGCCGCCCTCCAAACTTTGATTTTTCGTGGTTTTGGTTTCTGGAAAGAACAAAAAAATATTTATATATATATTAGATTTATATTTAATCAAAAATACGTTGGAGAGTATTCGCACGAAAGGAATTACTTGACACTTTTACTTGACATTTCGTCAATTAAAATTTCTTGATCATTTCGGATGAAATTTATCAAGTTGTCAAGTGGACGAGAGAGTTGTGGAAGGTTTGTAAGTGTATATATATATATATATATATATATATATATATATATATATATATATATATATATATATATATATATATATATATATACGTATATTGTATGGGGTTTTAAGACGAGAATATATGAGGGAGACGTATGCAACGGAAGATGGGAGTTTGTTTCATCTATAGATTTTTCGACTCATCTCTCTACATCAGCATGAGTGTTGATGAACATTAAAGTTCAATAAGGCAAATGGGGGGAAAGAAAAGGTTCGTAAACGAACAATTTCTAGTTCTAGAAAATCAACAAATGAATTTTCTAGGTTATAAGATCCTAGATATAGCTAAGTGTATATATATATATATATATATATATATATATATATATATATATATATATATATATATATATATATATATATATATATATATAAAATCTAGAGGAAACAATGAGCCAAACAAAACCACATAGAAACTAGGTACTAAACTAAGCATGCATTTCTTGACAGGGAAATAAAAGGAAATGTGTACCTTTCGTCTTCTATGCGTTTATCTTCAAAGTCTTCAAGGAATAGTCCGAATAATAGGTGACAACTAAAATTTCCATGTTTGAATGGCGAATTTTCTACGTTGGTCCCCATTGTCTCATTTGACCAAAGTTATTTGATCCGAACATGTTTTGTATTTGACTTGGGTGCATATATGGTGGAAACATTCCCCACGGATTGAAGTTTCACATTTGTTGATTATTGTTAACGTTTCGTCTATTTTGGTTTGCTCTTGGTTGAGGTGTTTTAGGTCTAGGGTAAGAATTATTTGGTTTCTTAGGTGGTGAAGTTTTAGATCTTGTTTTAGGTTTAGACGATTTTACCTCTGTTTTTAAAGATGGTTTATAAAATGGTTTTATTTCTTCATCACTAGCAAGAGGTATTTTCTTATCATTTATGAGTATATACTTAGGACTAGATTTTGGAGGTTTTAGTTCCTTGAGTTCACTTTCAAATCTAACATTTTTAATTTCACTTGTTGAAGCTTCAGTTGAGTTAAATCCTAAACCAGTTTTATCTCCGGATACTCTTTGAATACTTATAATTTTACTAAGTGAGTTACTACTATTTTCAAATTTATCAAGTTTACAAATTTCTTCCCTAAGTTTGTCGTTTTCACTTTTAAGCTCTTGACATGATTTACATTTTTTAAAAATTTCTTTACCTTTTTCAAGTTGATGTATTTTAATTTTTAGTTCTAGTACTTCATTTTCTAATTGGTTGTTTATGTATTTTAGTGATTTGTTTTTAGCCATTACTTGTTGTCCTAGTTTGCATAATCTATTGTATTCACTATCTAAATCTTTTTTATCTAATGATAAATTTTCATCACTAAAGTATTCGGTTTCGGAACGTACCTCACTTGATGTCTTTGCCATGAGACACTTTTCTTCCTTTGTTATTTCTTTCTCATCTTCATCGCTATCACTCCAAGCTCCTCCAACAAATGCTCTTTGATTTTGATCTCTTGTCATCATTGGACATTTTCCAATGAAGTGATTCGGATCACCACACTTGAAACACTTTCTCTCATTCTTGTTATACTTGTCATCATTATTCTTTTGAGGTGCTTTCCTTTCATCGTGTGGTTGTCTAACGAATCTTCCTCGCCTTTTGAAGAATTTCTTGAAATCTCTTACGGCCATGGCAAATTCTTCGTCATCACTTTCGGAAGATGAGCTATCTTCGTTGTTGGATTCCTTTCTAGCTTTCAAGGCGATTGACTTGCTTTACTCTCGTTTTCCTTTAACAATTTCGGAGTCCTTCTTTATAATTGCTTCGTAGACTTTCAAATTTCCAATGAATTCATCAAGTTGCAACGTTGACAAATTCTTTGATTCTTCAATAGCCGTCACTTTAGCTCGCCATTTTGGGTGAAGAGCCCTAAGAAACTTCCTAACAAAATTCTTACTAGAAAAATTCTCATCAAGTGCTTTTAAACTTGTGATGATAGTGTTAAATCTAGCGAAAGCATTATCAATTGATTCCTCTTCCGGAATCGTGAATTGCTCATATTGTTGAACAAGTAGATCTATTTTATTATCTTTGACTTGATTATTACCTTGGTGAGTTATTAATAAAGAGTTCCAAATTTCTTTTGCGGTTTCACACATAAAGATCCTTTCGTACTCTTTACGTAGTAGCGCATTATAAATAACCATTTTTGCTTCATTATTCTTAGCAAGTTTTCTTTTTAAATCATCATTTTGTTTTTCAAAATGTACGATTTCATCTTTCTTTGTTTCGGGGTTATTTTGAATAGGTAAAAAATCACCATTGGTAATAACATGCCAAAGATCTAGATCTTTTGATTTCACATAAGTTTCGAATCGATTTTTCCAATATAAAAATCCATCACTTTCAAATAGTGGTGGTCTTTGCATAGATTGCCATTCTAAATATTTTTCAGATTTCATAGATCGTTACAAGTTTTAAAATACAATATATTTTAAAGATCTTGCAAGACCTGGCTCCTGATACCAATTGTGGAAAACTAGAAGGGGGGGGGTTGAATAGTTTTACGTCCTTTTTAAAATTTATGAAAACTATTTTGTTTTAAAAACTTCAATTCTAGTTTATGTGACCTCAATACTTGCACTATATGAACAATTATATACCTTCCAAAAAAAAATATGAACAATTATATAGTAACTAACTAAGTAAGCTAATATAGTATAGGTAAATAAGTAAGTAATGAAAAGAGTTGGAGAGATCAAACCACAACACAAGGATTTATAGTGGTTCGGCTACAAGGTCACCTTCCTTGTTCCTACTCCACTCCCCGAGTCACCTACTCGAGAGTTTTCTTCACTATGTCAACAAACTCCCTTATGGCGGAGAAAACCTTACACACCAATTTACATACCACAACTTCGTCACAACTTGATCACAACTTCTTCACACCAATCTACTTCACACCTATCTTCTTCACACCTATCTTCTTCACATCAATCTTCTTCACAACTACACTACTTCACTACTAAACAACTTCTTCTACCTACACAACTTCTATATATTCTAAACTACTAATGACAAGCACAACACAACTTCACAAATAATATACATAATATACACAACTACTCTTCAATGCTTCTTAAACTTAGTTGTAGAAGGAGTATTATTCTTTTGCACTTTGGATGAGAATGAATGAGAGGGGATTGAATCACTTGAAACAAGGATTAGTAATCTTATGATCAAAGGGTTTTGGAAGATGTTTATAGAGTTTTAGATCTGAAATTTTCATGCAAAAGGTGGGAAAAAATTTCAGGTTTAAGGTGGTATTTATAGGAGAAAAATTCTGACAAATTTTGACACAGGAGCCTGGCCGGTCCCCTTAAATCATGGCCAGTCCCTTTAATTTTAAGGGGACCGCCCCTTATAATTAAGGGGGCCGCCCAGCTGTAACGGCCAGAAAACTTGTCTTTTAGTGGGGAAAGTTTATTTGGTGAAAAACTAACTGATTTTGGTTAAAAATTTGAATTCATATATTTAGTATGATTAAAACCTTTTTCTTTATTACCAAAAGTGTTTTTCAAAAATATATAATATGTTTATATAATTAAATAAACTTTGTATTAATTAATTAAATACCCCTTTGATCATGAGATGTATTAAGCATTTGTTTATCCATACCTTAAGTGATTAAGTTGGATATAATGATATAAACTAGCTTAATACTTGTTTACGTAGTAATCTTACGTTTGATGATTTTACATTTTGTGATCGTCAAAATATAGAGATATCAAAAAATATAAATAACGTTTTTATGCATTATTTATGTCAACAAAGTCATAGCTTGAATTACAAGGTAGATGCTAATACTACTCATGGAAGTTACTTGTGTAATAACTCCTGGCTCCCGTTTCCTATTTTCCTCTATTTATTTTATTTTTGGTGAGAGATGAATTTCTTCATATTTTCTCATTTCGATAATTTTTATTCCGATAAAGATACCATATTAAGACGCTAATTAGTTTTCTATCTTTTTTTCGAGAATCGCTGCTTTAAAAATGAGGTCCACATCAAGTATCCCCCCACTTGAACTTTACTTATCCCCAAGTAAACCTTAGATTACAATTATGAAAATGTATCCTAAAAGATATTAGGATGTATTTTTATATTTAAGCACGTATTCGTTTAATCATAATTACTAAATAGCATGGTAACTAACCTCCGCTTTGTCATATAAATAGCAAGCTCATTTCTCTTCCTTTTCACTATAAAAATCCAGCCATCTTAATTTTATAGAAGAATCCATGCTTTGATTTTCATGGTACAAGTCCTAAATCATTGTTGAAGCTCTTGTCAAGCTCTACATGATCCTAGACTCCTAGTTATAAGTTTCTTCATTCCATGGTTGATTTGCAAGCTACACAAGGTGATTAGAAGAAGATTAGAAGTATTCTTTCAAGTGATCCTAAGTTGAATTCAAGAGTTGTGAAAGCTAGGGTGTTGTTGAAGTATTTAAGTTAGTGATGTTGTTCTTGTCCTAGTTTCTCTTTTTAAAGGCCAAAAGTTATAAGCAAATACTTATACACCTCAATCCATTGATTTCATGCTTTTTATATGCTATATATTGTTTGTTATATTGATTATATGTTATACATATAAATTGAATCATGAAAACAACAAAAAATGAGCCCTAATACAATTTGTAAACCTTATGAATACAAACTAGTAGAACTTGTAAACTTAGGCTATAAAAATGACAAAACCATAAACCCATGACCTTGAATACTCTTATGTCATTGTGGAAGAGATCAAAACAAAACCATAGCAATTCGAATCAACTAAATCGGACTTATGGTTTGAAAGATACGCCCTAGTTAAAGTTACTAAAAGAAGTATTCAAAAAAGGGTAAAAGCTCACTGTCTGTAAATTAAAATGCAATTTTTACCCCTTTCTGTTCCGAATCATGAAAAGTGTAAAAAAAAGTTGTCCGAAATGATGTATTCTATCAAAACTCGCGAGAGCTTGGCCTAGAAATGCAAAATGAGGGCTGTTTCTTATCAAACGTTAAGTAGACTATTTTTAACCCGAAATTGTTAGACCAAGGTTAAACTTTTAGGAAACAAGTTCTACTTTCAAGTCATGTAACTTGCAACACTTATTATTTATAGTAAGGATGTAACATACTACAACAACATAAACTTTCCTAAGTTTATTTAAACCTTTGGAATAATGTTTTTCACATGTAAAAACCCATTTTTCACATATGAAACAATGTTTGTAACTTAAAAATATTTAACCTTTGGAGTAATGTTTTTCGCACATGAAAACCCGTTTTTCACATGTAAAACCACGTTCAAAACTTATAAACATTATTAATGTTATATACAAGTGCAAATTATATGTTTTACATATTAAGTACTACGTTACTAGGGAACTTGTTGGATCGATGTATACTTTGACCAAACTAACTATATAGCTTGTTAAAGGTTTAACAATCTTGAATAACTCCAATACTATTAATAATGAAACACTGATATAACTCTGTTACGTATGCGGAATCTACTTCAACAAAGCTAAGAAGAACTTTAATGATTATATTAAAACCAAACTTTGAACCTGCTTATTATACAGATTCACTAACAACCCTAATCGCTAAACAACTCTCTAATATTGTACGTGTATCTAGATATCTTCTAATACCATCCTAAGGCTCCTTTTATAGGCATAAGGAAAACCTTAAGTCGGTTTACAATACTTGAACGACAAGTAAACTAATTCTAGAATATTCTAATCATATCTTTTACATAACAGTTCTTTAAACGATTTTGCATATTATTTCTTAATAATAGAAGTACTTTGACTTTCTTCTCTTGAGCAGTATTTTGACCTTCATACATTTAAGCAGTACTTTGATCTTCAGAAGTACTTTGACTTTATATCCCAACAATCCTCCCCTAACTTGAATTCTACTTGCTTGATTTCAAGTTTCTTTGTGATTCTTTTAACTTCAATATCTTTATCTTCAAGGAAAGATTGTATCTTTATCTTCTATCTTTCTTGTGCTCAATTTATTTGGACTGTTATCATCAAAATAATCTTTATCAGCAACAGATGATATCTTCACAGCGACTTTCAGCTTCTCAGCAACATATGGAAAAATGTACATCAGATCATAAAGTTTCATAATATTCTCATCACTTCCTGGTGTGTTAACTCCTGTGAGATGTGAATCATTGAAAATTAATGGATTTGATGTCTCTTTACCAAAGCCATTAACTCTGGAGTAGCCAATGTTTAGGTTTAGATTAAAAACCATGGTACATTGATAACCATATGATTTTTAGCAAATCATCAGCTATCAACGGATTTGTTAAGTCTTTACAAAGAGTCGTTTGCTTTTGGACTAGCTAGTTCTTTTAGTTCAATCACTACCATGGTGAACTAATTACCATATAAATGGTTTTTCCACAGCCTTTACCACAAGCCATTTTCTTGTGGGCTAGCCAACTCTAACTATTACAGATATGGTGAGTTGAAGACCATGCAATTTTTAGTAAATTGTCAACTAAAAACGGATTTGATAATCACATCAGAGCCATACCCTCATGATGAATCAAACTCTTTCTTGTTTGTTAAGCATGGTGAGTTGATTACCATTTGTTGTCTAGTATAGGTACTAACACCATGTGTTTCTTTCAAAGTTTATTTGTTTGTTGCTGACATCTTTTGCTTCAAAAGTTTTTCCTTTTATTTTTAAAAGTCTTTACTGGTTTTATGTAGCAAGCAGTACTTTGATAAAGTACTGTTTGTCTAGCAGTACTTTGAATAAAGTACTTATTCATCAAAAAGATTTATATATTAAAACCATACCAGTAATTATGCATCATCATCATCATCTGAAGTTGTCCATTTGATGAACAATTCAATCACCATCAGAGTTGTTTCATTCTCAACTTCAACTTCCATACCATGATCTAGCATCCTGATCATAAGATCTCTTGTAAGTGGATATCTCCTTTCTGCTAGCATATGAATCATGGTCCCATCTTCTAGCTCCAATGAATGCACTCCCGATGATTCAAAAAATCTCCATCTTGTTATTTCCCAATTCTCTTGAGTATTACACAGAGCATCATTACTTATTTCCTTTGTTTCCCAGATAGTTATAAGATCTCCTAGTAAGATTAGCCCCACTCCTGTTGGCAGAATATTCTCAAAATAAGCTTGCACTAGTTGATACAAATGATATAGATCTTCTCTGTGTATCATGTGCAATATGTCCCACAACCGGTTGAATACTCTAAAACTTTCATCTTCTCTATGAAAAATCAGATAATCTCCTTCTGATGATTCTACAACAGAAAATGTAGAAATCATGGAATTTTTCTCAGCAACTTCTGATTTCTTTGGATTCTCAAAATCAACAACTCTTAAATAATTTCTCAATTCATCAACTGTGTCAGTTCTCAGCAACTTGATCTTCTTTGATAACTGATCATCATGAGTTGTTCTCTTTCTCTTTGCACTTCTTTTAGCAGCCGTATCTTTTCTTGCATCCTCCAACTGCTTATCCTTTTCAGAGTCAAAAGGAATAATACCATCAACATACCTCTGAATGGCTTCTCTAACACCATCATATAAGATCTTTATCTCAGGATATCTCAATTTTTGTAAACCTTTATATCCTTGACCCTTTAGAAAAGCCATCATGGAATTTATTTGTTGAGCAATAGATTGTGGCCTTCTTGGTTGAACTATTTGCTTCTCTGATTCCCTTTCTAATTCAGCTTCAGCATCCAAGTCAGCCTACAACTTTCTAGCAACTTCTTCATTTTTAGCTTCTTCAATAGCTTTTAAGTCTGCTAAAGTGAACTTCTTCTTCTTTTTCTTGGATTTTACCAAGATTCCTTTTCCTTTATCTTTTGGATCCAACTCTTGAGTAGATTGAGAAGAAGTTTGCAAAGCTTGAGATTGTTCAACACCAGGAATGCTAATACCACTTGGTTTAGACATGTTGAGAATAATATTAGCAATGGTCTCATCATCAGTGGCAGTATGTTCCTTAATCTCTTCTTGAATTGGATTTGAAGGACAAACTTCATCATCGAAATCCAAAGTTCTTGGTGTTATCAAATTTTGCATAGAAGTACCTTGAACACCAGTACTTTGAGCATCAGTACCTTGGACATTTTGAAGAGTAACTTGCTCAGCTTTATCATCTTTTCTGTCAACAGTATCTTGATGAGCTTCTTCATAATACATAGTATAAGCCTCTTCATTTGGATCTTGAGGTGCATCATCTTCATTCAGATTCTCAGCTTCCAAATTCCTCCCCAATGTGAATGAAGACTGCTTCTTCTTTCTTTTAGACTTAGAGACCCTCTGAGGTTTCTGACCACTCTTCCTCTAGTGCTTCACCCATAATCTGTGATGTTTAACTAGTGGCCAAACAAATCTTTTCAACCTTTTGAACTTATCTTTCAACCTCTGTATCTGATCAGTTTGAGCATTAACCACCTTCTTCAGCCTTGTAAATTCTCTTGTCAAAGCATAAGTATCCATTTCTCCCTCATCTCCTCCAGATGTTTGAGACCCATATGTGGAAGTATAATCATTGGGAGATGGTGGTTGATTCACACCTTGATCAGAATCAGAATGAGCAGTACCTTGCAAGGAAGCAGTATTTTCCTTTGAAGCAGTATTTGCAAAGAAACAGTTCTTTCCCTTGAAGCAATATGAGGTAATGAAGCAGTTCTTTCAGTTGAAGCAGTATGTTGAGATGATTCATGAAGTGGTGTTGGAGTATGTGTTGAATTAGAATGCTGATTATCACTAGGTGCATCAGCTTCATCTCTTACAGCCTGCGCTACTTCCAATATATGTGCAGTCAAAGGTGTATTTTGCCCAGAAAACTTAACACTCTTTTTAGCCATAAAAGTAAACACCTTTGGTGGAAGTAAAATAGCAGGTAAAAAACTTTGAGGTTTAGGAAGATCCTCAAGCTGTTTGTTCAAGAACAACTGAACAAATCTAGGGTACATAAAAAATGGTGATCCATTATCAATATGTGTGAGCATTCCATCAAAAATCATATGTGAGAAATTTAAAGGTCGATTGGTAGCTAATCCCACTAATGCAGAAGCAATGGCTTGACCAAATTGATCCCATGTAGTACTCTTTGGACTCAAACAGTGAAGTAAAACATGAACAAGATATTTCCAATGAGGACTAAATAAGGGCTTCTAAAAAGTAAGTTTAGTGAGATCACCTTCATACCCTATCTCTCTGAGTGTATCCCATAGGATTTGTCTATCAAAAAGAGCAGTACCTTTTTCATCTTGAAACGATAGATCCTCTCTGATTGTTGCCTCAGTGATGCGAATTTGCCTTCCAGCAACCATAGCTTGAATGAATGATTCATCTTCTAGAAAATTAGAAGTAGCAGTAGCCCAAAATTCTTGAATCCATGGTCTAATTATGTCAGGATTGACCAGCAGAGCATAATTAATTGAAGACCTAGTTAGGAAATCAATGATAGCATGAAAGTCGACATTCAGCTGCGTCTTATCCAAATTAGCTACCATGTTATGCTTACTAACAGTTGTACGATCGGCCATTGGTTGTTTTTGTGAAAGAATATGTGCGTCGGCGGTTGAATTGTTGAAGATTTGAATGGATCGAAGGGAATAACGACAAGAGTAATTTGGAATGGAAAAGATTAGTGCATAAATGGGTAATATTCAAAAAATCACTGCCCAATAAATGATTTTACCATTATTTTTGGCATTTATCTCCTCCATATCTTTTGCAAAGTTGTTACCCCCATCTTTTTGACCGTTGAACAGTACTTTCCATCTGACAAAAGAGCAGTACTTTCCACTAAGTGCTAAGCTGTACTTTGAAACTAATACTAAGAAGTACTTTGCTAACTAGGACTGTCTATCTCATTCCCACAAACAAATACACAAGATCTTCAAAAAAATATAAAAGTGGTGCCTCCCCTCAAACAATACATAGGTACTAATTACCTTAACAAAACCAATACTTTCAAAAATCTTTTAAGAAAGTATTCTAAACTAAACTAAGTCCTCCCCTCAAATGTAGCTTAATAATTAATCATCCCAATACTCACCACTAAATGATTGAATCTTGAAACATCAAATCCTTTTGTGAGTAAGTTAGCTACATTATCATTTGTGTGAACTTTAATCACATTTATAAGCCTGTGCTCATAGAAATCTCGAATATAGTGATCCATAATCTGAATGTGCTTGGTCTTGGAATGATAAATAAGATTCTTCACAATGCAAATGGTACTCTCATTGTCAATGTTGATGGGAGTATGCTTAAAATTGAATCCATAATCCAAGAGTTGATTCTGAAACCAAAGTACTTGTCCACAACAACTTGCAGCTGCAACATATTCTGCTTCAGTGGATGATGTTGCTGCAATTGTTTGTTTCTTACATTGCCATGAGACTAATCTCCTTCCAAGATATTTACATCCTCCAGCAGTTGATCTTCTATCATAATTGTCCCCTGCATAATCACTGTCTGAAAAAGCTTCCAAGTGAAAAGGTGAATCCCTAGGATACCACAACCCTAACTTAGGTTGATGCCTGAGATACCTAAAAATCCTCTTAACTGCATTCATATGAGAAACTTTGGGTGAGACCTGATATCTTGCACATAAGCATATAGCAAAGGTGATGTCAGGTCTAGATGCAGTTAATACATAAGACAAACAATCATAGATCTGTAAAGCTTAACATCCACATCATCTCAATCTTAATCCTTTCCTAAAGGTTTATTAGCATCAATAGGTGTGGAGGCTGGCTTGACAATGGTGAAGTTAAACCTTTTAAGAATGTCAGTGACATATTTATCTTGACTAATGAAGATTCCACTACTGGATTGTTTAACTTGAAGCCCCAAAAAGAAAGTTAATTCACCCATGGAACTCAATTGAAACTCTTGTTGCATGAGATCTTCAAATTCTTTCACCATTGACTATTTGGTGGCTCCAAAAATGATATCATCTACATAAACGTGAACAATCATAATATCCTTTTTGTCTCTTTTGATAAACAAAGTTTTATCAATTGCACCTCTCCTGTAACCATGTTGCAATAGAAAAGTGGAGAGTCTTTCATACCAAGCTCTAGGAGCTTGATGGAGGCCATACAGAGCCTAAATAACTTTATAGACTTTGTTTGGATGTGCAGGATCTTTAAAACCAGGAGGTTGTTTAACATACACTTCCTCTAAAATTGTGCCATAAAGAAAGGCACTTTTGACATCCATTTGGTAAATAGGAAAGCCCATATATGATGCAAAAGCAAGAAATAACCTTATAGCTTCAATTCTTGCTACAGGAGCAAACACTTCATCATAGCCCACTCCTTCTTCTTGTCTATATCCTTGTGCAACCAATCTTGCTTTGTTCTTGATGACATTCCCTCTCTCATCTCTCTTAATCCTGAAAACCCATTTTGTACCAATTAATCTCTTTCCATCTGGTAAATCACATAATACCCAAACCTCTTGAAGTTTGAATTGTAGAAGTTCTTCTTGCATAGCTTCAACCCAACTCTCTTCTGCTAATGCTTGAGATACCTTCTTGGGTTCTACTTGAGATAGAAAGCAAGCAAATAGGCACATTTGTTGATCCTTATGATTCACCCTGTTTTGTTTATAGACAAAGCTAAGTAAAGCACTATGTTGCTTAGAGAGACTTTTAGCTTTTGTTCTTGTGAGCACTCCTGAAGTGGAAGGTCCAATGATTTTACTAGCAGGATAATCTTTATGAACTGTTAATGTAGGAGTTGGTGGAACTTCAAGATCATCTTCCAAATTTGTGTAGTCTGGATCTTCATTGGAATTTGAGAAAATGCCTTCCTCAGTAAGCTCATCATCAGTGTCTTCTAAATCAGGCATGTTTGGATCATTCAAATCATCAGTATTGATCCAATTGGATGTATCTAAGACATTAGAAGTACTTTCAACTGGTTCAGGAGTACTTTGATTCAAAGTACTGTCAGAGTTATCTGTGACTCTAGCCTTCTTCTTTTCTACTTCATAAGCTCTCCTTTGATCATCTTCATATGATTTTGCAATGGTTTCTTGAAGAAGCATCCTATTAAGTTCATCTTCAATAGCTTGATCTTCATCAGATACTAAGGAAGTTGGTTGAACAGTACTTTTCTTCTTCTCAATAGTTATGGTTTCTTCATCAGAAATATCTTCAGGTCTAACATTGATTCCATGAACAATGTACTGGGAATCTTCTTCTTTGTGAACAACTTGATTTTCTTCTCTGACAGGCACATAGTTCATAGAAGGAGTCAAAATATCAAGATCAAACATCCAATCAGGACCTTTACCTTTTTGACTTTCTTGATCTTCAAGAAAATCAACATGAAGACATTCTTGAACCTTTTTGGTAAACTTGTTGTACACTCTAAATCCTTTGCTATTGGTACAGTAACCCAATAGATATCCTTCATCTGACTTGCCATCAAATTTTCCCAGAGAATCAATAGTATTTAGAATAGTCAGAGGACATCCAAAAGGTTTCATAAAACGAATGTTTGGTTTCTTTCCCATAAGAAACTCATAAGGTGTCTTCATCTGAGGTTTAGTGACTGATACTCTATTTAACACATAGCAAGCTGATAAGGTGAAAAATGATCCGTTTTTAGGGGGTCATTTAAGCCCGGAATTGAATTTATTTGATCAAATATTGCCCTAAATCGTTCCTTTTGTGATTTTAGGTACTTTGGGAGTGAAATCTGGAAAAGGAGGCAATTCGGACATTTTTGGAGCATAAAAGTGAAGAAAACGCCAAAGACTTAATTTTCCAAGCTGGGAACAGTGTGTGACAGCGTCAAGAGTAAGAATTTGACGGCGTCAAGAGTAAAGATCATGACAACCCAGTACAGAAATGAAGGCGTCACAAAGTAGAGCGTCAAGAGTTAAATACGTGACGGCCTGCATATATGGAATACATGACGGCGTCAGATGTAGATCAATGCAGTTCGAGGATTATTTTGGCGGCGAGATGACGGCGTCACAAGGTTGTTCTTGACGCCGTCAGCCTCTAATATCTATATATAGTTTTCTAATTTTCATTCATTAAGAGGAACAAGTTTGGAGAAACCCTAAGGCCGAACCATATACGAATTTTACAGCTTTTCAAGGGTTTTCAACCCTTGAACCCTTACATGTGTTATTAAGATATGTCTTTTCTTAATTCAATCAATATGTCTATGTGTTGGTTGTCTATATCTTGTGCTTGTCTTGATTCCACCATGATAGGCTAGATTTATCTTGTGTTTGCTTAGATCTAATGAAACCTAGATGTTGATTATGTGTTGATTACTTGTTTATGGTTGTATTGGATGAATGATTTCAATGTTAGGCTTAAGAAAACTGGCAGATCTCCAAATGGTAACATGCTTGAACATCTTAGGAAACATGAACCGATGTGTACTAGGTTTTATTGGTTATATTTAATGCATGAGTAAATTTAAATGATCCCATGTTAGGAGCTTCTTGCAGGCTCGACATAGGAGTGAAGTAGGCACTCATAGGATTGGGGAAGTAAGTACGCCACCCCATGAATGGTATTAAGGAATACAATCCGTCATCCACGCAACTATAACAAGTAATTAACGTGTAAAAGATATCTAGGGAGTAGTGAAATCTAAGTAAACACATTTCTCCACTTATTGCTCACAACCTTAGTTTAAATTAGTTTGTTTTCATTTTTATTCTTTTATTTTGATTGCATCTTAGTATTGGGTTAGTTGACTAGCAACTAATTCCGCCCAAATCCTTCAAACCCGAGATTTTAATTTGCTTTCTAAAAAATATAAAAATACAAAAAGAATCATCCCTCATCTCTAGAACTAGTATTTAGGTTTTCTAATCCTAGCGACACTATTCCTAGCTGAACGATCAATCCCCCGGTACTTGTCACTATACTATACTACAACGATCAGGTACACTGCCTGGTGGGGGTTGTAAGCTTCTCGAGATCCCTCGAGAGGTAAAGCCTGGTGCAATCCCCACGCATCAAGTTTTTGGCGCCGCAGCCCGGGGAATAGTTATTGTCTAGGTTAAAATTTCTTTTTATTAGGTCTACTTGCTAGATTCCTTTCTAGAAAGATTTTTATTTTTATTTTTATAGGTTTTCTTTAGTCTATCTTTTTCTTTGTGTCTTTGTTCGTAGAAACATTTCCATTGACTCTTCCATTCATCACTATGGAGAACGCAAATCTGCCTAGTTCTTCATCCAATCGACCAAATCCACTACAAAATCTACCCTTTCCACTTCAAAATGACATCTTGATGTTTCGACAACGTCATGATGAATCTTTTCCCGTTGCATGGACTCGTTTCAGATACTTACTACAAAAAGTCCTTCACCATGGTCTTGATTTATTGCCTCTACTTCAATTATTTTACACTCGTATCGACTACGAAACCCAAAAGAGGCTTGACTATGTAACAGATGGGGAGTTTTGGGAATATGATGTTAAAGACGCGTGGGAAAACTTTGAGATTCATGCCCAATACAGAAGTGGAACATGGGACCCAAAAAACGTAAGTGTAGACCTATTTTCAATATGGAAGGCTCAATCGAAAAGCTTGCTTGGGGATAAAAAGATTAAAGTCGAGCCACCTAGTTGCATGTCATGGTTAGGCACTACCATAATACAAGATGAACACATAGGTGATATTGATGTGATGGAAGAGATAGTAGAAAACCCAAGCCCACCAAGTACCCCACAAGTCCTACCATCATTTGAGGCATACACACCGCCTGTGACTTATCCGGAAGAAGTAGAAGAGACTTTAGAACCCCAATAGAGGTAAAACCTTTGAACCAAACACAACTAGAGGATATAGGTTTGAATACTTATAATGATAACCTTACTCTTAGTTTTAGGGAAGTTCCTAGTTTTGATGAACCGGAGCCTCAACCAAAACCGTTACCTAATCTTCCATCCTTAGATGAAAATTTAGGAATTGAAATAGGTCCCGATCCACCCATCAAACCATATAGTCCGGGAAGTCTTATGATAAAGGTAGTGGACTCTAAGCCTTGTAGAGAGGAAGCCAATATAGGAGTGGAAAATGACCTTACATGCTTACATCACCCATTTATGACTGATCACAAGAAACATTATGGGTTTAAACCGGGTTTATTAGGTCAAGATGGATCCCCAACTAGTAGTCTCTTGAAGTTGATTGAAAATGATCCCTTTCTAGGAGAAAATCTTAATCCACCCATTAACCCAATTGAATTTGGTAAGGTTATGATGATAGGAGCACACCCCTTTGAGCATATAATTCATCCACTACTCTTTTCTCACGTGGCATACTTCCACCCTAAGGGTGTGTATCGCTACTTCCACCCGCACTTAATTCAAAGTGTAGGGAAAGCCTCCCCTATTTCTGTTAAATAAGGGTAGAGTCAGGCTCGTGACTCGAACAAAAACAAGCGCTTCTTGGGAGGCAACCCATGCTTTGTGTGATTTTATTTTGTTTGTTTGTTATTTGCTTCCGTATGCATGCTTTATTTTTATTGTTGGTAGATCATGTTTCTAAACTAAATAGTGGAAGTACTTTACTTTGTTGTTTAGCCTAGTCTTAACTTCACCTAAAGGTATTTTTGCAAAAGATAAGTGTAAGGGGAAACCCCAAATATGTTTTTAAGAAACAAATCGATCATGATTCTCCACAATATTAAGTGAACATGTATATTCGTATTTGTTAGAGTCAAATGCTTGTATCGAGTCATAATGAAGTTTTGCAGGATTTTCCAGGAAGTAATACCAAGTTTTTCCAGAAATTTTCCGGAAACTTAACATAAGAATTTCTGCAGGTCACTTCTGACGGCATCATGAGCTTGCTCTTGACGGCGTCACGTGTAAAAATCTTGAAATTTTACCGGTTTTGTTTTTCTAACGGATTCTTAAAAGTTTTTGTTGAATTATTAAGTTTTATAATCTCCAGGAAATCTGCAAACTTCATTCCACAAGCATTATATCTTACTTTGTTTTCTAGTATTTAGTAACTTATGTAGATTGCTGCCGATTTTATGCGAGGTTGCCTTGTCTGTTTTCTCAGGATTTACAGGTTATGTATGACAAGAAGATGATTATTTTTCTGGAAGGGAAGCTTTGATTGTTCATTTTCATGGAGGAAGATTTAACCTGGCCACTTTATTATCCATACCGAGCGAATCAGGGGAGTATTTGATTTCATTTGTTCTACTTATTTCATTTTTACATTCTTTACTTGAACATTGGGGACAATGTTCATCTTAAGTGTAAGGGGAGGGTAAAATGATGATACCTTACAAATACACTTTCGCTTGAGTTTGTTTGTTTAATGGTAGATGTGTAATAAAACTATGAGAAATACTTGTTAGTGCAATTTTAGCGCCAAATTTAAAATTTTTTACAATATTTAGGAGTGAAACTTTAGCCATAGCAAGCGTCTCATGGATAGGAGTTGTATGACTAGCACATAACCGTACTTTCAGAAAAATTTTCCACCCAAATATGTGAGGTTCGCCTTTAGATTTGATAGGAAAAGCATTTACTATTAGTGCTTATGAGTGTACCGGTAGCATTTAGATTCTAGAACTTGCGTTAGTGATGCATCCCGAGACCGCTAGTGAGACTACATTCGTGTAGTAGGATTTACTACATGATAAGAGGCATTAGGATCACCCTTGTGTTAAACCCGTATCATAATTACTTGACCATTTAAGTCATATTACTTGGCTAGTTAAGTCAACTAATTTTTCCCACACCCTTAGCGTTGTACTCATTTTTAGTACACGAAACCCCTAGTACACCCCTCCGAGCCTATCTTTTCGTTTCTAACTTTAAGCATTTTACTTAAAGGAAGAATTTGTTACACCCCACTTAAATGTACACCCAAATCGCCTTAGCCTTCCGTATATGCACTCATCTTTAGTGCATTATTGTTATTTGTTAAACCCTAAGTTAACTATCTAATTGATTACATGGTTGCTAAGTCGAGTCATATCCTTGTACATATTGTTTTGGGACGATTGGGACTCATGGGTAAAGTACTTATTTTATGAAGTAATGGGAAAGAACATCATATATTACCCCCCGTATGTACGTTAATCTTAAAAGTACTCCAAGTGTTTTGATTTTCTTAATTCGAGTCATTAGATTAGTTTATTGTAAAGTATGTAAAAATTCAAGTGTAAGGGGAATTTTTATTCCCTATAATGTATTATTTTGGATGGTAGGGTAAGAGTGTATGCAAAAAAAAAAAAAAAAAAAAAAAAAAAAAAAAAAAAAAAATTAGAAAAAGAAAAGAGAAAAAAAACATACGGACTACCATCCCTTTTTATTCTATGTTTATTTTATGTTTTTTGTTATTTTTCATTTATTAGCTTAAGTCGAGTCTAGTCTTGGCTTAGCAACGCCACATTGTACATGTAATTAACCAAGATTGTTAACTCGCCACCAGTAAAGACTACCTATATCCAACAAAACCGTGTATTTCATATCCCTACACCTAACGTTACAACCCTTTAAAAGACCTCTTTTATAGTTTATCCTAGGTGCTTACGCCATGTGGTGGAGGTTTGATTCTTTCCCAAGCCTATGGTAATCTATTTTGCTATGACAGGTAGTGAGAGATATCTTCCGTTTCCATATTGTAATTTATACTTTATTACACCCGAGAGATGTGAGTATCTAAACACTATTTGTGAGGTGCTTGTATATGACCTCCGTGCTTGTCTTTGGTCTTTAGTGGAATGATTATTTGTTGTAATTACTTTTATATTAGTGTTAAATGACCCCTAACTTGTATTTTGATTAGAATAAAAGCGCATTTGCTTGAGGACAAGCAAATCTCAAGTGTAAGGGTATATGATGAGGCGAAAAATGATCCGTTTTTAGGGGGTCATTTAAGCCCGAAATTGAATTTATTTGATCAAATATTGCCCTAAATCGTTCCTTTTGTGATTTTAGGTACTTTGGGAGTGAAATCTGGAAAAGGAGGCAATTCGGACGTTTTTGGAGCATAAAAGTGAAGAAAACGCCAAAGACTTAATTTTCCAAGCTGGGAACAGTGTGTGACGGCATCAAGAGGAAGAATTTGACGGCGTCAAGAGTAAAGATCATGACGACCCAGTACAGAAATGAAGGCGTTACAAAGTAGAGCGTCAAGAGTTAAATACGTGACGGCCTGCATATATGGAATACATGACGGCGTTAGATGCAGATCAATGCAGTCCGAGGATTATTTTGGCGGCGAGATGACGGCGTCACAAGGTTGTTCTTGACGCTGTCAGCCTCTAATATCTATATATAGTTTTCTAATTTTCATTCATTAAGAGGAACAAGTTTGGAGAAACCCTAAGGCCGAACCATATACGAATTTTACAGCTTTTCAAGGGTTTTCAACCCTTGAACCCTTACATGTGTTATTAAGATAAGTCTTTTCTTAATTCAATCAATATGTCTATGTGTTGGTTGTCTATATCTTGTGCTTGTCTTGATTCCACCATGCTAGGCTAGATTTATCTTGCGTTTGCTTAGATCTAATGAAACCTAGTTGTTGATTATGTGTTGATTACTTGTTTATGGTTGTATTGGATGAATGATTTCAATGTTACGCTTAAGAAAACTGGCAGATCTCCAAATGGTAACATGCTTGAACGTCTTAGGAAACATGAACCGATGTGTACTAGGTTTTATTGGTTGTATTTAATGCATGAGTAAATTCTAATGATCCCATGTTAGGAGCTTCTTGCAGGCTCGACATAGGATTGAAGTAGGCACTCATAGGATTGGGGAAGTAAGTACGCCACCCCATGAATGGTATTAAGGAATACAATCCATCATCCACGCAACTATAACAAGTAATTAACGTGTAAAAGATATCTAGGGAGTAGTGAAATCTAAGTAAACACATTTCTCCACTTATTGCTCACAACCTTAGTTTAAATTAGTTTGTTTTCATTTTTATTCTTTAATTTGATTGCATCTTAGTATTGGGTTAGTTGACTAGCAACTAATTCCACCCAAATCCTTCAAACCCGAGATTTTAATTTGCTTTCTAAAAAATATAAAAATACAAAAAGAATCATCCCTCATCTCTAGAACTAGTATTTAGGTTTTCTAATCCTAGCGACACTATTCCTAGCTGAACGATCAATCCCCCGGTACTTGTCACTATACTATACTACAACGATCAGGTACACTGCCTGGTGGGGGTTGTAAGCTTCTCGAGATCCCTCGAGAGGTAAAGCCTGGTGCAATCCCCACGTATCACAAGCAGCACTTACAGCTTCAACCCAAAATTGAATAGGTTATAAAGAATCTGCAAGCATTGTTCTTGCTGCTTCTATCAATGTTCTATTCTTCCTTTTTCCAACACCATTCTGCTATGGAGTTCTAGCAATGCTAAACTCCCTTTTAATTCCTTTCTTGGCACAAAATTCATCCATATGCTTATTTCTGAATTCAGTCCCATTATCACATCTAATGGATCTTACTTTGAGTCTCAACTGATTTTCAAGGGATTTTATAAGATCATGAATAGCATCAAAGGTTTCAACTTTAAATCCTAAGAAAAAGACCCAACTAAATCTGCTACAATCATCTGTTATAACTAAGCAGTACTTCTTCTTGTTTAAGCTTTCAACAGAAACAGGTCCAAATAGATCCATGTGCAACAACTCCAAAGGTTCACTTATAGTTCTTTCTTCAATCTTTTTGCATGAATCTTTGTGTTGTTTACCTTGTTGATATTCTTGAAATTCACATGTCCTAGTCTTCTGTGCCATAGATGTGCTTCTTCCATTGTTGCCCTTGCTACTAAACATGTTGCTCTCTCTGTAGAGTTGATATTCTTCAAATCTAAGCTGTACACATCATTGGTTCTTGGTACTCTCAGTATTACCAAGTTATCATCAACTAACTTGAACTCAGGGGAGAGAATAAGACATTCTGTGTCAAGGAATAACACAAGATATTTCTTGTTACAGATCTGAGATACTGACAAAAGATTGAATTTAAGCTCCTTCACATAACGAACATTCTCAAAATCAATACATCCAGTCTTGATAGTTCCTTTGCCAGTAATTCTCCCTCCATTAGGATCATTCCCAAAAGCAACTCTTCCTCCAAAATATGCCTTAAAGTCTGACAAAAGCTCCTTGTCTCCTTTCATGCTGCCAGAGCAACCACTATCAATGATAATATGATCCTTAAGCTCCTCTTCTGGGTTGCCCTGCATAAAGATGAAAAAGGTTAGTTTCTATTAGGAACCCAAGTCATTACTGACTTGTGTTCCCCTTGTGGAGTGACATACTCAAATTCTTTGAGTATGTAATCACCACTGTTTTTGAAAACATTATCAAGAATTATTTTATTTTGTTCTAAAACTTGTGTTGGATTCTCAACAACACCTTCTTTTTCATCCTTACTTGCTGAAAGTACTGTTTATCCCCCATCAGTACTTTCTTTCTTAACCCATTTAGTTTTAACAGTATGTTTTGGGTTCTTTGATCTAAGTACTCTTCTTGAGGTGTAAGGCCTTCTAGATTGATAGTAATTGAATCTCCTTGGTCTTACATTATAAAAAGTGCTAGCAGTACCTTGATTGGGTGAATACTTAGCAGTACTTTGAGAAGGTACTGGTTGAGAGACTTTTGTCTTACCAGTACTTTGAAAAATATCTCTTGAGGATGCTGGTGGTTTTGAAAAAGGTTTTTTCTGGTGAGGGTACCTATAGTCTTTTGAGAAATTTGATGGATCTAAACACCTTGATCTGTGTTAGAATGATACTTTGAGTTATATCACTAAGTATGCGGAATCTACTTAGTAATACTTAGAAGTTTGATTGTGAATGAAACAGTTGTATATGAATGAGAATAATGTATGTATCAAACTGTTAGCTCCAATATTATTAATAATAATAATACGAGTGATCTTTGTATCACTAGGGTTACAACCTTGAAGCTCTAGAAAAACGTATATCTAACCTTAACCTAGGACCTCCTTTTATAGCACAAGGAGTCCTCTTCTACAAGATAAGAATAACTCTAATAGAATAAGATATATACAAGATCTATTCTATATTTATCTTTACAAGTTTCCTAACAGTTATCCTAACAACAGTGGTAATAATATGTACTAGCAGTGGTAATGAGTTTCCACTGCTAGTGCATTCTTCAGCAGTTGTAATCTTCATACTTAGCTGTGGTAACTGTTAATATAATTCCCAACAATCCTCCCCTAAACTTATGATTAACATGTAAATCAATAAGTTTCTTCAAGCAATCAGTAGACATGAGGATATGGGAATTTATCCAAATACTTATCTTCTTTTTCTTAACTCCTTATCAGCTCTCACACTTTGATCATAAATCCTCTGTAACAAATCTTCTATGACTTCACTTCTTTCCTAACATCTGAGCCTTAATGACATCATAACAGTTAGAACTCCAGCTCTCAATGGATATTCTTTCTCAGCTAACATAAACACATCAACTCCATCTTGAGTAGAAACATGATGTACAGCACTTGAATCATAAAATTTCCAGAGAGTATTCATATTGTGAGCTTCAAATCTCCAATACCTGTCACTTGGGTCAGGTTCATATAATCTACTAAAGTGAACCTACAACTCTTGAGCTTTGACATCAACAAGTTCATCTTTCTTGAACTGATCTTGAACAATCCTCCACAAAGTATCCAAATCTTCTCTATCACAAGATCTAACAACATCTTCAAAATCTCTGCAAATACTTGTGACATTACCAGTTCTGATAATCTTCCAAGCTACACCAAAATCATCAGAATAGATTTCCCAACCAACTACTGGATATTTTGTTTGTAAAGGTTCAATGCTAAGCACATCAGGTTCAGTAAACACCATATTGGTAACTTGTTCTTCAGTCAACTTGCTAACACCTTCTTCTGCTTGAGATGACTCCTGAGTCTTCAATTTCTTTGCATCTTTGGATCCAAGACTCACTCCTGACCTTTTTGACTTTATTGCTACAGGTTCTTTATCCATAGGAATAAAATTACTATCTTGTCTTTTAACCCTGTAGTAAATACCTTCAATTTGATCATGTGTCATTCCTTTGAATTGTGCCATCTTCATATTACCAACATGACAATAATAGGTCTTCATCTCATGAATAATTTGTGTCTTTGTAGGTTGTCTTGGTTTCTTCTGACACTTTCTAACTGTGCCAATGATATCATCAAGAGCCTGTTGATTCTTCATCTGAATGAAGTCCTTCAGTTGAGCAGACATTTGATCTTTATTTAGAGTTGTATTTGCAATGAGTTCAATTGCCTTCTTTCTAATCACTGGATCATTTGCAATCATGAACTCAATTTCTTCTTCTGTAGGCACATAAGTGAACATTGGAGGTTTCTCATGTAATATTGTTGGTGGAACAACAGAAAGTGGTTCTTCCATCACTGTTTCCAATTTGTCCAACCTCTTAGCTTCCATGAAACTTGCAATCTCATCTTCCTCTTGCTTTTTCTTCTTTTCAATCTCAGCTGCTGCTAATTTCTCTGCCAATACTGCATCATAATCTATCTGAGCTTGATCTTTCTTTGAAACCTTTCTTGGCTGCACTTGTTCTGTACCAGTCATAATTGCTTTACCTTTTACTGTTCTTATTCTAGCAGCTTCTTCTTCTGCAGTGGTAACATCTTGACTAGCAGTGGGAACATCTTGTCTTACAGTGGGAACTTGAAACTCAACAGTGGAAATTGGTTGAGTAATTCCAACTGTATCATCAAAATCAGCATCCAAACCATAATCTTCTCCAAAATCTATCTTCCTCCCCTTAGTCTCAGCATCTGTTTTTCTCCCCTGCTTGGAAGAATCTCCCAAACCTTCACTAAATCCTGCAGATAAATCATCTTGAGGTGAAGATGAAGAAGAAAACACAACTTTGGCAGATCTTTTCTTCTTTAGGCTCTCAACTTCATCCTGTAACCTTTTAATCTCTGCCTTCATCTGATTAAGCTCTGTGGCATGATGTTGTTTAGTCTTTGCCAGATCTTTCTCCAGAGCTTGAACCTGTTTGACTAATTTGGTACATAATTCCATCAATTCAGTTAGTTGCACACTGCCCTCAACACTTCCAACTGTGTTACCTGTTGGGAGAGGTGAATCATAGGGCATTGATTCAGGCTCTTCTCTAATTGGACTAGAATGAAGCCTTGAACCACCACTGCTTGTTCCTAAACCAAAAGGTTCATCAACATGCAATGTTGAGATGAGAGGAGTTGGCTATTTTGGCCTCCTCTCATATGTGTGAGTTACTGCAGGGATATGTTGAATAGGTGGAACTACAATAGTGGGTGTGTGATGGGATGCAACTGGGATAGTTGCATCTTCACCCTGTACCTGTGAAATCTTTGAAAGCATTTCAGGAAAAAGTGGGTGAACCTCCCCATTCCAAAGTTCTGAAGCCTTACACATATTTTGAAAAACTTTTGGCTTAAGGCAGGGGGATTCATAAACTCTTTTGTGGGTTTGCAGTTGAAATTCATTTAACACTGCTTGCACAAACCTTGGATACATCAAAATTTTATATGAACTCTTTACATTGCCTTTCATATTATTGAAAATAAACTTTGAAAAATTGAAAGTCCTATCAGTAGCCAAGCAAACCAAAGGGTAACCCATGGTTGATGCAAATTGCTCATAAGATGTTTTCTTAGGACTGAGGCAATGTAAAAGAGTATGGATTAAAAATCTCCAATGGGGACAAAAACATCCTTTTCTGAAAGTCACTTTTTGATCAGATGTATCGTACCCCATGGAAGCAATATGTTTGAAAATATCTGAATTGGGTAATGTGATGATACCATTGAGATCATCCAATTGGAGAACTCTCCTCAAGGATGACTCAGTAACATCAATGGTTACCCCATCCACTGTGGCTCTAAGAGCATCCACAGTTTCTTGTGTGTTTCCCTGTTCAAGAGTTATGGACTCCACAGTGTTCCAGAACTGTTTGATATAAGAAACAAAGATTGTGGGATTAACAGTTAAAGCATACCTTATATGGGTTGTATTAAGAAAATCCACAATCTGATGGAAAACGGGGCCACTCTTCTCGTTTGACTTTTGTAAATAGGCCACTTGGTTGTGCTCCTCAACAAAGTTTAGAATCGCCATGATTTTGTGAAAGAAAGATAAAAGTGTTAGTAATCGAAGATAAAAATCAAGCCGTATGATGATCAATTTATACTAATAGGGTTTGAGGAGTATGCGTAATGTGAATTATCTTAAGGAAGAATTTATCTTTGGAAAAAGAATAAACTAAAATTGGTAAGTGGATAATTCACAAAAAAGTTACCCTATTAATAAGGAAACACGGTTATTTTACAACGGCTAGTTAAAAAAAATAGATTACTGACACAACAGTTGTAACAGCTAGTTCACCAGTGGTAAAAATTACACTTGCAATGGTAACTAGTGAACTAGCAGTGGTAAATTATCACAAAATATCAAAGAGCAGTGGTAAGTAAAACATGTAAAATTAGCTGCTCTAAGCATAGTTTTTAGCAAACTATCAGCTATAAACGGATTTGATATGTCTTTACCATGAGCCGTTTGCTATGGACTAGCCAACTCTTCATCACATGGAATATGGTGAGTTGATAACGATATAGTTTTTGGTAAACTATCAACCATAAATGGATTTGATAAGTCTTTACCAGTAGCCGTTTGCTCTGGACTAGTTGATTCTTATGTTGATTAGACATGGTGAATCAATAACCATTTGTTGTGTGTCTGAGATACACACCTTATAACTCTAATGTCCCAAACAATATTGGTTTGTATTCTGCATAAGTAAGGAACACCAAGTATAACCAATATAATTTAACCCAAAGTAACTTTTTGACCAAGTTACTATTCATAAAAATATCTCTCCAAAGTCAACCCGATAATATCCAAATTTACTCCTCCAACCTACCAAAACAGATAAGAGTAAATAACCTTCATTAATTATCCTTCTACCTTGACTTTGCTTATAAAAGGGGGCTCATTAACACTTTAGTTTTCATCAAAACTAATCAACCCTACAAAACATCATGAGCTGGTTTCCATTGATCTACATATCATCAGATGATTCCTCTAATGAGGAAATCAGTTATTGCTCTGACTCAGAGGAATCTTCAACTGGATGGAGTGATTATTTTCCTCCAAGTGCTGCAACAGCTACATCCTCCAACATGAAGCCCAACAAGAAGATTTCAGCTGCTCCTGCTCCATCCCTAGAGTTTTATTCAAGTTCTGCCTCTGATGATGATGATCCAACCTACACCTTGTCCAAGGAACTTCCAAGAGCCCTCACTACAGCTTTGAAGTCAGCCATAGTCAACATGAAGTAGCCTGCTGTTGAGATGCCTACACAATTGCCAAAGCCTCCCAAGCAAGTTCTGGGCCTTGCTTGTCCAAGAAAGCAACTTTATTTTGATGACAAGAGAAAGAAAGCTTCCAAGGGCAAGCATGATTATGAGGGAAAGGGGAAGAAACCCATGGAGTAGTTGGTCTGAAGGTTTAGGTGTTTGGTTGGTTATCTTTATATTTTGTGATGTTATGTTTGTGTCCGAACTCTCTGAATGGATGTACTTTGTTACCTTATGAATTAATGAATAAAAGTACTTTTAACTTTTTCTTTTATCACTGATAGAGCAAATCTTTCCACTGTTGTATTATGGTTTCACTGTGCTTTAATTTCTCTGCATACAAGTTAGTAGAAAACCATACAACCATATACAAACAATATTAGTACCTAAAAACTATCCTGCAACACTGAAAAGTAATAGATATCAAAGATTTATGGATTTAGCATTCCAATACCTATTACCAAGTACTGAAACCTACCCACATCAAGCCCTTTTGTTAGTAAATCAGCATAGTTGTCATCAGTATGAATTTTGACAACATTAATAAGCTTTTTCTAAAAACAATCTCTGATAAAGTGATGTCTCATTTCAATATGTTTAGTTTTAGTGTATTGCACAGGATTTTTAATAATGCATATGGTACTACTATTGTCTATATAGATAATGGTGTTCATGAAATTTTACCCATAATCCAACAATTGATTCTGAAGCCATAAGATCTGAGCACAACAGCTAGCAGCAGCTACATATTCTGCTTCAGTGGTTGAAGTAGCCACCATTGTTTGTTTCTTACACTGCCATGACACCAATCTACATCCAAGAAATTGACATCCTCCTATAGTTGACCTTCTATCCAAACTTGCACCAGCATAATCACTATCTGAGTATGTGATCAATTCCATAGGGGATTCTCTTGGATACCACAATCCTAGATTAGGATATGTCTTCAAATACCTAAAAATCTTCTCTACTGCTGTCATATGAGATGTCTTTGGAGTAACTTGAAATCTTGCACAGGCACATACAACAAACATAATGTCTAGTCTTGATGAAGTAAGATACATCAGGGAACCAATCATGGATCTGTAAGTGTGCACATCAACATCTGCTCCACTAGCATTTTTCAACAATAGATGAGTAGTCTTATCAGCAGGGGTATTTGAAGGTTTTGCATCAGTAAATTTGAACTTCCTTATAATCTCAGTCACATATTTGTCTTGACTGATAAAGATGCCTTCTTTACTCTGTTGTACTTGTAGCCCCAAAAATAATGTAAGTTGTCCCATAGAACTCATTTGAAATTCATCTTTCATCAACTTTTCAAATTCTTTGCACATCTCTTGTCTAGTAGATCCAAAGATGATATCATCAACATATACTTGAACAAGTAGAATATCACCCTTGTCTTTCTTGATGAACAAAGTTTATCAATCTTTCCTCTATGAAACCCATTATTCAACAGATAATTAGCTAAGGTTTCGTACCACTTCCTTGGAGCCTGATGTAAGCCAGAAAGAGCCTTAACAAGTTTATACACTTTATTAGGGTGTTGAGGATCTTCAAAGCTTGGAGGTTGAGAGACATAGACCTCCTCATCAATAGTTCCATACAGGAAGGCACTCTTAACATCCATTTGATAGACAGTAAAGCCCATAAAGGATGCATAGGCTAGAAACAATCTAATAGCCTCAATTCTTGCAACAGGAGCAAAAACTTCTTCATAGTCAATACCCTCCTCTTGAGTGTATCCTTGAGCAACTAATCTAGCTTTGTTCCTGATAACAATACCTCTTTCATCTTTCTTGTTTCTGAAAACCCATTTAGTACTAATCACCTTCATACCATCAGGCAAATCACAAAGAACCCAAACCTTTTGAAGTTTGAACTGCAACAACTCCTCTTGCATGGCTTTAACCCAGCTAGATTCTTCTAAAGCCTTATAAACATTTTTAGGCTCCACTTGTGATAGAAAACAGAAAAACAAACATTCATTCTTGTTCCTATGCTTCTTGGACTCATAAACTTCACTAATGAACCCATGAACATCATCTTTCTTTGTCTGTCTTCTAGTCTTCACACCTGATTGTAGCTCACCAATAACATTTTCAAGTGGATGCATTTTATGAATTGAAGTCTGTGATGTGCTAGGAATATCATATGTTGTTGGCATGTTTGATATCTCAACATCATCACTGGGTGATTCCTGAGAAGAACTTCCCATAATTGGACTATCAGTGGAAACTTCTGCTGCAGCAGTGGGAATTTGATTACCACTGCTAGTAGGAATATATGTATTCAAAACATCAAAATTCACAGCATTTGCATCACTTTCCTTTTCAGAATCCTTTGAAGGTTGAGAGTTTTCATAATTGTCAACAAAGTCCCAAAGTGGCATAACAATTTGATCTTTATCATCTTCATCATCTTTGCAAGATTCATCTTCATCAATGAATTCTTTTGATTCTTCAAGATTTTTATCTCCAGTACTTGAAGTAAGAGGTACATAATTCATTGTATTTGATAATGTCTCAAGATCAAATAACCATTCTGGTCCTGAACCTGCTATGTTAGTTTTATTTTCAAGAAACTCAACATGAAAATTCTCTTCAATCTTCTTTGTTCTTAAGTTATAGACTCTAAAAGCCTTGCTAACCATAGAATATCCAACAAAGAAGCCTTCATCAGACTTTTCTTCAAATTTTCCCAGATAATCAATGGTATTGAGAATTGTGACATGACATCCAAATGGCCTCATAAATTCCAAAGTTGGGGGTCTTCCTCTGAATAGCTCATAAGGTGTCTTGTTCTTTGTTTTAACCACTAAAACCCTGTTCTGAATATAACAAGCAGTGTTAACTGCTTCAGCCCAAAAAGTCACTGGTAGCTTTGAATCAGCTAACATGGTTCTAGCAGCCTCAATTAGTGTTCTGTTCCTTCTTTTAGCAACTCCATTTTGTTGAGGAGTTCTTGCAACACTAAATTCTCTCTTAATACCTTTGTCTCTGTAGAAATCATCCATAACTTTGTTCTTGAACTCTGTCCCATTGTCACACCTGATGATCTTGATCTTCTTTTCAACTTGATTTTCAACTTTAGTGACGAATGTCTTAAGGATGCCAGTGGTTTCATCCTTGGTTCTTTAAAAAAAAACCCATGTAAATCTACTAAAGTCATCAGTCACAACAAGACAATACTTCTTCAAATTTATACTGCTCACAGATGTAGGACCAAACAAGTCCATATGAAACATGTAGAGTGGATGATCAATAGAATTGTATGCCTTGGTCTTGCATGAAGCTCTGTGTTGCTTACCTTTAAGACAGGCAACACATGTTTGGTCATTTTCAAATCTCTTCTCTGGTAAACCTCTGACTAGACCATCTTTCACAATCTTGTTAATGGTCTTGAAATTAACATGACCAAGTCTTCTGTGCCAAAGCATGGATTCATCCAAAGTGGCTTTTGCAAGCAAACAAGTAACATCATCTTTAGCCACTATATTCTTCATGTCAATGCTATATAGATTGCCTTTTCTAGGGATTTTAAGCAAAATATCACTTTCATCAGGGAGCTTATAATCCTTAGATAAGATATAGCATTCATCTTCTGTGAATAGAACTCTATGCTTCTTGTCACACATCTGTGACACACTGAAAAGGTTGTACTTGATTTCTTTCACATAATACACATTCTCAAAGTCCAAGTTTCCAGCCTTGATTGTTCCTTTGCCAAAAACTTTGCCTCCAATACCACCTCCAAAGCTGACAAATTGTCCATCATAAGGTTTGAAATCTAAAAGATAGGACTTATTGCCAGTCATGTGCCTGGAACATTCACTGTCTGAATATCCTTGATCATCTTTAGGCTTTGAATGTTCCTGCACATAAAATAAAGGAATTAGTTCCTTTTGGGGACCCAAGCCACAAATGACTTGGATCTGCCTCGTGTATCAATATAATTATATCTGTCAAAGGTCATTGATACACCATTGGGATTGTTTGAGGTGATATTTCCTTTTGGTTTCCATTCCCAACGTGCTGAGGCCTTAACAGCATTTCCCATATTTACCCTTTTGTTGTTCATAGAACCACCAGTGGAAATTTTTGGCCTTGTAGTGGTAACTGCTGACTTAGCAGTGGAAACTGCTGGTTTTGAAATTGTAGGTACCCACTTGTGATTATTGTAAACTTTCTTTTCAAAATAGGTCTTTTTCCCTGTTTGTGCAGATTTAACAAAAGTTGTGATAGGTTTTGCACTCTTAACAGGGGACTTAGGGTAAACTCTATTTGTATTTCTGGCAGTGGCAACTACTGGTTTAGCAATGGAAAGAGTTTTGATGCCAGAGTTAAGCAAAACAGACCTGTGAATCATCTTGCTTAGTGGATTTGGGTGAGTAAAGTAATTAACATGATTTCCATTCACCCTGGTATTCCCAAACACTTCCCTTCTACCTATGTGATAGTTACAATTATAATGAAGATGTTCAAAACTACCACATATGTGACAGGGTTTGTTTTTAAACACAAAGTCACTACCCAATTGCCTAGATTTAACATGATTCCAACTCCTCTTATTCCCCCTACGAGTTGTTGACCTACTTCTGTACATCTCTGCATATCTAGTAGTGGGCCTAGTGAAATTAGTTTGTGTCCTAGGCTTCTCTTTGACAACTTCAGGAATACTCTTTTTAATATCCACATTTACACTCTCAGGAACACTAGTTTTAGACTCAACATTTAAACTTTCATCTTTAAGAGATGAGTCACTAGCACTATCAAATGTATCAACCTCAACCTCAACCTTTTCAATAGCAGCTTCTTTAACAAATTTTGGTCCATAGGTCATGGTTGGTTCTTGGAATTCTTCTAATCCTGTGTAAGCTAAGTTAATGCCAGGAGGTGATGGAACACCTCTTAGAGGTGGTGGAACTGATTTATATCCTACTCCTGATTTGGCTTTGTTCACAACTTGGGCCTCCCAAATTTTGTCAATACACTTGGATTGATGATCTAGTGTATTACAAGTTATCTGTATATTCTCATTGGCCCTTTTAACCTTCTCTAACTCTTCCCTGAGAGCCTTATTCACTGCAATCTTATAATCTAAGTCTCTTTTCAAAACAGCAATATCATCATTGAACTTAGATTCATTGGCTCTATAATGCTCTAATTCTTTTTCTAAAATAGCAAGGCCTCTTTTATGATTTGCTAAGTTATAATTTGTTTGATTTAACTCTAGCAATTGTTCATCATATTGTTCTTTAAGTTTCTGATAATCTTTTAAAGCCTTACAAGTTTTAGAACAAGCATTATTAATTTGTACCTCAGAGTCAGAAAAAGCCATAAGTGCAAGCTCTGTAGCAATCATTGCAGACTCTGAACCATCTTCTTCATCCTCAGCCATAAAGCTCCAATCATAGCTCACTCCATCAATGGCCAATAGCACCTTTGGTTCTTCAGTTGTAGGTTCTTTCTTCTTGTCCTGCTTATACCAAGTTGACCTGTTATCAGGTTTCTTTGGTTTCCTGAATTCCCTGGAAAAGTGCCCCTTCTTATGACAGTTGTAGCACTCCACCTTCTTTTTATCAAATCCTACAGTTTCATTGCCATTTATGGTGATCTTCCTACCAGTCTTCCTCCAGAACTTCTTAGCCTTTAAGCTTAGTAATGCAACCTGCCATTTAATGTCCATCTCTTCCATGTCATCCTCACCAATTTGATCCAAGTCTTCATGTTTGAGGATTGAACCACCCATTTGACTTAATAGAAAAGCATAAAAGGTAGAATCACTAAGACCAGCAATCTGTCTTTTTGAACTAGCAGTGGTAACACCTCCACTACCAGTGGAAACAACAATATTAGCATCATCATCATCACTATCACTCTCTTCATCTGAACTATCATCAACAGATGATGATATGAGTGCTAAGTTCCCTGATCCTGAACTTAGTTTGCCAGCCTTCTTCAATCTCTATTCAATAACCTTAAAGTTATTGTACAAATCATTAAGCTTCATAGTCTCCAATTTTGGCTTGTCTTCCCATACTGCAACATTTGTACCAAACTCAGAGGGTAAACTTCTTAAGAACTTTAGATTGAGGTCTTCCCTTTCCACCTCAATTCCAAACACAGTGAGTTGAGTAACAATCTTCTGTAGCCTTGTGAAGATGCCGTCAATAGATTCATTACTTGTTGAACCAAAGTTTTCATAAGTCTATTTCAACAAGGTCTTCTGAGTCTTCTTGGTGGAATCATTACCACCAAAAACATTGCAGATCTCCTCAAACAAAGTTTGTGCAGTCTTGTACTTGCTGAAAGCAAGAATTTGATCTCTGGGAAGTGTCATCAACAGCAAGCCTCTGGCCTTCAGGTCATTCTTCATCTCAAGTCTTTCATCATTTGTGACTGGTCCAGTGTTGACCTTTATTACTTCCTTGCCATCAATTGTTTCTGAGGTAGTACCAGGTTTGAAAGAATTTCCAAACATAATGATCTCCCATTGTGCATAGTCTTGCACCATAAAGAATTGTTCGATCATAAGCCTCCACATCTCATAGTCATTCAACTTAAGCTTGGGATACTTAGCAGCAATGTTGGACTGACTGGTTTCTGTCTCCATTGAATCTTCTGAGTGAACTTGGGGTCTTCTAAATCAAAGTATCAAAGCCTGTCTCTGATACCACTTGATGGATCTAAACACCTTGATCTGTGTTAGAATGATACTTTGAGTTATATCACTAAGTATGCGGAATCTACTTAGTAATACTTAGAAGTTTGATTGTGAATGAAACAGTTGTATATGAATGAGAATAATGTATGTATCAAACTGTTAGCTCCAATATTATTAATAATAATAATACGAGTGATCTTTGTATCACTAGGGTTACAACCTTGAAGCTCTAGAAAAACGTATATCTAACCTTAACCTAGGACCTCCTTTTATAGCACAAGGAGTCCTCTTCTACAAGATAAGAATAACTTTAATAGAATAAGATATACACAAGATCTATTCTATATTTATCTTTACAAGTTTCCTAACAGCAGTGGTAATAATATGTACTAGCAGTGGTAATGAGTTTCCACTGCTAGTGCATTCTTCAGCAGTTGTAATCTTCATACTTAGCCGTGGTAACTGTTAATATAATTCCCAACAAAATTACTATGGTTAACCCTATTTGAGTAATTCCAAACTGGTTTAGTCTCCTTATGCTTATGGTTAGTAGATGTGGACTTTGGAAATTGACTTAAATATTCTGAGTGAAAGTTACAGTCCTTAATCAAATGATCAGGACTATAGCAAACAAAACATAACTTTTGATCCCCAAATCCTTTTCCTTTAGTTATGTGACCAAAACTAGCTTGACTTTTTGGTGAATTATTAAAAGGTTTTCTAAAGTTAGCAGTATTTTGAAAAGTTTTTCTTGAAGATACTGTTGGTTGTCCAGCAGTACTTTGAGAAGTTTTTGGAAGTACTGCTTGCTTTAAAAAAACTTTATCACTCCCTGAACCCTTGTTATCATCCCTAGGTTTCTCAACTATCTCTCTTAAGGATTCAGAACCAGATGGACTTGAATTAGATTGACCTGTAAGCTTCTTCCTAAACTCCAAATTGTCTACTCCAAAACAAGAAACATCTGTCCTAGGTGGTTGAAAACTACCAGTGGGAGGAGGAACTTCATTGTATCCCTTCTTTTCTTAAATTCAGGAGGTGTTGGACTAAATGATTCCTCATCACTAGGTGTGTTCTCTTCTAAGCTAATGAATTCTTCATCACTAGTTGAGATCTACTCTGAATTAATTAGTTACTTATCACTAGTTGGGATCTTTTCTGAACTACAATAATCAACATCATAACCTAGGCCAGTTTTAATGTTTGATGTTCTTTGTTTCTCAACAAAACTAACATGTGATAGACCAGATTCTTTCCAACTAGAAAGTTTTGCTAATAGAACATCTCTTTCTTTAGTGATCTTTTTAAGTTCAGAAACCTTACATCCTAACTTCCATTCACTCAGTTTTAATTGATAGTCTTGTTGCTCATATTTTTCTGCCCAAGCTATTTCATTATTTTCATGAGTGATTATTTTGGCTTCCATTGACTCTAAAGTCAATTGATAGCTAGCTACCTCAGACCTAGCCCTTCTACAATTATCTCTTTCAGTCTCATATTCTTTATGCAATTTTTTATAAGAATTACTAGATGTAGAGCATACCTCAGAGATAGTGGATGAACTTGGTGCAGTAGCTACCATAGCACACATAACAGGTTCTTCTTCACATTCCATGCTCCAATCAAAGCTTCCAAGACCATCTCTTGATTCCAAAGCAGTAAATCCTGGTTTGCTCATCAAAAGCTGTGCTCCAATCAAACTCTTCCAATGCAACCATAGAGTAGGTTACTGGTTCATCATCAAATTCATTACTCCAGTCAACCTCTGATAGATTTTCTTAAGCCACAAAAGCTTGTGATTTTGGTTTAGCAATAGGAACTTCCTTTCTTTCAACCTTGGGTTTTTCAATCATTCCATTTGCCTGATATTTTGCAAACTTGCATTCCCTTGAAAAGTGTCCAGTCTTTTGACAACTAAAGCACTCAATCTTAGATTTGTCAAATGTTATACCCTGTTTGGCTTTGAAGTCAATACCTCTTCCTGTTTTGTTCATGAACTTCTTGATCCTTGCTGTGATCATGGCAACTTGCCATCTTATGTCAATTTCTTCTAGAGCATCATCATCAATTTGCAACACATCTTCTTGATATGTAACAGGTAAAGTGGCTTGTTGAGCAAAGAAAGAACATATAATATCATCAGAGTTGGTGTTGTTTGTTGGTGATGAAGTGGTAGTAGTCATGGTTGTGCAAGTGTGCTGTTTATCACCAACAGTACTTTGGACAGGATAAGCAGTACTTTTAGTGGAAGTACTGCCTCTGTTTTCAGAAGACACAAAAGCAATGTTATGAGATTTCTGATGAGAACTTGAACCTATGTTACTATTCATCTCATGCTCATACACTTTTAAATTATTGTAGAGATCATCAAAGTCCATAGAATCCAAACCAGGTTGTCCTCTAATCATAGTAGCAACCACATGCCATGCAGATGGCAAACTTCTTAAGAACTTCAAGTTTGCATCTTCAACAGATGCCTCTGCTCCATATAACTCTAGCATACTAAGCAGATTTTGGTATCTGTCATAGGCAGAATCAAGACCTTCTCTTTCACCAACAGTGAATGTTTCAAACTGTTGCTTCAATAGGTTTCTATGCATCTTTTTGGAAGCATCACTACCTCCAAATCTTGTCTTAATAGCAGCCCATTATTGTTTTGCATCCTTAGCATCATGAAACTTTAGTAGGTGACCATCAGGAATAGTATACAGCAGTATGTTGAGAGCCTTATCTCAATTTCTTTTAGTAACTGCTGACAAGGTTGGCTTAGGTGGTTTAGGTTGTCCTGGGATTTCTTCTGGTTCTTAAAGAACAACATTACCATTGACAATCACATCCCATAGAGCATGGTCTGTGATAGCAATGTACTGCCTCATCTTCATGCTCCATAGATTATATTCCCCCTTCTTGACAATAGGAATTCTGATTGAGGTGATGGATGGAACTGGTGCAACTTCAGTCGTCATCTTTTAGGGTTTGTTGTAAAATCGGTTTTAAGGGTTTCTGTTGGGATCATACTTTTGTATTTTAGTCAAGTCTCGGTCATTACATTTTGTAATAGGTTGCTTAGTTATTTATTTCTTTATGTTTATGTTACTAGGCTTAAGTATGCATGTCCATGGGCCTAGAAAGCCCACGTTTAAGATGTAAGAGGGAGGAAGGGAGTGTTGCCCTACTCCTCCCCTATATATACTAAGCTCATGTAAACATTATAATTGTTGGTTATTTAAATACATTAAGGAAACTCTTGCAATTACTTTTCTCTCATTTCTTATAATCAACCATCTCTATTTCTCATCTTATTTCTCATACTTGTGTTTACAAAATGGTGACCTAACAAGTGGTATCATTCGCCTATTAGAGATTGAAGTGTGTTTCTTGGTGTTAACATGGGATTTAGGGTGTTGTTTTGCTTCTTTTTGCTTCTTTCTTTGTTTCTTACACTCAAATCTTGAAGCTTGGATAAGTTTTAAGGTTAATATAGTGTTTAGAAGCTTAGATTTTGCATAAAGTTTTGATTTTTAAGGTTTTTTCTACTCTAAATCTTCAATAGTTAGTGTTTTCTAAGTATTGGTGAAGTTATTTGATCAAAAGTACCTTATTTCTAAGCATTTTTCTTCTAAAATTTGAGATTTTTCAAGTTTCTGACCTTCTTACGCGTAAGTTTAGTGAATAGTACGTTTTAAAAGCTGTCTACAGTACTTTTTGTCCCTTCTACGCATAAGTTTTGGTCAAAACCCCTTTCCTACGCGTAACATTAGTCAAAACCCTCTTTCTACGCTTAACTTGGAAGTCTACGCTTAAATCCTACGCGTAAGCTCAATTCCTACACCTAAGTCCTACGCTGAAGGTTCATCCTACGCAGAAGTTGCCTTTCTACGCATAAGTTCAATCTTACGCATAAGTTTAATCTTACGCGTAAGTTGCTGGAATCTACGCATAAGTTTCATCAAAGGGTTTCTCTTCGTGCTACGGTGACTCAGTACTTCCCTAGCTTGGATAAGTTAGTGGAATACTTCGACTTCAGATATCTTTCAAGCTTGGATAAGTTTGAAAGATTTGTTTGGTCTTTGAACCTTACGCATAAGAATCCTACGCATAAGCTTAAAACTTATGCATAAGGTTATATCTTACGCATAACTCACAAGTTTACGCATAAGATCATACTTTACGCGTAAATTTAAAGTCTACGCATAAGTTTCATTTTTACGCGTAAGATTTCAACTTACCCCAGGGTTTTTGTACTTAACCAAAGGAACGTGCATTTCAATCTTCTACAAAGATCCATTATTACACAAGTGTTCTAAGATGTCTCAACCACCACATTACTGCTTCTCTAATCCTCAGCAACAGCAACATCAGCAGTATCAGCAACAACAATACCATCAGCAACAATCATATCAACAACCTTCACAGTCACACTTTCATCAACAACCGTTTAATCCACAACCACAATATCTCATGATGCAACAACATCAAATCATTCCTCAACAACAACCATATCAAATGTCACAACAAAACACTCAGTTTTCCTCCAAACAACCTCACTGGTTTGATAGAATGTGTGAAGTTATTACAACTCAACAATCAAGACATGAGGCGGGATCACTTGAAACACCTCCAATGCTAACACCTGGGAACTACGTTCAATGGTCAAGTCGATTCTTACGATTTCTTGAACTAAAGAAACCTCATGGGAAATTCTTGAAACAAGTGATACTTGAAGGACCATTTGAGTGGCCAACAAGATTTGAGATAGGTGATCCAACTGCTGATCCTCCACGTCCTCCTGGAGATAGACCTCTTCCAGAATCTCAACTCACAGAAGAACAGAAATTACATAGTGAAGCTGATGAGTATGCAATGGCTTATATACTTCAAGGTATACCTAATCCAATTTATCGAAGTGTCGATGCTCAGAAAATAGCCAAAGCTATGTGGGAACATGTTCATCTCCTTATGGAAGGCACTCAATTGAACAAAGATGATATGGAATCCAAACTCTACATGGAATACACTGACATCACAATTGAACCAGGAGAGTCACTTGAATCCTACTATCATCGTTTCACAAATGTGGTCAATGATCTGGAACGTCACAAAATCACAGTACCAAGGATCGCAGTGAACTCCAAATTCGTTGGTAGTCTTGGCTCGGATTGGCATAAATATGTGACATTTGTTTGACAAACCAAAAATCTTCATGATGCACCATATGGATTGTTGTATGATTTTCTGAAACACCATGAACCTGAAGTGGAAAAAGATCGAGCTCTTCGAGGAGGATACTCACCATCACCAACACCAAATTCTTTGGCACTCGTAGCTCAATCTCCCTATGCTCCACCACCAATGTCAAATCATGCATATGTTCAAGAGCAAAACTACTTCAGTTATCCACAATCTTCTACCTCGAACCAAATGGTCCCTTATGATTCATCTCCACAGAATACTTCTAATCAACTTGTTCCATTAAACAACAATGATGCAGTGTATTACTCAAACTCCAATGAAGATGACGATGATGACTTCACTACGTTGAATCAGGGACTTGCTCTTATTGCTCGCGCTTTCAGAAAATTCTCCAACAAAACAAACAACCATCAACGTTCATCTTCTAACACAAGGAATCAAGCTGTTGTCAATGATGGAAGGGCGGAAATTCATAATCGTAACTATGGTCGATCTGGTTCAGGAAGTTCTTCAGGAAATTTTGGGAATGGTCAGAGGTTTAATAACAATGGAGGGTTCAGGAACAACTCAGGCTCTTCTCAGCAAAGGTCTGAACCAGTTGCAACTAGGAACTCAAACACAGGGAATGCAGTGTGGTGTTATAACTGTAATGAACAAGGTCATATAGCGACAACATGTCCTAAACCGAGAACTCGGGGTAGTAAGTTTCACAAGCAGGCATTACTCATGGCTCTTCAAGATGAAAAAGATGGACATTTCCCTGAACAGGATAACAACTTCATGGCAAATGTGAACAATGACGATGACATGGAAGATCTGGAAGCCAATGCAGCTGTGATGCTTATGGCCAACATGCAGGAACTTCAGTTTAATGATTCAGGTCCAGTGTATGACACTGACGGCTTATCTCAGGTACATGACCACAAAGCATGCCTAATACATGAAATAGTCACACCTTCTGCTTCTGAATCAGATATGGCGCAAGTTGTTCCATCTGACTCATCTTCATCTTCTCAAACAGATGAACAAATAAGCACAGTTGTCATATTTGATGATGACACAGTTGTTTCATTTGATGATCCTATTGAGAATGATAAACATGATCATATAGAACAACATGAACCATCATTTGATCCAGACCCTGACCTCATATTGTTATCTAAACAACTGAATGCTCAACAATTGCAAATCATAAAATACAACGAGAAAAACAAAGCTTTAAAAGAAACAAATGCGTCACTTGTAAGAGATATTGAGTGTTATAAAATTCAACTTTCAAATCAGGAAGACAAGATTAAACATGCAAAAAGTTTTGAAAAAGCTTTTCAAGATTCTTACAACAAAGAGCAAGATCTTCAACAAAAAATGCAAGATTTAATTGAGTCAAACGGAAAGTTGATTTCTAAACTCGAATGTGAAAAGTGTGAACTGAAAATGCAAGTTGAACGTCTTCAAAAAGTACTTTCAAAAACAGAAACAGAATTGCCCAGTTGCAAAAAGGATTTTTGTGAACATAAAATACGAAAAAGAAAGTATATAGATAACTTACTCGGTGAGATTGTTGATTTAGAAAAACAACTCAAAGAATTTCGTAATATTGTTTACAAAACCGGGGGCTCTGTCACAACAATTCAGAAATTTACCTTAAAACCGAGACCCGATTAAGGATTTGCACTTGGCGATTTCAAATCAATGTTTCTTCACACAGCATTCAAAGAAAATCCTAAGATTTACAGTATAGACCACATGCTTGATAATACGATTGTGTGTGCTGTTGTTTTTGATACTGAGGAAGAGGAAGAACTTGAAGACGAGAGTCGATCAAAAATGAGTTATGTTCTATATTGGACACCATATGATTATTCACAAGCTCCACATATTTCTAAATCTTTTGTTCCTCAAAAGGAATTACCTGAGAAATCATGGTATGTCACTGAGTCATATGTTTCATCCTCTAATGCGGCCCCTGTCCAAACTGTAGCACAAATAAATGGTCCTTTACCATCATCCGGTGAACTTACACCTTTACCAAAAAATTGTCGTGTCTAAAATTATTACAAAACTTTTATGGAAGACATTGAAATTTTGGAGGAAACAATTGAACGTAATTCTGAAATAAAAATTGAAACTTTTCAATCCGCTTACGAGCGAGAAAAGAGAGATATTTTTCAAAAACAAATGTTTCAAATTGTCAAACACCTCCGTCTCTGTGCTACACGTTGGGAACACGAACTTCAAAACGAGGTCAAAACTATGATAAACGTTTTCAACTCAACTGAAAATGAGATTTTGGTTCAAAAGCAAAGAAATAGAATTTTAAAAAATGATGCTGATCGACTCTTGGAACAAATTCTCAATGCTGATATTTATTCTGTTATCATGAATGATCTCTATAAATCTGGTACTTCTATGCTTGTGGATAATCTTTGTGTTGATAATAACTTGTTGAATGTGGAAATTGAGACACTTAAACATGATAATGACATGCTGAGAATTAAGAATGATGATGTGACAAAACAATTTTCAAAAGAAGTTTGTCAACTCAAACAAAGGCTTGAATGGTGTCAAGCTCAAAGCATTAAAACGGAATTGAAACTTCAAAGTCAAAATAATTCAAACTCTTGTCAGCTTTGCAAAAACAATGAGTCTTTGAAAAGTCTATGTCTCAAATACGAGAAAGAAATTGCGGATTTAAAAATTGAAAACATTGAATGGCAACAAAACCGCGATGACATTAATTATTGCAATGTGAAACTTGAGTCTGAAATTCAGGATAAAAATCACATCATCATTGATTTGAAAGAGAAAATTAAGCTACTTCAAAAAGGAAAAATGGTTGACACCACGGTGATAGCACCAGGATTGTATCAATTAGACAAAACTACTAAAGAAAATGTTGTTCAAAACACTAATGTTGATAACTCCACTTCTACAGGACTAGTCTCCACTAATAGCGTTAGCAGACCCAAGCAAAAAAGTAACAAGAAGAATAGGCTCTGGAAACGTAAAAGAGGACCACTAGAAGCTCAAGAAGTAGAAGATCAACTTAGGAATTTGAATAAAACTCATGTTGCATCAGATTTAGATTCTAATCTGGCAAATTGTAATCAAAATCTAAATGTAACGAATGATGAACCTTTGAATGTTTTGAATATTAATGCATCTTGTGTGTTTTGTCGTAAAAGCGTATCATCTGGTGATCATACAAAATGTATAGCTAATTCTCTTCTTAATCGTCATAAGAAACGTAGGACACGCATTCCTTCTAGGCCCACTACTGCCTCTAAGTCTATCTTAGGAAAACCGCTTTCTACGGTTTCTAATGAAGTTGAAGTTACCCCCATAAGTGCAGAGAACAAATCTAGGAAAAAGCCAATTACCAGTGAATTCACCAAAAGGAAAGCAAGAACTAGTTGGAATTGGCAACGTTGGTTACAATATAAACCAGACTTTAAATGGATTCCTAAACTGTTGAATACATGTGCTTCTAACCAACAAGAACCCGCACTTTCTTTGGGTTCCACCCTTACTTCTGTTCCATCCGTGTCTTCTTCTTGTGATGCAGGTGGTACAGATTGTTCTCTGGATTGTTGATAGCGGATGCACCCGACATATGATAGGCAATCTCAAACTGTTAAACAACTTTGTCTCAAAGTTCATTGGTACTGTCAGATTCGGGAATGATCATTACGCTTTAATCATGGGATATGGTGACTATGTCAGTGGGAACATTGAAATCAGTCGTGTTTATTATGTGGAAGGCCTTGGACACAACCTTTTCTCTGTTGGTCAATTTTGTGATGGGGATCTAGAAGTTGCATTTCGTGAGAAAACTTGTTTCGTTCGTGACTTACAAGGAAACGATCTAATGTCTGGCTCACGTGGTTCTAATCTTTATACAATATCAATGTCAGATATGATTGCTACATCTCCGATATGTCTTCTCTCCAAAGCGGAATCGACTAAATCTTGGTTATGGCACAAACGACTTTCGCACTTGAATTTCAAAACTATGACTGAACTTGCTCGTCACAAACTTGTTGATGGATTTCCAAGATTCCGTTTTACCAAAGATCACTTATGTTCAGCCTGTGAACAAGGAAAAAGTACTCGGGCTCATTTTCCTTCTAAATCTGAGAACAGTACAAATCATGTTTTACACTTACTTCATATGGATTTGTGTGGACCGATGCGTGTTCAAAGTATCAATGGTAAACGCTACATTCTTGTAATTGTGGATGATTACTCCAGATGGACTTGGGTTTATTTTCTACGAAGTAAAGATCAGGCTCCTTCAATGATCATCACCTTTCTCACTAAAATTCAAGTTCAGTTATGCAACACGGTACGAATAGTCAGAACTGACAATGGAACTGAATTTAAGAATCAGACACTTCGGTCATATTTTGAGAAAGTGGGAATTGAACATCAAACATCTATTCCTAGAAGCCCAGAACATAATGGAGTTGTTGAAAGACGCAACAGGACGTTAGTGGAAGCTGCTAGAACAATGTTGATTAATGCTCAATTACCAGATTACTTATGGGCGGAAGCTGTTTCAACCGCATGTTATACCCAAAACCATTGCATGATCACTAAACGCCATCGCAAAACACCTTATCAAATTGTTCACAAAAGAAAACCGAACATCGATTACTTTCATGTATTTGGAGCACTTTGTTATCCGAAAAATGATCGTGATGATTTAGGTAAACTTAAAGCAAAGGCTGACATCGGAGTGTTCGTTGGATACTGTGAAAATTCTAAAGGTTTTCGGATATGGAATCGTCGTACAAGAGAAATTCAAGAAACTATTCACGCTAATTTTGATGAACTCACACAAATGGCTTCTGAGCAACACAACTTAGGACCCGAATTCAACCGCAAAGAATTGGAAACCTTGTTTGCTCCACTGTTTGATGATACAATTGAATACCGTTCTACTGAGGTCTCACCCAATTCCGCTGCTCAACCTGATAATATTCCAGTACCTGACTCACCTCAACAAACTACAACAACTGTTGAGAAAGACGGTCCTCCAATTGCATCACCATTTACAGCAGAACAAACTGTTTCTAACTCCCGACAATCAGCTGAAGATCCTACACGACAATCAGTTCCACAACCCACAGAGCATGATCCTGATGCGTTCTTTAACCCGTTTGCACCGGCTCCTACATTTCCTGATGTAGCTGAGTCGTCTACACGCAATTTGGATCCTGCTAACATGCGAGATACTTATCAACTACACCCTTCGACACACAAATGGACTCGAGACCATCCACTAGTACATATCATTGGCCATCCAGATGCACCTGTAATGACAAGACAACGACTTCACACTGATGGAGAAACTTGTATCTATGCACTCACAGTTTGTCAAGAGGAACCAAAGAACATTAAAGAAGCAATGACTTATGACAACTGGATTGAATCTATGCAAGAGGAATTTCAGCAGTTCATACGATTAGAAGTCTGGGAATTAGTTGAAAGACCTGACGGAGTCTTTGTCATCGGGTTAAAATGGATTTGGAAAAATAAGCTAGATGCTGAAGGCACTGTCATACGTAATAAATCACGCCTGGTAGCGAAAGGATACTCCCAACTAGAAGGACTTGATTTTGCTGAATCCTTTGCTCCAGTGGCTAGACATGAAGCTGTTCGGATCTTTTTGGCCTATGCTGCACACAAGAACATGGTTGTTTACCAAATGGATGTGAAAACAACATTTCTTAATGGAGAACTCCGTGAAGAAGTGTATGTAAGCCAACCAGACGGCTTCGTTGATCCTGAGCGTCCTAATCACGTTTACCGACTCAAAAAGGCACTCTACGGACTTAAGTAAGCCCCACGGGCGTGGTATGACAAACTGTCCACTTTCTTGCTGGCCAATAAATTTTCTAAAGGTTCGGTGGATCCAACACTATTTACAAAAACCTACGGGGAGGACTTACTTGTTGTTCAAATCTATATCGATGACATCATTTTTGCCTCAACAAAAAGAAGTTACTCTAATGATTTTGCAAAATTAATGAAAGATAATTTTGAAATGTCCATGATGGGTGAACTTTTGTTCTTTCTAGGACTACAAGTTCATCAATCACCCCGTGGAATTTTTATAAATCAGTCCAAATATGCTCTAGAAATTTTAAAGAAACATGGAATGATGAGTTGTGATACTTATAATACACCAATGGGCTATACCACAAAACTAGATGCTGACTTACATGGGACACCTGTTGACCCTACCAAATACCGCAGTATGATTGGGTCACTCATGTATCTCACAGCTAGTAGACCTGATATAGTAATTGCTGTCTACATGTGCTCTCGCTATTAGTCCAAACCAACTGAAAAACACCTCAGTGAGGTTAAAAGAATCCTTCGATACATAAAGGGAACCATTAACTTGGGAATCTGGTATCCGAAGGATTCTGGTTTTGAACTAATTGCTTTTTCAGATGCTGACCATGCAGGATGTTTAGACACATGCAAAAGTACATCTGGTGGATTACAGTTTCTCGGAGATAAACTTGTGTCATGGCAATCAAAGAAGCAGGACTGCACATCACTGTCGTCAACAGAATCTGAATATGTAGCTATGTCTGCTTGTTGTGCTCAAGTCATCTGGATGAGATCACAACTTAAGGATTATGGCTACTTGTTCAACAAGATTCCAATCTACTGTGATTCCAAAAGTGCCATTGCTATTTCCTGCAACACAGTTCATCACTGCAAATCCAAACACATTGATCTCCAATATCACTTCATCAAAGAGCATGTTGAAAAGGGTACCGTTGAACTGTATTTTGTTGGGACTGAGTACCAATTGGCGGACTTACTTATCAAATCCTTAGCACCATCAAGGTTTGCTATTCTAGTTCACCAAATTGGTATGCGATGTTTGACTCCAGATGATCTGGAAAAGTTTTTAAAACACAATTGATCGTCAAACATCAAAACTATCTTCGTAAATATTTTTTCAAAAAATAAATAATAAATAAATAAATTTGCAAGTACGACCACTCTTGTCAACACTATTTTTTCATAAACGTCTTCAAATATGATCTAAAAACAAGTGTTGAGGGGGAGGTAAAATATTTTTCAAGTTTTCTTAATAATTACTACGTACTTGCATTTTACCAAAAATATTACGTTTTTTTTTAAAAAGTGATGCTTCAAAAAGTGTTTCGGGATACTTTCCTTGACCATTGTAATAAATTTTAAGGTTTTTAAAAAGACTTCGGTCTAAGGTCGAGGGGGAGTAAAATTCCACAAGTTGTTCTTGTCATGGATTTGGTGTAGTTAACGAAAGTTAAAATTGAGAGTTAGTTAGGCATTAGGTTGGAAAGTTATATGAGGTTAAGGGGCCATAAGTGACAATATTAGAAACTATTCTTACCCTAGTCAAAACACTTTGACCAACCTCATTTACTCCACCTGCAAAAACGCATTTACTACTTACACCAACCTAATCTACGGCTAACATTCAAACTGCAAATCCAACCATTAATCTTCTAATCTGTAAGTGAAATTATGTTTTGATCATGTTTCTAAACATTGGTTTTTAATTTTATCTAAATCCTACGGTGAAATCGTTCTAAATCTATCATTTTTGAGTTAGGGTTTTGCGTAAAATTGAACTTAGAAATTTAGAGTGTTAGGATGTGTTTTGGTTGATGGGTTTTGATCTTATGATGATTATAAACATGTTTGTGAATTCCAATCTCACCTAGAAACTCCAATTGATCGATTTTGTAATTAGGTTTCATACGAGATTTTTAGGGGTTCTTGATTTTGAGTGTTATGATTGAAATTGTTGATGGGGATTGTGTTTGTATGTGCATATGAACTCAATTGTGTAGTTTAATTGCTTCAGTTACAACTAATTGTTCATGAATCTTTGATTTATGGTTCGGTGACACCAGCAGATATGAACTTATGATTTTGTGGGTAAAAGTTGTTATAATTTGGTCCACTTGTCCCTTAGCATATCAGGAACACTTGCCCTATGCCAATGTTAACCCAGAAACATGTTTGAATCTGATTGTGATTAAGTGTTCACACGATCCTACGCGTAAGATAGGATAAAGGCATGTTTACGCATTAAATGATGTGTCTTAAGTGTGTTGAGAAGTGTTTGTATGTTATATTGATCAGTGGTTGTGTTTTACACTTTCAGGAATCAAAAGACACGATTTTTCAAAAGGTGATTTACGTCAAAAATGTTTCTACGCATAAGATGTTCATCCTACGCGTAAGATTGAATCTTACGCGTAAGATTCGACACGTTAGAAAAACATTGTCTTGGATAAGACAATGTTTACGCAAAAGATTTTTCTTACGCATAAGATTTTATCTTACGCGTAAAGTTCAATCCTTTGCCTAAGCTTCATTCTTACGCATAAGATTAATTCTTACGCATAAGATGAATCCTACGCAAAAGATTGCACTTTCGCGTAAAATAGATGCGTAGATTTTGTTTTCTTACGCGTAACATGACTTCTTACGCATAAGAAATGTTATGCGTAGGATTTTCCCAATCTTACGCGTAACATTGTCAAAATTCAAGAAATTTGTCTAAGTGTTGTAATATTTCAAATGTGTAATCTCTTGTAATGATAAACTCATGTTGTAACAAGATTGTTATTAGTTTCTACCTAGTGTTAACTTCTAAAACCACAAGTTTGTCATATTACAAAAGTTTTTACACAAAACACCCACTGATCAATTCAATAATCTGCACAATCATGTAATTGAATGTCTGAGCTAACAAAGTATATCATTGCTATGTTTGTGTTTTTGTTTATGATCAATTCAGATGGCAGAACATAATGACATTCCGTATGGACCAGAACCTGAACCAAAACTCTCCTGGGAAGAAACCTTTCCCGAAGATTACACCAGAAAGATAGGCAAGAACAACCTAAGAATCAACTTCAACAAAATCACGTGCAATGAATCGTCATGCATTGTAGCTGTGGATGCTCTCCTCTATCACCCAAACAAAATCCTGTTCACTAAGTCCGCATCAGTGGCCTGCTTCTACATACACCAATTCTGGCACACACTTCAGCTAGACCTTGGGGAAGAGTCCTTCACTTGCATGCTTCATAACAGACAGGTTACTGTCGACATAGATACACTTAGGAATGTTCTTGGGTTACCCGAACTTGGCCCAGATGAAGAATACGATCCAGTACCTAACGAAGAAGAGCTGATAGAATGGTTACGAGACATTGGTTATGATGTATCAGATGAAGTAGTGACTAGACACTCTAAGGTCAACATCAGATATCTTCCACAACCATGGAGAACACTGTACATTCTAATTGCTAAGTCGTTATCTGGCAGAGACACTGGTCATGAACACCCCAAGCTCCAACACCTCAAACTCTTCTGGGCTGTGGCAAATGTCAAGAAGGTGGATTATGCTAGCATTATTTGGGAAGATCTTGTGTGGCACATACAACACAAGACCACCAACATTCCATTTGTTCGCTTCACCAAACTACTCATCGAAAGCTTCCTTCGTGAGTATGACGATATTCCATAAAGATTAGATGATGAAGCCAAGCACACTTTCAGAAATGAGGACACTCTAAGACAAATCAAGAGACTTGACACCAGCACTCGTAAACAAGGAAAACCTTTTCCCGCTTGCCTCTTGAATGATAAAGTGAAGTTGTGTAAGAATTACAAGTACTACGTCCAAGCACTCAAGGAAGACAAAGTTGGGTTCTTAGACGAAGTAATTCTACCTTCGTGCATGCAGAAGAAAGGGAAGAAAGGTAGCAAGTCTGGGAGCTCTGGTAGTTCTACCAAGTCTACACAGAAGAGGGGTACACTCAAGTTAAGAATTCCTGTCAAGAAACCTGAATCCATTCCTGAACCCACACAAGCACCTTCTCCAAAACCGTCTGACTCAGAAACCGAATCCGACGAAGGTCCAGTGTGTAGGGAAGCCTATGCAAACATCGACAAGGAGGTTAATCTTGAAGATATTGATGATAAAGACTTGACGTTTGAATATTGGGACAAAGACATTGATGAATTTGCTGATAATGTTGTATACCCAACAAATCTCAATCAAAGACCGTTTACTGAAGCAGACACAAAGTTGGAAGAAGAAAGGTTAAGGAAAGAGAAGCTGAAGGAACCAATGACTGTTGAACAAGAGTCTGCTCACTCAAACATAGGCCTTTCAGTAGAAGAAGAAAATGAAAGAGCTCTTAAGTTGGGTCTCCTCCACAACAAGATAGATGCATTCCAAGCTAATCAACCTCCACCTCCTGTGTTTTCTTAAACAAACGAAGCAGGCGGATCTAGCAGTATCCCTGAATCCACCACAGGAACCAATGCTGCTATGATAGTCTACGAAACCCCCACTGTATCACCTAGAGATGTAGAGATGCTAAATGCTTCAGCAACAGGAGAAGAGGAAGAGGAGGAACATATGGATACTGATGTTCCATATCTTTTGACTATGGAAGAAATGGAGATCAGAGAAAGGGCTCAAGAAGAAGAGTTGAAGAGAAAGCAAGAAGCTGAAGAGGCTAGGCTTGAGGAGCTAGCACAAGCCAAATTGGAAGAAACTATACGTATGGAAGAAAGCAGAAAGGCTGAAGAGGCAGCCAAACTGGCTGAAGATAAGCTGAGAAAAGAAGAAGATGCCAAGCTTGCAGAAGATCTTAGGCTTAAGGTAGATGCAGAACAAAAGCTTAAGGCCGAGGCTGACAGACTGGCTGAAGAACAGATATTGCAAGAGGAAGCAGCCAAAGTTAAGAATGTTGAACAACCCGAATCACAAAGAAGAGATGATAAGGATGTAACCACCACTCACATTGAATCTTCACAATCATCACCTCCTGCATCTAAATCTACCCATGATGAATCAATCAAGAAACCCGCAAGTACAAAAGCCTCTGCTGCATCCAAGTTGATAAAGAAAGCTTTTAGAAGAGTTCATGATAAGAAGAAAAACAAATTAGAAGATCAGGTTGCATCACTAGCAAGCCAAGTTGCTGAATTGACGAAGCTTACTACTAATGTCCAGGAGCTGCAAGAAAAGATTGACACCTTCTTAGCTAAGGATGTGCAAGAGAACTTGGAAGCTACATTAGCTACTCAAGCACATCAGTACATGGAACAACACTTAGTCTCTGAATTAAAAGATTTGCTGGCACCAATGAGAGGTGAACTCACCAAGATTGCAGAACAAGCTGTCAAGAAAGTGATCCGAACTACCGCATTTACTCTTTGAGTAGACAAATCAACTTTACCACAACCAGGGTTATCTATGGACGAGTTAGAAACCCAGCTCTTAGACAAATTGGCTAGCAAGTTCACATTGTCACCTGAAGAAGCTAAAGTCCTGGAAGCTTTGAAAGCCAAGATGTCTAAAGAGACTTGCAGCACTGAGGCCGATAAACTGAAACGTCCAAGAGACGATGAAGACCAGGATCCTAACTCTTAGGCAAAGAAACAAAAACAAGCTGAAGGACCCTCATCTCAACCAAAAGAACTGGTCATTCCTCCAACTACAATAACATCTACACAACAACCCAAGGCATCTGGTTCCACTCCTAAAGCCCATGACCACTTTAAATACACAGGCGGAGACGAGATTCCTCAGCCCGATGAAGTACCAGAACCGTCATCTAAAAAGAAGAAAGAAAGGAAACGAAAACATCATCAGCACAAACCGGACACCTCTTCAAAAGGCACAGAACCTAAGAAACCGAAAACCATTCTCAAATGGCTTGACGAAGACGAAACTGCCGATTACTCCTGGTTTGACAAGATGCTTAATTCGCAACCGCCACTTGCAGACGATCAAGAACCTCTCGATGGTCGAACAGTGGAATACGCTCAGTTGATTCAACATAAGTTTCGTATGAAAAAGATGAACAAGAAAGAGCTACGAAGAATCAAGAATGATGCGTTTAATCTTCTGAAAGATCGGTCTGCTAACTCCATCGAACTTGAGTACCATCTAGAAAATATTGCTCGATCTATGTCAAGCAATATTGACTGGATCAATCCTGAATCTCACATCGATCCGGTCACAAGAAAAACAGCACCATACATAACTGACTGGTCCAAACCACTGCCTATGATTGGGAAGCCAAAGGAACCAAAGATCCCTTACAAGTTCTTCTTCAACAACGACTTGGAATTTCTGCAACACGGCAACAAGATTGAGAAGAAGTACGCCACATCACTTACCTTTCTCCCTGTAGCTAGATACCTCAACAATGTCATCGAAGAAGAAGCCTCTGCCTTATTCATCGATAAAGTTGTTGACTATGACCGAAACGCACTCTATGGTATTCATCATTGGCCAGATAACCGGGCACAGTATTATCGAAGCAGCAGACTCAATCAGACGATGGGTAATGTGACAAGTGAGTTGAAGATAGTCTCCATTCAGTTCATTTCGACAGTCACTCACTTTGGGTACCCCTTCCTCAGCAAACTAATACTCAAAATACTTGATGAAAAAGAGTACGAGATTTCCGAGTCAGACTTTCCACGACTACTCCTAAACGACATTGAAGATATGTACCTGCTCAAAGTTCAAGGAAAGCTTTGCAACTTACCCAAACCTATGCAGCTTGCCTTTATCACAGCTCTCCTAATCTTCATCAGACAAATAGTCATCAGAGAAAGAGTAGAAGATCTTCAACTAGGAGTGGAAAGTTATCAGAAGAAGCTGAATCTCACCAAACCAAACATGTTCAACATCCCCAACCTTCAACACCTATCTCAATACTCCTTGATCAGGCATCCGGCATTTGGGTTCACATACCGCAGTGTAAACGGTCGTAACTGCTTCATGGCCTATGAAGAAATACATAAGTTCTGTGATGAAACCCTGAAGTTCGTCAGAGATGGAATCAAAAGCAGATTAGATGACATAGCACTGGGTAAATCCAAAAGGTGGAATACCGATGAGGCAAGAGATGCTCACAGATTCATTACAAGGATTGAGAACCGGTTGAAGCGCAGGGATCAGTTTCGGAGATTGGAAAGCTATGTTGGAGGCAGACCTGGATTTCCGGTGTTGATGTTTCAGAGACCAGAATGGTAGAAATTTGTAAGAATTTGATTTGATTTGTCAATATTATACTTCATAATGGCTTGTGCACACATTACAGTGCACAACCCGAACTTGTAAAGAAAGGACCCTGAGGTACGCATCAGTGCCTCAATCCTAATATAAGGAGCGAAGGCTTCTTACTTTTGAGTAGAATTAATCAAATGTTTATGAATTTTCATAATTCTGCTCAAAAGGAAAAGTATTTCACCTCAATAAGACCTAATCACTTGTTGAGGGGGAGCACTTGTCAAAACAAAATACTTTGTTCAAAATCAAAAGTTCATGGTGAATCTCCCCATAAGACTCAAAAAGGCATATTTTAATCTAAAAAGATTGTCAAAAACATCATTTTATATGCTATTTTTTGAGGGGGAGAAAATGAAAAAGTGATTAAAATATAAGTAGTCAAAAGGCTAAAAGTTGTATCATTTGCGAGCTAGACTCAGAATTGACCCAGGAATTGACGAGACAATAAAAGTTAGTAATATCGAAAAGACTTATCCTCGACGGGTAATAACATCAAGTTAGTTAGTAGAGCTAGTTGTCACCTAAAAGCTGACAATGGATCTCTTTAACTAACCACATAAGCGTGTCTCGAAAAGGATTTGTCTTAGTAGAAATGTACCGTCTCGAGAAACTTTCTGTGGACTTGACCAGGCCGGGTAATAACTTCAAGCTAGTTTAACTAGTGATGTAAGCGTGTCTCGAATCGGTCTTGTTCACGGAAAGTGGATCAATTCAAAATGCTTGCTCCTCCCGCATGTGCAAATTCATTAAATACTCATGAGCACATGTGAAGGGGGAGCCCTTCAAAAGGTGTACACAAAACTCTCAAAGTGTTAACCAAAATATTTGATTATCACAAACACTTTGAGAGATTTTCAATCAAAGGTTTCTTGGCTGCTGTCGGAGTTATAAGGTGATTAAGATAGGAATAACCGTCCTATGATCCGCCAGAGCCGGAGAGATCTACCCAAGGACATCTCCCATAGTTAGAATTAGAAGTCCTTAGGTATGATACGAAAAAAGGAGAAAAGAATGAAAGGGAAAGAAGGAGTTGAAGAATTAAAAAGAAAAGTAAAGAAAAGGGTGAAAAGAAATAGCCCTCCATATGTTCAACCTTAGGACAAACACCGGGTTCAATACGTATGCTACTGGTTGTTGCAAAAGACAACACCGGTATTGAAGATAAAGTCGTCATGGACCCAGTGACGCAATGCACTAAACCTTCTTAACCACTCAAGTTCTCTTAAAAGAGCTTGTTTCATTCTCACGGGGAACCAGTGTAATCTATCAACTTATCTCTTAGAGATGGTTGATATTGAAGCAGGAGACCCCTCCCTAGTCTCCGCATAGGAAACCTAAGTGTGCACTTATAGAGTCTAGAGCCTTGAGATACATCAAAGATCTCTTAGGAACACTTAGTATATCTACAACTGGTGTTCTACATCAATGGACACCAGCTGTAAATTATGGAGTCCTTCGCAGATCTTAGCAATCTGCCGAGAACGTTTATGAGAGGATTACAAATGTATTTCTCAATGATTGAACGGAAATTCCTGCCAGGGTCAACATCAAACAGCCCTGATAGCAGGTCACTTCGGTAACCCCACAAGGGTTACGCTTAGTGTTTGCAGTGGTTCTTTAGCGGTCTACAGTCGTGGAGTGATCCCCAGCGACTCACCCAGTCATTGAGCTACTTAGTAGGTCTCATAAGCTCCTTCGGGAGTATCTGATATGGGAACGGCCTGGATAAGGATTAGAAGGAGTCTTCACAATATGCTGTTGATGAGCTCTAATTCCTTATCTGTAAGTACCGGATGTTTTATTGATAACTGTTTACTTGCAGGTACCTTACCTCCATGATGGTAGATTCCAACATGCTCATACATACATCTTGAAGCAAATGATAGCTCCCCCAAAGATCTTAGCAACACAAAGTTCAAAGAAAGATTCTACGCCAATAAGAAGAATCTACAAAGTATAAAGACTAAAGATCTTAGAGTATGAAAAGGAACTTCTTGTACCTAAAAGTCTAAGTCCAAAGATGTATGAGTATGTTGGAATGGCGGACAACCACCACAGACGCAGGAGTAACGAACGGCAGACTACTTCATAACACAATCACTACAACATCACCAAAGAACAAAGACATAGAGCAAAGTACATTTATTATACAACAATTTTGAAGACGTCTAAAGTTTTACATGTCACAAGTCAACGACTAAGATGAAGACGTCAAGCAACCGTGATGACCGACCCTTAGAGGGAGATTGTTGGGATCATACTTTTGTATTTTAATCAAGTCTCGGTCATTACCTTTTGTAATAGGTTGCTTAGTTATTTATTTTTTTATGTTTATGTTACTAGGCTTAAGTATGCATGTCCATGGGCCTAGAAAGCCCACGTTTAAGATGTAAGAGGGAGGAAGGGAGTGTTGCCCTACTCCTCCCCTATATATACTAAGCTCATGTAAACATTATAATTGTTGGTTATTTGAATACATTAAGGAAACTCTTGCAATTACTTTTCTCTCATTTCTTATAATCAACCATCTCTCATTCTCATCTTATTTCTCATACTTGTGTTTACAAAATGGTGACCTAACAGTTTCTTCTTTATCAGAGTTTCCACACAAGCTTTGATACCACTTGTTGGATCGATGTATACTCTGACCAAACTAACTATATAGCTTGTTAAAGGTCTAACAATGTTGAATAATTCCAAAACTATTAATATTGAAACACTGATATAACTCTGTTAAGTATGCGGAATCTACTTCAACAAAGCTAAGAAGAACTTTAATGATTATATTAAAACCAAACTTTGAACCTGCTTATTATACAGATTCACTAACAACCCTAATCGCTAAACAACTCTCTAATATTGTACGTGTATCTAGATATCTTCTAATACCATCCCAAGGCTCCTTTTATAGGCATAAAGAAAACCTTTAGTCGGTTTACAATACTTGAACGACAAGTAAACTAATTCTAAACTAATTATAGAATATTCTAATCATATCTTTTACATAAAAGTTCTTTAAACGATTTTGCATATTAGTTCTTAATAATAGAAGTACTTTGACTTTCTTCTCTTGAGCAGTACTTTGACCTTCATACACTTGAGCAGTACTTTGATCTTCAGAAGTACTTTGACTTTATATCCCAACAGAACTTCATGTGAGGGGCTTCATTTGGGTAAACGTATCGACGAGTTTGCTATGTTGATCCAAGTTGAGCAAACGATCTAATAGAAGTTGACTTAAATTTTATTGTAACTTAAACAAGAACGCGGAATATTGATGTTTAACTTAAAAAGAACAATGTAAACGATCAACACTTCAATATATTAATAATATACGAGCACTCAACAATGCTAGGGTTTACAACCTTGAAGTGAATCGACTCTAACAATGATACGTATCTATTCTAACCCTAGGAACCTCCTTTTATAGACTAAGGAGTCCTAGTCGGTTTAAAATAACTTTCTACACAAGATAATATCTTTTCTATATTTATCTAACCGACTATAATTGATAATGCTTAAATTATACATATTTTTAGGTGCGTTATTGTTAGTTTTGTGCATCATATTTGGTCATATTTGTATGTATTTGTTACTTAATCATGGAAAAGTGTTTATACAAGCAAATGTAGCCAAGAACAGGAAAAAGTGATGAAAAGATGAAGAAATGAAGTGAATATGCACAATTGGAGATTTTCTAGAAGGAAACAAGTAAAGAATCACATAAGGACTCAAGAATTTGATAGATTCTAGATTTCTATGTTTATATGTCAAGAAAATATCAAGTTCTACGAAAGAAATCAGTACCAAAATGAAGGAGAAAACATGCGACAAAGAAATACAAAGAAAAGGAGAAAAAATGGATACAGGTTCAATCCATCCGATCGGATGGAACCTGTATCTGATTCGGATAGATTGGACCTGAGCATCCATCCGATCGGATGGATTGACGTCCGATCGGATAGATGAAGCTACAGTTACTAAAATTCATTTAATGACGAATTTATTCCTCATTATCATTGGTGGTTGATCATTTCTAGTTCATAACTCCTGGAGAATGTTTTTACTTGAAGAATAAGTGTCTTGGAGGCTATAAATTAGTATCCAAGGCTAGATACAAAGTGTACCAATCCAAACCTTAGCAAAGGCTTACACCAAGCACTTGCTACATTTTAATTGCCCGAAAGGTTACTATAACATTAGAAACGTCCAGGAAACTTTGAGTTAAAGTCTCAAGAGTTTCGTTCGAGTGTGGAGTGGTTTAATTGTCTTAGTAGTTGATTGGAGGAGCGTGGTTGCTATAGTGCCACAATTTTAGTTCTTGTAATTCTCAAGCTAGGTACATCTTGTTTATTTACAATGAATTATTGTTATTTTAAGTTTAATAAAAGTTTTGTTTACTACTTGTGTTTGAATATGATTGATATGGAATAATTTGGTATGTACTTGAGTGAATGATATAGTTAGTCAATGAGTATTCTTCTTTAAAAAGGTTATGCATGAAAACTCTTCTTAATTTGTGAATTTGTTGAGATAATATCTAATCTTGCTTAATTTGTTGATAAAAACATCTTTGGGGAATATTGGCCGAAAGGGTTTTCTAAATGTTTTTATTCCAAAAAGTTAGTGTACGAATTAGTATGGGATATGATGTGTGACAAGCATCATGTTTACTCTTTATAATGGATTTGAGAAGATTTCATCACGAGATAAGGCCGAAAGGATTCGTAAGAATTCGTAAGGAAATAATTGTTTTTAAATAACATTGTGTTAATGGAATTGTTATTCTAGTTATCTTAGGCCGAAAGGAAGTAACTAGATGATTGAATTCTAGTAAGGATTTTTCATGATAAACACCATTGATTGTTGGTCATTCATATAAAAGTTGTGCATCATAACAAGTTTACACCAAGCTTAGCATGAATACTCCAAATGATTGATTGTAGCATTTCACACAAGTATATGTTTTAGATTATTTGGTTACTTAAACGATTTGAATTTTTACTAATTAGGATTGACAACCCTTCTTTTACAAACTAGTTTTATAATACTTTAATCGTCAAAATCCCTTGGGACGATCTCGACTTACCCACCTTTACTAAAACGGACGAGTATACTTGCTCGTATGTGTTGAATAGTTAATCGGATAAGCGTATTTATAAATTTAAAACTTGTACACACTAAACGCACATCAATAATACATATCAATTAAGCAGCAAAATATAATACACTAGCAGTAGAATCTCAGCAGTCGTATTTCCAGCAGTAGAATGTTTTCATTAGCAGCAGAATCATTTATACCACCAGCGGAATAACACTTAGAATATTTCTAAGGTAGCAGAATCTCCAAACCCAACAATCCTCCCCTAAACTTGATATTTGCTCTCCAAATATTCAAGTTTCTTCAAAGCTTAAACAATCACCAAGAGAATGCTTCCAAACACTTATTTCTTTTGAAATCTTCTTTTTAAGCTTGGGTCGAGAATCTTTTCATACTTCTGCAGCAACTTGTACGCTTGATGATCTGACATGAAATTTCTTTGAAGTTTTAGAAATCCAGGCTTGATCATTTGAGCTAGTATTTCCTTGTTCTTGTTCAAACCATGATAATCTTCTTCTACCAGCAAGTACACAATAACTCCACCAACTGATAATTCATGTACACTACAAGAGTGATATAAAAACCATTTGTGTACCTTTTTGAATCTCATTTCATTCCATTCATGATCAGTATGTTGAGGTTCAAACATAAGCCTTAAATTAAGATAAACTATTCTTTCAAAAGTATCATCATGTAGTTTATCTCCATATTTTTCTTTGTATAAACCCCATACAGCAACCACAACATCTCCATCCATGAAGAAGAGCATCTGTGATAATCTAGTAAACCCATAACACAAATTATTTGTTCTCTTAAATTCCCAATACCCTTCACTTCCATCTCTAACTCTTAATGTGTATGAGATGATTGGATGCTTAGTTACTAGAGGAACTGCATTAGTTATTTCTGGTTCTTCATGTGTAGACAACTCTGTAAGAGCCATCAATCTCTCTTGCTCAGCTTGTGAGATCACCTCATCATCCTTGTCTTCCTCATCTTTCTCAGATTCAACACTGCTTTTAACATCTACATTTCTCTTCTTCCTAGAAAAGGTCTTATGTTTAACACCTTTTCTTTTAACACTCTGACTAGGATAAGACACATTCTCTGCACCTTCAACATTTATTTACTGCTTCTTTAGGCTTTTCAATAATTTCAACCTCTTTCTCTTGAGCCTTTTATGCTTCACTTTCTCAGGTCCCAAATCCTTTCTATTCATATTAGTTATGAGCTCTTCATCTTCCTTAGATCCAATGGCTATGAAGGAGTCTATCTCTCTCTTAGCTTGTTGATGCAATTTGAAGACTTTTGCATCAGATTTGTTCTTCAATTGTACCAGCTTCCAACCCTTCATGTTCTTCAGATATTGCTCATACTCTTTTCTCTTTTGAAGAGGTTTTGGACCCTTGAGAATCTTTCTTTTCTTCCTTGTAGTAGCTTCTCTTTGCTTCTTTCCTGTGAACTCTCTCAGCCAAATACCAACATCAAACTCAGGTGTTTCTTATTCTTCAATTTTGACTAGCTTTGAGAGCTCAACTTCAGCATTCATCCTTATCTTTTCTGCTTCCCACTCTTCATAGTCTTTCACAGCCATAGCCTCCTTTTTAGCTTGAAGTCTTTCCTTTTTAGGAAGCTCTCTCTCTGCCTGATATTCATCTTCTTGATATTTCATAGCAGCTTCTTCATTAAACTTCAACTATTTCTCCTTAGGCCAAAACTAAAATGGTATATCCTTCAAAGGATCTTCTTCAAGTTCTACTACCATGATACTCTTGCCTTTGCCTTTGTAGGTGTGAGAAAGGGAGCTTGACTTGATAGTTTGAGCAGGTTCTCTAATCACCACACCTTTAACAGGTGGTCTTGTAGTAGATGGTGTATTTGTTGTTGTTATGGTTATGTTTGTTGTGATGATTGAGGTTGTGATTCTGATTGTGCTGGTGATGTTTTCTTGCTTAGCATTACCATTGCCTCAGCTGTAGAAACATCATCATCCAAAGCCTTTGATCCAGTAGCAGAACCCTGTGCAGCAGCAAAATCTTTTGCACTAGCAAAAGAATCTACTTTGTCTTGAACATTTGAAGCTTGAGCAGCAAAATCCTGTACTTGAGCAGCTGCAACACTTAATCCCCTTATAGCTCCACTCATCAACTCAGTAGCCTTCACAAGTTTTTCAGGCTCTAAAGTTTTGAGTTCTCCACCACATTTTCCTGAGTCTTAGCCAACTCTTCCAAAACAACTTCATGACCTTGCCTATCAGCAACCACAAACCCATCTAAATCTTCCTTTTCAGGACTGTCCACTTCCATACCATCTCCTATAGCAGTAACACTTTCATTATTTCCTTGAACCTCCCCTGAACCCAATATATCATCATCATTCCTCCGCTGTTTTGGAGCATCCTCAGAGGAACTCATTACCTGTGTTGTGCCAACCTTCTTCAATCTTTTTAAGTTGGAAGATCTTGACCCCCTCATTTTCTTCAAATCTTGTACCTACTTCTTCAATAAATTGATCTCCCTGGCTTGAGAAGCTGATAATTTTGTGAGGTCAAGAACTTGAGATTCCAACTTGTTACACCTAGCCGCCAAATTGGTACACCTATCCATCAATTCACTAATTTGTTTCATGCTAGCCTCATCACTTCGACCTGTGTAACCTGGTCCGAGAGGTGAATCACCGGCAATGTCATCATGTACAGGAATGTCATCAATCAATTCATTTGTTTTATGTCTATCCCCATCACTTCGGTCTATATTACCTGACCCGAGAGGTGAATCAACAAATGTAAACCCAGCATCAAACCTAGTTTGATCATCTGAGCCCCATGAATTTTCAATTTGGCTAGGATTACCATCACCTGTATCAGGTTCAAAAGAACCATCCACATTAGATGTTGCCAGGTTTGGGGTCTTAGTTATGTTATCCCTGTCCTGTTATGCGTCTAAGCTAGAAATAGTAGGGATAGCCCTTCCCCTCATGTTCTCTCCATCACCTAGGACAACCTCATCTGGTACATCCATACTAACACTAGCCTGAGGTAGCTCAGTGTTCTTTTTGGCTTTCGTACGTTTATAGGTCTTTTTCGTTTGTTTGGATGCTCCTTCAAAAACAGGATTTTCTGAGTCAAAAGTGGGTGTGTGATGGGAATTAGTGGTAGTTCCTGATCCTTCACCCTGATCTAAGTTTTGCACAAGTTGCACAATATATTGTGTAATAGGTGTAACTTTGCCAGAAAATCCTTTTCCATGTTTTCGTAAATAGGAAAATATTTTAGGCACAAGTTTGGGTGCCTCATAAAATCCTCTATGAGTTTTGGTTTTGGAAATTTGATTTTCTACAAAGAGTTGCACAAATCTAGGATAAAGCAAATAGGTGCTAGACTCTTTGATGCTTTTTATCATACCTTCTAATATCAAGTTTGAAAAATTAAAAGGTTTTCCTTTGCTTAGACATATCACAGCAGATGCTATAACAGTACTAAACTCATTCCAACCAGAAGTTTTAGGGCTTAAACAATGTAGAAGTTTATGAATCAAAAATTTCCAATGAGAAAAGAGAAGACCTTTCTGAAATTTTAAACCATTATTTTGCTTCTCATATCCCAAATCTTTTAGCCCTTTAAAATGTCAACAGTTGAAAGACACTTTATTTCTTCATCATCAACAAAGAGAAGTGTTTCTCTTATAGATGATTCAGAGACAAGCACCTTCTGGCCGTCAACAATGGCCTTAATATGTGAATCCCCATTAATAATTTTGACTTTAGCAGTAAGCCAAAACTTTTTAACGAAGGATTGAAATATGGTAGGGTTCACAGTTAATGCATACCTCATAGAAGTAGCATTGAGAAAATGAACCATGTCTGTGAATCCTTTAGGAACCAATGTCGCATCCAGAAGCGCGACCATGTTGTGACTTTCAGCCCATGTTCATGTGATCTCCATGAATTAGGGTTTGTGAAATTGGGGGTTTTTGATTTTGATGATAATTTGGTGTCAGGGTTTGGTTAATTTTCAATTATGAGCATGTAAGACTAATTGGAAGAGCCAATTAGGTTTTTAAACCCTTTGGAATAAGTTACATAACCTTCCCTGTAGTTTGAATTTTAGCAGCAGAACCCAGCAGTAGAATCAGCAGTAGAATCTTTTGCCTAGCAGTAGAATACTTTTGCCAAGCAGCTGCATGTCTGCAACCTTATCCCAAACACCATCTTTGCATCACCAATTGATTCACAAAGTACTTATCCTGCAAAAGATTATTCCAAAACCACAATAAAACACACAAATACCCTTTCACACTTATCACAACACATAGTTATAACTAGGAGTGGAAAATTAAACTAGTAGTAGAATCAAGCAACTCTATTTATAACTAGCAACATAATCCATGAATAGCAGTAGAAACAACTTGTATGACTAATAATAGCACAAATACTTTACAAAACGTTGCAAAAACACAAAGAGATAAGGTTTTTAGAGATTGATCATTCCAATACTTGCAATTAAAAATTGAAACCTCCCCACATCAAAATGTTTTGTGAGTAAATCAACAACATTATTGTCAGTATGGATTTTAACAATTTGAATCAACTTCTTTTCACAACAATCTCTTATAAAATGATATCTTATCTCAATATGCTTTGTTTTAGAATGAAAAACAATATTTTTAATTATGCATAGTGTGCTGTTATTATCAATATGAATTTTGGTGTTCATAAAATTGTACCCATAGTTCAGCAATTGATTTTACATCCAAAGCACTTGACCATAGCAACTTGAAGCAGCCACATACTCTGCTTCAGTTATAGAATTTGCCACCACTGTTTGTTTCTTGCACTACCATGACACCAACCTGCTTCCAAGAAATTGAAAACATCCTGTTGTGGATTTCCTATCCAAGCTAGCCCCAGAATAGTCACTATCTAAATATGCTACCAAATCAAAAGGTGAATCCTTATGATACCAAAGGCCCAAATTGGGTTGATGCCTCAGATATCTAAAAATCTTTTTCACTCCATTGAGATGTGATTCTTTGGGATTCACTTGATATCTTGCACAGGCACATACAACAAACATAATATCTGGCCTTGAAGCTGTAAGATACATCATTGAACCAATCATTGACCTGTACAAATGAACATCCACCTCTTTAACATATTCATCTTTAAGCAATGGTTTATTGGTCTCCATAGTTGTCTTTGCAGGCTTTGCATCTTCAAATCCAAACTTCTTTAAAATATCATTAACATACTTATCTTGACTGATAAATATGCCATCTTCCTTTTGTCTGACCTGTAAGCCTAAGAAGAAAGTGAGTTCCCCCATTGAACTCATAGCAAACTTATCCTTCATAAGTTTTTCAAACTCTATACACATAGCTTTGTTTGTAGAACCAAAGATGATGTCATCAACATAAATTTGAACCAGCAGAATATCATCCTTATCCCTTATGAGAAACAGAGTCTTGTCAATCTTGCCCCTACTAAATCCAGACTCCAACAAGTATGTTGATAATGTGTCATACCAAGCTCTAGGAGCTTGATGTAAACCATACATTGCTCTTTTCACCTTGTAAACTTTATTAGGAAAGTCAGGATCTACAAAACCAGGTGGTTGAGACACATATACTTCTTCATTAATTGTCCCATACAGAAAAGCACTTTTAACATCCATTTGATACACTACAAAATCTTTATATGAAGTATAAGCCAAAAACAGTCTAATGGCCTCAATCCTTGCCACTGGTGCAAATACTTCATCATAGTCAATGCCCTCTTGTTGTGAGTATCCTTGAGCAACTAATCTTGCATTGTTTCTGATCGCAATGCCTCTTTCATCTCTTTTACACCTAAAAACCCATTTCGTTCCAATAGCCCTTTTTCCATATGGCAAATCAACCAAAGTCCACACTTCTTGTAGTCTAAATTGTAGAAGCTCATCTTGCATTGCTTCCACCAAGCTAGGATCTTGTAACGCTTTATGAGCATTCTTGGGTTCTATTTGAGAGAGAAAACAGGCAAACAAGCAATTTTTAAGATCTTTATGACTGTTTCTTTGATGAAGAGATCTTTTAAAGAAACTTTGATGAGCTTGATCTTTCTGCTCTTTAGCCATCTTCGTTGTTAAAACAGATGAGGATGGATCACCAAGAATTTGATCTTTTGGGTGATTCTTATGAACTCTTGTAGTTAATGTAGGACTGACAGGAATATTGAGTTCCATGTTGTTAATATCAGCCTCTACTCCAAAAAGTGTACCATCAAGAGCCTCATCATCTGTGTCATAATAAATATGTTCCAAAGGAGGCATGTTTGGATCATCAGGGTAGTTGGATCTGTAAAAGATCTACCCTATTTTTCAAAATATGGAAACTTTGGTGAAGAAGTAGAAACTCTTGGTATAGCAGTAGAATCTTTTGATGTAGCAGTTGAATGATTTGGCCTAGCAGTAGAATCTTCTGGTGTAGCCGTAGAATCAGAGGTTCTGCTGCTAGTGAAAATGCCAACATCATCATTTGTTTAAGATTCTTTATTTTGCACTTCTTCAACAATTTGTGGTCCTTCATTAACCACCTTTTCAACATCACAAAGCACATCATCACCTTCTTTATCTCCTTTGGGCACATCATGAACAACATCATCCCCTTATGAATTCTGAATCTTTGGTGTGTGCTTATTCACACACCTTTTTCTGGCCAAATTAAGATCAAAACAGACACAAACTAACCATAATTGCCAAAGATATTGTGTTTGTGATCGTGCAGGAACGAATATTTCAGAAATTGGCAAAAATCAGCCAAAAAGGACAAAAACGAGCACGAGTTTGGAAAACGTGTCAAAAGCCAGAACCAGGAAGCAAATTACCACTTTTGAGCTCAAATTGTCAAAACACACCTTGTGGAATCATAAAATGCCAGAAATAGTCCTTGGAGCAAAAGTTTGCAAGATTGGCATAAATGGTCCCTCAAGTTTGGAAATTGACAGAAATGGCCCCTGAGCATTGGATTTGGATGAAAAGTCAACAATGGTCCTTGGGAATTCACAAGTTGTCAAAATTGATCCTTGGGTGAAAAGTTTGGAGAAATTACAAGTTTAGTCCTTGAACTTTCAAGATTTGGCAGATTTGGTCCCTGGATATCTAAAGTTGCAAAAATAGTCCTTGAATAATTCAAGCTTGGTAAAACTCACACTTGTAATAATTTGAACAGTTGCCAAATCCCACCCCCTTATTTTCAGAAATTGCATGAATGGTCCTTGTGTTAATCGTGCACCAAACGGACCCTTTTATTATACAAAATCCAATCCAAAACACAAACCCACAATCAAACCCATCACCACACCTGATCCAGTCCAAACACAAAACACAAAACACAAGCCCAATCACCCCTGGCCCATTTCCCTTTTTATTGGAAAATGCCAAGGTCAAACAGGTCAAACAAACACCACCCCTTCCCTCCCATTTCCCCCCAACTTGCCTGCAACCATGTCACTTCCACCTCCCCCACTAACACCATTGTAACACTCCAACCCGAAAAGGGCTAAAGTGTAACATTATGGGGTCAAATCAGAAAATAAGCAAGCGGAAAACATTAGTAATACAAGGTTCACAAAACAGTTCTAAAGAAAAGATAAAGGACTAATTCTAACCATTACAACTTCCAAACTAATTACAAACTAAGAACCAAAAGGGAATCTCTAAGTCTATTTTCTAATCCATGGGAAGCTATCAATAGTATAGTCCACTAAGAGCTCCTAAGCACTCTTCACCCAACCCAGCTTCCTTCTAAAACCTGTCGAGGGAAAAGAAATGCGGATGAGCTTAAAAAGCCCAGTGAACAGATATAAACAAACAAAAGCTAATAACAAAAGGGAAACGAAAGTGAATCAAAAATGAATCCAAGCTAACCTGTTGAGACGAATATCAAAGAATATGGAACATATGATAGAATCAACAGAACACGATCAAAGGGAATACGTATGAAGAATATCAAATGAATCGAAGTAAAATGAAACGAATCATAAGTGTAAGCAAATGAACTAAGGAAAGCATAAGTCAGTAACAATAAAGAAGTTAGAACAACAAGGATCACATATATAGTAGAAGTAACAGAAATGCCTAACAATCTTATATCAAATTGTACATAGAGTAGCTAGCTCGATGTACCAAATGTGAAATGGAGTGTATCGCACACACATACCCATTCACCAAATTCAAAAGGCTAAGCATACATACAATAATAATAATGGTCGTGGTGCTATAGCATAATAGGGAACGTTGTGGACAAAACCCACCTCCACAGATAGTGTCAATACCACTGGTGCATCAGTGGCAAGGCCATGGACTCCCTATGACTGGCTACAAATTAATCAAATAATGGGCAACAAATGGGGCATAGGAATGCTATAAGAATAAGAACTATAGCATGCAACAAATATCAAGCAAATCATAACAAAACTGGATCAATCAAATACGAATCAAATAAAGGAAAGCATGGCAATGGTTCAAGTCAAAGGTCCAAATCAAAGATTCATATCATGAGGTTCAAATCAGAGGTTCATAATAGCAAAAGGGTTCATAGCCATGCCTCATGGTCAGATAAAAGGTGGAGGTTTCAAATCGTTGTATTAAAAGGATTCTAGAGAGGACCATAGGTGAAAACCGTGCCTCTTGGTCGGATAAACTGGATAATGCACTCTGGGCCTTCCATACAGCTTATAAAACACCCATCGGGTGTACTCCTTACAAGCTTGTATACGGGAAGGCATGTCATCTACCAATCAAGCTTGAGCACAAAGCCTACTAGGCCTTGAAACATGCCAACTTCGACCTTCAGACAACGGGTGATCACTGCAAGGTTCAGTTAAATGAATTAAATGAACTTTGTGATCAGGCTTACGAGAATTCTTTGATCTACAAGGAAAAGACAAAGAAGATTCATGATTCCAAGATTAAGAACCGCGTTTTCAACGTTGGTGATTGAGTCCTTCTTTTCAATTCCAGATTGAAGATTTTCTCGGGCAAACTCAAAACCCGTTGGTCTAGACCTTTCACTATCACCAATGTGTTTCCTTATGGAACCGTTGAGTTATCTCAACCCGACGGTCCCAACTTTAAGGTGAATGGTCATCGGTTGAAGCACTACTTTGGAGGGGACATACCACCCATGGTTGTCCTGGATCTCCAAACTTTTCCCACGAACCAATGAATTCGGGGATCGAGTCAAGCTAGTGACTCGGTGAACAAAAACATTAGCAATCACATAGGTTATCACCCATGTTTCTGACTTCTCTCTTCTTTCTAAATAAAGTAATGAGAAGGGGCAACCTCTTCTACATCTTTTGTTTGGTTGTTGTTGTGTTTGTACAGGTAATTTTTCCCGATGCATAAAGGCTCTCGTGCTCGTATTTTTTCCTTACTTCACTCAAGTCTCGTACTTCACGTTCAAGAATTTTGATATCCTTAACTAACGTTATCTTTTGGCATAATTAATAAACGGCCTTAGATACAACGTAGGATGACCCTCGCCTTTGAAACATTGAGGACGATGTTTAACTTTAGTCTGGGGGGGTATCTTCGATTTGACTTGCACCTTTCATGTGCCGTTTACTCATGCAACTCCGTTTTTCTCGAAAAATCGAAAGAAATTGAAAAAAAAAATCACCAAAAAAGTACAAAAAAATGAAAAAAATTGAAATTTTTTGAAAAAACATAATAAGTTTTGACACTTTGTTTCGACTTTCCGGTAGGCAGAGTAGGAATAAAAATTTTGACTTGACCGGGCGTGTTGAGACCTAGCTTGTTCCCTTAACTCATTAGGCTAAGCATCCGCGGATCTCATTACTTGAGATTTTAAATTTGTGGAGAACGAGGAATGATAGTAAAGTCATTAGTGTGATTAGATGCTAAACGTGGAATAGTTAGATTTCTTTAAAGCTCATAACAGTTACTTGTAGTTCCTTGCTCCTGTAAGATTGAAAAGCCAAAAATAAAATAATTAGAATTACGCGTTTTCAAAAGTTGTCTAAATTTCCGCTCACTTTACGTGATGGCATAAGCATTAAATGGGCCTTGGATCCTTTATTCTGAAAGGCGTTTAGGTCTTGGAACTCCCCATTTTGTTGTATGCCACATGAGGTTCATAAATAACACCATCAATATGTAATAAATGCCAAAAATAGCTGTGGTTCGACAAGCGGATCTTTGTATCCTTTGTTCTGAAAGGCGCTTAGGTCTGGGAGTTTCACCGTGAAGCTCAGTATGCTTGAGGCAAAGTAATAAGTCATAAGTACCAAAAATAATTGCAGTTTGACAAGTGGATCCTTGCATCCTTTGTTCTGAAAGGTGCTTAGGTATAGGAGATTCACCGTGAAGCTCCGTATGTTTGAGGTACAAGTTATATATAAAAAACCAAGTGAAAAAAATGAAATGATGAAAAATGAAAATATAAAAAATGTGGTGTGAACATATGAGCCTTTTGAGTTAAAATTTAAACGATTTTTAAATCTGCCTAAATCTATCAGACTTTAAACCTATCGGAACAAAAATGAGAAATCATTTCTTTAACAAAGTCTATATACAATAAGACTTGGGAGCAGGAATTTACAATTAGCATTTATGAGTAGTGTTAGCATCTAATGACATTTTTGGCTCTGATTTCATTTTTACGCTTAGCATGGGAACTCGTGAAAAATCAGAGACGATGAATTCTATCCGTATGGACACTTTTCTCTGAGCTGTGTTTCTTACTCTGTGACCCTAAACGTTATTGAAAAATGATGAAAGTCAAAACATCCCGTCACACAATAAGTAAAAAGTACATAAATAGTAGTGTAGGAAATAAAAGCTGAAAAATGGAGCGTTCTCAAGAATAAATGATTTTGTACTTTCTTTTGAACATTTTACTACTTCTTCAATGTTAGTAAAAAGAATTATGAAAATTGTTTATCTTGTAGGGCGTGAATTGATCTCATTGCGTGAGGACACGACAATACCTTAGTCTGGGGGATTTGATGTGTGCCTATTAACACACCTTTTTCTGGTCAAATTAAGACCAAAACAGACACAATCTAACCATAATTGCCAAAGATATTATATTTTTGTGTTTGTGATCGTGTAGGAACGGATATTTCAGAAATTGGCAAAAATCAGGCCAAAAAAGACAAAAACGAGCACGAGTTTGAAAAACGTGTCAAAAGCCAGAGCCGGGGAAGCAAATTACCATTTTTGAGCTCAGACTGTCAAAACACACCTTGGGGAATCAAAAAATGTCAGAAATAGTCCTTGGAGCAAAAGTTTGCAAGATTGGCAAAAATGGTCCCTCAAGTTTGGAAATTGACATAAATGGCCCCTGAAGATTGGATTTGGATGAAAAGTCAACAATGGTCCTTGGGAATTCACAAGTTCTCAAAATTGATCCTTGGGTGAAAAGTTTGTAGAAATTACAAGTTTGGTCCTTGAAGTTTCAAGATTTGGCAGATTTGGTCCCTGGATATCTAAAGTTGCAAAAACAGTCCTTGGATACTTCAAGCTTGGAAAAACTCACCCTTGTAATAATTTGAACAGTTGCAAAATCCCACCCCCTTATTTTCAGAAATTGCATAAATGGTCCTTGTGTTAATCGTACACCAAACGGACCCTTTTATTATACAAAATCCAATCCAAAACACAAAACCACAATCAAACCCATCAAGACACCTGATCCAGTCCAAACACAAAACACAAGCCCAATCACCCTTGGCCCATTTCCCTTTTTATTGTAAAATGCCAGGGTCAAACAAGTCAAACAAACACCACCCCTTCCCCCCATTTCCCCTCAACTTACCTGCAACCATGTCACTTCCACCTCCCCCACTAGCACTATCACATCCCACCGCCTAACCCACCTTGCACCTAACATCGCCATCTACAATTAATGCCACCCCCTGTTGCAAACAAATTGACAAATTACACTAAACCAGTTTTTCCTGCCAAAACCAATTGGAGGGCTAGGATCAATTCTGCCCATCCAATGGCTCAAAATACAAGTGGTAAAGTTTCAGAAGCAAGTGGAAACCCTAATTGAGCCCTATAAAAGGAAGGAGAAGCAGAGATGGAAGACATGTAGTTTACTTAGCTTAGTCTTATGTCGAATTAGCTTAAATTTCAATTCATGTTTGTAAAATCAATCTCAAATTGTATTCTCAAGCTTATTAGTGTAATATAAAGTCACTTGATTCAATTAATCAAGCTTTTGCCTTCAATTCAGTTTTCCACTCAATATTAGTTCAAAATTTCATTGCTATTAAAACCTGTTATTTAGAGTACCTTTAAGCTCAATTTAGTTCACTTATAAGCTTTCTTAAGCTTCCAAAGTACTTAAATTAGTTTAACGTCATAAACTCAAAAATACAAAAAAAATAGTGAAAAATCAAAAAGCATGTATGAATATGAAGAAAGCTGGAGCAGGGTAAATTGTGGATGGCCTTGGTTTAGAGTCTCAGGGGAGACATTAGGACAGGGTATTAGTTCTTGGTTCTTGGATTTAAGCAGGATTGCACTTTGTAAGTCAAAATCTTAAATCTCACATATAACTGTAACTCTGCTTATATAGTGCTTATTTGTGTATTCTGTACTTATTTGATATACTAGGATAGTACTAGAGCTTTATTTAACCTAATTGTTAACAAGATTTCATTGTGTAAAATAATCCTAGTTTCACTGCCTTGATAGCATCATATAGAATCCTAGGTAATTGTAGTTTAAGTTGGTGTTTCTGTGTTCAACTTAGCTTATTAGATCATAATAAGTCTTTATAAATTAGCGTCATAATCTCAATCAATCATTTGTGTAAGAAACCGAAAATCAGGTTTTTAAAAGACATGTTTGGATTTGCTGGTCTTTATATGATCTAGGTTGTTTCAGTGGATGGTTATTGTTGTTTCATGTCTCAATAGGTCCTAGTATATTAGTTTGATCATAAAATCTAGGTCTTGTTTGAGAAAAAGTCAAAATCACATTGGATCTCACCTCATTTGAGAAAAAGTCAAAATCTAGGTTCAAGTAATCATCACATCAGCTCATAAGTTATTAGTATAGCTTAATTTCATCTCCTTGTAGCTTAAAAACAACTTATTCAGTCACTAGGATTCATTCAAAGTTCACATTAGTCAACTTAGGATCATAATCTAAAAAGTTAAAAAGTGCAAGTCTTTTAGAAATCCATTTTTTGTAAGAATTTTCATGATCTCATTTTTTAAATCAGTCTTTGAGCTTTTTGGACATTAAAGTTTGTTAGCTGAACATGTGAATCCACATTTTGGATTATTTTTACAATTTTTTCTAAAGGCTTATTCAGTTGCTTATTTTGACCTGCAGGGCAAGCATACGCCCTGCACCAGGGTACTTGTCCCATAAGCCAACTTACACAAGCTCCTCCGGAGCTTATTTGTGACCCTTAGCCTTTGACCCCTGGCTTTTTGAGAAGCTCAATAATCCATCTTGTCATACCAGTGCTTATTTTGGACCCTAGGTTTCTTGCCCATAGCTTATTTGAGCCCTTAAGTCACCCTGACCATTCTTGCTGATTCATCAGCAAAAACTACAGGCCATTTTCATAAGCTCGCGTCTAGCTTATTAGTGGACCACAGAGCCTGAGTCTTGGCTTATTGGAAAGCCCTCCTAACCATCTTTTTAGATCAAGTTTTAGTTTGGACCCCTGACCTCTCCTGTGGGCCCCACATAGGCCTGCAGTTGGCCTTTTTGGCCTGTTTGGTTCTCAGGTTTTGGATTGCGCTTATTTGTGTTCCCTGGCTTATCCAGTGTGTTTTTTCAGTTATTTAAGCTTATTTTGTGTACATCTCATTTGGTTATAGCTTATTTTGTACTTGGTTCAGTAGTGGTAGCTTATTAGTAGCTTATTTTCTCCGAAAACTCAATTTTAAGCCCCTAAGTCTTCTATTATGCTTATTGGCTTGCACACAGCTTATTTTTAAGCTTTAAAAAGTTTTTCTTTGTAAAAGTTACTTAAAATCAGTAGTTTAATAGTTTTGTAAAAGAAAAACAAGAAAAACCAAAAATAAAAAAGGTGATAGCTTCTATTTAAGCCATTTGGCTTATTTTTCTGATTTTTCAACATTTTTCCAATCTTATGTTTTTCTTAATTTCCTTTTATATTAAGATAGTTTTGTAAAAATTTTCATAATTTTCTGATTAGATTTAGTATTTATAATAATTAATTCTAGTTTAATTAGTTTTAATTGAAAAATCAAAAATAAAAATCATTACTGCTTATTTTTAATCACTAGTACCCTTTTTATATTTTTCCTAGCTCTTATAAATAATAAAGTATTTTTAGAAAAATTTTCATAATTTTTACTGTTCATTTACTATATTTTATAATTAAATTAGTTTAAATAGGTTTTAATTAATAAATAAGTAAATAATTGTTAAATTAGCTTATTTATAATTTTTATAAACTTTTTATAATTTTTTAGGATTCCTGTAATGGTTAATTAGTTTTAAAAAAAATTTCATAATTTTCAAAGTCATTTTAGTATTTTTCTCTATTTAAATTTGTTTAAATTAATTATTAAATAGTTTTTAATTAATATTAAATAATTAAATAATCAAAAAAAATTCTTTTTGTAAAATTTTCTTTTAATATAAAGTTTGTAAAAAAGTCATTTTTACCCGCTTAAGTTTATTTTTGCTTAATTCTCACTTTTTCTGTACGAAATTACGTTTGTATTAATTCTGATTTACGTTTTAGGTTTAAATACATATATTTTTCCTGTAATTGTTAATACTGTTAATTTAGCTTAATCTCAATCATTTCCATTAGTATAATCAAATCTAAATCATTATCTGGTTACTTTCCCAATCACTGAATCCCATGAACGTTTTCCAAAATACAATTTCAACCTCGTCGGGACATAACGACCCGGGAAAACACTGTGCTTACACCGGATCATAAATTGATCTCTACTCTCCTAGATTGCTTGACCTGTTGACCATCCTTGGTTAATTTGTTAGGTTGGTTTGGGAGGAGTCAATCTTCTTTATGGGAATAATGGTTGGACCAAACTTCAACTTTTCAACCAAAACAAACTCTTCTTGAGGTGTGGACACTTTAGCATTTGTTTCTGCAGAATCAGTAGCCTTTGTACCTGCAAAACTATTAGTGTCAGTACCTGCAATAACTGGCTCATAATTCATAGTTTTGGTTAGCATATCAATATTAAATAGCCATTCTGGTCCTTTCCCTGCATCATTAGATGAATTCTCACTAAACCTAATGTGCAAATTCTCCTCTACATGCTTGGTTCTTTTATTGTAAACTCCAAAGGCTTTACTGTTTATAGAGTAACCAACAAAATAACCTTCATTAGCCTTTTCATCAAACTTGCCTAGCTGGTCTTTGGTATTTAAGATAGTAACAGGACACCCAAATGGTTTAAAGAAATCTATTTTCCTACCATGAAATAACTCATAAGGGGTCTTGTTTTGAGGCTTAACTACCTTACTCCTATTTTGTACAAAACATGCAATGTTCACTTCTTCAGCCCAAAAAGGTATAGGTAACTTAGAATCTGACAACATTGTCCTAGCAGCCTCAATCAATGTCCTATTTCTCCTCTCAGCTACACCATTTTGTTGAGGAGTTCTAGCAACACTATACTGTCTTAAAATACCCTTGCCAACACAAAACTGATTCATCACATTATTCTTAAACTCAGTTCCATTGTCACATCTGATTCAACTGATGTGGGAATTTCTTCCCTTTTAACAATTGGTGTTGACTCTACCTGTTCCTCATCACTATCTGACACCCAATCTTCAATGATTGGTGCATCACACAACTTTTTATCCTCAACCTTAGGTGTTTCATTAACATCATTACTTGTCTGATCACCTACAGGTTTATTGATGTCTAACTCAGTTATAAATGATAATTCTTTTCCTAATGCCATAAAAGCACTTTTCACTGGGGAGCTACATCATTATAACCTATTCCACTACCTTTTCTAATTATCTGACTCTCAATTGATTTATTCACTAAGTTAGAAGCAAACTGTTGTTTTTCAACTCTTACTATGTGTTTTTCTTTTTCTGTAAGAGCTACTTCCCTTGCCTATTCTGCTTCTTCCAACTTTTTTTTAAGAAAATTAATCTCACTATCCTTAAGAGCAATCTCACCATCCTGTATGTTGATCCTGTCAACATATTCTAACTCACACTTTTTAAGACATTCAAGTCTTCTTTCTACATTTTGAATGCCTACTTTATAACCTAAGTTATCAAGTTTTAGACTTTCAACTTCTTGCCTAAGACTTTCATTCCTAGCTTTAAGCTCTTCAATAGTGTCAGAACATGATTTTAAAGATCAAACAGACATGTCAGAATCATTAGATACCTCAGAGTCAGATCCAGAAGATGATGAAGCATAAGCCATAAGTGCAAAGTTATGCACTTTAGGTTTTTCTTCAGCCAGTAAAGCATAGTTGGGTTCTTCCTCAGCCATGTCACTCCAGTCATAGTCGCCTAAGCCATCAAAAGATACCAAAGCAGTAGTGGTCTTTGGTTCTTCAGTTGTCTTCTTTGTGTTGTTAACATTCTTCTTTGGAGCCCTGCATTCCCTGGCAAAGTGGCCTTTCATGTTGCAATTCTACCACTCCATCTTTGATTTATCAAAGCCCATATTCTCCTAGGCCTTGTACTTGATCTCTCTTCTTGTCTTCCTTAAAAACCTCCTAGCTCTCATGGTTAGCATGGCCATCTGCCATTTCAAATCAATTTCTTCTAAATCATCAGGGTCAATATGATCCATATCTTGATTAACAACCTGAGTGCTTATTGTAAGATCAGCCAAGAATGCCTAAATAGCAGCATCACTTATGGTGTCACTATTATTAGAACTATCAGCAGAACCACTAGTACTAGCAGTAGAAACTCCATAAGCAGTAGAATGAGTTTCTGGGGATCCTTTGCTTTTGGAAGACACAAAAGCTAGGTTTTGAGCAGTAGAAGATGAAGTAGATGTTGCATTCATCTCTGATTCATAGACCATCAGATTGTTGTAGAGATTTTCCAATTTCATAGTTTCAAAATCAGGTTTGTTTCTCCACACAACTGTATGCATGCTCCATTCTAGTGCTAGACTTCTAACAAACTTAAGATTGATGTCTTCTTGAGGAACTACATATCCAACAAGCTTTAGATGGCTGACAAGCTTATGAAGCCTATTATAAGTACCATCTAGGCTTTCTCCACTCAAAGAAGTGGGGTTCTCAAATTGATGCTTCAATATATTCTTTCTTGACTTCTTTGTAGCATCATTACCTCCAAACCTTGTTTCAACTGCATCCATTAAATCCTTTGCAGTTTTACATGCTTCAAAGTCCAATTGAAACTCATAGGTATTCCCATCATAAGAATATTGTGAGCCTTGATTTCCAGTTTCCTTGTAGACTTTTCTTCTTCAGATTTAATAGGTATAACTTTCCCATCAGGACCTTTTTGTGGAAGGGTATCACCATTCAGAACTACATCTCACATGTTGTAGTCAATCATCCTGACGTATTGTCTCATCCTCATCTTCCAAAGCTCACACTCTCCTGGTTTGAGCATTGGCACCTTAGATGCAGTAACCATATGTGTTTCATCTCCCATGACTTCAGTAGTTGTTTAGGAACATATTAAAGTTAAAATAAGTTCTTCTTGATTACAACTTCTAGATCACATGCTCTGATACCACTTGTTGATCCTAGTTGAGCAAACGATCTAATATAAGTTGACTTAGATTTTATTTTAACTTAAACAAGAACGCGGAATATTGATGTTTAACTTAAGAAGAACAATGTAAACAATCAACACTTCAATATATTAATAATATACGAGCACTCAACAATGCTAGGGTTTACAACCTTGAAGTGAATCGACTCTAACAATGATACGTATCTATTCTAACCCATGGAATCTCCTTTTATAGACTAAGGAGTCCTAGTCGGTTTATAATAACTTTCTACACAAGATAATATCTTTTCTATATTTATCTAACTGACTATAATACATATCACTTAAGCAGCAGAATATAATACACTAGCAGCAGAATCTCAGCAGTTGTATTTCCAGCAGCAGAATGTTTTCATTAGCAGCAGAATCATTTATACCAGCAGCAGAATAATACTTAGAATATTTCTGAGGCAGCAGAATCTCCAAACCCAACATGCTAGATTTACAAATTAAAGTGTCCTAGCTTCTCAACCGTTTACTAAATGATCTATGAATTATGATGGCTCGAACAACAGTACGATATTTAAACTAAACACGTTTATAAGTAAGTAAACCATTACAACAACAAACACAATTGCTATAAACTACTATATACAACATCCTGATCAATATAATAACTTATATAGAATTGTTGGATATTATTCCAAAACCTAAGATGATATCCTATTTCTAGGTTGCAATTAGAGGTTTTCTCAGCTTATCCCTTTGACTTCGTTATACATTTGATATCATTAACCCACGGTGAGTTATAGCCCCACTTTTTACTCATTAGATTGTTTTGCAAACTCTTTGGGGGAGATACATGCTCAACTACTATTATTAACAATCACGATTATTTGCAAAATGTACGTTTATCAGAACTGAATGTTGTATTAGCACTATGTGACACTATTGTCACACTTAAGTCCCTATATCACAAACCACTAATCACTAGTTGAGTGAGCGCGAATACTATGAATATGACTATTGGAATTGATAAACCCCGTTAGTGTTGACCTAGTTAAGGCAAACAGACACACTATATTTGAGAACACTAGGTATAACGGCAAATCATGAAACATTTGTTTGAATTAATGGACTTGGTACAATAGCAATCAAACGTACTTGGTATGATCACGATCTAATGGACTTGGTATGATAACGATCTAATGGACTTTGTATGATCGCGATCTAATGGACTTGGTATGATCACGATCTAGTGGACTTGGTATGATCACAACCTAATGGACTATGTATAATCACGATCTAATGAACTTGGTACAATCTAGAACTAAACGGTTTTGGTACAATCTTGAACTAACGAACGTAGTAATATTTGAACTAATAACTGTATTCGAACTATGGGTGTCGACATTTTTTAGCATGTTTATCTCAGTTCCATAACGTACGAGGATGGCACAGATACTCAAGAAGGCTATAAATTTTATTATCATTCGAAAACTTATTTGTGAAATTTTTAAATCACGAAACTACTGGGACCTCATTTTGTAAACTCTGATATTTATATAAATTTGAATGATATTTTTTTTTAAAAACAATTCAATTAGAGTTCGTTTTCTATTGTTATAACTGTTGTGCCATGAAGTAACACCTAGTTTGAATTTCACTGCGTTCGCGAAATTGGGGTTGTTACAACCATGGTGGTCGTCCTAGTATGTAATAGTCAAATTTTCAAATGCATAATGTTTTAGCTCCATTTTATGCATTTTTGTTGTCATTACTCCCATCTACTTGTTGAATAACCACATTGTTCCCCATTATACCCTTTTTGACTGCATTATATAACACCTCACAGTTATGCAATTCTATCATACCAAAAAAGTTTCGCCATAGATGAAGAAAATGGTTTTCAAATAATATGTATTGACTATTGGCTGGTAAGTGAAAACACGGATGTATTGCCCTTTGATGCAAGGCGTCTACCTAATAGAGATTACATGTGGTATTGATGTCTAATGCATGTTAACAGAAGGTGGAACACAACTGATACTGGTGTTGCTACAGGTGGTGTTCTGGATCTAGGTGTTAGAAGGGAAAACACAACTACAGCTGGCAGAGGTGTGGTGTAATGGGCCTACATGTTTCAACATATAATAGAGGTGGTGGTTCAGTGGGTATAGGGGGAAGGGTGACTGTAGAAAGACCTGATGAAATTCATGATTGTAGGTCTCCCCAACCCAATGACAGTGGTGATGAAGAAAGTGAACCAACTGCAAGTCAAAGACCAAGTGGACCACGCCCAAGTTAAACACCACGTGGACCACCTGCAAATCAAATAGCCAGTGAATCACCTGCTAGTCAATTAACAAAGTGAGGAGCATCTGAGAATTTGTGTGATAGATGATCGGGTCTTTGTTAAATCTTAATTCTTTATGTCAGTTGTTAAGTGAGTTGTTAGGTGAAGAGGGTGGGAAACAATAAAGATTAAAGGGTATACGAATTGGGTTTGTTGGGTTGGGTTTGGTTAGATTTAAGTGAAAAAGTGTTTGTCTATTATGCCCTCGAAACTGTAACATAAAACAGACATTGACCGAGGGAAAATGGGTCAAGGGACCTCGTTGACACAAAAACCCTCAAGTTTGGACTCCCGACGACGTAAAGGCCCAGGTTTGTCCCAACGTGATATTTTTTTGCCAAGTTCAGGGACCAACGGTGTATTTTACTCTAAAATTCTAAACACCGTGTCTCATTATTTCTAAAATAAAAAAATGAAACAACATGTATACTGTTAGCGTCAATTATTATTAATTTGTTATTTGTTTATGCTAATTGTAATTTATTGAGAGGCTTAACTTAACTTATTACTATTTATATTGTAACCTTACATTATTCAGCAATCAATAAGAATCATTTATCCAATAAGGTACGTTTGATGAAACTGTGTTCCTTTTTGACTCTATGACTGCAACTAATCCCCCATCGTATACCTTTTTAGATACCTATCCTAACCTTATTAATCAAACCATACGAAATAACTTTGTTCACAATTCATCTACTATGACTCCAATTCATATGAATATTAATCATCACTAAAATTCATACGATTTGCCACTTATATCACTCGGGTTGACTTTTGTCATAGTCGGTGTGACTCATAATTATTTATTTATCGATAGGGTTCTGACACAACTTATTGGCTTTTATAAGCTGATGACATTGTTCTGATAGCTTCTTTTACAACATTGCTTCAACGGATTATTGCTTCTCTTCATCAAGAATTTTCTATGACTGATCCTGGATAGCTTAATTATTTTCTCGGTATTTCGATTACTCGTAATTGTTCGGGTATGTTTTTATCACAGCGGAAACATGCTTCTGAGATTTTTGAGTGAGCGCATATAGTTAACTGTAATCCTTGTCGGAATCCTGTTGTCACGGAATCCAAGTTGGGGGCAAATGGAGCTTCTGTGTCAGATCTGACTCTCTATCGCAGTTTTGCATGTGCTCTTTAGTATATTACTTTTTCGCACTGTGATATCTCTTATTCTGTTCAACAAGTATATTTAAATACGCATGATCCTCGGGAGCCTCATTTTTTAGCTCTTAAGCGGATTTTGAGGTATGTTTGTGTTACTTTGGACTTTGGTCTACATCTATATTCATATTCTACCTCATCATTGGTTGCATACTCGGTTGCGGATTGGGTTGGTTCTCCTACCACTCATAGGTCCACTTCTGGTTACTCTGTGTTTTTTGGCAACAATTTACTCTCATGGTCTTCTAAACGCCAACTGACGCTCTCTCGCTCCAGTGCTAAGGCAGAATATCGTGGTGTTGCTAATGCTCTTGCTGAGACTTGCTTGCTGCGTAACTTGTTTTCGGCTACTTTTTTTTATTGTGACAATGTTAGTGCGATTTATTTATCATCTAATCCCGTGCACCATCGTATGAAACTTATTGAGATTAATATACATTTTGTTTGTGATTTTGTTGTTGCAAGTCAGGTTCGGGATCTTCATATGCCCTCTCCTTACCAATATGTTGACATTTTTACTAAAGGCTTACTGTTGTTCCCTTATACTTAATTAGTATTAACTACAAAGTTAAACTAACCAACATAGTAATGAAAGATTGATTAACAATAAGTAAATAAAACATAAAGATAAAAGACGAGATATTTTTCAACATTTAATTCTTATTAGAAGTTAATCAAAGAATTATTACCTAAGTGTTTGCGGAATAACACTTGGGATTGAATGACAAGTATGGTGTGTCTCCTCTCTAAACTTAAGCTAAGCTTAAGTAACAACTATTCACGGAACCACTGAGCTATCTCAGGGACACAGTTGCTATTTGGAGGAGTAAGAGTTGTTTGTGAATGTCTAAGTATTAATTGCACAAACTTACGTTTACTCCTCTTTATGATCCTATTTATATACAAGTATGATTTAACCGTTACCTAAAAGACAATAATGACATAAGCCTATATTGGACAAAATTCATAGGCATTTTGTCACTGTTACATGTTTTATAAGTAGTAAAGGACAAGACTACTTTCATATCTTCAGTGTTGACACACTCTTTGGTTTTATACCTATACATAGTAAGTTGACTTTTGCATGATAAGGACCTTCTCTTATCCATTCAAACTTATCCCGCCTTTACTTCAGTCTTCATGTCTTTAGTCTTGAGTTGCTCAGTCTTCATTATTGGTGAGGAGACTTGGGGATTCAGTGAGCTATTGTCATCACTCACTGAATGCATCACCTTCTTCTTTGGCTCATGTATCATTCACTGAGTTCCGCCTCACTGAATGGTGACCCTTTCTTCATAGGCTCGTCCTGAGCATCCTGAAGGTAACTCACTGAACGACTGTTCCTTCAGTGACTTGATTGCGTTTAAGGTTATTGAACACTTAGGTTATTTTATGTTCAAATCACAGTTTAAGGAAGTTTGGAAATTTAGTGACCCAACACTTACCTACGACGTTATTTGATGAGTTTCGTTCCAATTTGTGTGTTCGTTCATCCCTCGCTCCAACTGTGGGGGTTGTTAGCGTGTTATTATTAGTAATGTGTTTCTTAGTCTAGGCCCATTGTAATTTATTGAGAGGCTTAGCCTAACTTATTATTATTATTATTATTATTATTATTATTATTATTATTATTATTTTAACCTTACATTATTCGGTAATCAATAAAAATCATTCATCCAATAGTATATATGTTATACGCTGTGTCAATAAAGAAAAAACCCAACAGTTTTCTAATGAAAAATGGAAATGACAAGAATATTTCTACAACTAAATACGATCATACATTTTTACACAACATGAGTCTTGAAAGCTGAAACACAAAGTCACAAACTATGGTACATTCTTTAAAACGGAGTCATAATGGGTAAAAAAAAGTGGTTGTAATGGGCCAAACCATAAGACTAAAATATTTGGTGGTAGTGGGCCAATTCAGATTACCAAAAATAGAGAAGAAAAAAACCGGTTGTGATTTCTCTAATAGTGAAAGAAGGTGTCGTCAATGGGCCAAGCAAATATATTCAAACTGAATTTACATTGATCCAACTAATGGGTCTACGTCCTTTTTCTCTATTCAGTGTAAATAAAAGTAATTTTGATACAAAGCGTACTCATGCTATATGTATCAATGTATGTATCGTGCACGCCCTATATGACCCGTAATTGTTAAGTAGGTTGAGGGTAGTTCAATGCATGTATGTATAAATTTACATGTTAATCATATATATACATATTTGATAATCTTTTTCCCTATGACGCACTTGGGCACTTCAACTCACTATCTAAATTATTGTGAGCGTAAAAGAGCTAGTGTTGGCATGTCCTCCCTCTATGTCTCTCCGTGTCTTAAGAGTTGATACTTGATAGCTTCAATCAGTTCTTGAAATGACATACACTGTGTCACCATTTTATTGAAGTTTGCAAGCTAAATTATTTGTGAAGTTATTAAGATCTTCTTGGACCTAGTATCTAATGTATTTAATGTTCTTTTAGCCCTCTTATAAATGTTAACAAGGCATCTTTTCATTTTGGTATATGTTTCATAAGGCACTATAGACAAGCAATACCAACAATGTTAAATTAGCAATGTGTTGTGTGTACTTCGCCTTTATTTTCTAAGTGGGATTAAAGTAGTGGTCCATGTGACAAACGAACGTGCCATTGTCTTCTAAATTTCTTGATTCATTTGACTTCTTAGGCTTTGGCACTTTAGTTATCTTGTAAGAGCCTTACATGATTGTAATTTGTTAATCTCCTTGCTTAAATACACTTTCATCTTGCCAAATAAACCAACTTTCCTTTTCGAGCTAAGGTACATCTTCATCTCATGACCAATTCGTGATTCATGATATTATGTCAACTCTCAGAGCCCGAAACCTAATCCATGGTTATACAACAAGTTGCCATTAATATAAAAAGATGGATTGATTGTGGTTAATTCTTTAAAGTAATTTGATAAATGGAAATGCAGTGTAAAAAGAGTTGTCTGAGTTAGCACCGTAGTTGTCCAACAACAGAAATGGTATGATCGGAGGTCTAAATGTAGTCGCTATTCGTGCTAAACTTCTAGGTGGAGGTAGAGAATAACATAAATTGATTCCATTCAAACAATAGAGATTGGATTGTCAGTCTTGGGTTTAAACTTATTACGTTCAGATTTACTGCTCTGGGTGAAAAAATTTATTTACTCCAGAAGTTACTTTTAAGCATTTGACAATTGCACTTTTAGTATTTGCATGCATCTATATTTTTAAGTACTCGCTAAAGTGATGCTCTACATTTCATGTGGTTATAATAAAGTTTGTGCATATATCATACATTTTTACGCACTTGTGTTTAGTTCAATATATTAAAAATGTTACGCGATTTATCTATTACATGTACGTTGCCATTAGATCACTGGGTCATTAGTAGGCAATAGTATATTCCTCCATCGTGATTTTGTTTTATCAAATAAGAGGAGATATTATATCAAACAACTAATAGGGCATACATCTAATTAATCTATATCTTTTATTGTCAATTTAGCTACGTACCATGGTATGCTAGGCCACAAAAGTTGAAAGAAAAAATATCAGATACAGAAAACTGATCCAAGAAAATTAGAAAAACTTTAAATTTTATAATTCAATCGATTCCCAAACAAAAATTAGGAAAACTTTCATTTACATCATCAATATAAAAAAACTTCTTGTAAAATTATGTTCTTTTTAATGTACTCTTACAAAGAAAATACTTAGTTCTTGCCCATCAGCAGCACCTTCAGGATTAATCATATGAAAAGCTTCTGTATCCTTGGTTCCTACCACTCTTTCAAATCTTGCTCTCATGTACGTCAACTCACCATCAACCGCGGTCTCCTTTTCGGACAACCCTGGAAGAACTCCTGCACCCATCGACACGCCACGTAAAGATTGCATGACATGAAGTTCATCATCTGTCATTTGTTTCCTTCTTATTGAATAACCATATTTCCTTCCATTACAATATACCCCCCACACAAACTCCTCTAACACTTTCTTTTTATTAGTTTTCGTTTCGCTTTCTAAGGATAATCGTACTGTATCTGATGCCATTTCTTTTTGAAACGCCATGGAGCTCATGGGAAGCTCGATTACAAAGATGGGAAGACGGTGTGGATCTTCTTGTATTGCTAAGCTTACTCTTCCTCTTCTATAACCAAATAGGGTTCCAGTGGTTGCGTGATCGGTTAGAAGTTGTTTTCTAGGCCGGCCTAATAGCGTAACCATTTTGCAACCGGATGTTAGCATGGGAAGAAGCTTGAACATACGAAAAATTCCTCCGCTACCATGGCTTTTGGATCGTTTTTCTCTATTAGTTGTATGTTGTAATAATGATGCAAAGGCTTGATTTTCCATTTGATGAAATGGGCTGGAGTGAATAGGAGGCATTGTGCTAATAATGTTATGTTTTGAGGGTGTTTGGTTGGTAGAAAACAAGTTATGAAGGATGATTATGAATATATATAGAATGGTTGTTTTAAAAGTTAGGGAGGGTTGTATTGAAATAAATATAGAGCAGTTGGTACACGTTCAATTAAAATTCCTTAACCAACAATATAATGTGCAACTTTTGAACCCACAAAATTAAATTCTTACGGCAAACATGCATGTGTTTAATCAAAAAAGTTATATACCTCGTAACTATGACATAAATCTTACTTAATATATTTAGTTATAAGTCACAATACATTTAAATTTTGATTATTTATACATACAAATTGTATATTATCTGATTTTAATAATATAGTTTTTTGTTTTTTTTTTTTTTTTTTTTTTTTTTTTTTTTTTTTTTTTTGAACAGAGATTTCATTTCACGTCTCACAAATGGAGGAAATTTGAACACAACAAGTTATATCGAACATAACAAGTTAAGCCAAAACAAGACATACACCATAATAGTTGTGACAGACTACAGCAACACCATACAAGGGTGGGGAGAATCACCAGAGTGAGCTTTTGGTAGACACAACCATATGAAGGTGTAGCTTGACAAAAATACATAAAGTACATAAAACATACAAAGAAGATAATACTAAGCATCCTTAAAGGAGCCAGACCTAAACCTAACAGATCTAAAGTCAAAACCCAAGGCAACATCAAGCCATCGATGGCGGACCGCAACAGATCTGAGCAGAGGAGTCCGGGAGACAACTGATCAGAGCAGAACAGCAGTGGCGACAGCGACCGTCGGCAGCGAGGAGCGACAGATGGGAGATGACAGATCTGTGGATAAGGATTTTATTGAAAGAATAGGAAAACACAAAAGAGGTCCGGACGGCCGGCCGAAACCGACCGCCGGAATTATTTAGAGATGGTGGAGTTTGGTTGGAAAGAATTTAGAGAGAGGTAGGAGAAAAAAAGAAGAGAGAGAGAGAGTATTAGGTTTTTAATATAGTTGGTTAATAATATAAATTTCTATCATGTAAATTTGTTTTGGCATAGTAAAACATGTTCGGATGCATATACGAAGTTGTTAAATAAGATTTTTCTAAAATTATAGAAAATCTTTTATACTTATATAGTAATAATAATCATGCATACGCGAGTTTTTACATAAGTTTTTCACATCTATTAATATCGATTAATATTTTATATAGATTTTTGTTTGATGAAATATTTTACTTTATTTAATTGACATGGTGTTAAAGTTGATATTATTTAAATTTAAATATTGATATCATGTGTAAACATTATGCGTGTTTAATAACACGTAATGACCTTTAAAATTTGATCTTCTAGATATCTTTATTTAAACTTTAAAAAGTAACTACATATGTCATTGCTATATGCACAATATCATGTATATGTTTTCCTCTCACAGTAACCCGTGAGGTACTGGCATCGTGCCTTCATTTTGATATAATCATATTAATAATATGTAACAACCCGATATTTTCCACGTCTACGTTTATTTTTTTTCCAACTTTGGAAATTCACTATTCATCGATTACTATTCATCAAAACACTATTCATTATTTTACTATTCATCGTTTTTGATGTCCGTTTGATATTCTGAGAAACATTTGAAAATTTTACTATTCACAGAACACTATTCATTCCGGAAGAAATTCCACTATTCACGTGCATTATCAGTAAGGACCTCTCATACGGACTAGAATAGTCTGCATATCATCATAATGTCATTTACATGCTATACCACTCTTAGGATTCTCAAATTAATATATTTAGTATATTTAACGTTTTACGTGTAAGTATTTATAATTAAACGTTAACACCCGGTTTATACACGACGAATATATCTAAATATTCCCACAATGGTCCCGACATATTTTTATATCCATTTTAACATCATAAAAGTTATAACATTCAGTTACCCAGTATTTTGGAAATTTATTTTATTTAGAACATACGCGTATGAATATAACGACGGTTTTCGTGAAAACTAAACAATAATCACCCGATCACTCAGTAAATGTACCCAACATATTTTTAATATGTTTTTAACATTATTATGACTTTTATTTCATCCCGGTTAACTTCGTGAACGTTTATTGCTATTAAAACCGGTACCCGATTTTAACGAATAACGCGTAATAACACTTAACGCTACACTATATTTTCTAAGTGATCAAAACCGTTTTGGCTACTCCTTTTCACACCCAAAACCAGCCATGAAACACCCCTTTAACCATGTGCATTGATTTCCTATATTATACTAATAAACCTCTAAAATCATTTCATTTACCAAAAACATAAATCATAATCTAACTTTTTAGCTAAGATCAAAGTTCTTCTCACCCTTTTCCTTTCTTCAACCCACGACCAAACTCATCCTCCATGATCAAGTGATCATTTTTCAAAAGCTAAAGCACTAAACTTGTTCCTTTTACTTGCCTAATCAAGAATCAATCAAGAAAAACACAAGAAATCCAAGCATAATCATCATCTAATCATCTCATTTTATCAAGTAAGTTATCAAATTTATTTTTACATGAAACATCTTATATTTACTTGTATTACATGATTTCCATGCTAAAAACCATGTACAACTAGTTATACCACCATTTATTTTGTCAAAAATGGAACATACAAACCCTAACTTTTTATTTATGAATCCCCTTGCTATAATAACTTGGTTAGGATCCCATGGCACCCTAAGAAGGTGTATGGTAAGATTAGATTAGTCATGTGGTGATTACAAGAGGTTTGGTGATGGTAGAAATTAGTTTTTAACCTTGAAAACTTGATTTGGAACCTATTTTAGACATGCTGTCCCGTTTTGTAAAAATCTGGAAAATCAGTAAACACCAAGGAAACTTTGGCAAAATTTTTAGAAAATACTTTCAAAAACGAATCCGTAGGCGAAAGAACGGATTAAAAAGAGTCTATAACGAAGGAGTTATGATTTTTGCAAGATTGTTGACGAAAAGTATTTTCTGGAAATTAGTTGCTGTTGGACGTTTTTCGTCGGTCAAAAAGAGGCTTTAGACGTAACCCGGAGGAGCCGAGCTTTCCAAAATATATTACTACATACTAAGACGTAACCGTGGACATAAAGAACAAGTAAAACGGACAAGTAACGACAAAGATATACACGTTTGAATATCGGCTAAAACCACTTTATATTTGACAGCTTTTATTAAATTTTGGCGCAAAAACTACGAAGTACATTTTCAAGCTAGAAGTAATATTAAGTACCAAGCTTTATAACTAATGTAGTATTAGTTATCACGAGTATGTTTTCATCATTTCAAAGATTACAATCCGAGTATTTCAACACTAACATGGAAACATACGATATATATATATATATATAAGTATATATATATTACAACTAGCTTATTATATTTTCTAATAGCAATATTTTTCCAAATTCTTGGATTATATATTTTGATAACACAAGTGTTTTTACAAAGAGTAGAGTGGTATAGGGAACATGTGCATGTACATTCCTTTCATCATTTCATGATCTAAAGTAGATCATATCATTCATTTAGGTTGCGGATAGAGTGCGCGCCTTACTTTAGTTCATACCTTTTTGTTATCATATCGCTTATATCAGGTGAGTATTCACGAACCCCCTTTTCTAACTATTTTAAATCGTTTTGGGGTGGATGCATGAATAATACTGTGTACTCTTATATGAACTTAAAAGACTCTTGTTTCACTATTTATGCTCGTAAGCAAAACGTACTTAAACAAACTTGTTTACTATTTACGAACACTATTATCTGAACTTTTTGACTTGTCTTGACATTATAACTTGTTTGCACTCTTGAACCGTTTGACTTGAACTTTTAGACTTAATGTGCCGTACGTTCTAAGACTTAAAGTCTCCCTTGTTCGGAGCAACGTTATAAAGTCTCTCATGTTCAGAGCATCCTTAATAAATCTCGCCATGGTGGAGTGACTAATAAATCTTTGCCAAGTCGGTAAAGTGACTAATAAATCTCGCCTAGGTGGTGGAGTGACTTCAAGTCTCCCATGTTCGGAGCAACATTATAAAGTCTCCATTGTTCGGAGCGGCCTTGACTTATTATATACTTTGTGCCCTTACTGTGAACTATATTGACCTTATGTACTTGAAAATCAAACGTAATACTTTATATGCAAAGGGGTTGTGAACACATAGGTTGTAAGTCTTGTTATGGCCAAGACTTGCAACTGAGTGGATTCACAATGCCTTTGCCTGGCGAACTTTCTCAAATGGTTTTCTTATTATTTAAAACGTTTATACTCACCAACTATTTTTATAGTTGACCGTTTTCTCTCATGCATTTCAGGTGATCGTCAGTAAGCTTGTCATCAAGGTCTTGCATAATGAAGTTTTCACATGTCACTTCTTTTCATTATGTATTAAAATACCATCTTTTGGGAATCAAACTTATGTCTTTTATTTGCCAAAGTCGGCAATAACAACGTTGTAATGTTATATTTTTCCTTAATGTAAATTATGGTATTGTCTTATTTCTCTTTGGTGATGTATATCGATTTCGTTACACCTCGTGTTTCCGCCTTCGGCGAGGGTGTGACAGATTGGCATCAGAGCCAGAGGTTATAGAGAATGCCGATTTTTCTAAAATAAAAATCGCAACTATAACCAAAGTAACATTTTTCTTAAATACCAAAAATGATACGAGTCGACTAGTCTTAGCATTGCATTATTAATCCTCAAGTATGCATAGCCTGATCACCTATGTATAATTCAGGAAGAATCATGCAATGAAGGGAGTAGTAGTCAAAGATCATGTTTGGTCGGGTCTAGAGAGTCTGGTCACCTGAAGTTGCATTGGTCGGGTGGGTATGCATAACCTGTTTATATGTTTCAGTTTCTGTTACCGTACCTTATATATGCCTTCATGTATATACTTTCTCCTTGCTACCTTACGCCCCGTTAGATTAAGCATTCCTTTGTTTCCATCATTTTGCGATCTTCATGTCACGACTGTTATTGTACCGTACATCCTCCGTCATCTTTCATGTGTCGCTCACTCAACCAACTATTTTTGTCTATCGCAGAGACATGGCCGCAATAAACCCTCCGAATGACACTGCTGCTGGATTAGCAGACCTCCTCACTCAGATTGTTGCGCACATTGATGCTGGACGGACTAATAATGGAGCAGGTGCCTCGAACAACGGTCAGGGATGCAACTATAAGACTTTCATGACGTGCAAACCAATGGAATTTTATGGCACTGAGGGTGCCATTGGACTGCTATCATGGTTTGAGAATGTTGAGTCGAAACTCAGCATCACTAAATGTGCTGAAGGAGATAAGGTTGAGTTCTCTGCGGGTCTGCTTCAAGGTCGAGCATTGACTTGGTGGAACAACCAGCTACAGACTCAAGGAAGAGAGGCTGCAAATGGATTATCTTGGAAAGCATTTAAGAAACTACTAACTGACGAGTACTGCAGAAAAGATGAAGTGGAGAAGCTGGAAGTGGAATTTTGGAACCACTTGATGGTAGGAGTAGAAGTTGACAAGTACACGGCCCGTTTCCATGAGCTAACTAAGATGGTTCCTCATATGGTCTCCACTGTGGAGAAGCTGATTGATCGATATGTTTGGGGGTTGATTCCTGAAATCAGGAGGGATGTCACTTCATCAAACCCAACCACTCTACAAGCCGCTGTGGGCATGGCATACCGCTTGACAAATGATGTGATCAGATCTGGTGAACTAACAAAAGGAAATAATGAAGGGCGAAAGAGACAGGAAGATCAGCAAGGAAGCCGTCATCAAAATCAACAGGACAAGAGACAGCGAGTAGCTGGAAACTACGGAGCAATAACTCAGGGGCCCGGAGGATATGCAGGCACACATCCTAAATGTACCCGATGTAACCTACACCACTCAGGAGATTGCCCAAGGTGCAGCAGCTGCGGAAAGACAGGCCATCTTGTTCGATATTGCAAAGGAAATCAAGTACGAAGGTCAGCATGTTACGAGTGTGGAAGCTTGGATCATCTCAGGAATACCTGTCCAAAGTTGAAAAGGACTCCCAACCAAGGACCGAATCGTCCAAACCTGGCGGCGGCAATTGAAGGGCCACAAGATGAGGCCGTTGAGATTCCACCCGCGCGTGGCAGAGCTTACTTCCTAGGAAATCCTATCACCCAACATGTCCACGATAGCATAACGGGTACATTCTCTTGAACAACTATATTATTTTCCTAGCACTTAAGTCTTAGTATAGAACTTATACACAACACCGACTAATCCGAGACCTAGCGTTTTCGACCTTAGTTGCTTCATCAAATTTAACAGCGAGCACATACACCTATAGAATGGATGAATTGAATCTCGAGGACGAGATTCCTTTTAAGGTTGGTAGAATGTAACAACCCGATATTTTCCACGTCTACGTTTATTTTTTTTCCAACTTTGGAAATTCACTATTCATCGATTACTATTCATCAAAACACTATTCATTATTTTACTATTCATCGTTTTTGATGTCCGTTTGATATTCTGAGAAACATTTGAAAATTTTACTATTCACAGAACACTATTCATTCCGGAAGAAATTCCACTATTCACGTGCATTATCAGTAAGGACCTCTCATACGGACTAGAATAGTCTGCATATCATCATAATGTCATTTACATGCTATACCACTCTTAGGATTCTCAAATTAATATATTTAGTATATTTAACGTTTTACGTGTAAGTATTTATAATTAAACGTTAACACCCGGTTTATACACGACGAATATATCTAAATATTCCCACAATGGTCCCGACATATTTTTATATCCATTTTAACATCATAAAAGTTATAACATTCAGTTACCCAGTATTTTGGAAATTTATTTTATTTAGAACATACGCGTATGAATATAACGACGGTTTTCGTGAAAACTAAACAATAATCACCCGATCACTCAGTAAATGTACCCAACATATTTTTAATATGTTTTTAACATTATTATGACTTTTATTTCATCCCGGTTAACTTCGTGAACGTTTATTGCTATTAAAACCGGTACCCGATTTTAACGAATAACGCGTAATAACACTTAACGCTACACTATATTTTCTAAGTGATCAAAACCGTTTTGGCTACTCCTTTTCACACCCAAAACCAGCCATGAAACACCCCTTTAACCATGTGCATTGATTTCCTATATTATACTAATAAACCTCTAAAATCATTTCATTTACCAAAAACATAAATCATAATCTAACTTTTTAGCTAAGATCAAAGTTCTTCTCACCCTTTTCCTTTCTTCAACCCACGACCAAACTCATCCTCCATGATCAAGTGATCATTTTTCAAAAGCTAAAGCACTAAACTTGTTCCTTTTACTTGCCTAATCAAGAATCAATCAAGAAAAACACAAGAAATCCAAGCATAATCATCATCTAATCATCTCATTTTATCAAGTAAGTTATCAAATTTATTTTTACATGAAACAGCTTATATTTACTTGTATTACATGATTTCCATGCTAAAAACCATGTACAACTAGTTATACCACCATTTATTTTGTCAAAAATGGAACATACAAACCCTAACTTTTTATTTATGAATCCCCTTGCTATAATAACTTGGTTAGGATCCCATGGCACCCTAAGAAGGTGTATGGTAAGATTAGATTAGTCATGTGGTGATTACAAGAGGTTTGGTGATGGTAGAAATTAGTTTTTAACCTTGAAAACTTGATTTGGAACCTATTTTAGACATGCTGTCCCGTTTTGTAAAAATCTGGAAAATCAGTAAACACCAAGGAAACTTTGGCAAAATTTTTAGAAAATACTTTCAAAAACGAATCCGTAGGCGAAAGAACGGATTAAAAAGAGTCTATAACGAAGGAGTTATGATTTTTGCAAGATTGTTGACGAAAAGTATTTTCTGGAAATTAGTTGCTGTTGGACGTTTTTCGTCGGTCAAAAAGAGGCTTTAGACGTAACCCGGAGGAGCCGAGCTTTCCAAAATATATTACTACATACTAAGACGTAACCGTGGACATAAAGAACAAGTAAAACGGACAAGTAACGACAAAGATATACACGTTTGAATATCGGCTAAAACCACTTTATATTTGACAGCTTTTATTAAATTTTGGCGCAAAAACTACGAAGTACATTTTCAAGCTAGAAGTAATATTAAGTACCAAGCTTTATAACTAATGTAGTATTAGTTATCACGAGTATGTTTTCATCATTTCAAAGATTACAATCCGAGTATTTCAACACTAACATGGAAACATACGATATATATATATATATATAAGTATATATATATTACAACTAGCTTATTATATTTTCTAATAGCAATATTTTTCCAAATTCTTGGATTATATATTTTGATAACACAAGTGTTTTTACAAAGAGTAGAGTGGTATAGGGAACATGTGCATGTACATTCCTTTCATCATTTCATGATCTAAAGTAGATCATATCATTCATTTAGGTTGCGGATAGAGTGCGCGCCTTACTTTAGTTCATACCTTTTTGTTATCATATCGCTTATATCAGGTGAGTATTCACGAACCCCCTTTTCTAACTATTTTAAATCGTTTTGGGGTGGATGCATGAATAATACTGTGTACTCTTATATGAACTTAAAAGACTCTTGTTTCACTATTTATGCTCGTAAGCAAAACGTACTTAAACAAACTTGTTTACTATTTACGAACACTATTATCTGAACTTTTTGACTTGTCTTGACATTATAACTTGTTTGCACTCTTGAACCGTTTGACTTGAACTTTTAGACTTAATGTGCCGTACGTTCTAAGACTTAAAGTCTCCCTTGTTCGGAGCAACGTTATAAAGTCTCTCATGTTCAGAGCATCCTTAATAAATCTCGCCATGGTGGAGTGACTAATAAATCTTTGCCAAGTCGGTAAAGTGACTAATAAATCTCGCCTAGGTGGTGGAGTGACTTCAAGTCTCCCATGTTCGGAGCAACATTATAAAGTCTCCATTGTTCGGAGCGGCCTTGACTTATTATATACTTTGTGCCCTTACTGTGAACTATATTGACCTTATGTACTTGAAAATCAAACGTAATACTTTATATGCAAAGGGGTTGTGAACACATAGGTTGTAAGTCTTGTTATGGCCAAGACTTGCAACTGAGTGGATTCACAAAGCCTTTGCCTGGCGAACTTTCTCAAATGGTTTTCTTATTATTTAAAACGTTTATACTCACCAACTATTTTTATAGTTGACCGTTTTCTCTCATGCATTTCAGGTGATCGTCAGTAAGCTTGTCATCAAGGTCTTGCATAATGAAGTTTTCACATGTCACTTCTTTTCATTATGTATTAAAATACCATCTTTTGGGAATCAAACTTATGTCTTTTATTTGCCAAAGTCGGCAATAACAACGTTGTAATGTTATATTTTTCCTTAATGTAAATTATGGTATTGTCTTATTTCTCTTTGGTGATGTATATCGATTTCGTTACACCTCGTGTTTCCGCCTTCGGCGAGGGTGTGACATAATAGTTTTAGCAAAATTTAGTTTTTAAACCAGTGTACGGGCAGGTCAAACTTATAAAAAGAATAAACATAATTCATTATTTAAAATGGATAGTATTAAAAAAAAAAAAAAAAAAAAAAAAAAAAAAAAAAAAAAAAAAAAGAATAGACATCCTTACGTAATCACATAAATAAGAATAATATAAATTGTTCGTATATGTATAATCTCTGGTATTTATTTACATATAACAATAACTCGTACTTTCATTTTGATCTTCATAATTTCGTTCATATACATTAATTTAGTACATATTGATATTTTTTTATTTATTATTTATTTTTTAGTCCCTGGTCTTTCGAAATTGCAGGCGGCCTCTTTGTGGGGATCGCCGAAGTTTTTGGTTCCTCTTTGGTCCCTAGCCAGGGACTAAACGTGCAATTATGAGCAAACCACAGGGAGCATCTTTGCGATCAAAACGAAACCAAAAACTCCACACAAAGGTCGCCTGCAATTTTGAAAAACGAGGGACTAAACGTGCAATCTGAGCAAACCACATGGACCATTTCTACAATTTACTCTTATTAAAAAATATGAAAACTAATAGGTTTAAAGTTAATAACTAAAGTTTTATTAATTAACTTTTATTTTTTTTAGTTATTTTACAAAAGAGTAAATTGTAGCAATGGTCCCTGTGGTTTGCTCAGATTGCATGTTTAGTCCCTGGTCTTTTGAAATTGCAGGCGGCCTTCCTATGGGAAGTTTTGGATTCCGTTTTGGTCCTTGGCCATTGCAAAAGTGGTCCCTGCGGTTTGCTCAAAATCGCACGTTTAGTCACTGACGAGGGACCAAAACGGAACCAAAAACTCTTCACAAGGAGGCCGCCTGCAATTTCGAAAGACAAGGGACTAAACATGCAATCTAAGCAAACCATAGGGACCATTTATGCAATTTACTCTTTACAAAATTGACGCATGTGCTTTTATACATAACTTTTTACTTGATGAAATTTAATTGAGTTTAACCAAATTATTTTAAATTTACTTTCTGATACCAGTAGGATGACTCCATTTATCATACGTGGCAAAATTGTGCACTCTCATTAGCTCAATTTTAATTTCTCCGGCATTGTTTTTCACTTTCTGAAAACTCTCGAGATATGTTTTGGATTATGGAAGCACCAGAACACAACACAAGATAAAAATATAATTGTTGTTTTACTTTTCAACTCGTATAAACTTTTGGACCAGAAAATAACTCAATTTTAAGGAGATCGAAACTTAACAGATTTATCGAAAGTAACTATGCTAAATACGTTCATGTTGTCTTTGAGTAAATTTATTTAATAAATTGCAAAAATTGTCCTTGTGGTTTGGCCAACTTGCACGTTTCGTCTTTGTAGTTCAATAAGTGCAAAGATCGGCCTTATTTTGCACTGTTACTTGCACTTTTGGTCCTCCATCATTGCAAAAATCATCCTTGTGGTTTGCCAAATTTCACTGTTGAAGGATCAAAAGTGCACGTAACAGTACAAAATAAGGATGATCTTTGCACTTATTGAACCACAATGACGAAATGTGCAATTTGGCCAAATTACAAGGACGATTTTTGCAATTTATTCTTTTAAAGATAAACAACGCTTCTAAAAATCAACAAAATAGCACTAGCTAGTTGGTTAGAGCTAAGCAGCCCAACCACATGGATAGACAAAATCACTTGCATTGTACCTAATAATACACACATTATTCCAAATACCACATATTTATCTTTTTGGTATAAGTACTTTTAGAAAATGTCCTTTTCACACATATGTATACAAACTCTTAACTATCGACAGACGAACAAAATGCTCAAAGAAAAGTCGATATTAAGTAATGTTTCATAATTCATACTCCCTAAATTCGTACTTAAGTGTTTAGGGAACTTAACAAACGTTGAGTTTCAATTCATATGATCCATATATCTTGCAATTGAAAGTCTAAAGGTTGATGGAAAAGAAACATAAATGGAACTTGAACGTGATAGAGATAAGAAGTTGTTGGACCACAGCTTTATGATTAAAAACATGTATATATACTCTATTAGTTTGGCAATGTGTCACAACAAGGTTTTTTAGATCATCCGCCGGACATGATTCTCTGTAACTCTTCCAAGTCGGCAATCAATCTATTTAAGCTCTTGCATTTAGTTAGATTAACAACCGGAGTCGAAAAATTAGTATAGATTATGAAAAATGCATAACTAATCCGACCTTGTGTATCTAGTTAAACAATTGTAATTCTCTATAGCTCCTTGCCATCTACTTTTTCATATCGCTGTTAAGAAAAACATATTTAGATACAAAAGTTAAATAGCAATAATTTAAGTGATGTGGCCTTTTCATAGTGACAAAATCTTTTATAACTCTTCCAAGTCGGCAATCAGTCTCATTAACAAGATTCAAGCTCTTGCATTTGTACAAGAAGATAGTAAATAAATATATAAATAAATAAAGTTTGTAGAAGGAAATGAATAAGGTTGATAATGTTGTAAAACAATCTTTTAGCCAATATAAGACATTTGAAAAGATTGTTTTTGAGTTGAATTATCGTATGTTAAAACTTTTTTCAGTTTAAATTTTATTATTTTACGTTGTATGCATAAACATTACACGAAACACTTAACCACACTTACACACACTTACACACAATCGTAATTTTAACTATTTGCCGTTATAAAATCATGTCGTTATGTACGGTACCCGCTAGTGTATAAGAAAGGTACGGTAATGAGCAACTGAGCATATGATCAATAGTAGTGCTTCCTGAGCACTTCAACATGGGGTGTTTGAAACATCTTCTTAGCTTTATTTTATGTCTTTGCTTTATTTTGTCTTATCTTCCATTCTCATTCTCATGAGTCATGAGTCATGAGGCGTTTTCTATCCCTTCATCCCATACTGAACAATTATGAACAATATGTACTCGAGAGTCAAGATAAAATAGAATTTTCTAAGTATATTTCAATTCTAATCTCTACTAAATATAATGCCGAATCATGTTATCGAAATGTTGAAAAATCCAACACAAGAAAATTATTATTTTGCATTTGATTATTTTATTTAAATTATCACTTAGAGCGCTGGGTGCAGCAACAAACCACAAGCTCCCCATTCGGGCCTCACCATGCCACATCACCAAAACACCCCAACTTCAACAAACCACAACAAACCCCCCTCACCAAACAACAAACCTCCACTTCCTCATTCGGGCCCCACCTCTTACACATTTATTTTTTTATTCATTTTATTAAATAAATTAAATTCATTTTACAAATACTAAAAAAAAAAAAAAAAAAAAAAAAAAAAAAAAAAAAAAAAACATACTAATTTTACAAAATTAATTCTAAAAAAACACAACACATTAATTATTTTCACAAAATTTGTACCCCATTCCTTTTGTAAAAAAAAAACACCTGCTGCTGCTGTCTTCTTCTCCACACAAAAACACACACAAACACACACTAAATCTAGAAAACAAAACACAAAAACACACAAAAACTGCTGCTGCTGTCTTCTTCTCCACACAAAAACACACACAAACACACACTAAATCTAGAAAACAAAACACAAAAACACACAAAAACTGCTGCTGCCACTTTGTCAGATTATTTCTTTCGCCGTGGCCACGACGAACTCACCAACGGCGAAGAACGGCGAGCCCTCTCCGGTGTGGCGGCGAGCAACGGCTCGCCGTTGGAATTGCCACATCGGACGGCGAGGGGGTCCTCGTCGACTGCACCCAGTGCTCTTAATGTTTTCAACATTACATGCATAATTAAAGTTTTTAAATTCAACAACAACCTGCCATAATAATAGTTACTTAAACTACAATCATTTATAACCATTTGTTCTTTGCAAAAATTACGATTAAATAGTAAGATAGAATCTATTAGGCAAAAGTTCAATATAGATATCATATTTATCATAGATTCATTGAATCATTCTTTCTATTCATTTTTTTGATTAAAAAAAATTACCCTTTTTTAAAAATTAAATATCTCACAAACCGATAATCGTTACTCAAAAAAATCATACCATCACGAAAAAAATTAAATTATCGTTCTATAGATATACACTTCTATATACTTTCGACTATTTTTTTTCAAAATTTCCGCATAAAAAAATCACACGTGATTTGTAATCAAATGTGATTTGTATTTTTACAAATCGCATGTGATTTTTCTGGGTGAAAATTTAAAAAAAAAAGTTCTTCGAAAATATAAAGAAGTGCATATATATATATATATATATATATATATATATATATATATATATATATATATATATATATATATATATATATATATATGGGTAAAGATCAAATAAAAAGACAAATTTCCGTAAAAAGAAATAAAAAGAAGATTTTTTTTTTAAAGTTCTCGAAAAATTCCAAAAAAATTCCACAAGATCAGGTATGTTGGTGAAAGAAAAAGTTCTAAAGGAAGTTTATCTAAAAGTGGATACTTTATCCGAAAAAAATTATAAAAAAATACGTTTGTGCATTAAATCGCTTTTTGTACATCAAAAATTCGTTTTTGGACCCAACTTCTTGTGACTTTTTCATCAAAATAACATTGCGCATCTAACTAAAACAAGTTGAAAATTTTGTGCATTAAATTTTTTTGCGCATTAAAATTCATTTTTTGTGCATTAAAAAAACGTATAAAAAATCAAAATTAGAAAAACTTCTTTCACAAAAGTTTTATGCACCAACATTCCCGATCTTTTTTTGGAATTTTTCGAGAACTTTTTAAAAAAAAATTCTTTTTATTCTTTTTACGGATATTGTCTTTTTATTTTAACTTTGCCCTATATATGTATATATATATATATATATATATATATATATATATATATATATATATGTGTGTGTGTGTGTGTGTGTGTGTGTGTGTGTGTGTGTATATATAGACACACACACACACACACACACACACACACACACATATATATATATATATATATATATATATATTGTTGGTCCCTTTTACTTTGTTATCAGTAACTAAAAAGCTAATGTAACCAAGATATATAACTTTTAATACAGATGTATAATTGATTAACAATAAAACAACGTAAAGATAAGAGACAATATTTTTCAACGTTTAATTCTTTATTAGAAGTTAATCAAAAAGAATCGTACCCAAGTGTTTGCGGAATAACACTTGGGATTGAAACGACAAGTACGGTGTTGACTCCTCTCTAAACTCAAAACAATGTTTGAGTGACAACTGAGGTCATACTGAGCTATCTCAGGGACTATGTTGTTCTTTGGAGGAGCAAAAGTGGTTTGTGAATGCTTTGCATTAATTGCACAAACTTGTCAACTTTTACTCCTCACTTATGTTGCCTATTTATACACAAGTATGAACAACTCTAATATACAATGGACATAAGCCTTCCTTAATAAAATCTTGATAGATTTTATTCTCTGGCAAAGGAACCTTCTTTGGGTTAAGTCTAAAAGGTGCTTTCTGATGACAGACTGGATTTAACCACTTGGGGAAAGTTTAACCTTAAAGTGATAAAGCACTTTAGTGAACCAGTTCAAACTTTCCCGCCAAATCTTCAGTCTTCAAGTCATCAATCTTCAGTACCTTAATCGTTGTTGAGGAGTCTTGGGGTTCAGTGAGTTATTGTCATCCTCACTGAACCCATCACCTTCTTCTTGGATTAAATGCCACTCACTGAGTTCCGCCTCACTGAATGGAGAACCTTTCTTCTTAGGCTCGGTCTAAGCATCCTGAAGACAACTCACTGAGTTACTGTTCACTCAGTGACTTGTTTATACTTAGGTGATTTTACGTTCAAATCCTTGTTAGAAGAATATTGGGGAATTCAATGACCCAACAATCTCCCCCTATTTGAATATACAAATAGCCTAAGTGTTTCTTGATTCAGTGTGAGTTGGCAGGGGTCTTCATCTCATACTGAATGTTGATGTAATTACAAGTAGGACACATAACTTAAAAAAAAAAAAAAAAAAAAAAAAAAAAAAAAAAAAAAAAAAAAAAAAAAAACTTCAAAGTTTATTAATAGCTATTACAAGTCCTACAAATTACAAAAAAATTAAAAGTGATAGTTGTTGCAGATTAGATATTCAGTTGATAGCCAAGTGCATCAAGCTTAGCCTTCTTTGATCTCAGGAAGTGTCTCTTAGGGTGCTCCTCAATCATAGCTTTAAGGTCCTGGCAAAACCTTACGTTTTCAGCACACCTAACAGGAGAAGCCAGCATCAGGTACATCAGCATCGCCTTAATCCCTGCCCTGTCCATGTCCGACCATCTTTGGAAAGCAGGGTTTCCATACTCATCAGTAAAGCATAGACCTCTTTCAGGAACTTCGAACACCACATTGTTCATGAATGTGATGCCTTCAGGAAGGGACCTGTCACAATCCAATCCTGGGACCTTGATCTCAGGCTCTAACTCAACTTGCTTCCTTTTCCTTTTGGAGACCTTTGGGGGAGCAGTCTCTGTTGTTGAAGCAGGAAGAAGGGAGGGAATGTTCAGAGCTTCAGCCATTGCTTTCAATCTGTCATACCTTTCCTTCAGTGACTTGAGAAGGTTGGGTACCACAGGATTGTTCTTCTTGAAGACAGTGACCACTGCAGGATTAGTGTTGCGATGGATTTGAATGTTAGTGATGGTTTCAGGTTTCAGCCTTTCTTTCATCACCCAAGTATACCTTTCAATCTTGGTCTTTCTTACTTGAGCGTCCTTCCTGAGCTTTGCTTCCCTTTCCCTTTTAAGAGCACTCATTTCTTCTTCCTGAGCCTTTTTAAAGGCTGCACCAGCTTGCTCAGTGGCTAGTGCCTCAGTATCCAATCCAATCTTTTCAGCATCCTCATGAACAACCTTAATAAGAGCAGGCTTGCTCATTCTCTCTTCTTCAGCCACCTTTTGTAGTATCTTAACTCTTTCCATGTGGGCTTAAATTTCAGCATTGGTGAGATGATGTACAATTCCATTGATTTAAAATGGGACTCTGATGGGTTCATCAGGGTCATATCTGACTATGGTGCAGGCAGGCTTGAGCACTTATTCAGGTTCAGATGTGGTAGCAATACTTTTTCCTCTGTCCTGCCTGAGAGTTGAGGAGACTGGTTCTTCTTGTGGTGGAACTTCTGTGATTGGAACGGCATTAGTGACATGCTCCCCCTCATTGTGAGAGGGCTAATGAGGCGAAAAGTGTACCGCTTTTAGGGGGTCATTTAAGCCCAAATTCGAGATTATTTGATCAAATATTGCCCTAAATCGTTCCTTTTGTCATTTTAGGTACTTTTGGAGAGAAATCTGGAAAAGAAAGCATTTTGGACGTTTTTGGAGCATAAAAGTGAAGAAAACGGCAAAGTCTCAATTTTACTTGCTGGAACAGTACCTGACGGCATCATGATTCTCCACATGACGGCGTCAAGAGTTACAAAAGAGGTGGATGTGGAAAATACACGTGACGATCCACAGAGTTTTTGTGCATAGGAGATGACGGCGTCACCCAAGGCCGTCATGGTCCAAGTGTTAGTGACGGCCCAGAGCATTTTTACACATGACGGCGTCACAAATAGATCTAGGCAATACGATTTCATTATGGCGGCGAGTTGACGGCGTCACAATCCAATACATGACGCCGTCGCCCTGTAAAATCTATATATAGTTTTCCAAATTTCATTCATTAGTGTGCAACTTTGAGAGAAAAACCTAGTCTGAATTTTCCAGCTTTTTCAAGGGTTTCAACCCTTTGAATCTTTCATGTTTAATTAAAGATAAGTATTCTTCCAAATCATTCAATATGTCCATGTGTTGTTTGATTATATCTACACTTGTATTCTATTTAACATGCTAGGATATATTTCATTTGTGTTTGCTTAGATGTAGTGAAACCTAGATGTTAATTATGGGTTGATTGTTTGTTTATAATTATTACGGATGATTGTATTCGATGTTAAGCTTAAAAAAACTGGCAGACTTCCATTGGTAACTTGCTTGAACGTCTTAAGAAACATGAGCGGAGGTGTACTACGATTTTTGGTTGTATTTAATGCGTAGGAGAATTCTAATGATCCCATGTTAGGAGCTTCTAACAGCTCGACATAGGAGTGAAGTAGGATCCTATAGAGTTAGGGAATATTGTACAAGACCCTACGACTAGTATTAAGGAATATGACCCGCCATCCATGCAATTGTAACAAGCTATCAACCTATAAAAGATATCTAGGGAGTAATGAAACCTAAGTAAACATAACTTTCCTCATTATTGTTACACCACATTAGTATAATTAGTTTCATTTTCATTTCTTTTATTTTATTTTGATTGCATTTGTAGTTAATTGGGTTAGTTGGCTAGCAACTAATTCCGCCCACTCCTTCAAAACCCGAGATTTTAATTGCTTTTATATAAATATAAAAATACAAAAAGAATCATCCCTCACCTCTAGACCTAGTTTAGTAGATTTTCTAATCCTAGCGACACTATTTCTGAGTTGAACGATCAATCCCCCGGTACTTGTCACTATACTATACTACAACGATCAGGTACACTGCCTGGTGGGGGTTGTAAGCTTCTCGAGATCCCTCGAGAGGTAAAAACTGTTGCGAGGGTGCGATCCCCACGTATCAAGTTTTTGGCGCCGCAGCCTGGGGAATAGTTATTGTCTAGGTTAGGATTTCTTTTTACTAGGTCTACTTGCTAGATTCCTTTCTAGTAAGATTTTATTTTTATTTTTAGGTTTTCTTTAGTCTATCTCATTTCTTCGTGTCTTTGTTCGTAACCTTTACCATCCGACATCATGGAAGACCCACTACAACAAAACCACCTACAAAACCCACCACTACCAAACCCACCTCCTAGGCCCCGAACTTTAGGAGAGTATTCCCGTCCTAGCCACCAAGGCTATCGAAACACTATTGAGCTCACTCAAGGTGCCAATGTGTCCCCCTTGCGATCCGACACCATCCGGTTGGTGCAAAGCGGATGTGCATTCCATGGACTTCGTTCCGAAGATCCTAATCAACATCTCAAGGATTTCCTTAATATCTTAGATTCCATAGACCTTGATGTTGTAACTAGAGAGTCGACCCGATTACGCCTATTCCAATTCTCTTTACGTGATCAAGCTAGTCAATGGCTTGAACGTTTACCCGCGGGATCCATCACCTCATGGGATGATCTCACCACTCGATTCCTTGCTCAATTTTTCCCACCGGGGAGAACTACCAAGCTTAGAAATGATATCTTGATATTCCAACAACGTCAAGGTGAAACTCTATATGAAGCATGGACTCGTTTCAAGGATTTACTCCAAAAAGTCCCTCATCATGGCATAGATCTTTGGCTCCAAGTCCAAATCTTCTATGACCATATCGACCTCTCCACAAGGCGAACCATTGACCAATCGGCCGGTGGCAAGCTACGTGATCTAAGTGCGTAAGAATCATGGGAACTCATAGAAGATCTTGCTCTCTATGACAACGAAAGTTGGAATGATCCCCGTGATTTGAACAAAACGGTCAAGGCAATATCTTTGCCTTCGAACAATTCTAGCACTCCCGACCGTAGGATCATAGAACTTAAGGACCAAGTCAAGTTTCTCATGAAATCTTATGAAGCTCCCAAGCCTTCAACCCAAGTGAACAAAATCACTTCTTCATGTGAATTATGTAGTGGTCCCCATGACACTCATGATTGCGTGGAACTCCCCGGACAAGCTTTTGCGGATTACGCATCCTCGCGTACCGACGAAGCGGGAGACAAGTGGTACACTTTCAAACCCGAGCCAAACCCTTACGGTTATTCCTACAACCCTTCTTGGAAAAATCACCCGAACCTTAGGTGGAAACAAAACCAAAGCATGCCCCAAAACAATTCTTCCAATCCACCTAATCGTTACCAACCAAACGGTACACCCTCTAATCGTACTTTCAACAACAATCCTTCCAATAACTATGGTAGTACCAATAATCTTGAAGGATTTATGTCCAAGTTTATGGCATCTCAAGAAGCTCGCATAGCTAAGTTTGAAACCGAATTCAATCAACAACAAACGGAGATGACTAATAAGATTGACAACTTGTTGAAAGCCCTCAACAACCAAGTGCTAACTACACCTAGGAAGGACACTAGGGACACTAGTAGCGGAATCCAAATTAAGGACCCCTCATCATCCAAACAAGTCCACTTTGTCAATGTTGTCACCATTAAGCCAATAGATAAGAATATAGAAGAAAGTGACAAGGATGAAGTTGGAATAGAAATCGGGACTAAGGATAAGGTTAAGGAAGTCGAGGATAATAAGGGAGAAAAGTTAGAGGAAGTAGAAAATGTAGAAGAATACTTTTATAAGTTACCCACCAAGGAAGAACGGGAATATCACAAGGATTTATTCGATGATCCCGAGACACCTTACGTCCTTGGTTCACCCATTATTAAAGTAGGTGATCCCTCTAAAATCAACATACCATGCAACATTGGGCATATGCATTTGTGGAAAGCTTATATCGATCTTAGGTCTCCTATAAACATCATGACTAGGACCTATTATAATTGGGTAATGAAGAGGCAACTTGGGTATAGGATGATGCCTAACACGAATTGGATGAGCAACTTTGTAGGAAGAGTGAAAGGATTACATGTCTTTGTAGGAAACTTCACTTATGTTACCGACTTTGTGATTGTAGAGGATACTCGTACGGTAATAGATGGTTGCCTAAGTCAAGTAGTGTTCGAAAAACCGTTTGTTGATGCCTCTACGATGAGTTATGACCCGTCCCTAGGGATAGTTAGATTCAAAGAAGAGAACGATGAGATTGCTTACCAAATGCCTATAAGATTGAACAATACCGCCTTCTATCAAACATAGAAAAGGAACACAAGCAAGCGGTTTATTAGAGGAATGATGGGGATAGATGTAGAGGAGTAGATTATGTCATGGATAGAATGCTTGGTTTCTACAAGAAATGTTTGCAACTAGGCCCAGAATACAAAACTAAGATTGGAGATGACCTAGAAAATGAGACCAACGATGAGGTCACGTGATTGCCCATGACCTTGAGTCTAGCTACAAGTCTCGTAAATAAAGAAAAGCGCTTCTTGGGAGGCAACCCATGTTTTGTGTGATTTTTATTTGTTTGATTGTTATTTGTTTCCGTATGCATGCTTTATTTTTATTGTTGGTAGATCATGTTTCAAACTAAAATTGTGAAATGCTTTATTTTGTTGTTTAACTTCGTCTTAACTTCATATAAAGGTATTTTGCAAAAGCTAAGTGTAAGGGGAAACCCCAAATTTTTTTCTAAGAACGAAATTGATCTTGATTCGCCACAATATTAAATAAACATGTGTATTAGTATTTGTTAGAGTCAAATGTTTGTATTGAGTTATAATGATGTTTTGCAGGATTTTCCAGGAAGTAGGAAATAAGTTTTTCTAGAAATTTTCTGGAAACTTAACGAAAAGATTTCTGCAGGTCACTTCTGACGGCGTCAGGAGTTAACTCCTGACGGCGTCATGTGTAAAATTCTGGAAATTTTGCAAGTTTTGTTTTTCTAACGGAGTCTTAAGGTTTTTGTTAATTCTTTAGTTTTATAAACTCTAAGAAATCTGCAAACATTCATTCAACAAGCATTATATCTTACATTGTTTTCTAGGACTTGTTAGTATATATAGATTGCCGCCGATTTTACGCGAGGTTTCCTTGATTGTTTTCTCAGGTTTAACAGGTTATATATGACAAGAAGATGATTTATTTTCTGGAAGGGAAGCTTTGAATGTTCATTTTCTTAGAGGAAGATCTAACCTTGTTGACACACTATCCACACTGAACGAATCAGGGGAGTATTTGTTTTCATTCTTTTACCTGTTTTACTTTTACATCCTTTAATTGAACATTGGGGACAATGTTCATCCTAAGTGTAAGGGGAGGGTAAATGATGATACCTTATAGGATACTATTGCACTTGAGTTTGTTTGTTTGATGGTAGGTGTGTAATAAAACTAAGAGAAATACTTGTTAGTGTAATTTTAGTGCCAAATTTAAAATTTTTTACAACATTTAGGAGTGAAACTTTAGCCTTAGCAAGCGTCTCATGGATAGGAGTTGTATGACTAGCACAAAACCCGTACCATTCAAAAAAATTTTCCACCCAAATATGTGAGGTTCGCCTTTAGATTTGATTGGAAAAGCATTCATTATTAGTGCTTATGAGTGTACTAGTAACATTTAGATTCTAGAACTTGCGTTAGTGATGCATCCCGAGACCGCTAGTGAGACTACATTCGTGTAGTAGGATTTACTACATGATAAGAGGCATTAGTAGGGATGAGCACGGTACCGGTACCGTACCGAATTAGTGGTACCGAATTTTTCCTGAGCATAAAATAGGGTACCGGTACTGTACCGAACGGGATTCGGGAATCGGTACCGGTACCGGTACCGGGAAATCGGGATTTTCCCCTTTTTTTCGGGAATTTCCCGATTTGGTACCGGTACCGTACCGACTTAGTGATACCGAATTTTTTTCCTCCTTATTTCGTAGTACTGGTACCGTACCGTATATCGGGATCGGTACCGTTTCAGTACGGTACCGGTATGGTGTCGGTTCAGTTCCGGTATTCGGTACGAAATGCTCATCCCTAGGCATTAGGATCACCCTTGTGTTTAAACCCGTATCATAATTACTTGACCATTTAAGTCATATTACTTGGCTAGTAAAGTCAATTAATTTTTCCCACAGCTTAGCGTTGTACACATTTTTAGTACACGAAACCCCTAGTACACCCCTCCGAGCCTATCCTTTCGTTTCTAACTTTAAGCATATTACTTAAAGGGAGAATTTTTTACAACCCACCCAAATATGCAACCAAATCGCCTTAGCCTTCCGTGTATGCACTCATCTTTAGTGCATTATTGATATATGTTTAAACCCTTAGTTAATTATCTAATTGATTACATGGTTGCTAAGTCGAGTCATATCTTGTATATATTGTTTTGGGACGATTGGGACTCATGGGTAAAGTACTTGTGTTATGGAGTAATGGGGAAGAACATCATATATTACCCTCATATGTGCGTTAATCTTAAAAGTACTCCAAGTGTTTTGATTATCTTGATTCGAGTCATTAGATTAGTTTATTGTAAAGTATGTAAAAATTCAAGTGTAAGGGGAATGTACATTCCCTATGATGTGTTATTTTGGATGGTAGGGTAAGAGTGTATGCAAAAAAAAAAAAAAAAAAAAAAAAAAAAAAAAAAAAAAAAAACGGACTACCATCCCGTTTCATTATATGTTTATTTTATGTTTTTGATTCATTAGCTTAAGTCGAGTCTAGTCTTGGCTCAGCAACGCCATATTGTACATGTAATTAACCAAGATGATTAACTCGCCACCAGTAAATATTGCCTTTATCCAACAAAACCATGTTTTTCCATATCCCTATACCTAACGTTATAACCCTTTAAAAGACCTCTTTGATAGTTTATCCTAGGTGCTTACGCCATGTGGTGGAGGTTTGATCCTTTCCCAATCCTATGGTAATCTATTTTGCTATGACAAGTAGTGAGAGATGTTTTCCATTTCCATATTGTGATATATACTTTATTACACCCGAGAGATGTGAGTATCTAAACACTATTTGTGAGGTGGTAGTGTATGACCTCCATGCTTGTCTTTGGATTTAGTGGAACGATTATTTTTTGTAATTACTTTTATATTAGTGTTAAATGACCCCTAACTTGTATTTTGATTAGAATAAAAGCGCATTTGCATGAGGACAAGCAAATCTCAAGTGTAAGAGTATTTGATGAGGCGAAAAGTGTACCGCTTTTAGGGGTCATTTAAGCCCAAATTCAAGATTATTTGATCAAATATTACCCTAAATCGTTCCTTTTGTCATTTTAGGTACTATTGGAGAGAAATCTGGAAAAGGAAGCATTTTGGAATTTTTTGGAGCATAAAAGTCAAGAAAACGGCAAAGTCTCAATTTTACTTACAGGAACAGTACCTGACGGCGTCATGATTCTCCACATGACGGCGTCAAGAGTTACAAAAGAGGTGGATGTGGAAAATACACGTGACGATCTACAGAGTTTTTGTGCATAGGAGATGACGGCGTCACCCAAGGCCGTCATGGTCCAAGTGTTAGTGACGGCCCAGAGCATTTTTACACATGACGGCGTCACAAATAGATCTAGGCAATATGATTTCATTATGGCGGCGAGTTGACGGCGTCACAATCCAATACATGACGCCGTCGCCCTGTAAAATCTATATATAGTTTTCCAAATTTCATTCATTAGTGTGCAACTTTGAGGGAAAAACCTAGTCTGAATTTTCCAGCTTTTTCAAGGGTTTCAACCCTTTGAATCTTTCATGTTTAATTAAAGATAAGTATTCTTCCAAATTATTCAATATGCCTATGTGTTGTTTGATTATATCTACACTTGTATTCTATTTAACATGCTAGGATATATTTCCTTTGTGTTTGCTTAGATGTAGTGAAACCTAGATGTTAATTATGGGTTAATTGTTTGTTTATAATTGTTACGGATGATTGTATTCGATGTTAAGCTTAAGAAAACTGGCAGACTTCCATTGGTAACTTGCTTGAACGTCTTAAGAAACATGAGCGGAGGTGTACTACGATTTTTGGTTGTATTTAATGCGTAGGAGAATTCTAATGATCCCATGTTAGGGGCTTCTAACGGCTCGACATAGGAGTGAAGTAGGATCCTATAGAGTTAGGGAATATTGTACAAGGCCCTACCACTAGTATTAAGGAATATGACCCGTCATCCATGCAATTGTAACAAGTTATCAACCTATAAAAGATATCCAGGGAGTAATGAAACCTAAGTAAACACAACTTTCCTCATTATTGTTACACCACATTAGTAGAATTAGTTTCATTTTCATTTCTTTTATTTTATTTTGATTGCATTTGTAGTTAATTGGGTTAGTTAGCTAGCAACTAATTCCGCCCACTCCTTCAAAACCCGAGATTTTAATTGCTTTTATATAAATATAAAAATACAAAAAGAATCATCCCTCACCTCTAGACCTAGTTTAGTAGATTTTCTAATCCTAGCGACACTATTTCTAAGTTGAACGATCAATCCCCCGGTACTTGTCACTATACTATACTACAACGATCAGGTACACTGCCTGGTGGGGGTTGTAAGCTTCTCGAGATCCCTCGAGAGGTAAAAACTGTTGCGAGGGTGCGATCCCCACGTATCAAGTTTTTGGCGCCGCAGCCCGGGGAATAGTTATTGTCTAGGTTATGATTTCTTTTTACTAGGTCTACTTGCTAGATTCCTTTCTAGTAAGATTTTATTTTTATTTTTAGGTTTTCTTTAGTCTATCTCATTTCTTCGTGTCTTTCTTCGTAACCTTTACCATCCGACATCATGGAAGGTGGTAACATCTTTGAACCCATCAACCCACTACAACAAAACCACCCACAAAACCCACCACTACCAAACCTACCTCCTAGGCCCCGAACTTTAGGAGAGTATTCCCGTCCTAGCCACCAAGGCTATCGAAACACTATTGAGCTCACTCAAGGTGCCAATGTGTCCCCCTTGCGATCCAACACCATCCGGTTGGTGCAAAGCGGATGTGCATTCCATGGACTTCGTTCTGAAGATCCTAATCAACATCTCAAGGATTTCCTTAAAATCTTAGATTCCATAGACCTTGATGTTGTAACTAGAGAGTCGACCCGATTACGCCTATTCCAATTCTCTTTACGTGATCAAGCTAGTCAATGGCTTGAACGTTTACCCGCGGGATCCATCACCTCATGGGATGATCTCACCACTCGATTCCTTGATCAATTTTTCCCACCGGGGAGAACTACCAAGCTTAGAAATGATATCTTGATATTCCAACAACGTCAAGGTGAAACTCTATATGAAGCATGAAGAAGCTTCCTGGTTAGCTCAGGATCATCTTTGACTGATTCTTGAATAGACTGAACCCCTACATTCAGCTTGTTGAGGGATTCCAAAAATTGGTTCAGGTAGGTGACCATCTTTGTCATGGAGAAGTCAAGGGAGGAGTTTTGTTCCCTGACATCCTCATGAAATTCAGCAACACATTCTTTGAGATCACAGTAGTGAACCGCTTGTTCAGTATACATATCAAAAACTTCATCAGTGACCCCTCGGAACAAAGCATTGGTTGCCTTCTTGATGAACTTGGTAAAAACTTTCTCAGTGAGAGGAGCTTGATCATCATCTGAGGAATCTGATGCGGAGTTAGTTTCAGCAGCCTCAGTGTCAGAGGGTTGAGGAGATTGAGGGATTGTCTCCTCAACTACCATATCATCTCCGGCTTCAAAAATCTCCTCATCACTATGGAAGTCATCATCAGAGAACAGGGCTTCCTGAGCATCATCCAGGGAGTGAATCTGCAACAAAAGGTTATCTGGCTCCTCTTCATAAGAAGACTTGCCTTCGTTTTGGCTAGGTCCTGACCCCTCTAATCCAATAGACTGGGTTTTATCTACCTGGTCCTTAGAGCCAGTTCCCAAGTTGTGGGCACCTCCAAACGTGAGTGTTGTTTCCCTATCAGCGAGTTGTTTGTTTCTCTCTGAGTCTTGGGGAAGAGTTTGTGTACCCTCAGACAAAAGCTTTGATTTGCGAATGTCCTTATCAGGCACATGAGTAGTGATGCCCCCTTTCCAACAGGTTTGTTTTGGCCTGTCAAAGATTTAGAGGTGAAAACTCCCTGTTGCTTGGGTTTTGATTTACCCGAGTCTTTGGCAGGATGTGAGTGTTTATAGGCCCTCTTCTCAGTAGAGTAGTGCTGCCCTACTGAGGATCTAGGACCCTTTTCTCCCTGAAACCCTGATTGTGATTTGTCAGAGTCTTTAACAGGATGTGATTGTTTGTGGGCCCCCTTCTCAGTGGAGTAGTGCTGACCCACCGAGGATATAGGACCCCTTGCTTCCTGAGACCCTGGTTGTAATTTCCCAGAGCCTTTAGCAGGATGTGGAGGTTGGGTTGGTTCCAACTCCACTGACTTGTTTATGTCAGCAGAACCTTTGGGAACGGGTTCGCCCGAGGACACTGAGTGTGATGTCTCAGTGCCCTCCGTTGGCCATTGTTTTGGGGCCAAAGGTTGGCTTATGATCCTGAGGGTGTCAGCATTCAGGGTCTGTTGTTGTTGCCCCCTTTTGTCAGGCTTAGGGGCAGAGGTCTCAGTGGCGAGTGACTTGGGTTGAGCCACCTTCCTGGACCCCTGTCCCTTCTTCCTCTTCACATTCTTGGTGGGAGAGGGAATTGGTGATATTATGTTGTCACCCTGGATAGCAGTTAGCATATACGTGGTCAGGGCGACAGGTGTTACCTCAGCAGGGTCACAAGAGTAATTTGCCTTATGTAAGACATCAGGTTCAAAGCCAACACTGTCAGGCTTGATATACTCGGACCCTAATAAGTCATTCAGGGCACAGGAAATGAATCTAGGGTAAGACATAAGTTTTTGCCTAGACTTCCCACCCAGTTTGGCTATGAGGTCCCTGAAGATAATTTCTCCAAGGTCAATTTTTATACCCTCAATGAGACAGTACACTATCATTGATTGAGTAGTGTTTAGTTGCTCAGTAGAGGATTTATTCCCCCCAAGGACCTGAATTACAAATGTCATCAGGATCCTCTAGGGGCAGGGAACCATGTTTTGATAATGGGGGCTTTGGACAGAAGGGCTCCTGGAGTTGCCTAACATCCTCTTCATTGGGTTGGGCTAAAAAGGTCTCAACATAGTCAAGTCCTGTGGCTTTGACAAAGGTCTTATAGTCAAGAGTGAGGAACTTTGTTCCATTCTTTACTGAGAACTTTATTTTGGCCTCCTTTGGTGCATCAGGGTTTTCAACCACCGCTGTGCACCAGAATTCCCTCAAGTAGTCATGATAGATGACTGAGGGGGTCTTTGTGAATGTGGTGGTGAGAAAACAGTTTTGAAGGAACTTCACCACATCCCTATATTCAGGGAACCCTTCAGGGTAGGCAAAGTTCCCCACAACATTATTTTTGGTGAGGTCTACGCTTTCCATTTGGAAATCCACATTGGGTGCGTATTTAATGACTCTAGAAGAAGCCATTTGAGAAATAATGGTCTGGTTTTAAAAAAGTTTTGGATTAAAGAAGAAACACACAGAGTTTTGAAAGCAATTTGTTCTTGAATAAAAATCGCAGGAGTTTTGTTAAAATTTTAAAGCGTGTGTGTGTTCTTCTTTGTGGGGGTATTTATAGGGTGTGAATTAGGGAAGCGATGTTGTGGATATCAAAAGGTTTTGTTATTAAACCAAAACGGTATAATAATGTGTGTTTGATATCCGCATTAATTATCACGATTCCCATTGCCCTATTTTCTCTCAACATGATGGGGTGTACAATTGTGTGGCTCTGTAAAAAGACACTTTTGCAGAGTGATATCATCACAACTATTTGTGTGTGAGGGAGCATTTAATGCTCAGTGGTATTTGGTGAGAAAGATGTGGGGGCCCAAGATGTGGATGCCAGGTGTGTAAGCGACATATATTCCTATATTTAATAGGAATCAGTTACCTACCTGGGACATTTACTAACTAAGTACTTAGAGCATTTAGTTAGGGTATTCAATGCCATTTGACATCTTGAGCCCCTGAATGAATTTTTCATTCAGAATTGGGTAGTTCAGGAAGGGTGTGATCAAGGACCTAGAGAATTTACATCAGGTTGGAGCACTTTTGATCAGTTGCCTGATTCTATGTCCAACATGCCCAATTCAGCTTTCAATCTTGTGAAAGTGGGTTCATCCAAGGGTTTGGTGAAGATATCAGCTAACTGATACTCAGTGGGGATGAAATGTAATTCAATTTCTCCATTCATGATGTGGTCCCTGATGAAGTGATATCTGATGTCAATGTGTTTGGTTCTTTGATGAAGCACTGGATTATTTGAGATGGCTATGGCACTTGTATTATCACAAAAGATAGGTACCATCTTATACTGAATGCCATAGTCACTCAGTTGGCTCTTCATCCATAGTACATTTGCACAACATCTTGTTGTAGCCATATATTCAGCTTCAGCTGAGGACATGGCCACTGACTGTTGTTTCTTTGTACTCCAACACACAAGTTTACCACCAAGAAATTGACAGGATCTTGAGGTACTTTTTCTGTCCATATTGCATCCTGCATAGTCAGAGTCAGTGTACCATTTGAGATCAAATCCTGAACATTTTGGGTAATACAAACCAAGATTTAATGTACCCTTCAGGTACCTGAAGATTCTCTTGACAGCAGTGAGATGAGACTCTTTAGGATCAGCCTGATATCTAGCACACAGGCAGACTGAGAATTGGATATCATGCCTAGATGCAAGTAAGTACATCAGGGAGCCTATCATTCCCCTGTATTGGGTTTGGTTCACTGATTTTCCAGTGAGGTCAGGTCCAAGGTTGTTTGGAGGAACCATAGGAGTCTTTACTGAAGAGCAGTCAGTGAGCTCATACTTCTTCAGTAGGTTCCTCAGGTATTTTTCTTGGCAAATGGATATTCCTTTATCAGTTTGTTTGATTTGGAGTCCAAGAAAGTATGTGAGTTCACCCATCATGCTCATTTCAAACTTTGTGGTCATCAGTTTCTCAAACTGTTTGCAAAGTTTGTAGCTTGTGGAGCCAAAGATGATATCATCAACATACACTTAAACAACAATGACAGCACTTTTTGTTCTGTAGATGAATAGTGTGTTGTCAATCTTTCTTCTGACAAACTTGTTTTGGATCAGGAAGGCTGAAAGAGTTTCATACCATGCCCTGGGAGCTTGTTTCAGTCTATAAAGGGCCTTGTTAAGCTTGTAGACATGGTTGGGGTATTCACTACTTTCAAAACCAGGAGGTTGTTGAACATAAACATCTTCTTTGATGTTACCATTTAGGAATGCACTTTTGACATCCATTTGGTAAACTTTAAAGTTCATGTAGGTTGCATAGGCTAGGAAGATCCTGATGGCTTCCATTCTAGCAACAGGTGCAAAGGTTTCCTCATAGTCTATACCTTCCTGTTGATTATATCTTTTGGCAACCAGTCTTGCTTTGTTTTTTATGACTGTGCCATTCTCATCGGTCTTGTTTTTAAAGACCCATTTCATACCAATGATTAAAACACCCTGGGGGCATTCAACAAGGGTCATGGCATCATTTCTGTCAAATTGTTCTAATTCATCTCTCATGGCCTGAACCCAACTTTCATAAGTCAGGGTTTCTTTGATATTTTTAGGCTCTATTTCAGAGAGATATAGCTACTTTTATGAAAAACTTAACCCTATGACCGTCACGTGCCTGCCTGCCAAGCTGAAGCCTCACTTGTGGTTTGTTGCTGACTTAGGTGATGAGATTTGTGTCTCATTATCTGGTATATTATGTTCATTTATTCTAATTGATTTCTATCATTGTCTTTCATATAAGCATGTTCACGTATCATATATGTCACCCTGTTATGTTTCTCCTTGCATAGTTTCATCATTTGACCTCGAGTTTGGTCACCTGCCTTAGTCTTTCTGAACGTCTTGGTATTTGTGAAGGACATAGTATTAGTATAACTGAGCTGAGTATTTCAAAATTCATGGAACCTCGGTGGAATATAGACTAGTCACCTATATTCAACCCGGGATAGTGGGACATAGGCTGACTACCTATATCCGACTCAGAAATGAATTTTGCAACACTGAGAATGGTTATAATAAAATTCTGTCTGGATTGAATCCTCTACTCAATTTCTGAATGTTTCATTCATGTGTGTGTGTACCCTCGTTGTCAGAACACTTATACTTTTCATCACCTCGTAAACCGCCGCTTAGAAACACGTCAACTGGTCACTTCATCACATGAATCTTCACCTTTATAACACTTCGGAGACCAACGTTAACTGAACTTCGGGACGAAGTTCCCTTAAGGGGTAGAGACTGTCACAACTCGTAAATTCTGGTCTTTTCCCGAACTTTCACATTTACTATTCATTGGTTACTATTCATCGATCACTATTCATCTTTTTCGGAGTCAGTTTGTGATTCTGAGAAGCGTTCAAAAATTTTACTATTCATAAAACACTATTCACCTCCGGAGAAAATTTGTCATTTATGAGTGAGTTGCGTCATTTCTGTATACGTACGATTATCAACCTAATAAACGTTATCTTATGAGCTATTATTTTGAATAATTGATCCGACAGTCCCAACTATGGTCCTAACACATTTTTATACTCATAATAATAATATAAAAATTTTATTATTAAATTGCCCGGTGTTTTCAAATCAACTGTTACGTTTTCCGGTCGAAGCTTATAACTCCGTCGGTTTGCGATATTTCAACCCGATCATTATTTTAACTTCCGATTCTCATCAGGAATATTATTTTACAATTTTTACAACTTCATTATATTTTATTTCACCTCGTTAATATTTATTTTTAGTTAACTCGGTACCCGATAACACCCAATACACAACCAAAACTAACTAATACTTGCACATGTTAGACAAACTTATTAATTAGCCACCAACAAGTCTCCACCTTTTTCTCCTTGTGCCCCCCCTAGCCCCAAAAATGTGGATCTTGTCTATACATTTAATATATATACATTATTTCCTCACATTTCTTCATTTTCACATCTTACACCAAAACACCTAGCCAAAAAAATTTGCTCTCATCTCTTCCTCCTCTCTACCAAAATCACCAAGATCCATCATATTTTCCAAGATCAATCTTAAATCAAGTCTATTTTGTTGTCCTTGTTTGAGTTTTGTAATAAAAACTCAAGATTATCAAGTTTTCTTCATCTAAATCCACTAATCCTTGCTAGGTAAGTTGTCAAACTCTTTTTCATGATTTCTTCAAGTTCTTTTCATGATTATATGTTTTCCATTCAAGATTTCATGCATATGCTAGCTTATACCACTTTATTTTATAAACTTTGTACAATAACACTCTTTAATCTTAGATCTATAATTTTAATTAATAACTTCAAGAGATCCACCAAGATTGGTGATGTTTAGGAACCCATGACACCCTAAGAAGGTGTATGGTAAGATTAGACTAGATTTGTGGTGATTGAAAGTGGTTTGGTTGAAGTTGAAACAAGTTTGAAACTAGGAAAATGATTTTTGAAACTATATTTATACCTACTGTCCTTATTTTGAAATCGTGGGAAAATCAGTAGGTGGTGGGTAATTTTTGACCAAAGATTTAGAAAATACTTTCAAAAACGAAACTTTTGGCGAAAGAACGGATTAAAACGAGTTAATAACGAAGGAGATATGATTTTCCGAATTTAACGACGAAAACTAGTTTTCTGAAAAACTGCTTGCTGATGAACAGTACTCACGGACAAATTTGAGCATAAAACTTGATCTAGCCATTCCGACTTATCAATAATAGGTTAGTATGTTGTCCTACGAATCCGTGGATATAAAGAACGTAGAAAACGAGCTTAAAACGACCAAGATATACACTTTTGAAACTAGGCGAACTATATATATATTTGACAACCTCTAATAGCACATATTCTCTTAAGTTATGGAAACACTATAAATCAACGCCAACACTTATTTTCAAACTACGAGTGGTATAGGCTTCATGTGCATGTACATTCATCGCATCCCCTCATAATTTAAGTAGATCGTATCATTCGTTCATTATAGGTCGCGGTTAGAGATCGAACCTCATTTCTGTGTAACCACTTTTGTCTTCGTAACTATCGTACCAGGTGAGTCATAGCCCCACTTTTACTCTTTAGTACTTGTTTTAAACTCTTTGGGGGAGATACATGCTTAAACTGTTTACTCTTAATTGAACTTAAATTACTACTTGACCTTATAACTTGTTTTGAACTTTTGAACTTGACTTGACTTTTGAACTTGACTTGAACTTTTGAACTTAATGTACTGTACGTGCTATGACCTAAAGTCTCACCTTATTGGTGGAGCGTGCTAAGTCTCCTTTGTTCGGAGCAACACTATAAAGTCTCTCCTGTTCAGAGCATCCTTAATAATTCTCGCCATGGTGGAGTGACTAATAATTCTTCGCCAAGTCGGCGGAGTGACTAATAATTCTTTGCCTAGGTGGCGGAGTGACTTCAAGTCTCCCATGTTCGGAGCAACATTATAAAGTCTCCCTTGTTCGGAGCGGCCTTGACTTATTATTGACCACGGGTGCTTGACTACTAGACCAAACTATTTTAGCAGTGGGTTGTGAACACACAGGTTACAAGTCTCTTATGGCGGGACTTGTAACTGAGTGGATTTACGATGCCTTTGCTGTGTGATCATTTTCGATAAACTTTATTTGTTAAACAACTCTATGAACTCACTAACCTCGTGTTGACACTTTAGCATGTATTTTCAGGTTTTAACCTATGGCACGCTACCGGAGGTTTTGGCAGGGCATGGCATGGTCATAGAAGACTCTGATTATTTATATGGGGACCGTTTTTAAACTATTTTAAGGGCCTACTTCCGCACTACTTTTAACGATGTAAATTCAATATTTTTGATTAAACGATTTTATTCTAAATGATTAAAGTGAAAACCATTTTTGTACTAGTGTTGTAATACCGATTGAGTTACACCCCAGCTACACGTATGCTTCCGCTGGACCCGATTTTGGGGGTGTGACAGTGTTGAACACCCTGAAGGCTTTGGAAACCAGAGAATATCCCAGGAAGTATCCATCATCAGCTGCCTTACTCTTTTTAGTCAAGAAGTAAACCCAAGTGTATCTTGAGTATTCATCCACTATGACCAGAGTATACTTCTCATGGTGAATGGACATTAGACTGATAGGTCCAAAAAGGTCCATATGGAGAAGATGAAGGTAACTTTTGATAGAAAAGGTTTGTTTGGTTTTGAATGATGCCCTGTGGTGTTTTCCTTTTTCACAAGCAGAACAAGGCTTGTCTTTAGTATACACCAGGGATGGAAGGCCCAGAACTTTGTTCTGTTTGGCCAGGTTGTTGATGCTCTTGAAGTTGAGATGAGAGAGTCTCTTATGCCAAAGCCAGTTGATTGTCTCACTTGCCTTTGAGAGTAGACAAGTCCCATTTTGAGTCAGGGATGACATGTCTAGTACATAGACATCATCCCTCCTGGGGGCAATCAACACTACTTCCTTGTTGGCATTAAAGATGGTCCCTCTCTTGTCATCAAACAGAACTATGTATTTTGCATCACATAGTTGGGAAACACTTATCAGATTGTACTTGAGACCATTAACATAAGCTATTCTTGTAAAAACTATACCATTGCAGTTTACTGAACCATAACCTTTAGTGGGAGCTGATGAGTTATCACCAAATACTACTTTGGGTCATGGTTCTTCCACATATTTGTGCAGATAACTTTTCACACCAGTCATACTCCTAGAGCATCCACTGTCGAGGTGCCAAGTAGGATCCCTGATGTGTTTCTGCATAAACAGTAAACTGGGTTAGTTTTTCTTGTTGACCCACCTTCTAGTGGGCTTAGTCCTCAGGGACTTTTTGAATTTAGCTAATGAATCATGGTTGGCATTAAAGATGGTCCCTCTCTTGTCATCAAACAGAACTATGTATTTTGCATCACATAGTTGGGAAACACTTATCAGATTGTACTTGAGACCATTAACATAAACTATTCTTGTAAAAACTATACCATTGCAGTTTACTGAACCATAACCTTTAGTGGGAGCTGATGAGTTATCACCAAATACTACTTTGGGTCATGGTTCTTCCACATATTTGTGCAGATAACTTTTCACACCAGTCATACTCCTAGAGCATCCACTTTCGAGGTGCCAAGTAGGATCCCTGATGTGTTTCTGCATAAACAGTAAACTGGGTTAGTTTTTCTTGTTGACCCACCTTCTAGTGGGCTTAGTCCTCAGGGACTTTTTGAATTTAGCTAATGAATCATGGTCTGAAGTTATGTGTACTGAGCTTCCACATGTTTTACATTTTGTGGAGGTTGATGCCTCAGTTGACTGAGAAGTGTTGGTGGAGGTTTTCCTTCTGGACTGAATGATCTTGTCATGTCCTTTGGTTTCATGGGAGGGATCTCCACAGATGTCACAGCAATTTTTCATCATACAATCATCAGGAAGATGATCATTGAAACCATAGTGAGGACATGGCAAGAAAGGCTTAGCCTTCAGTCTCTGTTTGGAAGGTGAGGCATACTGATAGCCTTGAGTATTGTATAGACCTTGTGCTTTTAAAGAAGCAGTGTGAGAGATGTGATCACAAGTTTTGTGGTCCTCTTGTTTGCATATCATGCAGAACAGGACTCTGTAGCATTTATCAGTGCTGTGATTAGGATAATTGCACAGCTCACATCTCACTGAAGGTCTGGGTGTGGTCTTTGGTTTGGAAGAACTTGAGGATACTGATGGGTTTTTAAATTTTGAGTCAGAAGGTTTTTCAGTAGACTCAATTTTCTCACTCAGCATCCTGACAAGTTCAGCAAGCTGATCAAATTTTGAATCAGTGCTTTCAGGTTTCACTTCAGTAGGCACTGAAGGTGTGTGGTGTTCAATGGGTGCAGGAGTAGGTCTCTTCAGAATAGTCTTTCCTAACCCTGATTTCTCCTTGGGAGAATGGGGTTGATAGACTGATGGTGCAAGGTCAGAATTGGGTTCCGCTCCCTGAAGTTGTTTCAGTGGAGGGAGTGGTGATTGAGAATCAGACTTAGACTCAGTTATGGACTCAGTAGGACTAAGTTCATCAGTGACTCCTAGCAGCTCCTTGATAGCCTGACTTTCAGGCTCCAGGATTCTTCTAGTGTTAAAGTTTGGCAGCTTACTGTCAGGATTGATTTTTTCAATCCAATCACTGGGTTTAGGAGCAAGTTCTTTGCTAGAGAGTATGTTGGCTGACAGAAAAGTTGTTGAATGGCTACTCTCCCCAGACTCTTCAGTGAGTTGATCTTCACCCATAGCAACCATTTTGATGCTGGGTATGAGACTCAATGTTTCATAAAGTTTGGGGTTTTTCTGAGTCCATTTCCAAATAACAGCCTTTTCTTTCTTAAGTTCTTCCTGAAGAGCTTGATTTTGTTTTACAAGTTCAGAATTTTGAATTTGAAGTGTTACACTTTCAAGCTTAGCTTGTTTTAAAGCAAGTAGTTCATCTCTACATTGGTTTAATTTAAAACTCAGTTTGTTAAATTTAGAAAACAAATTAAGTCTTTGCTCTTCAACATACTTAAAATCAACATTAATTTAATCTAAGTAAGATTTCCAATCAGCATCATCATCCATAGAAAGTATAATGTTTACCTTTCTCATTGTGATGTTAATCGATTCTCCATCTCTTGCATGACTCTTTCCCACAGCAAGCTTGTTGTCATCTGATAGGGCCATCAGGGCACTGATATGAACTTCTTCATTATCATCAGAGGACACTTCAACTTTATCCCAGTCAAAGGTTTCAGCAACAAGCCCTTTGTTCTTAGCCTGAGAAGGCTTTGGAGCCTGAGGTAGCTGAGTGACTGTTGAGGATGATTCAAGAAGGGCAAGTTTGGCTTTAGCCTTCCTGTATTTGGCTTCAAAATCAATTTGAGGGGCTTTTTTCAAATCTTTGACTAGATTGAAGCAACTTGGGTTGAAACTTGCTGGGTCCTGAGAAAGAGTTATTTCCTGAAAATTTGAAAGATGGTTCTGAGGTTTTTTTTTTATAAACAATCTTTTGCAAAATGGCCCTTTTTGCCACGTTTAAAACACTTAGTGTTTTCATTTGCTTTAGAAGGAAATTAGTTTTTCTTAAAAAAACCTTTTTGAGTTTGCAAGGAGTGCCCTTTCATGAAATTCAATTTGAAGATCATTTAGGTACTCCTCACTGGTTCTTTGGTCAACCTCATCATCAGACTCATCTTGGAAATCCTGCACAACACCATTGGAATAGAAAGCAGTTGATATGGGTGAAATTGTCAAGGCCTTTTTGGTCTCCTGAGCTTTACCAGGGTATCTCCTGGTGATAAGATTGTCTTCATAGACAAACTTCCCATAAATAGCAGGGAACTCAAGGTTCTGAATGTGGTTAGCATTTCTCAAACCCTGAGAGAAGTTTAACCACTTCTCAGGGAGACTGTTGACAAAGACAACATTGATTTCATGCTTTGACAGAATAACACCATCATTGGTCAGCTCATTCAGGAGGGTCTTATACCGAGTATAAGTCTCAGAGAGACTTTCAGAATCTTTGGCCCTGAAGGTATTGTATTCAAGCTTCAGGTCCATGATTCTATTCTCTTTGATATTAGAAGGCCTTTATAGCTATGAACCAAGTCAGTCCAGGTTTGCTTGGCAGTAGGACAGTTAATCACTGATTCCATTATATTGTCAGGAAGACATGATATAATGATGCTTTTCAGGCGTTGGTCCTGATTGACCACCCTCCTTTCATCTGGGGTCCACTGAGCTTCAGGTTTGACTAAACCTTGAGCAGTTGTTGGGACATATGGACCATCATTAATTAACTTAATGTAATATGGTTCCATCCCAGTCAAGTAGCAGAGCATGCGCTTCTTGCACTTGTTAAATTTTCCAACTTCAAGTCGAGGGGCAGTTGCTGAATAACTTCCACCCTTTTTGTCGACAAGTTGGGGAACATCTGAGTCAGCCATGGTGGGATATTGATTTTAAAAACTTTTGAGCACTCTTTTAGTTTTGAAAACAGATTTTGAAAAGTATTACAAACCATAGGCTCTGATATCACTTGTTGGTCCCTTTTACTTGGTTATCAGTAACTAAAAAGCTAATGTAACCAAGATATATGACTTTTAACACAGATATATAATTGATTAACAATAAAGCAACGTAAAGATAAGAGACAATATTTTTCAACGTTTAATTCTTTATTAGAAGTTAATAAAAAAGAATCGTACCCAAGTGTTTGCGGAATAACACTTGGGATTGAAACGACAAGTATGGTGTTGACTCCTCTCTAAACTCAAAACAATGTTTGAGTGACAACTGAGGTCACACTGAGCTATCTCAGGAACTATGTTGTTATTTTGAGGAGCAAAAGTGATTTGTGAATGCTTTGCATTAATTGCAAAAACTTGTCAACTTTTACTCCTCACTTATGTTGCCTATTTATACACAAGTATGAACAACTCTAATATACAATGGACATAAGCCTTCCTTAATAAAATCTTGATAGATTTTATTCTCTGGCAAAGGAACCTTCTTTGGGTTAAGTCCAAAAGGTGCTTTCTGATGACAGACTGGATTTAACAATTTGGGAAAAGTTTGACCTTAAAGTGATAAAGCACTTTAGTGAACCAGTTCAAACTTTCCCGCTCAATCCCGCCAAATCTTCAGTCTTTAAGTCATCAGTCTTCAGTACCTTAATCGTTGTTGAGAAGTCTTGGGGTTCAGTGAGTTATTGTCATCCTCACTGAACCCATCACCTTCTTCTTGGCTTAGATACCACTCACTGAGTTCTGCCTCACTGAATGGAGAACCTTTCTTCTTAGGCTCGGTCTAAGCATCCTGAAGATGACTCACTGAGTTACTGTTCACTCAGTGACTTGTTTATACTTAAGTGATTTTACGTTCAAATCCTTGTTAGAAGAAGATTGGGGAATTCAGTGACCCAACATATATATATATTCTTTTTTCTTAAAAGGTGAAAAGTATTGATCTCAACTCTTATCAGGTAATTATCTATATTACATATAATGCCCAAATCATGTTGTTGAAATGTAAAAAGTTAAGGGAAAATTACTATATATTTTGTCATTGATTATTATATTTAAATTAGCATTTAATGTTTTCAACCTGACATAATTAAAGGTTTTTAATTTTACAAACTTCCAGCCTGACATAACTATAGTTTCCTAAACTATTATCATTTATAAGGCTGATGAAAGTCGTGACCCATATTGCTATCATCTTTGCAGCTGCAACTCAGCTTTCTCTCTCCTCAATTCATATTCATTTTTTTTCCAAACGTTTAAAATATAGATATTTATAGGTGTACGTGCATGCATGCATTTCCAATACGTGTACATACATGCATTTCCAATACGTGTTGGACAGAAAGATCAAGTATGTATGCGTATAGTCTTTGAAACAAATATAGTCTTTGAAACAAATGAGATGTTAGTGTCTCTTGCAATATAGTCTTTGAAACAAATGAATAATCCTTCTTCAAAATGGAAAAGTGATAATTTCTTTTTTCGATTCTCCTTTTTTGGTATATTGCACTTAAGCGTGTTTTGGTTTTTGGTTCAAAGTTTTGACATGCGTTCATACACAATAAGATAGAAAGAAAGCTAGTAGCAGTGGCTCGTAAATAATCAAGTATGTATATTTGGTTTTTGTTTTGTTTCAAGCGTGTTTTGGATTTTGGTTCAAAGTTTTGTGTACTTTCAATGTCGGTCGACTTCTCAACCCATATTGCAACTTTTTGGCCGGCGACCGATTTGGGAAACAAGCGGTCAAGACCGATATCCATATCGGTCGACCCATTTGCACGACCGAAATTTTCCGAGCCATTGTCACCGGCCTAATTAACCATTTGTTATATGCTCGATCAAAAAAAAAGTACAATCAAATAGCTAATAGCTAATACAATGATATAATGATATAATCTGTAACAGTTACATACTTATACATTATTAAAGCAGTATTCATCCGACATTGAATGTCAAAAAAAACTAATATCAACTATGACATTTCTTTTTCATCTATTGTAATCAACTATATGACCCACTAAGTGACCATACAAAATCGAAATCTCCAACTAAAAAAAAAAAAAAAAAAAAAAAAAAGTTTAATGCAACTAGGGTCATAAATGAACTAAACATTCAATGAAAATTTTATGAACAATTCAAGAAAAATTTCATTTATCGCTTATTTATTAAATGAACAATATATACTAATTTATATGTTCATTTATATTCATTTATTTTTTTATGCCCTTATGTCGTACCTAGGGCTGTAAGTAAACTGGATGAACATGAATAGAGTCTTGTTTATGTTCGTTCTTTTAATTTTAACAGGACATATAAACGGAGACGAATGCTTAAAAGGATAAATTTTCTTGTTAATGTTTGTTTATTAAGAAAATGAGTTGTTCATGTTCGTTAATTAAGACACTAAATGCTTTATTAAATTATGCATACTATTTTGCTTTATAAATGTTATTTTGTTTAAACAAACCAAATTTTAAAATATACAATTAAAATATATGATATACGAATATAAACAAATAAATAAACATAAACGAACGTTAATTAACTAATAATTGGACGTTCACGAACATAAATGATCGGACACGGCCTTTTTTCATGTTTGTCCATTTAACTAAACGAATGTAAATGATATTTTTACCGATCGGTTCATTAAATTTTCACTGAACGTTCAGTTCATTTACAGCTATAATCGTACCTTTTAATTATATAATGTAATTTTTAATATAGTTTATGTTTGTTTTTCCTTGTTCATTTATGTTCGTTCAATGCCTTAAAGAACAAACATAAACTACTCATGAACGAACATAAACAAGAAAATTCGCCCGTTTAAGCTTCGTGTTCGTTTATCTTTCCGAATGAACGAAGATGAACAAGGTTCTGTTCGTTTTTGTCTGATTCATTTACAACCCTAAATGTAACACATTCTTTGTTTTGAAACCCAGTCAGACCACATAAAATGAGAATCGGATGTGAGCCGATTTGGTGTTTCTCGATGAACCATTGTGGTCAAAACATACCTGTGGAAAACTAGAAGGGGGGTTGAATAGTTTTCCCCTCTTTTTGTTTATAAAAAGTTTGTTTCAAAATGTTGATTAGAATTTATTCAATTGTTTGTTTGAAAAAACCTTCAATTAGAGTTTAATATGAAAACAACATATGATCAATATGATCAGTTATATACGTGAGCTTTTGAATTATTTTTCAAAACTTAGTTTTATGAATGGAGCTTTGGTCGATCTTTATGTGAATACGTTTTCCTTTTAAATCTTAAAACGTTTTGTATCAAATTATCTATCAAGGTAAACTTAATATGAGAAGTGTGAATAATAATCTATTTGACCATATCATATAATTATACACACAATCACAATATTAACTTCTATGTACAACACAATCGATCATCACAAAAATATAAGCAACAACTAAAACATGTAGGCAAGCATAGATGTAAAGCGATAAATGCAAGAATAAATGGAAAGAGTTAACAGAAAGGAAATGCAAACTGAACACGAAGATTTATAGTGGTTCGGCTACAAGGACACCTTCCTTGCCCTACTCCACTCCCCGAGTCACCTACTCGAGAGTTTTCTTCACTACTCAACAAGCTCCCTTTTGGCGGAGAAAACCGTACACGACTTTTGCTTATACCAATTTACGACACTAAGCAAATGTTGAGTTCTAATAGTAAGCTAGAACCAATCTCACGACACGACTTCGATCACTACACAACTTCTACACGACTTCACGACTTCTTCACTACTTCACAACTTCTTCTATACTCCACTACTTATTCACACACCTACATCTTCACAACCACATGACTTTTCCACACTACTACTTCTTCCCACTACTTCTTACTCACTCATTGACTCACTACTAAGTAAGATCATCTTGATTTACTTATTACATATACATACATAACTCACAACTTCACATCAACACTAACTAGACTCTAATACATCTTTTGGCTTTATGATAGGGAGGATTCTTCTCTTGCACTTTGAGTGATGAGGGATTGAATCACTTGAAACAAAAACTAATAAACTTATGATCAAAGGATTTAGAAGTGTGTTTGGAGAGGATTGGGACTGAAAATTTTCGTGCAAAAGGTATGGAAAAATAGCAGAAATGAACCAGTATTTATAGGCAAAAGTTTCTGAAAAATCTGACAAAATGGAGCGTGCCGGCCCTTTAATTGTATGCCGGCTCCCTTAAAATTAAGGGGGCCGCCCAGACGAAAATGGCAGTTTTCTTGTCTTTTTCTGGGGAAGGTTTATCTAGTGAAATTTTAACTGTTTTTGGCTAAAAATTTGAATTCATATATTTATTATGAATTAAACATTTTTCTTTAATTACCAAAAGTGTTTTTCTAAGTATATAAAATATTTATATCATTTTATATAATTTGTAGTGTTTAAATAAAACTTCCTTTGATCATAAAATGTATTAGACATTTGTTTGTACATACCTTAAGTGATTGTTGAAGCATACTCGAGACGTTGAGATGTCGAGGCTGGTTGACGTATGAATGCATAGATGAATTGAAATCACAAGTAACTTAAGCACTTTATGTTATATGTTGTAACTTACATCTTTGTCATCATCAAAACATGAAGAGGATGTTTATATTAAATATCGTAATATTCATGCCAACAATCTCCCCCTTTTTTATGATGACAAACTATGTAAACTATAACTCATAGTAGAATGTATAAGTTACTTGTTTACACGTCTTCTCCCCCTTTTGTCAAAGCAAAAAGATGGACTCCTAGACGAGACTTCAACTAAACTTCAATTCTTGAAATAAAGAGGCGAGCTTGCATCATCGTAAGTGAAGCCTTGATCATATCAACCTCTAAAATATGACTCTAGCGAATCCATGGATCAAATAAATTGCAAACTTATAACCTGCATCAAGGGTTCGTTTCCTGCAACAAAAATATATATAGATAGGGATGTAATACACATCACCAACGCTCCCCCTTGGTGTATGCTCCCCCTTATTTGAGGCATCAAGAAATCAAGCAACAAAAGAGTGCTACAAGGCAAAGTTAGTTGAAAACGAATGCACATATACATAATGATGATGATAGATATATGCATGACACTTATTGAGGAACAAGATATGGATGTCTAAGGTATATGGACTAAAAAGATATGACACATGCAATTATAGTTTTAAAAACAATAACCTAAATTCCCAAAAAGAATAATATGACCAACGCTTAAGACATGACAATGATTAGGACCTAATGCAAAGATTCGACTGAAAGATGCCAAAAAAAATGTATACTCTAAAAGAGTTAAAGGGAAATGAAGATGAAAATGATACGTTCTTTTAAAAAAAACGTAGAAATACTACAAAAAGGGGATTTTTGGGACGAACCTTTTTGGAACGGTAAGAAAAGGGTGCCAAATACGTATTTGGCACTGTTTGGATAACCGTACCAAAAAAATAGGTATTTGGAACAACTATTAGAAAACCGTTCCAAATACTTATGCATTTAGGACATTTCTAATAGTGGTGCCAAATGCAAATGTATTTGGAACGGTTTCGATTAGCAGTTCCAAATATGCATTTGGTACGGTATATAAAAGTGTGGCAAATGCCCATTTGGGACACAAGATTATCAACCGTGCCAAATACCTCACTCATGGCACCCCAAAGTTAAACCGTCCTAAAAACCGTGCCAAATACTATTTAGCACGGTTTCAACCTGACCCAAATGTATTTGGCACCCTCATATTTAGGACGGAGCCAAAAGTGTGCCAAAGCCGTGCCAAATAGCATTTAGCACGGCTTTTTAAGTATTTGGCACAATTTTCCACCCTCCCAAATAACACTTTTTCTTGTAGTGAAAAATGAGGAGGGATGAGCGTGAATGTAAAGGGAAGGTGATGACAAAGGGTTGACAATTATGGTTTAGATTAATATATCGTTTGACAAAGGTGGATGATAGGGAATCATGGGATTTTTAGGTGTTTTGTTGTTTGACGACCGAAAGTGGATATGTGAAATGAGGTGATGATGACTCGACAACACTTGAAGCTTGGATTTCTTCATTGTGTTTTTCACTTGCAAGAAAGTGGAAATAACGCATTTCGTAATGAAAGTCACTTGGATGAGGTGGTGATGACTCGACAACACTTGAAGCTTAGATATCTTCTTTGTGTTCTTCACTTGCTAGAAAGTGGAAAGGACACATTTCATAATGAAATTCACTTGACTTTCAAGGATTTAAGTTTTGGTGGTGATGATGAACTTAGTAGAATGTAGGGAATGGTTACATGGTTGAATCTTCTTGTGAAGATGGGAAATGAGGATCAAGTGGAGATGACTAGGTGGAAACGAAAGAGTGATGTTCAAGGAAGGAATTTCTTGGGTAGGAGGTGGTGGTGATACTTTTGGTGGTGGAGACAATTGTGAGTTGATATATCCATTGATGGATGGAGTGTTGTCATCTTCATTAGTAAGGTCAATGAAGAGTTGTTTTGGTGGTATGATGACAAGTTTTTGTTGGAGATGGTGGTTCTTGGTGGAGGTGACAAGTGGGTGTTGATATAGCCATTGATTGATGACGATGATTATGATGATGATAATATGGAGGAGGTAGAGGTTCCATGAGTTGATGGTGTTTTGGAATGTGCATTAGGAGCACTAGGAGATGAGCATTGAGGTGGTGGTGATAGAGTGTTGGTGTTATCTTGTGTTAAATTAATGAGGAGTGGTTTAGGAGGTATAATATTGATTCTTGGTTTCTTTGAGGGCATGGAAATGATGGATGACTCGAGATTGGTAGTACAAAGGATGACTCGGTTTTGGGTGTGAGGTAGAAGGATATATGTGAGTGAGCGTGAATTCCCTTTCCATTAAATTCATGCTCATCCGGACATAGAGTGTGACACAAATAAAGACAAATCAACATGAAAACGATAATCTTGACAATGACATAAAGGATGAAGGATAACATACAAGGAGGTTTTCCTAAAGGTGGACGGAAGGTGTTTGACATCTATATAATAATAGAGTCATGACTCAAGAAGTGGACATGAATAATGAGTGATATTTCAATTTGTATTTTGCTAATTAAAAATACTTAAACATTTCGGATGAAGTATTTAAATTGTCACATCAACTTAGAGAGGTATTAGATTACAATCTAACTATCTCTTGACAAAGGAGTGGATTGTTTGGAAGGAAACAAGATGATGAATGAGGGAGTGACTATGCATGGAGACTCTAGAACACCTAAGACAATTTTGGGAGTATTATGACCTATCGGATTATGACATTAAGGTTCTCATGCAATAATGGTGTAAGATCTAATGGCAAGAAATATATACCTAGATGAATGAGATATATAGAGTTAAGCATGTAAAGTCATACAATCAAATCACATAGGAGCAAATAAACATCTAGAAACAACATATATGCGATATGCCATAAATCTATGAATGAAAGAATCTAATGAGAAGCAAAGTTCATAAAAGTAAACTAGCGTTAGGTATATTTAGGAAGAGAAATTTAATCAAGTTGGAGAATGAGTATGAGACTATTACTAGTGGTGCTCAATTCAGGCTAAACACGACCATTTTTACGGGTTACACACACCCAACTTCTCACATAGAAGCAATTCAACCGTTAGGTTAAATTGAATTTCTAGTCAATAGATTCTCCACTATTCATTCTCTTTTTAGAAGAAATTAAATTCCTAAATTCACCTATCGAAGAGTACCAAATATGAAGTTTGCTTGGTTCACTAATGTTTGGCTTAATGTGACTCAAACATCATGTTTTTATAAAGGTAAATCTACATGATATATTTTACTCGCTATCCCAATAGAGATGTGTTGAATGTTTAGATAAGAGTAAACATAAAGTTTTAATATTTTGTTCATGATTTACCGGTTATTTGGTTTTTCGGATATGACACATTTATCCATTGCATTGCAATGTAAATTGCTTGAATATTTCGGACGAAACATCCAAGTTGTCAATCCTACTTCATTGTATATTTTATGCATGTGTTAAACATTTATTCTAATATTTGGAACACAACTATTGGACAAGTAGATTCAATATGACATTATCAACACAAATGTGAGTTATGATCCAATGCATATTCTTTTCATCTACAAAGGATGTAAATATTTTCATATCAATCTAGTGTGATTGAGTATGTATATTCAACAATATATCTTTTGTTATAATTTGATATAATCTTGAAACTAAACAAATAACAATCCAATTTCTTGTCCACACTCAAAAACATGTCAATTAGATTTGATGAATATATCAACCATAATTTGAATAATGAATTGATATAATATCAAGATCTTTCTTGACCCTCACGAACACTCATTTAAAATAAATAAACATTTTGATAGTGTGTTCCATTAATCCTAAGATTATTTATGAGTGAGATTAGTGAATGATTGAAAGTTGACTTATTATTTCAGGATCGTTATATGTTTGGTTTATGTGAAAAACTATTTATTGTTACGTGTAATAAACACATTTATATTTTGAAAATACTTTTTCTTTTATATAACTAAAGTAATCCAATTTCTCTTGTTTAAACAACCTAAGGTAAAACAAGGTAATTTGTTGAAAATATTTAAGCGTTTGTTGAAAATAGATTAGATTGTTTGAAATATTTAGGTAACTAGATTTAGCTCATTTACAAGATGTTTAAGTAACATTAAGCCATCTATACCTATATGCAATGCAAGACTAATTATGCAAACTTAACGCAAGAAATTTAACATAAGATCTAGTTAGGCAAAAACGGACAACTAGCTACGAACTAATAGAGTACATGGCACATATGCTAAGATATTCAAATAGCTAAATTACAAATAGCAACGATTATCTAACATACTCTATTAACAAAATAAAATCACAAATGAGTTAACGTAGCACATAAAACACTTGTCGTCGTTTTGTGTATTATATATACCAATGTTTACTTAGCTCGATTTTATTTGAAAATAAAATAGTTTCCTACCCATTTTAAAAATTAATTAAGATCAATATTTAAAAAGCATAAATACTTAATTTTTCAAAGATATACCGACTAGAAATGCCCGACTCGAAGGAAAAGGTAAAATACAAGTTTTACGTTAAAACAAGACTCAAATTTTTGACCTCCGTGTAGTATTTTAACTTTCTGACTTATTTAAGTTTGTAACGGTTACTTGTAAGTATTTTTGAATGAAAGTAGACTCAATTACCTTTAAAACGCCGGGTGGCACGACTTATACGGAGTTACGGTTATTTTTATATGATTTTTCAAAGTTTAAAAAAAAAACTGCGAAGAGAAAGGCGGACCCCTTAAATATTTAAGGGGACCACCCAGTATTTAAGGGGACCGCCCAGACAATTAAGGGGGCCGCCCATCTGGTACTCAAAATTTTATTTTTTGCAAAAAATTGTTTTCTGACTTTGTGGAAAGGTGTGTAACTTTCTAATTTTAATAACGAACATATAACACTTGTTTTAAGCATAATCTTATCTCCAGCTAGTATAATTAGTGTATATAATATCAAAACTAATACTAGTTAATCAACAAAACACTTTTCATATTTAATCCTCCTTAATGGGTAATTTGATACATGGATCGTACTCAATTTTTAAAACCATTTGTTTCGAAAATTAGAGCGATGTGACTCTGGTACCAATTGTGGAAAACTAGAAGGGGGGTTGAATAGTTTTCCCCTCTTTTTGTTTATAAAAAGTTTGTTGTAAAATATTGATTAGAATTTATTTAATTGTTTGTTTGAAAAAGCCTTCAATTAGAGTTTAGTATGAAAACAACATATAATCAATATGATCAATTATATATGCGAGCTTTTGAATTAGTCTTCAAAACTTAGTTTTATGAATGGAGCTTTGGTCGATCTTTATGTGAATACGGTTTCCTTTTAAATCTTAAAACGTTTTGTATCAAATTATCTATCAAGTTAAACTTAATATGCGAAGTGTAAATAATAATCTATTTGACTATATCATATAATTATACACACAATCACAATATTAACTTCTATGTACAACACAATCAATCATCACAACAATATAAGCAACAATTAAAACATATAGGCAAGCATAGATGTAAAGCGATAAATGCAAGAATAAATGAAAAGAGATAAGAGAAAGGAAATGCAAACCGGACACGAAGATTTATAGTGGTTCGGCTACAAGGACACCTTCCTTGCCCTTGCCACGAAGATTTAAAATTAAGGGGGCCACCCAGACGAAAACGGCAGCTTTCTTGTCTTTTTCTGGGGAAGGTTTATCTAGTGAAATTTTAACTGTTTTTGGCTAAAAATTTGAATTCATATATTTATTATGAATTAAACATTTTCCTTTAATTACCAAAAGTGTTTTTCTAAGTATATAAAATATTTATATCATTTTATATAATTTGTAGTGTTTAAATAAAACTCCCTTTGATCATAAAATATATTAGACATTTGTTTGTACATACCTTAAGTGATTGTTGAAGCATACTCGAGACGTTGAGATGTCGAGGCTTGTTGACGTATGAATGCATAGATGAATTGTGATCACCAGTAACTTAAGCACTTTACGTTATATGTTGTAACTTACATATTTGTCATCATCAAAACATGAAAAGGATGTTTTGATTAAATATCGTAATATTAATGCCAACAATACCTACTTAGTTAGGAACGAGGGTAAAACCAATGATGAAAAAAAGTCATTTAACGAGATATATAAACATTATTTGAAAATTCTTCAAGAAAAAATGAGCAGCCAAAAGATAGAGATCTGAGTGGTTGAGATAGATAATATATAAAGTTCGTGTTTCTAAAATGATAAAAATGAAAAACTAAAACAAAAAACCTAAAATAGTTATGAATAGAGGTGACAATTTTTGTCCCATTGATTATTTATGGCTCAAGTTGGTTAATATTTGAGAAGTGATAGGTTTACTTGAGTCACTCTATATATTTTAGATTGTCCAGATGTGTATTTGATATAACTTCCAATTGTATAACAATTAACCAACGGGTCTAACGGGTAAATAAAAATTTTAACATTTGTTCCATTTTTTTCCCATTTTTGACTAAAAAAAAAAAAAAAAAGTTGCAAAATTGCCTGACGGGTGAATCCCACTCAAGAACCATTTGATCTGGACCTGTTTAGACCCGTAGTCCTAAAAGACCCATCCAGACTCGGATCCATTTAGACGCAAACCCATGTAGACCAATGACACGACCCGACACACACATTTTGCGAGTTATAGTTTTTGAATAACGGCCAACAATAGGTATATAAAGTATACACGGTATTAGCGATGCCAATTCTTGACACGACTCGAAACATGACCCGAGATTGACAAGAAAATAAACAGGTTAGGTTCGAGGCTAAACAAGTTCGAGTTGAAAATAGGTTGACACGACTTACTTGTTTTATAAATAGGTTAGGTTTGCGTTGAAATTATCAACCCGATTACAACTCATCAATCCGTTTAAGAATATATTAAAAGTATTAAATATTAGAAATTATGTGTTTAATTTCAATATAATCTGACCCAACTATTTTGAATCGCTATCTTATGATATATATCGTTTTTTGAATATTTGATGGTATATATTTATATCAAAATATTTATCGTGTTGCTTAAATGGTTTTAACATACAGTTTACTATATTCGATATGTCCCATTAGAAGTATATTCAAATTGTAAATGAGTCGGCACAACTAACCCGTTTAACAAAAGTGTTAAGGTTAGGGTCAACTTCTCGACTCGATGACCTAAATTGCCACCCCTACAGTACACGGTATAATGAAGTATATCTATAATATGGAGTATTATATAACTATAAATTTGAATTAAAGATTAAACTCTTTTTAAAGTTTTGAGCTTGATTTTAAATTCTGTAAAGCAATCTGAATAGAACGTTTTTTTAACACGTCTGTCAATTACTTCGTGACTGCTAGTTGATGTTAACCAATAACCACTTTGACCTCTTATGTACACAAAGTTACCGACTATTACATTTATATTGCTGTCGTGCGTTACTACTATTTTATCAGTCACCACTCACCACATTACAAGGGATTCCTTAGATTATATGAAAGATCATTATTATCATATGAGCTTAGTCTATTAGTGCCTTAAAATGCTTTGTCTGTGTTTATATTAAGTAACAATTGATCCAAACATCGTAAAATTAGTTTGGTCAATGATCCGATACTACTTTGATGATACAAACCAACATAATATGCTGATGTCGTTAATGAAGCACAAGTTCAGCACTTGACTTCATTAAATAGATTTGGGGGGAAAGTTAGTTAGTAGATCATATTTGTAAACGTGTAATCTTCCTTTAAATACTTCATTATGTTCATTTGTAATTAGTAAATAGAATCGTTCTCCCGATATCCCTCTAAACACGAACAGTTACAAATATTAGCTCATATATTTGAATCGCTTTTATTCTACTTTCATTAAGAATTCTGGCATCTGAATTTCCACTCTTCAGTTATTAATTTGAGTCTTGGTTCAGATCATATCAATTTATTAGAAAACATCTTGTATGGTGTCATTGTGTCGAAGTGGGACAACGGAGAATGACCTGTCACTTTGCTTATAAGTGATTTTTCTTTGTTTTGCTGTCAAATTAAGACTTTTGAACAGATAATGTACCTTAATTTGCAATCAGATAATCTTGTAGACGTAACTAGATCAGTGATTTTGATATTCGAATCACCAATTATATTGGCCTCAAAGCACACCATGTAAGACTTTTCAAACAGATACCCGGCCTTTATTCTTTCAATCAAACGCATAACGAAAAACAAGAGTTGAAAGTTTCCTGCAACTTGGTCATTACATCATAGCGACTGGCTTATAAAGGAAAATTATGAGCATATATATACGGCATCATTCTTTTTCTTCTATTTAACTAGTCACTGGGCTAATGGCGATACGACATCCTTGTAAAAACTTGCATTGGAAACTTATACACTAAAGCTTTATGCAACAAGCGCGTAATAAGCAAGTCATACTATGGTGTACGTAAGTGGTAAAGTGAAATAAGTTGCATGGAGTATTAGTGATCGAGTGACCTTCTTCACTACATACTCGTAACATCTTTTTGATAATGCATGCATGTGTCTCTAATAAAATTATACCATTGTAACCAAATATATGTGTAGAAAATTTATGAGTCGAGTTATTCTACAAACCAAACATTCCTCACATACCAAGGTACTCATCCCCACCATCCATCTAAAAAGGAAATCAATGGTTGAGATTAAAAGCATTTTATTATTTCACCCATTTTTTATAATTTAAATATTTCTTAAACCGTTAATCGTTAAGCGAAAATAATTACACCACCGCAACGGGCATTTAATTATCTTTCTATAGACGAGCACTTTGATATACTTTCGAAAAAAAAAAAACGTTTTTTTCACGTTTTTTTTCGTGACCGGAAAAAAAATCATATATGATATTGCATATCATATATGATATGTAATATCATATATGATATTACATATAATATCATATATAATATCATATATGATATTACATATCATATATGATATGTAATATCATATATGATATTATATGTACGTAATATCATATATGATTTTTTCGGCCACGAAAAAAAAAGTGAAAAAAAACGAAAAAAATTTGTCGAAAATATATCAATTAGCCTATCTATAGAAAGATAATTAAATGCTCGTCGTAACGGTATATTTTTTTTCGCTTAACGAATAACGGTTTGAAAGATATTAATATTTGAAAAAAATTGATGAAAGTAGGTTTTTTAAATTGTTGGGATTAATCTCATCCATTAGATCAAATAAAGATGAAGAGAAGATGGAAGGTGAAAATTTGTCTCTTGGTATATAAAAAAAGTTTGGTCTCAAATGATCTTTACTCAAAATTTATAGTCTTAAAGGGATTTGAAACTATAAAGGATTCATTGTATCTAAGTGCGAGTTTCTTGATTTTTTTAATAATCTTAAAAGGGATCTAAAAGGGGTTGCAAAAGAAGGTGGCGTTGTTTTCAAATATGAAGCTAATTATAGCGATGGGTCCGATTGCACGTGATTGGGTTGCAATAGTTTGATGTCATATTTAAAGCAAGTGCTTCCCGTTTACATAATGAAAAATGATTGACATTTAAACTTATCAAACCAATTACCGTGCTACGCATCAGAATTAAAGAAAGCCTATCTTTTTCTTTCGGGATAAGGATTCTCTCATATTCAAATGAAGATGAGAGGATCCTCATCCTTTCTTTCAACACAATAATTAGAAATCAGTTAGTTGTTCTAAAAGTATCATGATTTTCGAATCATGTTACCACCGTAAGAAAATACGAAAACATCACTCATAATTGATACAAAATGGTCGATTGTTGTAGAATATAGCACCGATTTCATCTTCTCGACTTTAACATGATTATTCCTCACAATATTAAAAGAAAATAACGCTGTTATTATATGTTGTGGATTATTACCCAGTCGTTTATGGCTGTTAAAAGACGTAAATTAAGTGTTATTATATGGTTACGAAGAAAATAACGCCAGTATCAGCAAGAACTAGATCTGGGACGATATCGAATAACTAGTCCTATTTGTATGGCACAGTGGCTCATTATTCAAACTGAAGGCTTAATGGGTTTCAAAAATAAGGAATATATATTGTCGTTAAGAATATATATCTTGGGCTTTCATAAATGGTCCATGTTGTATGATAGATATCTTGGGCTTTACTAAATGGTCCATGTTGTATGATAGACAGAGAGTAGTTCACTTCATAACAATTTCAAACAAATTAAAAAGCCCAATTAATTTAGAACGCTTTTTTCAAAAGCATTAATTGACATGCATAATTGGTATGCCTAAATGTACGAATACTTGTATTTGTCAGCATTCTGTTGATGACAGCAAATGGATTCACTTCTTTACAAACCAAAAAACAACATTCACATCTATTTAGGCATAAAATTAATCACACATTTAGGCCTCTCAATCATTTTCATTTTCTCAAATGTTACATGAAACATGGTCCTTAATTTTAGATTTTTAGTTTCGGGGGGCTTGAGATTACATTATAGTATATGGAATACCATATCCGCAAACATAAGAGTTTACATTAGCTCGTATATCTACTGAGTCAGACCCTGCTGATAAAAGATAAATTAGGATAATATATCGTTTTTTCGTTTTTTGACCATGACCGATTAGTCATCCTGTCGAAAAATCCATCTTTGTTACATCAACTTATTTCGGGTCAAGTGTACTCTTCATCAATTCCGAGTTACTTTTAACTCAATCAAATAAATTATAAAGCATTATATCTAAAAGTGACAAAATCTATCCTGGTATGCGGTTGCTTCGCTGCATGTAATTACATATTTACATGTGCTGCTTGACAAGTTTAGTTGCTGGTCAAGATTTTTTTGATACCAGTTTAAACAGGAGTCCAGATCCATGAAAAACTCATACATGCTATAAAACCTATCAACCAATCATAGCCACCAATTTATATTTTCCACTTTTTTTTTCAAAACAACATATCTTGCAAACGGTAAATCTTCAAGCTATAAAAAAAAATACTATCGCGACGAGAATTAAATGATCTTTCTATAGATATGCATTGTTATATACTTTCGACGAATTTTTTTTTCGCCCAGAAAGAATCATATATTATTCGTAAAAATCATATATGATTTGTAAAAAATCATATATGATTCGAAAGAATCGAATCATATATGATTCTTACGAATCATATATGATTTTTCTGGGCGAAAAAAAAGTTCGTCGAAAGTATATAACAATGCATGTCTATAGAAAGATAATTTAATTCTCGTCGCAATGGTATTTTTTTTTTGTAGTTTGACGATTTACGGTTTGCGATATATTTAAGTTTTAAAAAAAGGGTGAAAGTTTAGTTTTTTATTTTAATAAAAAAAATGAGTGGTTAAAATTACTTGATGGGTTCTATGGTAAAAGTTTGATCTATAAAGAACTTTTGTTCTTTAAACAGATGACGTATAAAAATATGTTTGTTGAGATTAAAGTATACCACATGTTTGTTTTGTTGCACATTTTTAATTCCAGATCCAACCTTACAACAATATAAAAACAAATGTTACTGTAACTACTGAACAACAAAGACGGCAAGTTAGACTTGAAATTTTCATTTTTTAGTCAACTTAACTTACCTCCATGAACCTTCACATATCCTTCCTCACTCAGAATACTAATGCTTATAACCATCAATCCTCATGCATTGTTTCATATTAAGTTCGAGCATTTATCTATTTTACATACACTTATCAATATGGACGTCGCCCCAGCAATGGATTTTGACTTCAAATCTTCATCATATGGCTACACTAGTGCCCCGTCGAGCCCCAAATAGCTCACTGAGTTGTACTGTGGGTTCGACGAGTTGTTGATTGATGTAGGTGCTACATGCATACGTTCTCTTGCCACGGTCCAGGGACGGAGCCAAATGATGCATTGGGTATGCTATGGCCCACCCTAAACATATGTTAGCTACCAATACATGTATATACTACTCCCTCCGTCCTAAATTTATTGTCCCCTATTGACTTTTTCGGTCTTTCTTTCTCAACTTTGACTATAAATATTTTTGTTTGTGTTATACAATTTTTAATAAAAATTATACCAAATGAAAATACATTTTAAACTCAATCCGTTCATATATTTTGTATCAAGTATTATGTAATATAAACATAAATATTTAAGGTCAAAGTTGAAAAGTAAAGACCGAAAAAGTCAATAGGGGACAATAAATTTGGAACGGAGGTAGTATATATTATCTAGTGTATTAAACTTGCTAAATAGTTTCTGCCCACCCAAATATACCCAAATATAAAAGATTTAACACATCCATATAAACACTTAGATGTGTTGTACGTAGTACTTTCCTTTATTTTTACTTTGCAAAAACTTTTGCTGCACAATTTAGATTAGGTTTAGATGATTTAATGGTGACTTTTTACCGGAAAACTTGTAGAAATTTATACATTTATTTTTCTTATATTTGATTTGACCCACCCGAAAGAAAAATCCTGGCTCCGTCACTGCCACGGTCCCTTTTGCATGGGAGGAAAAGCCTGGTGTCCCTAAGACACCCAAAAAGTTATCGGAAGATGAGTTTTCTTTTGATGTAAGTTGCCATTTTGGTAGCGATTCGGTCCCGGCTGATGATTTATTCCATGGAGGTGTGATCAAGACCGTGGATTCACCAAGAAAAGTAGAGAGAGAAAGAGGTAGAGATAGAAGGTTTTCTTCTTCTGCTTCTCGATTACCTTCGTCGAGAAGCAGAAGAACACGATCTTTGTCACCGCTTGGAGCCTCAATTCAACGTCGAGAGCAAATGGTGACGCCATCTTCTCCAACTCCATCAGAAAACGGCTTGAAAAAATGGAGTTTTATGGATTTGTTCTTGTTTAGAAGTGCTTCAGATGGACGAGCAATGGATAGAGATCCTTTGAAGAAATATTCAGCTAATTTCAGGAAACATGATCAAGATGTTAGGAGCTCTGGATCAATGTCGAAGAGAAGAGGACGTGTGTCGGCTCACGAGCACCATTACACGGTTAACAGAGCTGTTTCGAATGACTTGAAGAAGAAAACATACTTGCCATACAAGCAAGGTATTTTGGGAAGATTCTCGTTTAATCCATAAGGAGATTTGCAGGACATTAAGATATCTGCAATCTATTTGTTGCATGTAAATATATTTTTTTGTTGTTTGAACGTACCCATGATGTCCGAGGTGTTACACCTACGAGATAGAACAAATACTATCAAGTTAAATGATTGATAGTTGTTGTAGAAATCAGTTTCTCTTATTAGTTAAGAGTCGTTCTTTTGTTAATTAAATAAGACGTGGTTGTAAGAGCAAGAGGTGTGGTGACTAGCATTCACCTCTTCATTTGGGGCTCACGGGTGCCACATCACCTGAACACCTCTTCACAACTAACCTCTTCTCACTAATAACTAACCTCAACTTATTCATTTGAGATCCACCACTTACACATTTATTTATTTATTTTATTCATTTTATTTTGTTTCTTTTCTTCTTTCTTTCCTGAACCAACAAACCAAACGTGACCCTATTCATTTTCTTCTTCTTCCTCCATAGCAATGACCTCCATCACCAGAGCTGCACCACCTTCAAACCACACCTCCATCACCCCTCGACACACCTCCATCACCACCTTAAAACCCAACAAGCGGCCCACCTCCATCACCACCTTAAAACCTAACAAGCGGCCCACCTCCATCGCCACCTTATATAGTTGTGTTTATAAAAAAGGATAAAACTCAATTTTATAAATGTTCACTGACGCATAGGACAAGTTTGAGCCTCGCCGTGCAAGTGAGGAGGTCCTCCTTGGCGAGCAACGAGCAGCAGCAGGGGGTGTCGTGGCGAGCTCCACGTCGGACGACGAGAAAACTTGGCGAGACCACACCTCTTGCTTTAAGTCAGCCCATGTAAAATATTACAGTAGATTGTATTTGTGTTAGTGGTTGGTAAGTCCGGAATGCGTATATCCTTATCTCCATTGTTCTGGTGGTCTGGAGTCGCTGCACTTCGTCGAATCAGCATGAGGTGTTGCTTTGTGTAGATTGGGAATAAAGCTTTTAGTTACGTTTGATTTTTGTATTGGGTGTTTGGTTCCTATTTTTACTGCTGAGGCCTAAGGATTGTGATAAGATTATCTCATCTCATCCTGCTTTCTATCATAAAAAAAAAAAAAAAAAAAAAAAAAAAAAAAAAATTGGATCTTTATGTTTTTGAAGGGAAAAACACGCCCCGTTTGTTCGGAAGGTTCTTTGGGGGTTGAAGTTTTAAAACCAACTTTTGTTTTCTCATCTTATAGTTATTTAATTGTTTATTTTTCTTTTGTGTCGAATCCAGGGTATCAATTCCCGAGACGACTTTTGTTGGTGTCGAATCCAGGGTATCAATTCCCGAGACGACTTTTATTGGTGTCGAATCTAGGGTATCAATTCCCGAGACGACTTTTGTTGGTGTCGAATCCAGGGTATCAATTCCCGTGACGACTTTTGTTGGTGTCGAATCCAGGGTATCAATTCCCGAGACGACTTTTGTTAGTGTCGAATCCAGGGTATCAATTCCTGAGACGACTTTTGTTGGTGTCATATTTGCTTTTCCAGTTTATTTTTGTTTATTGTTTTAATTTGCTTTCTTAGTTTACTACTCCAGTTCGAGCTTTCGGGATTTCGCCGCTCGAACTGCGGGGGAGTGTTAGTGGATAATTAGGGCCAAGCCCGGATTGTGGGTTTTGGGTATTAAGGTTTCACTATTATATATAGTGGTTATTAATAAAGTTAAACCTACGGGTTCCATTATCTTACAATTTGTACTATATAAATGAGTTGAGTTAGTAATTATTTGTACTGTATAAATGAGTTGAGTTGGTAATTTCCACCTGCTTCGTATTATACTTATCTTTTTACCCAAACAAAAAAAAAATATTACATGATCAAATGAAAAGAAATCTTAAAATAAAAATATGAGAAATAGCTATAACTATACATTAGTGATGCATCGATTTGAATTAGATGCATCATTAATCTTTTAGATGCACCATAGTATATTTTCTAGCTAAAAATTATATGCATATACGTATATTAGATGCATTTCATCAACTTAGAAGAATCCTATGTATTTTTCGTCCTCTACGGGTCTAATTTGTTGTTAGTACCACTTTGCATTTTTTTACCTTAAAATCACTTTCGAAACTAATTAGGATGCATATAAATAAATAGAGATGCATCTAATTCAAGTCGATGCATTTCAAATATGTAGTTATAGCTATTTCTCATTATTCTCATTTCAAGTTTTCTTCTCACTGAATCATTACCCGTATTCTCTATTTAGGAATAACAAAAAATATCTGATTAGTGAACATACACTCGCCCATTATTCACGGATATAAATATGAATATGGATGTTTAGTAGATCATATTTGAATGACCTTTTGGTATCCATAGATGATCCATTTACCACTCGATATTATTTATAAAATACTGAAAAATTAAAGTTATAACTTAGTAATAATAAACTACAATCATATCTAAACAATTTATAACATAAAGCCGTTCTAAAATCAATAAGTAACTATATTAGTAAATGTTTGAGGATTGCGACCCCACAAAAGGTTTTACTTCTCAAGGGATCTTGAGAAGCTTTGCGATTCTCCAGGCAGTGACCCTAGTCGTTGTAGTATAATATAAGTATGTCCGGGGAATTGATCATTCCCTTGGAAAATAGTGTCGTTAGTTTGAGATGTATGTCAATTTAAGCTTAAAGGTGAGGGATTTTTTTTTTTTTTTTTTTGGTATTTTTATGTTTTATAAAAGCAATTAAAATCTCGGTTTTAATAGAATGAGCGGAATTAGTTTCTAATCAACTAATCTAAAACTACTAATTAAACTAAAAACAAAATTTAATAACAAGAAAAAAAAAAGTGGCGAACTTCTTATAATGGGACAAACATGTTTACTTAGATATAATTACTCACTAGTTATCTCTTGTTGATTCGTTGAATGTCACAGTGCAGTTATTTTAGTTTAAGCGTTGTATTCCTCAATACCAGCTGTGGGGGTTTGCACAGCCTTCCCCAATCTATGAATATCAATTTCTCCTAAAGCTATGCGTTAAACATCCAAACCTAAGAATCATTAACATCTATTCATGCATTAAATACAACGAGAAAAACCGTAGTGCACATCCGATTATGTTTTTTAAGATGTTCAAGCTAGTTACACAAACGAGGTCAGCCAGTTTTCTTAACCTAACGTGAATCAATCAACTAAAAAATAAACAACTTATCAACAATCAATAACTAGGTTTCATTAGATCTAAGCAAACATTAATAAACTTAAGCTAGCATGCTAAAAGAAAGAGAAGATAAACAGATAATCAAACAACACATAGACATATTGAATGATTCAAAGAAAACTTAACTTCAATTGAACATGGAAGAAAAGAGGGTATGAAAACCCCTAAAACTCATCTGAATTTTGTACTAGGGTTTTGTCTCCAAAGTTGCACACTTAATAAATGAAAAATTGAAAATTATATATAGAATTACAAGTCTGACGGCGTCAGGTTATAAACCCTGACGCCATCAAGTACCCGTAATTAGGGTTTCGTCTTGTGCAAGATAACCTTCTGACGTCGTCATGGTATAAGTCTTCTGGGCCGTCTCTCTTTGAGTTATAACCAGACGGCCTACTTCCAAATACACCTGACCGTCAGTAAGTGCTTGACATGTTCAAAGGTTAAGGCCGAACACCAGAGACCGTCAGGATTGTTGATACAACCAGAACTCCCAATTTGGAAATGGGTGCGGATCACGATGGACTTCATTACCAAATTTCCAAGGACAGCTAGCGGTTGTGACGCTATCTGGGTAATTGTGGATCGATTGAATAAGTCTGCTCATTTCCTAGCAATTAGCGAAGATGACAGCATCGACAAACTTGCTAGGTTATATGTGAAGGAAATCATTTCTCGTCATGGTGTTCCTATATCTATTATTTCGGATCGCGACAGTCGTTTTACGTCAGCCTTGTGGCAATCACTCCAAACCGCTTTGAGGACGAGACTTGATATGAGCACTGCTTACCATCCATAAACCGACGGACAAAGTGAGAGAACTATTCAAATTTTGGAGGATATGCTTCTTGCCCGTGTAATTGATTTTGGTAAAGGTTGGGAGAAATACCTACCTCTTGCTGAATTCTCCTATAACAACAGCTACCATACTAGTATTAAGGCCGCACCATTTGAGGCACTGTACGGTCGTAAATGTCGTTCTCCGGTTAGTTGGGCAGAGGTTGGTGATAGCCAACTCACAGGCCCCGAGCTTATTTTGGAAACCATCGAGAAAGTGACTCAAATTCGTGATCGGTTGCAAGCAGCTCGTGATAGACAGAAAGTTACGCCGATCAGAGACGTAAACCTCTTGAGTTCCAGGTAGGAGACAGAGTGATGCTAAAGGTCTCGCCTTGGAAAGGAGTAATACATTTTGGAAAACGTGGGAAGCTCAACCCCCGCTACATTGGGCCATTTCAGGTCCTGGAGAGAATTGGGCCTGTAGCGTGTCGGTTGGAGCTACCACAGGAATTGAGTAAGGTGCATGATGTATTTCACGTGAGTAATTTGAAGAAGTGTCTTTCGGACGAAATACCTGTTATACCGATGAAAGATATTCGAGTAGATGAGATTTTGAATTTTGTGGAAGAGCCTATTGAGATTGTGGATCGAGAGATTAAACGACTCAAGCGCAGTCGTATTCCGCTCATCAAAGTTCGTTGGAATTCCCGTCACGGACCGGAATTCACGTGGGAGCGCGAGGATAAGTTTCGAAAGAGATACCCTAAGCTTTTTGCTTCGTAGTTGGAAAGTTCCGTGTGAAACCCGGGACGGGTTTCTTCTGAGGCTAGGAGGATGTGACAACTGGCAAATTAGGGAGCTATTTTAAAACCCGCATTACTTTAAAATTTAACGATAAAAATGTTTGGAATTTATTTTCAGTGGATTATGTTAAATATAAACGTGTGATTTTAAATTATGAATTATATGTGGAGTTTTATTCGAATTATTGATTTTATATGAGATATATGTCGTGGATTATTGTTGTTGCGTTTATTAGGCACTACGTTGACTTCGGCACTAGGATAACCTAACAAATTTAAAATTTTGAATAACAGTCGCATATATATTAGACGAACGTATTTATAATCAAATTTTGAGGAGAGACGGTTTTGAAAACGATGGTGTGTTTAAACAAACGCATTGTTAATTTAAAAATAATGATTATGGACTTGGGAAGCGAGGGTCGGGATTCTTTGAAAATTTACATGATTGGTCCTTGTGTTTTACACATTTGCCGCCCCTCCCCTATTATTATTATTATTATTATTATTATTATTATTTATAAAAGAGTGATTATATGAATGGTCCTTGTGATGTATCTGGCAAACACAAACCAACAAACACAACCCTATCCTCACCATCTCTCTCATCTCTCTCTTCTCTTCTTCATCTAAACCCTAGCCGCCGCCCTTTTGGCCGGCCACCACCGAGACACTGTCGCCACCCACCTCACACGACCACCACCATCTCAATCCTCTCTTCATCCCCTATACGCAGATATAAACCACGCGCCCTAACTCCCACAAAAACACCTCGAATCCACCACATTCGAGACTAACCTTGCTTGTTTTCTATAAATCCATGAGTTTGGAGGTATAAAAAGGTAAGTAGCACCGGCTTGGCACTATGTTTGCCTCGATGTGGGTTTAAATCCGTGGAAACATGCATTGTTTTAAAGGGGTTTTGATATAAAACTTGTTTTAACTAATGGGAAAACTCATTTTCGTTAATAAAGATGTGATTAAAACTAGTTTGGTATCCAAAAGGGTGTTGTTTTGCTTGTGTCGAGATGAAACCGTGAGCCCAAGTTCACTGCTCGGCTTAGTTTTGGTTTCCTTCTGGTCATTTGTTGTATATTGGTTAGTCCTTGTGGTTATTGTTACTCTTGGTCTCGGTTTGGGGTGGTATCGAGAAGGTAAGGACCAAGGGTTAGAGTAGATAGAATTTTTTATTATGTTTCTGATATTGTTGTTGTTATTGGATTGGCGTGACCTTGGAGGTCCATTTGGGTTTGTTGTGGCTCGTATGAGCTTAGCCGAGGCCACAAGGGTCTCTCGGTTGAGCTTTGGCTCGACAAGAGGTGAGCCGAGACCCAAGGGGTTCGGAAATAACCCTCACATGGTACTTGATGTTCTAGTTGTATTGTTGTTATTGTTACTTGTTGTGATTATTATTGTGGTTATATTTTTGTTGTTGTTGACCTTATTATTGTTGTGATTTTGGACCGAATGGGATGGAAGAGCCGAGACCCTCGAGGTCTCGGCAACGGACTTATTGTTTTTATTGAAGTTGTGTGTGACGAGGGATGAAATGGGAACCGATTGTGAGACGGTCACTTAGAATGACGGAGATAGGTTAGTCGGGTACTGTAGTCGGACCTTATTGTTGTAGTTGTGAAATGGGACTTGTTGACGGAGTTGGTTGATACTTGATAATATTACATTTGGACTTGTGAGTTGAGCGAGTCGGGGTCACCTTGATTTTCTAGCCAATGGTTGGTCTCGACAAACGCTTTAACATTTGGATTTGGACAATGAGCCGAGAAGTGATGACTCGGACATGTGACTCGTAATTTCTAACTCGAAATAATTAATAACTACGTAATTAATAAAACTCGTAATAACTTATATATCGATATAAACATTTATATAAATATATAAATGTGAAAACGTATATATATTCATATAAATGCGTATATAATATATAGGAGATCACGAGTAACAAAAATAATAATGTTAACGATATATATTAGACTATGAAAATAGTATAATATCGTCGGAAACCTTATTATTATTAAATTGTTATAAACAGAAATATAAATTCAACACGAATTGTTTTTACGAAATAAAGCAAGTTTTTGGAAATAAAATGAGATTTTGCGAGTTATAAAAGATTCAAGGGCACTTAAATCCAAGTTGACAATTTTATTATTTGTTGACTATTTGTGCTAGTCACGAGTATTTGACGTTAATATACCCGTTCTAAATAACTATTTAACTTATTTAGTCGACGGATTAAATAAGACCTATTTAGTTATATAAAAAGGGTTTATTATCGAATAACGTATCCTACGACGCCTTAAGTTGTGGTAGGAGTTCGGGATAGTAAGTTATTAAATATTTTGTGAAGTTTATCGAATTGACGAATTCGATAAGTTTGACGATATATTTAGGAAACTTATTAAACTCTAACACTTACCATGTAGTAAACTACGTGCTATGTGATTTAGGACATGATATGGTTTTGGAATAATAAGTTAAGTAAATAGGTTGTGGAGGATTATCGAGTTGACGAACTCGATAAACGTCGACGATTTATTTAAAGGATTTACTAGGCCAAAACTAGACCTATAGATCGTTATTGTTTTCTTTGATATGTTATCTGTATTGTGTTGAGTCGACTTCCACCCACACGGATACCAAACGCTAAAACAAATATGAGAAACGGATTTTGGAAAGTAAAAAGGAATACGTTCGGGATTGGGAATATTCGAGTTTTGAGAAAATGATGCTGAGACGAGTTTATATTGTTAGGAAGTGCCGAGTCCGTAGTTGCCGTCGTTTGAGTAGCGATACTTCTTGTTTCTACCGATTTTGAGCTAATATCTGGACTGAGGTGAGTCATAGCCCCACTTTTATTCTTGAATATTGTTTCTAAACTTGGGGTGAGAAACGTGCAAATTGTTTTATGTGGACTATTAGTGATCTTTGAAATGATACTTGCTATTCCCATAGACTAGGTTGTGTTACGTAGAGCATGTCGTATCCTTACGAATGCTGAGCATGTCGTATCCTTACGAATGCAGAACATGTCGCATCCTTGCGAATGTTGGGCATGTCGCATCCTTGCGAATGCATATTGAATTTATTGGTTTTGGACTATAGTGTGCACCTATAGGGTTTGTATTGTGAATTGAGGACTAGTCTAGCATAGCAAGGGTTTTTGCGTATATGTCCACTTGATTGATTTAGTTTAAACCTATGAACTCACCAGTGTAAGCTGACTTTTAGCGCGTTTTCTCAGGTAATTAAGTGACTGCTTGGGATGCTCGTGTTTGGAAGGCTTGGTTTGGTGTTCTGGTTCAAAGGATCTATTTCAAACTCTGATATCTTATTTTGGAACTATGTTTAAACTTATTTTGGGCCTTACTTTGGAATATTTGGGATGAATGTAAACTTAAAAACCTTGAATGGTTCTATTTTCACTTATGTTTACTTTATCTCGTTTCTGTATGACTTGTGACGGATGCCAATTCCCGTAGCACCCCGAAAGCTTGATTTGTCTTCCGCTGTACCAAATTTTGGGGGTGTTACATCATGTGTAAATCCATTAAAGGTTCACTGGAGCGTCATGTGTAATATTTTCCAACTCCTTTGTCTTCAAGTAACGGCGTCAGCTATTAATGCATGACGCCGTCAGGTGCAATTCCTGACAGGTTTTCTTGACGTTGTTGTTTTCTTCACTTTTGAGCCCAAAAATGTCCAAAATGCTCTAATTTCCAGAAATCACGTCCCAAGTATCTAAAATGAGAAAAGAAACGATTTGAGACAATATTTGATAGTAAAAACACGATTTAAGGCTTAAATAACCCTTTAAAAATGTACCAAATAAATCCTTATCAGTAAAATTTAAATATTTAACTAGGAATTGTATGTGTTTATATTTTATAATATGTTTAAATATCTAATTAGAAACTAATTTCTAGCTAGTTTCAATGATCTCGATAGTAAAAGATGTGTGTATGTACAGTGACATATCAATTTGATTTTTTAGATACTATTCTTTTCAATGTAATATGAGATGTAAATATCATTCATTTTTATTTATATTTACGTGTTATATTACATACTATGTATTGATTGTGTTTGTTAAGATTGTTGTTATATATCGTGATTTTATTTTAAACAAACCATGTAGTGATGCCAACGATGATTATAAAATATGCATCACACATTGATGTCCAATGGATATTCAAAAACGCGACTTATTCAATGGATATAGATATGAATAGAAGAAACGATTTTTAATGAATATGAAATGATGAGAAAATAAATGGATATTAATGTGGATCTATCTCCACTCGATCCAAATCTGATTCATTTACATCCTTATTTGCACTGAGTATATATCTCTCTTTATTAAAATCGTCAATTCTGTTATATGTCAAAATCCTGTAAGTAGGATGATGAGTAAGAATGTCAAGCAGGAATAAATATTATGTCTCAAATAAATAATGTTATGTTTACTTTTCAGGTTTGAAGAATTGTTTACGAGGTTGTTTGGGATTATTTATTTTTTCTGCTTAACTTATTCCAAAAAAAAGTACTTATAAGCTAATTAAGAATAAGTAGTTCAAAGCTAGTACACGAATTTGTTTATTTTGTACAAAAATCAATAATATTCGTAAGTATAATATCGTTGGATTGTAGGATTTTTTTTTTTTTTTTTTTTTTTTTTTTTTTTTTTTTTTTTTTCGCGTCATCGTGCGTGGCAATTTTAAAATTAAGAATTTCATGCAGTATTTTAAAGCTTTAACTTTGCAATATGTGTATCTTCAAAAACTCTTTGCACGAGGCGTCGTTAACAATTTAAGTCATATATTTGTTGTAAATAAATTATAAAGATGCTATACATAATGTCATTAGAACAAATACCCCTACTTTCTAAAACGTATAACGTGGCAACATATCCTGTCACATTTATTGTGCACAACTGATTATACCTTCAAAATGTTCCAAAGAGATCAAAGTCCCTCTAAATATATCAACCTCCATGCCTGTTGGGAATTCTGCTAAGTAAGAATTATGCTGATGGTTACTGCTGAAGGTTACTGCTGAAGAGCTGGTTCCTGCTGAAGCAGTGTATCTGCTGAAGTCTAGTTTCAGCATTATTAGTTTCTGCGGATATAGTATTTTCGTATTTTATGTATTATAGTTTGGATATGCATGAGTTTATTTAGGAAGTGATAATGCATATCTTTTAGAAGTTTTAGAATATACGTTTCTTGGAAAACGGTTTAGTGTTCCTTGTGTATAAAAGGAACACACGATTATGTATTGAGTTACGTTTTAGAAAACACTTCTCATTGTTATTAAAAGATCCATAGAGGATCAAAAGTTCTTAGTATTAAACTTGTGTTTGTTTCCGTTTTAAAATACAAGTTACAGAGATTGTCTATTAGTGTGTTATTGATTACATTAACATATCTAACGATTCTAGAGTGCTCAAGAAGATCTATCAAGGTCTCATAGTTCAACAAGTGGTATCAGAGCCTCGAGAGAGTCTCTGTTATACCGAGAAACACAAATCTTACACCTTAAGAATCTAAACAAATCAAGAAACATGCCTGGATCTGATGAAGTTGATACAACCCAAAACCTTAACACCACTTCTCTCCAACAACTCAACCTCTCCAACAGTAATGCTAAGTTTCCATACTTGAAGAATGCTGAAGACTATGATTTGTGGTCCATGAAGATGCAGAACTGGATCACAAACATAGATTGGAATCTTTGGGAGATTGTTCGAAAGGGAAACAGCCTGAAAAAGCATGTTAAAGATGCTGATGGGGTAGTTACAATTGTAGGCCCCAAAACTGCTGAAGAGGTTCTAGCCGTGCAAATGGAGAATAAAATAAGAACAATTCTGCTCCAAGCTATACCAGATGACCACATGGGTGACTTCCACTTCATGGAGGATGCCAAGGATATTTGGATGGCAATAAAGGCTAGATTTGGTGGGAATGAGGAATCAAGAAGGTTGAAGAAGTCTATGTTGAAGCAGCAGTTTCAAGAGTTTCAGATATCTGAGGAAGAAGGCATTCACAAAGGCTATGACATGTTCCACAAGATTTTAAGTCAACTTAATCAGCTGAAGGCTAGACCAGACAATGAGGACTGTAATGCTAAATTTCTGAGATCTTTGCCACCATCTTGGTTGCAAGTCTGTATTGCTCTCAAGACCAAGGGTGGGTTGGACATGATGTCCTTTGATGACCTCTATAACAGGCTTAAATCACTTGAGCCTGATGTTAGAAGTCCCATTCGTCCATCCACTCACTCAGCATTTGTTGGCACTACTACAAAACCTATGCATCATGCCTCAAGCTCTTATTCATCAGGAGCATCTTCTCAAACCCAAACTCAATCTGCTCCTAAATTAAAATCCAGTAGTATAATGGATGACATTGTTTATTCATTTGTGGCTGAATATGAACATCAACAGTTTCTTGCTTATGAGGATTTTGAACAGGTAGATCCTTTGGAGATGGAGGAGATGCACTTGAAATGGCAGCTAGCAATGATTTCTATGAACATTAAGAGGTTTGAAACCAAGTCTGGAAGAAAGTTTGGTTTTAATGGAAGAGAGGCAGCAAGGTTTGACAGAAGGAAGGTTAAATGCTACACTTGTGGTCAAGTGGGACATTTTCCAAGAGAATGCAAGGAGAGGAAGTTTGGTGATGAAGTTAGATATGGCTCATATCCATTGGAAGCAGGGACTCCTAAGGCTGCACCTTCAAAGGCTATGGCAACTCTTGATCACCAGATTGATTGGGCTGAACATGAACCTGCTGGATAGGAAGCTTCTACTTCTACACAAGTGAATCTGCTGGCATACTCACCTTCAGAGGACAAGAAGGAGCAAGTCTCCTTGATGGGAATCTCTCAGGTACACAACTATGTGTTTGGATGTAGTGTAAGATACAATGAGCTTAAACAAGAATTTGATGAATTGAAACCAAAGTACAATGAGTGTTATATTGAAGTAGATTCCTATAAAATGGCTTTAAAAACTTTAGAGAAACAAAAAGTCTGGTTTCAAAAGAATCAAGTTAAATATGATGAAAAGATAAGAGTTCTAGAAAGTGATTTAGAAATTGCTAAGATAGACTTAAGACGTACTGAAAAAGAGAAATCTGATATAGAAAAGGAAAAACAAGAATTACAAGTTAAGTTAGATAAAGAGATAGCTGGTCGTATGAAATGGCAGGAAGGAGCATCTAATTTGAGTAAATTGATTGATGGTCGCCAATCTGTTAGGTCTAGAAAAGCATTAGGATATGAGAAATATATAGATCCTGAAGAGTTAACATATCCTGATATGTCCAGTGTTTTTGATCCTGAACCAGCCTTAGCATATCAAACACCTGTTAAATTTGTTAAGGAAGGGGGAATGAATGTTTTCCCATATGCCTATAGACCTGTCCATACCTAGTGACTTTGATGGATCACACCATCTCTATGGCAAAAAGTCAACTGACTTGCCAGACCCTATTATTAAATCTACTGACTTTGTCTCTTGTTGTGACAGTGACAAGTCTTCTGATGAAGGGTCTACCTCATTTGCCAGCTGTGATTCAAGTGAGAAGTCTGACCTACCCAAGACCACTCCCAAGACCACACCAAAGACATCACCCAAGACTCCCCACAAGCCTTCTAGAGTTGTGATGAGGCGAAAAATGATCCGTTTTTAGGGGGTCATTTAAGCCCGAATCCGACTTTATTTGATCAAATATTGCCCTAAATCGTTCCTTTTGTGATTTTAGGTACTTGGAGAGTGAATTCTGGAAAAGAAGCTATTTTGGACATTTTTGGAGCATAAAAGTGAAGAAAATGGCAAAGTCTCAAATTTCTATGCTGGGAACAGTACCTGAAGGCGTCAAGAGTTGTTCTTGACGGCGTCAAAGTCCCAAGAATAAAATACCGTGGTTGATGACGGCGTCACATAGGCCGTCATAAGTAGATCAAGGCCGTCCGAGGAAGTATTTGGCGGCGAGATGACGGCGTCACACCCTTGCTCTTGACGCCGTCACCCTTGTTTTCCTATATATAGTTTTCTAGTTTTTCACATAAAAGGAGAGAAGTTTTGGAGAAACCCTAAAGACGAATTTGGTGCAACTTTTACAGGTTTTTCAAGGGTTCCAAACCCTTGATACCTTGCATTGTAATTGAGATAAGTGTTCTTCTAATTCAATCAATATGTCTATGTGTTGGTTGTCTATATCTTGTTCTTGTCTCAATTCCATTATGCTAGGCTAGACCTCTCTTGTGTTTGCTTAGATCTAATGAAACCTAGATATTGATTATGTGTTGATTACTTGTTTATTCTTGTCTTGGATGAATGATTTTATATGTTAGGCTTAAGAAAACTGGCAGATCTCCAAATGGTAACATGCTTGAACGTCTTAAGAAACATGAACCGAGGCGTACTAGGTCTTTATTGGTTGTATTTAATGCATGAGCCACTGTTTACAATCCCTATAGTTGTGCTGGGTCATGGTGTAGGAGGAGATAAGAGCTCATAGAATTGGGGAGTTATGTATGCCACCCCACGAATGGTATTAAGGAATACAATCCGTCATCCATATAATTATAACAAGTAATTAACGTGTAAAAGATATCTAGGGAGTAGTGAAATCTAAGTAAACACATTTTCTCTAATTACTGCTCACAACCTTAGTATAAATTAGTTTAATTTCATTTTTATTATTTTATTTTGATTGCATCTTAGTTTTGGGTTAGTTGAATAGCAACTAATTCCGCCCACTCTTCCAAAACCCGAGATTTTAATTGCTTTCATAAAAATATAAAAATACAAAAAATAATCCTCCCTCACCTTTAGAACTAGTAATTAGGTTTTCTAATCCTAGCGACACTATTCCTAAGCTGAATGATCAATCCCCCGGTACTTGTCACTATACTATACTACAACGATCAGGTACACTGCCTGGTGGGGGTTGTAAGCTTCTCGAGATCCCTCGAGAGGTAAAGCCTGTTGCGATTCCCACGCATCAAGTTTTTGGCGCCGCAGGCCGGGGAATAGTTATTGTCTAGGTTAGAATTTCTTTTTATTAGGTCTACTTGCTAGATTCCTTTCTAGTAAGATTTTTATTTTTATTTTTAGGTCTTCTTTAGTGTATCTCATTTCTTTGTGCCTTTGTTCGTAACTCTTTACCATCCGACATCATGGAAGGTGGTAACATCTTTGAACCCATCATCCCACCACAACAAAACCCACCATTAGAACCCCTTAGGCCCCGAACCTTATGAGAGTATTCCCGACCTAGCCACCAAGGCTACCGAAACACCATTGAGCTCACCGGAGCCAATGTGACCCCCTTGCGATCCGACACCATCCGGTTGGTGCAAAGCGGATGTGCATTCCATGGACTTCGTTCCGAAGATCCAAACCAACATCTTAAGGACTTTCTCAAGATCGTAGATTCCATAGACCTAGGTGTTGAAACTAGAGAGACTACCCGTTTACGCCTATTCCAATTCTCTCTACGGGATCAAGCTAGTCAATGGCTTGAGCGTTTACCCGCGGGATCCATCACCACATGGGATGATCTCATCACTCGTTTCCTTGCTCAAATTTTCCCACCGGGGAGAACTACTAAGCTTAGAAATGACATCTTGATGTTCCAACAACGTCAAAATGAATCTCTTTATGAAGCATGGACTCGTTTCAAGGACTTACTCCAAAAAGTCCCTCATCATGGCATAGATCTTTGGCTCCAAGTCCAAATCTTTTATGACCATATCGACATCTCCACGAGGCGAGCCATTGACCAATCGGCCGGTGGTAAGCTACGTGATCTTAGTGCGGAACAATCATGGGAACTCATAGAAGATCTTGCTCTCTATGACAACGAAAGTTGGAACGATCCCCGTGACTTGAACAAAACGGTCAAGGCAATATCTTTGCCTTCGAACAACTCTAGCACTCCCGACCGTAGGATCATGGAACTTGAAGGTCGAGTCAAGTCTCTCATGAAATCTTACGAAACTCATAAACCTTCAAGCCAAGTAAGCAGAATCGCTTCTACATGCAAATTATGCAATGGCCCTCATGAGACCCATAACTGCATGGAACTTCCAAAACGTGCTTATAACGAATTCACATCATCACACGTAGGTCAGGGTCCTCAAACTTCTGCTGAAGCCTATGAGGCATGGAAGGATAAACCTAATTTTAGAGGGTACCAAACGCGAAGCGTATCCTTCAATGACTCCTCACCACTCACCTGGTCCGAGCATTTTCCATCAAAAGGCATTCCTAGGCAAAGCTGTGAAGATACTTTAAAAAAATTCATTCTATCTCAAGAACTACAGCTCGCTACGCTCGAGGCCAAATTTAAACAACAGCAGGCTGATGTAAACAACAAGATTTGTAATCTGTTGACTGCAATCAAAGAGCATATTGATAATAAGCCCATTCACATTGATGAGGTTAAATCTGCTACCGTCATGAGCCCACCAGCCTCCCCTGTAAAAATAAAAAGCCCTAGCAAGTTATTCAAACATCTATCTCCTAACGGAAAAGAACCTGTCAACTCTCCTGGACCAATCCACTTCGTAAACACCATCTCCACAATATCTGCTTCAACATCCAACCCAACCCAACAACAAACTAACAAATTTAGTCAGACAGCGAAAGATGAGACCTCAAGGGTTGACCATGCTTCGGCAAGGAAACCTACCGACTCACCCGAGCAATACACCGCGCAAGAATCCGGCAAACTGGATGAAAGGAAAGAGGAATCGGAAGAGCATGAGAGAGATCCAACCATTTTGGGTAAATCTATTATAGAAGAACCCGAGAGAAAAATGGAGGATGTTATGAGTGTGGGTAGCAATCAGACTAAGGAAAGTAACCCTAAAGTTTTCAAGATCCCCTGTACCATTAAGGAAAAGCTCTTAACCGATAGTTATTTAGATCCCAGCTTCCCAGCCAACATAATCCCCCTTTCCCTATACCACAAAATCTTCCCTGAGCACATTGCGTGCAAGAGAGTAATAGAAAATTTATCAATTAGGATTGGAGAGCTTGTTTACAATACTGACCTCACCATGGTTGATGACGTGGACCCTCTCACCAATCAAACGTTAACCAACCTTGTCCTTGGGATACCATTTATCAATGAATCGGGAGCAATCCTTGATGAGAAAGATGGTAGTGTTGTACTCACCAATGGTGTTAGGAAGGTAATTTTTCGTAGGGATAGTGAGGAGGTGTACGAGTATCGTCCCTCTCTTGAGGGGAATATATATGGGTCAAAGGATGGAGAGTTGGGGAAGATAAGACGACGTGATCCGAATAACCTCAAAATCCTCTGCATGATCGGTCATAAATACTTCGATAACATATACATCAATGTATTCCTGCCAAAGAATTTTATGTCATTGTTTCATTATAACAATATCTGCAGATGGGGAATGATTTATAAGGGAGAGAAAGTGGTTGGCAAGGATCACGAAATCCAGGTGTTCGTAGGAAATATGGCATTCTCTATGGAATTCACGATTGTAGACAACATAGAGGACTATGTCGACCCTAGGTTATCACAAGTCGTCTTTGGAGCACCCTTTTGTGAAATCACTAATTTGATAGTGGATGACTTGAACGGAATCATGACCTTCACTGATGGGATTAGGAGGATTTCATACCAAACGCCATACAAGAGAAAAGACCTTAAGGAAATAGATTGTGACGGGCTTGATATGATGAGCTCCCAACTCATCTTGTGTGATGAAGATGTTAGGAGAGGATGTAGAAATATTTCTGATTTATCATGTGGATTCTTTAAGAATGCTAGTAAGCTTGGTTCTAAGTATCGACAAGATATTTTCGAGTTCGAAGATCCGAAGTACTTGCACTATGAAAGCGATACTAGTTTAGAAGACGACCTAGAGAGTGGAACCAATGATGGAATCACGTAGTAACCCGTAGCCTTGAGTCTAGCTACAAGACTCATAAATAAGAAAAGCGCTTCTTGGGAGGTAACCCATGTTTTGTGTGATTTTTATTTGTTTGTTTGTTATTTGCTTCCGTATGCATGTTTTATTTTTATTGTTGGTTGATCATGTTTCTCAATTAAAATATGGAAATACTTTACTTTGTTGTTTGGCCTAGTCTTAACTCCAACCTAAAAGTATTTTTGCAAAAGATAAGTGTAAGGGGAAACCCCAAATATGTTTTTAAGAAACAAACCGATCATGATTCTCCACAATATTAAATGAGCATGTATATTCGTATTTGTTAGAGTCAAATGCTTGTATTGAGTCATAATGAAGTTTTGCAGGATTTTCCAGGAAGTAGGACCAAGTTTTTCCAGAAATTTTCTGGAAACTTAACATAAGAATTTCTGCAGGTCCATTCTGACGGCGTCAGGGGTTTACTCTTGACGGCGTCAGGAGTTAAAATCTGGAAATTTTACCGGTTTTGTTTTTCTAACGGAGTCTTATGGTTTTTGTGAATTATTAAGTTTTATAATCTCCAGGAAATCTGCAAACTTCATTCCACAAGCATTATATCTTACTTTGTTTTCTAGGATTTAGTAACTTATATAGGATGCTGCCGATTTTACGCGAGGTTGTCTTGTCTATTGTTGTCAGGATTTACAGGTTATGTTCGACAAGGAGATGATTTATATTCTGGAAGGGAAGCTTTGATTGTTCATTTTCTTGGAGGAAGATTTAACCTGGCCAACCTATAATCCATACCGAGCGAATCAGGGGAGTATTTGATTTCATTCTTTTTACTTTTTAACTTTTACATTCTTTACTTGAACATTGGGGACAATGTTCATCTTAAGTGTAAGGGGAGGGTAAAAAGATGATACCTTACCTATGCACTTTCGCTTGAGTTTGTTTTGTTTAATGGTAGATGTGTAATAAAACTATGAGAAATACTTGTTAGTGCAATTTTAGCGCCAAATTTACATTTTTTTACAACATTTAGGAATGAAACTTTAGCCATAGCAAGCGTCTCATGGATAGGAGATTGTATGACTAGCACATAACCGTATATTCAGAAAAATTTTCCACCAAAAAATGTGAGGTTCGCCTTTAGATTTGATAGGAAAAGCATTTACTATTAGTGCTTATGAGTGTACCGGTAGCATTTAGATTCTAGAACTTGCGTTAGTGATGCATCCCGAGACCGCTAGTGAGACTACATTCGTGTGGTAGGATTTACTACATGATAAGAGGCATTAGGATCACCCTTGTGTTAAACCCGTATCATAATTACTTGACCATTTAAGTCATATTACTTGGCTAGTTAAGTCAACTAATTTTTCCCACACCCTTAGCGTTGTACTCATTTTTAGTACACGATACCCCTAGTACACCCCTCCGAGCCTATCTTTTCGTTTCTAACTTTAAGCATTTTACTTAAAGGAAGAATTTGTTACACCCCACTTAAATGTACACCCAAATCGCCTTAGCCTTCCGTGTATGCGCTCGTTTTTAGTGCATTATTGTTATTTGTTAAACCCTAAGTTAACTTTCTAATTGATTACATGGTTGCTAAGTCGAGTCATATCCTTGTACATATTGTTTTGGGACGATTGGGACTCATGGGTAAGTACTTGTTTATGGAGTAATGGGGAAGAACATCATTTATTACCCCCATATGTACGTTAATCTTAAAAGTGCTCCAAGTGTTTTGATTTTCTTAATTCGAGTCATTAGATTAGTTTAATGTAAAGTATATAAAAATTCAAGTGTAAGGGGAAATCTCATCCCCTATGATGTATTATTTTGGATGGTAGGGTAAGAGTGTATGCAAAAAAAAAAAAAAAAAAAAAAAAAACAAAAAAAACAAAAAATCGAAAAAAAAGAAAATCAAAAAAAAAAAAAAAAAAAAAAAAAAAGAGAGAGAAAAAAACATACGGACTACCATCCCGTTTTTATTCTATGTTTATTTTATGTTTTTGTTATTTTTCATTTATTAGCTTAAGTCGAGTCGAGTCTTGGCTTAGCAACGCCTCATTGTTCATGTAATTAACTAAGATTGTTAACTCGCCACCAGTAAAACTTCCTTTATCCAACAAAACCGTGTAATTCATATCCCTATACCTAACGTTACAACCCTTTAAAAGACCTCTTTGATAGTTTATCCTAGGTGCTTACGCCATGTGGTGGAGGTTTGATCCTTTCCCAAGCCTATGGTAATCTATTTTGCTATGACAGGTAGTGAGAGATATCTTCCATTTCCATAATGTTATATTACTTTATTACACCCGAGAGATGTGAGTATTTAAACACTATTTGTGAGGTGCTTGTGTATAACCTCCGTGCTTGTCTATTGGTCTTTAGTGGAATGATTATTTGTTGTAATTACTTTTATATTAGTGTTAAATGACCCCTAACTTGTCTTTTGAGTAGAATAAAAGCGCATTTGCTTGAGGACAAGCAAATCTCAAGTGTAAGGGTATATGATGAGGCGAAAAATGATCCGTTTTTAGGGGGTCATTTAAGCCCGAATATGACTTTATTTGATCAAATATTGCCCTAAATCGTTCCTTTTGTGATTTTAGGTACTTGGAGAGTGAATTCTGGAAAAGAAGCTATTTTGGACGTTTTTGGAGCATAAAAGTGAAGAAAACGGCAAAGTCTCAAATTTCTATGCTGGGAACAGTACCTGAAGGCGTCAAGAGTTGTTCTTGACGGCGTCAAAGTCCCAAGAATAAAATATCGTGGTTGATGACGGCTTCACATAGGCCGTCATAAGTAGATCAAGGCCGTCCGAGGAAGTATTTGGCGGCGAGATGACGGCGTCACACCCTTGCTCTTGACGCCGTCACCCTTGTTTTCCTATATATAGTTTTCTAGTTTTTCACATAAAAGGAGAGAAGTTTTGGAGAAACCCTAAAGACGAATTTGGTGCAACTTTTACAGGTTTTTCAAGGGTTCCAAACCCTTGATACCTTGCATTGTAATTGAGATAAGTGTTCTTCTAATTCAATCAATATGTCTTTGTGTTGGTTGTCTATATCTTGTTCTTGTCTCAATTCCATTATGCTAGGCTAGATCTCTCTTGTGTTTGCTTAGATCTAATGAAACCTAGATATTGATTATGTGTTGATTACTTGTTTATTCTTGTCTTGGATGAATGATTTTATATGTTAGGCTTAAGAAAACTGGCAGATCTCCAAATGGTAACATGCTTGAACGTCTTAAGAAACATGAACCGAGGCGTACTAGGTCTTTATTGGTTGTATTTAATGCATGAGCCACTGTTTACAATCCCTATAGTTGTGCTGGGTCATGGTGTAGGAGGAGATAAGAGCTCATAGAATTGGGGAGTTATGTATGCCACCCCATGAATGGTATTAAGGAATACAATCCGTCATCCATACAATTATAACAAGTAATTAACGTGTAAAAGATATCTAGGGAGTAGTGAAATCTAAGTAAACACATTTTCTCTAATTACTGCTCACAACCTTAGTATAAATTAGTTTAATTTCATTTTTATTATTTTATTTTGATTGCATCTTAGTTTTGGGTTAGTTGAATAGCAACTAATTCCGCCCACTCTTCCAAAACCCGAGATTTTAATTGCTTTCATAAAAATATAAAAATACAAAAAATAATCCTCCCTCACCTTTAGAACTAGTAATTAGGTTTTCTAATCCTAGCGACACTATTCCTAAGCTGAATGATCAATCCCCCGGTACTTGTCACTATACTATACTACAACGATCAGGTACACTGCCTGGTGGGGGTTGTAAGCTTCTCGAGATCCCTCGAGAGGTAAAGCCTGTTGCGATTCCCACGCATCAAGTTTTTGGTGGTGGAGAGGGCAAAATTACTGGGAAAGGAACTATTTAGACACCTTTGTTAGACTTTGAGAATGTTTATTATGTGAAGGAACTAGAGCATTTTAATCTATTCTCTGTATCACAAATTTGTGACACTAAGAATAAGGTTTTCTTCTCTGAAGATGAGTGTCTTGTACTCTCCTAGGACTTCAAACTTCCAGAAGACACAACTGTTTTGCTGAGAGTTCCTAGAACCTTCAACTTGTACACATTCAATCTGAATGATGTCAAGCCAGAAGGTGATCTAACATGTTTGGTGGCCAAAGCTTCCCAGGATGAATCTACGAAATGGCATAGGAGAATGGCTCATGTGAATTACAAGACTATCAACAAGTTGTCTAAACTTGGTCTTGTTCAGGGCCTTCCTTCTAAACTCTTCACCAATGAACACAATTGTATTGCTTGCAACAAGGGAAAGCAACACTGAGCCTCTTACAAAGCCATCAAAGCTGTGAGCACCATTTCAGAACCTCTTTAGTTGCTGCACATGGATCTCTTTGGTCCAACTCCTATCAGAAGTATTGATCATAAATTCATAAGTACTTCTGCCTGGTTATCACAGATGATTTTAGCAGGTTTTGCTGGGTATTCTTTCTAAAAACAAAAGATGAAACAACTCCTATTTTGAAAGAATTCATCACTTTAATTGAAAACCAACTTAATAAAAAGGTTAAAGGAATTAGGTGTGACAATGGGACAGAATTCAAAAATGTTGTTTTCATAGAATTCTGTAAGTCTAAGGGGATTAGAAGGGACTATAGTACTCCAAGGACCCCACAACAAAATGGGGTTGCTGAAAGGCAAAATAGAACCCTCATTGAGGCAGCAAGATCAATGCTTGCAGACTCCAAATTACCCACTACGTTTTGGACTGAAGCAGTAAGTACTGCTTGCTATGTCTTGAACAGGGTATCCATCACTAGACAACATGTCAAGACACCTTATGAACTTCTCACTGGGAAAGTTCCAGACATACATTACCTTAAGCCTTTTGGATGCAAAGTGACCATTTTAAATACTGCTGATGTACTGGGTAAGTTTGATGGGAAAGCTGATGAGGGATATATTGTGGGATATTCAGCTCATAGCAAGGTCTATATGGTTTATAATCTGAATGCCAAAAGGATAGAAGAGACCCTTAACCTAAGATTTCTTGAAGATCAGCCTAATACTCAGGGACAAGGCCATTCTTGGTATTTTGACCTAGACTATTTGACTGATTATTTGGGTTATTCTAGACATGCTTCTAATCCTCATGCAGGTACCAAAGATCCAAATTCTAATCCTACAGGTTCCATGGATGATGACTCAGAATGTGAATCTGAGCCAGATGAACATACCATTGTTGTACCATCTTTTCCACCTAACCATTTTGTAGGTAATCATTTTGCTGCTGAACAAGATAATGAGTCACATTATGCAGAGGATCTTGCAAGACTGAATAAGCAAGAACATGCTGCTACAAAGGAAGCTCAGAAACTCAATGACAAGGTTACACAAGAGGTTGAAGCAATCCTACATCAATCAGCACAAGTAGTCAGTGGAAACCAGGAAGCTGCTGACAATTCTACTGAAGGCACACCTTTTCCCACTGACAAGTTCAAAGCTGCTGATACTAATGATGCCAACCCTCCCATTTCTACTGAAGCATCTACAGACTTGGAGAAGCCCTTTACAAGATTTCCAAGTCCTTCTGATCTTGGGAATTATCAGTCAAATCCTGGCCTATTTCACTCAGCTTCTTATGATACTGAGTTTGGGCCTACAGTCAACAACCTTGATGCCACAATTGATGTTAACCCTACAACAACAAAAAGGATTCATAATGCTCATCCCTTATCAGAGATTATTGGAGATCCTAAAGCACCTGTTAGAACAAGAAGCACTGTAAAGAATACTAAATATGGTGAAGCTGCTTTCATTTCTTATGTCTACAATCAAAAGAGGGACAATCACACAGACTTCAAACACTGTCTGTTTGTATGCTTTCTTTCTCAGATTGAGCCAACCAGTGTTCCTCAAGCACTGGCTGATTCAAGCTGGCTTGAAGCAATGCAAGAAGAGATGCTGCAATTTAAGAATCAGCAGGTTTGGATTTTGGTTCCTCTTCCTGATGGTAAATATGCCATTGGGACAAAATGGATTTTGAAGAATAAAAGAGATGCAAGGGGGATTGTGGTGAAGAACAAAGCTAGATTAGTGGCTCAAGGGTTTAGACAAGAGGAAGGCATTGACTATGATGAAGTCTTTGCACCTGTGGCCCGAGTTGAAGCAATTAGGATATTTTTGGCCTATGCCTATTATAGGGGCTTTATGGTTTATCAGATGGATGTTAAAGGTGCTTTCTTATATGGTGAGATTGAAGAGGAGGTTTATGTGACTCAACCCAAGGGATTTGAAGACCCTGATCATCCTGAGTATGTGTACAAGGTTGTCAAAGCTCTCTATGGACTTCATCAAGCTCCCAGAGCTTGGTATGCTAGACTTTCTACATTTTTGCTGAAGCATGGCTACAGAAGAGGTGCCATTGACAAGACTCTATTCCTCAAGAAAGATTCTAGGGATATTATTCTTGTGCAGGTGTATGTGGATGATATTATCTTTGGTTCCACCAAAGAAGCATGGTGTAGAGAGTTTGAGGATCTGATGAAGGGAGAATTTCAAATGAGTGCCATGGGAGAACTCACTTTCTTTTTGGGTTTACAGGTTCAGCAGAAACCTGATGGTATTTTCATTCATCAGGAGAAGTATGTAAAAGATATGTTGTCAAAGTTTGATATGGAGAATTTCAGGACGGCTACTACTCCCTATGAGGCTCCCAAACCAAAGAACAATATTGATCCTGATTTCCCTGTGAATGTTCATTTATACAGGTCAATGATTGGTTCTTTGATGTATTTGACTGCCTCTAGACCTGATATTACATTTGCTGTGAGTGCATGTTCAAGGCACCAAGTCACTCCACTTACGTCTCACTTGAATGCTGTCAAAAATATTTTTAAGTACCTAAGAGGCCAACCCAAATTAGGTCTTTGGTATCCCAAAGAGTCTCCATTTCAGCTAGCAACTTATAGTGATAGTGACTATGCTGGTGCCAATATGGATAGAAGATCCACAACTGGAGGTTGCCAATTCCTTGGAAGGAGACTGATTTCTTGGCAATGCAAGAAACAGACCATTGTTGCTACCTCTACTACTGAAGCAGAATATGTTGCTGCTGCCAATTGTTGTGGACAGGTTCTATGGATTCAGAATCAATTGCTGGATTATGGGTATAACTTTATGAATACTACCATTTTCATTGACAATCAAAGTACAATTTGCATTGTTAAAAATCCAGTTTTTCATAATAGAACCAAACATATTGAAATCAAGCACCACTTTATCAAGGATGCTTATGAGAAACATTTAATTAAAGTGGTAAAAATTCACACAAATGAGAATGTGGCATATTTGTTAACCAAAGCATTTGATGGACCAAGGTTTCAATATTTGGTGGTCCATATTGGAATGCTTAACCCTTAACTGCAAAGTATAAGTGGAGGCATACGCCTCAGGGGAGGCATATGGCTCAGGGGAGGATTGTGAGTGTAAACTTTGTAGATTTGTATAATTTGTATAATTTTTGAGTTTTAACACTAACCCACTAATATTTTTGCAAGTTGTTTGGTGTATTCGCATGTTTTATGTCTGTTTTGCAGATGTTCTGAGATTGTAAGTTGTATGTTAAAGTCACCAAGAGCTGTATTCAAGGGAATGTGGTCAAGTTTGCTGAACATGGTTTCTTCTGATTAGTTGATTATGCTGAAGGTCTTACAAAGTTGATTAATAAAGAAGATCTTTTCATTCATTCAAAGAAACAAGTTACAACTTACATTCAAAGTTCCAACTGGATTACAAAGACTATTCCTAAACATTTGCCTAATTGAGTACTACTAGCTTCTATCACTTATTACAAAATACTTGAGGCTATGACAAGTACAATGATGAAGCTGAAGATGAAAATGGAAAAAGAAGAGAAGGAAGACTGTGAAGATGCTCAAGTACCAAAGTCAAGAAAATACTCAAGAACTTTGGTCCATGGCAACATTCCTCAATCATCTACTTTAGCTTCTCCTTTCCCTTACGTACAATCTATGCCTTCTTGCTCTGTCTGATGTGCTCTTGTGTAGAAAGAGCAGGTCATGGAGCAGGAAGATCCAACACCTCATTTTGTGATGTTGGAAGAGATGGATCTCTCTTACTTGACCTTGGTTGGGATCTCTCTGGTGTGAAAGGAGGAAGAAAGGTTGGATCTTCATTTTCCTCCTCTGAAGAGTCTTCATCAGAGGTACAGATGAATGGCGAGACAAGTTCTCTCTCAGCAGGAATGGGTACATGGCTTGGTTCACCCTTCTTATGTGCATTCCATTGTCTTTCATGTGCATCCCATCGTCTCTCCATTTCTCTTTCATAGTCAGAATCATCAAGCTCCCAAGGATATGGTGGTAAATCTTCTTCTGATGATGAAGAAGAGGAATTTTGATATGAAGTTTCTGGTTTTGATGACATGATTTTGGTGATGAATTGAGTTTAATTGGGAAATTAGGTTTGAGAGATGATTTGGGGTAAATTGATGACTGAGATGTGTTATTTGGGGGTGATTAAATAAGCCAAGTTTAGGCGTTATGATAATTAATGCGAGTTGGGTGGCACAGTAAAATCAAGATATTCACCGAAGATATTTTTACATTTGCTTGGTTTTTGCTGATGTTGACCATTCCTCAGCAGATTTGACTTTCATTTCTGCTGAAGGGTAATTTTGGAATTGGAAGTTTTTGAATTACACGTCAGACTCGGTCAATAATTAGTTCCGATAATTTTGACCACGATTGGGGAACTTCCAAATATAACCCACTTTTCATATCTCTTCCTAAACAAAATTATTCACTTATCACTCCACTTAAACCCATTATTCTCTGTGTAATTCATAACCGTCTCACGCAAGTTTATTCCAATGGCACAACTTGAATTGAAAGGAGATCATAACAAGTATGCTATTCTGAAAAAGGCTAAGGGACATGAAGAATTTGATTTAATGGTGGAGTTTTTACAAAGGTCAAAGATTCATTATGCTTTGACACATAGTCCCAATTTGATTTGTGAATCAATGGTGAAGCAATTTTGGGCATCTGCTGCAAAGAGATCTGACACAGAGATTGTTGCTGAAATTGATGGTGTAGAGTATGTGGTGACAGAAGGTTTGATTAGGACAAAGCTTTAGTTGGATGATGAGAATGGTGTGTATCATTCCAACACTGCAGAGATTCTTGCTAGGCTAAGGGAAGCTGGATATCAAAGTACTGATACATCTAAGTGGCACAAGAATCAATTTTGTCCTAAGTGGAGGTATTTGGTGCATTTGCTGCTCCAATGTATTAGCAACAAGTGTGGTGGATGGAACCAATTCTCTCTACAATTGGGTTGTGGTATTGTTTGTCTTTCTAAGGGTCTAACTTATAATTTTTCTAAGTTTATCTTTGAAAATATGCTAGAAAACATTGATAAACAACAGCATAAGTTTTTAATGTACCCTAGGTTCTTACAAATTATTTTAGATATAACCACTGAAGATAAAACCCATGTGCCTATTAAAAGTCTTGGTTCTAAGTTGTTTGCCTCAATGAAAACAAATTATAATAGGGAACATCGCCCTTTGTTAGATGCTATGTTGCCACCTAGCAATGATAATCTAGTTGAGGGTGATGATGCTGGTAATGTGCCTTCTCAAAATGCTGCTGATGATGGTAATCCATCATCTTCTGGTGTTGCTGCTGATGGTAATCCTTCAGTGGTAATTGAAGAAGAGCCAGCTACAACTGCTGAACCATTACCTATTTCTACTGACTTACCACCACCTACCCCTGTACATATGTCACCTAGTCTTACCATTTCACCATCTCAGGATGCTCCAGTTGAGCAAACTCATGAGTTTAAAGATACATTTCAGCCTCTTGAGCCTGAGTTCACTAGATTACCTACACCCAGCCCTATGAGAGAGCCAATTGATGAAGGCTTTCCTAATGTTGTACATGAGTCTGTTTCTCCTGCTGGGTTCAATGATGCTCCTCTTACTACTGAGCAATCAGGTGGTAGAGCAGAGGACCCTATTACTCTTACTTCTATATATGATTCACTTTGCAGTTACATGAAAAGGACTGATGATCTCCAAAAGGAACTTGCTAATACCAAGTCTACTCTTGGTAATGAAATTGAAAGGCTGAAAAGGAAGGTTCAAGATTTGGAGGCACAGTTGAATCAGCAGAAGCAAAGTAAGGGTGGATTGGATACTACTGAAGTTCCTCAGGAGGCAAATTTGGATTCTCTTGAGATTCTAGCTGAAGTTGCTAGACAGTCTCATGTTGTTCCTCCTAAAGCTGCAGAAGTACCTTCATCTAAGCCACCAATTCAATTCAGCAGAAGAAGAAGTAGAAGACAATATTTGGCAAAGAAAGCTGCTGAATCTTCCAAAATGTCTAGTGGTGATGATGATGTACTAATGGCTGAAGTTACTGATCTTCTTCAGGAGAAACAATCACCAAGTATTATTGCTGCTGACATTTCTGCTGATAAAGCTCATGCATCAGGAGATACATTCTTTGTAGCAGGAAAAGAGTATTTGAATTCCCCTGTTCATAATCAGCAAGTTTCTCCTGATGACATCACTGAAATCCTCAAGCCTCAAGGATCTACTGATAGAGATGTTCAAGAATTAAATGATGATCCTATGGAAGATTTGGAAGTTCCTCATGATGATGTTGCTGAAGGAACTGAGGTGGCTGAGGATGAACTTGTTACAGCTGAAGACAGAGCTGCACAAGAAAAACTCTTCAAAGAATGGGAAGATTATAAGGAGAGTTCTAATATGGCTAAGGCACAGCAAGCCAAGTTTGATGCAGCATATCAGTCTGCCACCCAAAGATATGTTTCTACTTTGCCTATTGAAAGACAAAGAGAATTGGATGCTGCTGTTCAAGAGTTTGATGAGTCAGATTGGCAGCATATTGGACAACAAGTGCTTGCTACTCCTGATTTAGCTACAGACATTCTTGTAAAAGGGTGGAGAAGCAGGACTGGGCTTCTGAAATTGTGAAAGTTATGAAGTTGAGGAAGAAAGTAGCAGATGAGTTAAAAGCCAAAGCTAAAAGAGATAAACCTATGACTCAAGCACAGCAGAGGGATTATATGAGAACATATGTGAAAAGTCAAAGCAGTTCATTATATAATACTGCTTGGACTAAGAAACAAGTGTGGGCACTTCCATTTGACAAATTGGTTCAGATGTATAACAGGATCAAGGCTAGAAATGATAAAGCTGGAATGGGTGCTTATAAGAATATTCCTAATGTGGATATTCCTGTTGCTGCTGAAAAGGTATCTTTACCTGATACTTCTACTGATGTACCACATGTTGCTGTTTCATCTTATGTGGATAAAGGTAAAGCTCCAGTTATAGCAGAAGATCCTCCATCTAGAAAGAGAACCAGGAGACAAATGGAGGAGGATGCTAAAAGGTTAGATGAGAAACAAAAAGCTTAACTTGCAAGATTTCATGAGCTTAAGGTAAGAGAAGCTGAACTTCAAGCTACTAGAGCCAAACAGATGAGGAAGGCTATGGATGAACAATATGCATCTGCTGCACTTCAATCTTCTCAGGATTCTACTGATGAACAATTGAATAATCCATCAGTGGAAACTGATGCTGCAGAAGGTGAATCTGCTGAAGCTGAAGTTCCTGATGCATCTTCTCTACCTAATGCTGCTATTTATGTTCCTGGGAGAAGAGCAAAGAGAATGGCTAGAGTCAGAACTTCACATTCCACACAAAGCTTAATAAATGTGAATGTTTCTGATGCTTCACTAGACGAATACCCGTGCATAGCAACGGTTCCTAGCGGCAGATAATTAACGATTTATGATATTGTGGTGAGTGTTTTGTGTAGCGTTCAAAATAGAACGTGAACATATCATAATTTAATTGCAAACGGTTGTACTACACGATAACTAAAGTCTAAGAAAAATTCTTAACATCTATCAAACAACATATAAAAACATTTATAGTTGCGATATTGTGATAAGTGTTTCGTGTAATGTTTAACATGAACATGAAAATATCAAAATAAACTAAAACAATAATAAAAAAAAAAGTTGTAACATATTGTCTAATCATAGCTTAATCATGGTACTTTTATAGTTTGAATGAGTGGTTCGCCCGCGCGTTGCTTACATAGGCCTAACATCATATTCAAGGTTGTAAGGTCCTTGTAGAATTAACGTGCACACTTCTCTATTCTCGTTCTCTCTTTTACATTTGCATAGACTATTGCATTGGTTCACTTTTGTTTTTGTTGGGTTTTATATTAGTCGATGTCTCTCATGCGCATAGTCGTTGTCAAGTCTATCTAGAGTCTAGACATGGGTAAAAGAAAATTTATACATTTTTCAAAAACTATTGTGCGGCTCAATAAAGTTTCAATTTCAAAAAGTTGAATTTTTTTAAAAGTTCTACTTTCAAAAGTGTAATTCAAAAAAGGTACCCTCATTTACCCATGAACATTTTTATTAACAAAATTTACCACAAAATTACACAACTTACATAGTATAATTTACTAACAAAATTACTACCAAATTAAATCTAATATACAATAAATTCTCAAAAAAGTTGTAACAAACTTTAGCAAAATTTATAAACACAAAATAAAATTCAGCTAGAACATATGCAACCCTTCAAATAACCCCAAATAACCCGACCTGACAACAAACCGAACTCGACAACCCGCCTCTTAATCAGGCCGGGTTGAGGGTCACTTTTTAAAATTCAAAACCCGACTCAACCCGACCCGATAAACCCTACAATCCGACCCGATAACAACCCCAATTGTACTATGACATGAGGTGATTTGATAAAGAAATTGAGCTACGGAGTACTTTATCTCTTTTTACCTTTGACTACATTCAAATCTAAATCGGTTGATTTTCTTTTCAAAATAAATTTTCATCTATTCAATAAAAACTTAAACCAAAAAAACTTTTAATGGAGTATTTTTAACATTGTTCCAAAGATTTCTACTTTATACATGTTCGCCACAAAAATTACAACAATGAGTGACTATTTCAAATTTCAATCAAGTCTTGAACCCATGAGTAAGTGATTTTATTTGAGACCATTTTTTTTTTTTTTTTTTTTTTTTTTTTTTTTTTTGTGTTATTTCCACATGCCAACTCAAACTTCTCATTCATTTGGTCAAGTCACAAGACACTTCTACGAGTCCACATGCCTCGAGTCCATCAAAAGTGACACTTTCACAAGTCTACGTGTCTCGAGCCCATCAAAAGTCACAATTTTTTAAAGATATGTTAGGTCCATAACCCAAGCCACACTTTATCAGAAATTCTAAATTTTCTCTTTTGAATATTTTTATAAAATTTCAAACTTTAAAATTTTGAAAACCTTCAAACTTTAAAAAAAAAATGTATTCAACTTTTAAATTAAAAAAAAAAGTAAGTTAACAATCTACATAGCAAATTTACCAACTATATAACTTAAAACAAAATTTAAGTATACACCTACAATTTACACAACAGATTAAAATAAATTAATAAATTGTTTTTATCTTGCAAAATGTACTAAGACATAAACTGATTAGATCGGCGTCAAGACTATTCCCTAATTTTTTATACCAAGTTTGCACCAATCTTTATACGACTATTACATACTTATACGTATGTTACAAATTAAAACAAATTTCTTTAAATTACTAACAAACTACTAACCAGATTTTAAAAGAAAAACCAACAGATTATAATAAAATTTACTAACAAATTAAAACAAAGTTACAACAATATTAGATATACTCAGATCGCAAGGGGCTAAGTATACTCAAAAACATATATCACTTCACTTCAATCATCAATCACAAGGCTAAGTATACTTAGATATGTGAAAGCCCAACAATACTACACATTAGTTTCATCAAAGTAGTTTTAAAAAAAAATAAGAACACAAAAAATCTTAGAACCACCGAACATATCAAAACCAACATAACATACTCAAAAATTCGAGATAGATCTGTGACCCCGATTCATTTCCTTAGATCCGGTTAAAACAACAAAAAAACACCGAAAACTACTAATCAAACCAAAATAATCCAAAGACACCAAACCCACAGAGAGATGGTATCACCAGAGGGTGGCGTGGCGTGTGAGTTGATTACAAATCTCAAAGCATCTAAAACCACCAAACCCACCGCGAGGGTGGCTATGAAAAACCGAAACTGACAACAACATCCAATAACCAAGCCCGGACTACCTGAAACCACCTAAACCATCGAAAGATGGTGGCAATTTCGGCAGATGGTGGCGGTCGTTAGGTTATGTTGGCAGCGGAGGCTGTTGATTTTTAGTGAGAGAGAGATTTGTGTTTTAGGTAAGATAATAAAAGTGGAGAGAGAAGTAAAATAGAAAATATGTGTGTATAACTGTGTGAGTGTTTGTTTTTTATATATAAATTAGTATTTTTATTAAAGATAGTCAAGGGCAATTTCGGTATTATTGAAAGTTCAGTTTTCACATCTTGACTTGTTGACCAAATCTCCATTATAAGTAGTATAGATTTATAAGAGAAGGATCCCCTGATGATTGGCCTGATGCAACTAGAGATGTTTTGGTTCACTGGGAGTTAACTGAGAATGGTCAATTTAATACCATTTAAAGATTGGATAAAACTTCTATATCCTTTACATTTCTTCAAGAGATTCTACATCTTGTGGATCATCAGGATTTGGTCACTCTATATGATTTGGTTCTCAAATTTTATGCAAATCATACTCCTACAGGGTCTGGATTGTATTTATTGGGTGATCTAAGAGTGTTATTTGATTCTTCTACTCCCACTGGTGCTAGTTATGACATATGGAAAAACAATCAGAGATGGAAAGTTTAGAGTTGGAAATTTTATCCTATGCCTTATGTACATGTGTTGGAAACTACAACTGGTCTAAGGCTTATTATGGATATTGGCAAAAGATATCCTCTGAAAGTTTCTCTGATGGAGAAAATGCTACAACAAAAGTTGGAGATTCCTCCTGATCCAGTTGGGAATGCAAGGTTGTTTGTTGAATCTTTGGTGAAAGTCTTCAAACAAAGGATTAAGACTTCTAGAGCAGCTTCTGTTTAATGGTATAATGTTGTATATTTGTTTTATTATTTCTGATTATAAAAAAAATAATAAAATAAAAAAAATAATAACATTTTTGTTGTATAGTATTGTGTTTATGTTATGCAGGTTTGGTGTTCATCACACTATTCTTTGGTCATCAACTTACCTGATGTTGACTATTCCATCAAAAAGTTGGCTAGTCCAAAGGGTACAGCTTTGGTAAAGACACATCAAATCTGTTGATAGCTGTAATGGTTTGCTCAAAACAATAGGGTTTTCAACTCACCCATGCTCTATTGCTGAGTAGTTGAAATGGTTGTCAATTGACCATGGATTTTTCCTTTCTGGATTCCAAATAATTGGCTAGCCCACATGTATATGGCTTGTGGTAAAGGCAGTGGAAAATCATATTTGGTAATCAGTTAACCAAGATGATTTTTCATCAAAATAATTGGCTAGTCCTGAGCAAACGGCTACAGGTAAAGACATATCAAATACGTTTATAGTTGATGATTTGCTAAAAATCATGTGGTTATCAGTGTACCTTAGAACACTTGGCTACTCCAGTAGTAATAGCTATTGGTAGAGAGACATCAAATCCATTATTTTCAATGATTCACCTCTCACAGGAGTTAACACACCTGGAAGTGATGAGAATAGTATGAAACTAATTTGTTTTGATGTACATTTAGTCATTCGTTGCTGCAAAGAATGGAACTTTCAAGTCTTTGCTGATCATAGAGATCTTGCTGATGATGATTCTTTGCTGGTGCTGCATTATTACAATCCTCTTGGTATATAACTTCAAAGATCTATCAAGAATCTTGAACTTAACCATGTCAAATTCAAGATTAGGGGAGGATTGTTGGGAATCCTGCTAAGTAAGAATTCTGCTGATGGTTACTGCTGAAGGTTACTGCTGAAGAGCTGGTTCCTGCTGAAGCAGTGTATCTGCTGAAGTCTAGTTTCAGCATTATTAGTTTCTGCGGATATAGTATTTCCGTATTTTATGTATTATAGTTTGGATATGCATGAGTTTATTTAGGAAGTGATAATGCATATCTTTTAGAAGTTTTAGAATATACGTTTCTTGGGAAACGGTTTAGGGTTCCTTGTGTATAAAAGGAACACACGATTATGTATTGAGTTACGTTTTAGAAAACACTTCTCATTGTTATTAAAAGATCCATAGAGGATCAAAAGTTCTTAGTATTAAACTTGTGTTTGTTTCCGCTTTAAAATACAAGTTACAGAGATTGTCTATTAGTGTGTTATTGATTACATTAACATATCTAACGATTCTAGAGTGCTCAAGAGATCTATCAAGGTCTCATAGTTCAACAATGCCTGTCAATTTCATGTAGCCAAATCACGCTTTGAAATAGAACTTATCAGCAAAACCAAATAATTGGTATATCTAAATGTACAAATAATCCTGTGTGATAGCATCCTGTTGATGACAGCAAAGAGACTCACTTATTCACAAACCAATAAACAACTTACACATCCATTTAAGCATAAAATTAGTCACATATTTAAGCCTCTCAATCATTTTCAATTCATTTTCTCAAATGTTACATGAAGCATGGTCCTTAATTTTAGATTTTTAGTTTCGGGGTGCTTGAGATTACATTATAGTATACGAAATACCATATCCACAAACATAAGAGTTTACATTATGCTCGTATATCCACTGAGTCAGACCCTGCTGATAAAAGATAAAATAGGATATATAATATATCGTTTTTTGACCAGGACCGATTAGTCATCCTGTCGAAAAATCCATCTTTGTTACATCAACTTATTTCGGGTTAAGTGTACTCTTCATCAATTCTGAGTTACTTTTAACTCAATAAACTAAATTATAAAGCATTATATCCAAAAGTGACAAAATTTATCCTGGTATGCGGTTGCTTCGCTACATGTAACTACATGTGCTGCTTGACAAGTTTAGTTGCTGGTCAAGATTTTTTTTATACCACTTTAAATAGATAACATAGAAAAATATGTTTGTTCAGATTAAAATAGACCACATGTTTGTTTTGTTGCACATTTTTAATTCCAGATCCAACCTTACAACAATAAAACAAATGTTACTCATAACTACTGAACAACAAAGACGGCAAGTTAGACTTGAAATTTTCATTTTTTAGTCAACTTAACTTACCTCCATGAACCTTCACATATCCTTCCTCACTCAGAATACTAATGCTTATAACCATCAATCCTCATACATTGTTTCGTATTAAATTCGAGCATTTCTCTATTTGACATACACTTATCAATATGGACGTCGCCCCAGCAATGGATTTTGACTTCAAATCTTTATCATATGGCTACACTAGTGCCCCGTCGAGCCCCAAACAGCTCACTGAGTTGTACTGTGGGTTCGACGAGTTATTGATTGATGTAGGTGCTACCTGCATACGTTCTCTTGCCACGGTCCCTTTTGCATGGGAGGAAAAGCCTGGTGTCCCTAAGACACCCAAAAAGTTATCGGAAGATGAGTTTTCTTTTGATGTAAGTTGCCATTTTGGTAGCGATTCGGTCCCGGCTGATGATTTATTCCATGGAGGTGTGATCAAGACCGTGGATTCACCAAGAAAAGTAGAGAGAGAAAGAGGTAGAGATAGAGGGTTTTCTTCTTCTGCTTCTCGATTACCTTCGTCGAGAAGCAGAAGAACACGATCTTTGTCACCGCTTGGAGCCTCAATTCAACGTCGAGAGCAAATGGTGACGCCATCTTCTCCAACTCCAACAGAAAACGGCTCGAAAAAATGGAATTTTATGGATTTGTTCTTGTTTAGAAGTGCTTCAGATGGACGAGCAATGGATAGAGATCCTTTGAAGAAATATTCAGCTAATTTCAGGAAACATGATCAAGATGTTAGGAGCTCTGGATCAATGTCGAAGAGAAGAGGACGTGTGTCGGCTCATGAGCACCATTACACGGTTAACAAAGCTGTTTCGAATGACTTGAAGAAGAAAACATACTTGCCATACAAGCAAGGTATTTTGGGAAGATTCTCGTTCAATCCATAAGGAGATTTGCAGGACATTAAGATATCTGCAATCTATTTGTTGCATGTAAATATATTTTTTGGTTGTTTGAACGTACCCATGTTGTCCGAGGTGTTACACCTACGAGATAGAACAAATACTATCAAGTTACTCGTAAATGATTGATAGTTGTTGTAGAAATCAATTTCTCTTATTAGTTAAGAGTCGTTCTTTTGTTAATTACTACTAAATAAGACGTGGTTGTAAGAGCACAAGGTGTAGATGGGGAGGCTTGCCTCCCCATTCGGGTCCCACCCCTGCGACATCACCAAACACCTCAACTTCAACTAATCACAATAAGCTCCCCTCATCAAACAACAAACCTCAACTTCCCCATTAGGGTCCCGCCTCTTACACATTTATTTTTTTATTCATTTTATTAAATAAATTAAATTCATTTCACTAATTACCAAATAACATAAAATTTATTCATTAGATAATACAAATAATACAAATAACATTTTTATTTAAAAAAAAAAAAAAAAAAAAAAAAAAAAAAACTAACTGAAACGCACAAACACAAATAGAAACCAAAGTAGCCCAAATTTATATGTCCTACCCACTTAATAAGTAGCCCACTTCAACCTAAAAAAAAAAAAAAAAAAAATGTCTTCTTCTTCACTCATACACACACTCATATTACACACACAAAAACACAAACACAAATACAAACACAATTACACAAAATAGATCTAAAAAAAATGAAAAAGAAAGAAACCTGACAAGAAGTACAACCACAAGCCTCGTCGTGGCCACGGGGAGATGCCCAACGAAGAGGAACGGCGAAGGGCAATTGGTGTAGCGGCGAGCAACGGCTCGCCGTTGAGCTTGCCAAGTCAGACGGCGAAGCCAAATGACGAGATTACACCTTGTGCTCTAAGTCAGCCCATGTAAAATATTAGATTGTATTTGTACTATATAGATGAGTTGAGTTTAGTAATTTCCACCAGCTTCGTATTTCACTTATCTTTTTATCCGAACAAAAAAAATATTACTAGTGTTTTCTATTTAGGAATGACAAAATATCCGATTAATGAACATACACCCGATCCGATCCATTATTAGCAGATATAAAAATGAATATCTATGTTTAGTAGATCACTAGCAGGGTACCCGTGCGATGCAGCGGCGGGTACCCTGTAATAAAATTTGCGGCGACGATATCTCGAATTATTGTTTCGGGTTGCTAGATCACATATTTTTGTTTTGAAAGCTTAATATTTTAGAAGCTTAATTATATTTTATATTGTGGTTAAAAAGTTATATTTTTTATAAAGGGGTGTGTTTTAATAGTGTCACTACCACAAAAAAGAACATAAACATCCCCTAATAGAAACCGGTTATATAATAACCAGTTCCTATTGTAAAAAATATAGGGTAAGGAAAGTGTAAAAAACCGGTTGTCATAGAATAACCACTCTTTTTAATATAAAAATTAAAAAAAACTGGTTCTACGAAAAAGACTGGTGTTAGTATATTGGTAAAGACACCGGTTTCTTTTAAGAAACCGGTTTGTATTATATTCAACTTATAGACACCGGTTGTTTACTATAAAACCGGTGTTAGTGATCTTATGCATTTTTAAATCTGCCAAACGGATGCATGTCTTAATTTTCGGAAATTTCAAACTATTTATTCTTTAAAAAGATTGAGATCACCATAAAACCTTAAACACACCATAAATGCTTCAAAAAATAGCTAGAGAAATCCAAGATTTTAAAATATTTATCTATATTGTAAGGAAGGTAACAATACATCACTAATATCCATTGTCTTTTATATTTTTGATCAAAAGCTAGTATATATTGTTATCATTAGTGTTGTACCTGAATATATAAGATTAGGTGTGTTTATATATTCATATTTTTTTTACATAATTGAATGTATTTGAATGGCTTTGATAATTTATGTTCCTTTTATAATATCTATATACAGGCACGTTAAAAGACTTTGCTTTGTATCTATCATACGAGATACATTGGTAGCTAAACCCATATTCATCCATTGAAGGTATTTCGTTTAAAAATTTGAGTTAACTAATTTTTTTGCAACACTTATGCATTTAGTATGTTTTAATGTTGAACGAGGTCGGCTACCGCACACCGCGTTGCAACGGGGCACCGGTTATGCATTCAAATGGGTTACAGTCTTTCATACCTTACTGTTTAGCTTTATATCCCTATTAATTTTATAAGCTAAAAAGCATAAGCACACTTAACTAAGACAGCCCAAACAACACATAAACTGTAGATGTGCCAAACATCGAAGGTAAACGATTTAGGGTACTTACAACAGTCCGTTAACCTTTGGCATCATAACCACAATTACAAACCCTTAGTAACCTATCATGCCAAAACTTCATACACAAATCCAAACTCAATAAAAAATTCAGCAAAATGATCCCTTATTCCAACTTTTATATCGTTATGCAAATATTTAATATCACTAATTGACAATAAAAGACATGAAAAGTAAAAATTTGTAGCTAGATAAAAAAAGATTCACTGATATTACAACTTACTTTCTATTGATACATTCTTGCAAACAACACATTTCAGCAAACGTAGCATTGTTGCAGTAGTATAACTACCTGCACTTTCGCAATGTCGAAAACGGCTCTCTGCACATCTTCAACTTTCACTTCACAACTGCAATCTTCAACTTCCGTTTCCAATCTCAACAACTCAGCTACTCCGCAAAACCAGTTCCCGCTCTTTTGGAGTAGTTTTCATTTAATCATCCAAATACGCAAACTTGTGTCAAGTACTACCTTAATCTGAATAAGCAATGTCTGAATCTGTTCATCAAGCAGAAACAAGTTGTACTTAATGTTTTTAGCTAAATAGACGGAATCTCAAAACTAACATAACAGTAAACACACGTACATGTGATTCTTGTAAGAGCTCTATACATTAGTGGCAAGTGCATCCGTAATCAAGGTTGTTACATAAAGTTAATTGAGTTACCGTAATCAAGAAAAAGGGTGCCATTCTATGTTATCTCAAGTCTCAAAATCTTTTATCTGTACATTTTCTTTGTCCAGCAAACCCTCTTTTCTTTTAATAAACTTAAACTAATGGCTTGTAGAACAGAAGGAAGCTAGGAACAACGATAACAAGTTCATTTAGTTCATGTAGTATATTACTGAATCTGTAACAGTAAGTTTTCTCATACAAATCAACTAATCAAGGGGGTCCAATCCAAACATGTTGCTGTGAAATACTTACCCAAAAACCCAAGCGAAGTTCTTTTGAGGTTGTGAATTTTGAGGGATTCATGAAGGCCCCAAACAACATGTGCCCTCCCGGAGACTGTCTTGGTTCTATTCTCTCATCTGTAAGAAACAATGGTGCATTGAGCTGTGCTTATAATTGAATAACCATATATTTGATAAGAAAGCATAAAATTGCTGCTGTTGTATATATAAGTATCAATTAGTATCTACTATCTTAGTTCTATTCTCTCATCTGCAACTGCCAGTAGCACTTCTAGAGTACTTAAATGGACAAACCCACTTCACACTGAGCCAAGAAAGAATGGTAGTGAATCACTGGGATGATTCTCTATCTTCCAAACAGCCAACAAAAGATTCAGACCATTTAGGCCCTTCATTTCTTCCAATAAGATCTACATCATGGTAACACTACCTAATCCAGGGTCAGAAAAATATTGCCTTTGTAAAGTGGAAGTTTTCAGACACAAAAAGGTAGCAGGGTTACATATACATGTGAAAAATTCTCACGACCATGTGAGAGTATACGTCATGAAATCCTTCACATAACAATAGCTGTCGCTTTTCTTTTATATATAATTTTATATTAGCCGTTGAAAAAAAAAGGGTTTCCTTGGCTTAACTTGGTCTCATGATATCAGACTTTCATATGAAAGGATTTATCAAGAAAAAGCTCATTACATGCTAAACCTACAGGAATCGTTCATCAGCCTTCCTATTAAAAAACTTATGCCCAATGGTTTAGTTCAGCAAACAAGCTAAACACCTAATAACGGGTATTTAGGCCCTATAAAAGTGACGCAAAGCCACCCAACATCACAATAGAGCTCGAACTAGCGTTGCATTTCAAAAGCTAAGCTATATCACTTGATGATTGAAAACTTAATGTTTAGCAGCATTAATTAGCGTTGCATTTTGAACGCTAAGCTATTTAATCCTGGAAAAAATTTGTCTCCTGTAATTTCCCATATAATTCTATCTTCTCATCAACGACAGATAATGTTTAGCAGCATAATACCAATTCAACCCTGAAACGAGAAAATATTGAGAGATTCATGAAGGCCACATACCATGATAAGTGATGAAATGTTTTTCCTGGTCCTACACTAAGGACGATGTTACGCCCCATAATTAGTAGCACCCCTGATCCTAATGGAAGTAATATCAAACATGATTTCAAAAGAGATAATAGTAGAAAACAAACAGTTGGTGATACCTTAATGCTGGATGGTCGTTTATAACGTGTGCGCCTGGTACGTTGGCTGTTGCCCTAAGAAAATGAATCAAACGCTGACCATGTGTGAGGAAATGATTGACTGATAGCGTGGGCACCAGAAGAATCTGACACATTAGTTCTATCACCAAATTCTACCCGCACAGTAGTGCCCTAAGCGAAAGAAGAAGCTCATAATAATTAGAATGGTTTACAATTAACCCATATCTAAGTTTAGGATATCCATCATGTACCAATGGAAGTACATGTAATGAGCACATTCAAAATTATATGACATAAGCTTAAACCAAGTATACATCGTTGGAGAGGGTACTTTACCATATCTCGCAATATGCATTGCTATATGTATGGCAAAAGCACAATCATAAACACACATTTTCTGAAGTATATAAATAACTAATGGGTTAAATATACTAAGGGTTGATCGAATACGGGTCAAACAAAAAGTCTGCATCTTGGCAAATCCTTTAGAAGAAAGAAAAAAATAGCTAAGTTGTTCTTGTTGGTTTCACAGAGCCTTCATAATAGAATTCCAGGCATATAACAGTATTAAAGAGTAGTTGTCTTGAAAAAAACAGCCTTTTAAACACAATCTTTTGTTCATTTGTAACACACAAATGGAAAACAAATAAAAGAGAAATGCTCATTATTTACATGATCCTAGTTGTATCTAACTACTCAATCATACACTGAAATCAAAACATTCATAGAAAAACAAGCATAGGTTTGTCTCATATGTTGCAATTTATATAAAGTCAACCCATACATATATCAAACTAGCAACTAAATTATACCTCCAAATCGCCTCCAGCAACCGTTTCCCATATCTCCTTCACTTCGGCATCCTCACCAGACCGTCTTTTCCCACTCCCCTTACTTTTCAACCTGCTCTTCTCACTCATCCCTCTCCCTCTCCCCACCCCTATCTGTAAATCCTGCTCAACCTAAAAGGTGACACACATTATAAACACATATACAGTATCTCAAACAACGAAAGCACGACAATTTACAGTAATTGAGTATGCATCGATAATAACAATTCATCAATAGTATTTACATTTATCAGCCACTAACTAACATCCAATACACACCAAAGAACAGCGTAAACTATCAACATTCAGTTATCCTAAATTAAAAAAAAAAAAAAAAAAAAAGTAAATAAATAAAATAAAATTCAACAAACTGCCTGAACATATTAACCAATAACAGAGAGATGAGCATCATAAACAACTATACTTTATTTTGTTTATCAACCAAAACTCAACAGTTGAACCTAATCTAAGAGTCCTTTGCACTATCAAAGGCAATAAATATTAATGATCTTAGTGGGGATTTTAATCGAACACCTTGTGTTCAACAAGAAAAGTCAAAACATATCATCATAAAGCCAAATATTACACAATTATTAAGCATATGAGACCTGTATAACACATATTTTGGAAGTTTGAATTCGAAAATTTGATGTGAATATGTTACCTTTGGAAAGTGCGAGTACATTCAGGCAAAGGAGGAAGGCTATGGGTTGTGACTTGTGAATTGGAGAGCTTTCAATAGAACAAATTGATTAGGAGTATCAGGAGAGAAAGTAACACTACAGGAGGGAATTCAAAATTTTCATTTGAATGTTAGAATGAAGAATGGCGCTTCAATTTTAGGATGGGGAGTTTTTGGCGGGTTAAATACTTGATATGTAGTTTATACAGGCATGTGTTTTAAAGTTTTTGAAAGGAGACAAATTTTAAAGTGTTGTTTTCATTAAGCTTATTTTGTTGAACCCGGTTAAGCCTATTCGGCTCGTTTACTTGGGTCAATTCAGGTTAACCCGTGTCTTAAATAGGGCCTGGTTCGGGTATTTGCCTCAACTCGAATTGACCCAAAACCTATCAGGTCAACCCGACTAACATACCTAGTAGAGACATGTAATAAAATACCCAAATTAATTTAATAGATGTTACTTTCTATTAATCATACCTTTGATTGAATCAATGTCGTCAACTAGGCACAATTTATAACACTTGTAACCGTATATATGCAAAACTAATCTTCAAATATAACTTTCTTTCTTTATATATTTCAGATGGATCGTAGTACATGGATGCACAAGATAGGACGTTTTACCCCTGAATACATGAAAGGACTGTCTGAATTTTTTAAATGCGCTGAGGATCATCGGGAAAAGACAGGAGAAACAAAAATTTCTTGTCCTTGTAAAGAGTGTAGAAATAATGTGTCCATTGCTGATACTAAGATTATTAGACGCCATCTCATACGACAAGGGTTTGATAAAGAGTATACTGCTTGGACTTTTCACGGTGAATCGCAAGTTGAGAGTCACACATTTGTTTCGGACATTGATCACGATGAGAATGATAATTCTAACAATGACCATCATGTTAATATAGATGAGATGTTACGTGATGTGGAACGTGACGTTGCTGAAAAGGATATTAAAAAGTTACAACAATTGTTTGTCGATGCAGAAAAACCATTGTATATCGGATGTAAGAAGTTCACCATACTTTCTATAGTGGTGAAACTGTTGGACATAAAAGCGAAAAATGGTTGGAGCGACAAAAGCTTCACCACCCTGTTAAAGTTGTTACACGAAGCGTTCCCTGAAGATAATGAGTTGCCTGTTTCAACGTATCAAGCGAAAAAACTAACGTGTCCCATGGGATTGGAAGTGGAGCGAATACATGCATGTCCAAACGATTGTATATTGTACAGAAAAGGGTACAAAGACCTACACGAATGTCCTGTATGTAATGAATCGAGGTATAAGGAAAAGAATTTAACGGAACTAAATAGCGACGTGACAAAGAATGGCCCCCCTGCTAAATTGTTATGGTATCTTCCTATCATACCTAGATTGAGAAAGTTATATTCAAACCCCAAGGATGCCAAATTGTTGCGTTGGCATGCTGAAGAGCGCAAAAACGATGGAAAAATGAGACATGTGGCCGATTCTCCTCAATGGAAAAATATTGATAAAGAGTTTGATGAATTTGGATCTGAGATTAGAAATATACGGTTTGGACTTAGTTCAGATGGAATTAATCCGTTTAGAAGCCTGAGTACTCGTCATAGCACTTGGCCGGTTCTTCTATGCATATATAATCTCCCACCATGGTTGTGCATGAAACGGAAATACATCATGATGTCATTATTAATTCAAGGTCCGAAACAACCTGGGAACGATATTGATGTGTATTTGGATCCATTAATAGATGACATGAAAGATTTGTGGGATAAGGGCGTTGAAGTTTATGATGCTTACAAGAAAGAGAGTTTCAGATTGTTTGCCATGATTTATTGTACTATAAGTGATTTTCCAGCATACGGTAACTTGTCAGGTTATGGTACGAAAGGGGAGAAGGCATGTCCAGTTTGTGAAAAGGACACCCACTCTCAATGGTTGACTAATTGTAGGAAAACGATATATATGGGACATCGAAGATTGCTTGAAGAAGATCACCCTTACCGTCAAAAAAATAATTTGTTTGACGGTACTATAGAAGAAAGAGTGATGGCGGAACCATTGGATGGATACGATTTACTTTCCCAAGTTGCGGATTTAAATATTATTTTTGGAAAAAAAGTTAAGGCCCCTCAAAAAAATATTTGGAAAAAAAAGTCAATATTTTGGGATTTGAAGTACTGGAAACATTTGCAAGTCCGACATTGTCTTGATGTTATGCATATCGAGAAAAATGTTTGTGAAAGCTTGTTAGGCTTATTATTAAACATTCCAGGAAAAACTAAAGACGGAGTTAAAGCTCGAAAAGACATGGTCGAAATGGGAATTAGAGACGAGCTCGCACCACAAGAGACGAATAGTAAGAAAATGTATTTGCCGGCGGCTTGTTATACCATGTCGAAGGCTGAGAAAACCATGTTTTGTGAATTCTTACACGGTGTTAAGGTCCCATCTGGCTATTCTGCTAACATTAAGAAGTTGGTTTCGATGAAAGACTTGAAGTTGCTAGGTATGAAGTCCCATGATTGTCACATTTTAATGACGCAGATGATTCCAGTCGCTATTCGTGGAGTACTGCCACCTCGAGTACGACACACAGTCACAAAGCTTTGTCTCTTTTTTAACATGATTCATTCCAAAGTTATTGATCCGGAAAAGTTGGATGAATGGCAGAGTGACATTATTCTTACTATTTGTGAACTCGAGATGTACTTTCCACCTTCATTTTTTGATGTCATGGTTCACCTTGTATCTCATATTGTCGGAGAAATAAAGGCTTGCGGTCCTGTATTCTTGCGATACATGTATCCATTCGAGAGGTATATGGGTTTCTTAAAAGGGTATGTAAGGAACCGATCTCGACCAGAAGGTAGTATTATTGAAGGGTATGCTTCCGAAGAAGTAGTTCAGTTCTGTACAAACTATATGGAAGGTGTCCCAAATATTGGCATTCCGCTATCTCGACACGCGGGTAGACTTGATGGGAAAGGGACAATTGGGCGCAAAGATGTCACACCGAACAACAGTGATTTAGAGAAAGCGCATTTTACCGTATTGCAAAATATGACATGTGTTGACCCATACATACACGAGCACATGTCATATTTAAAACAAAATAACAGCCATCGAGGTCAGCTTTGGTTGGAAGCTGAGCATACGAGAACATTTTCACAATGGTTTGCAGATAAAGTTAGTCGTATGTTTCCAAATCTTGATCCAGAAGTGGCACAATTGGTGTACCGGCCACGTCGTGTTCTTCAATATCAAGGCTACGACATTAACGGATACACGTTCTACACCAAACAACAAGATGATAAAAGTACATTGCAAAATAGTGGAGTGACACTTGTAGCAACAATGACAGATTCATCGAGGATGACAAGCTCAAAAAACTCGTATTATGGTGTCATTGAAGAAATATGGGAATTGGATTACAATTTGTTTGTTATACCTCTATTCAAGTGTAAATGGGTCAATGACAGGGGAGGTGTTAAAGTTGACAGGGATGGTTTCACGTGCGTCAATCTTTCCACAGACAGCTACAAATCTGACCCATTCATTCTAGCAAACCAAGCCACCCAAGTATTTTTTGTCGAGGACTTAAAAGACAAGAGATGGCACATTGTCATGCATGGTAAACGACATATAGTTGGTGTTGATGATGTTGTGGACGAGGACGACTATAATCAGTTTGACGAGCTACCTCCATTTTCTAGTGGCATTCAGTCTTTAGATGAAATTCTTGATGATACTGTTTATTTAAGATCGGATCATCAAGAAGGACACGAAGAATGACAAGTCAGGTAATAAAATAATTTACTCAAGTTATAACTAAATTTATAGTCAACAACACAAGTTATAACTAAATTTAAGCTAATATACTTATTTTATAGCCAACAACTAATGTGTTTTTATACATTTGTTATTTTTGCAGGCGCTACAAACCGAGACATAGCCGAATAAATTAAATAAATAGAATGTATTATATGCAATAATTTCTTTTCACTAAATAATTTCATCTTCTATATAAAAAAAAATAAAAATAAAAATAACACTATAGAAACCCACGATCCAGAACTTCTTCCCCAAACTTTCCCCCCAATTTTTACCGCTACCACAACACCACGATCCTCCACCTTCACAGCTTCACTCTCAATTGATTTCCCGCCAATCTAGCCCTAACCACCACGCTCTTAATATACATGATGTTGTTTGCATCATTTGACAAGATATTAACCGCAATCTTTTTTATCACATCTTATCCGAAACCAACACCCACCTCTGCCATCACGACCAAGCTCAATTTGGGCCATTCATCTGAGTTTGAGCACATCAAATGGTATTTTCCTTCTTCTTAATTTAACTTTGATACACAATTGTTACTTATTTAAGGTTAATATGTGTTGGATTAGAGTTGGATTTAGGTTTATCAAAATAGCTGAGAGAACTTATGTTTACAGCTTATAATTTCTAGCTTATTTGGTGATGAATACGTATAACTTATATGTGGTCATGCTTGTTAGCTTACTTTTATAACATATGACTTATTTGGATACTTGGTTAAATAATCTTTTGGTTTCCTGTCATGTATAGTAACCCACGTGGGTTCGAGTCGAGACCCGTGTGAACACGGCTCGGTCTCGTTTGTCTTGGTCTTGCCTCGTTCAACCACAACACCACGAGGGTGGTAGTTGTGTATTGTTTTGCTCGGTCCACCAAAGCAGCCCAGCGAGGGTGCACTTGGTATTATTTGGTTTTTGGCTGGAAATACCACCCAAAGGGGGTGTTGGTTCTGCATATTTTCAGCCCAACATGGGCGTTTATATCTGCTTATTTCAGCCCCTAAAGAGTGCGTTTTGTTTGTTGATTTTTCTGCACAAATGGTTCATTTGGACCTGCTGATTTCAGCCCAAAAGGGTGCACTTGGTATGGGTTTCGGCTCACAGCAATGACACCACAACGGTGTGTTTGTTGTTTCGGGTCAACCACCACAACCTCGTTAGGGTGTGTTAGGTTTTGTATATCTCAGTCCTTACACAGCCCACCATGGGTAGATTTGGTTTGTTATCGTTACCCAGCCACCAAGGGTTGTTTGGCTTACTTTTGGTCAAATAGAAAACCACCCAAAGGGTGTCTTTTGTTTGCTTATTTCTGTCCAAAACCAGCCCCACCAGGGGGTAAATGATTCGTCGTGTCACAGCCCACCCAAAAGGGTGTTTGTTTGCTGAAATGCAGCCCCAACTAGGGTGCGTTTGTTGGCTGCAAAACAGCCCCAAATGGGGTTTGTTTTTCTGGTTATTTTCTGCACCGAAAGGGTGCGCTTGTCTGCTTATTTTCTGCACACAAATGGCGTTTGGATTCGCTTATTATGACAGTACCTAACTCCTTACATCAATGGTAAGAATTTTATGCTAGCTATGGTCTATTACTCAAGCATACCTAGATAGGCTCCATATTCCCTTGTATTTTACACTCTATCCGGGACCTATAGCCTCTAATAAAGAAGCAGTAACCTTATCCGCTGACCAAGTTCGAACACTCAACCACAGGGCACAGATAGAAAATATTCATATGTAAGAAACAATGGTGCATTGAGCTGTGCTTATAATTGAATAACCATATATTTGATAAGAAAGCATAAAATTGCTGCTGTTGTATATATAAGTATCAATTAGTATCTACTATAATTATATATTAGCCGTTGAAAAAAAAGGGTTTCCTTGGCTTAACTTGGTCTCATGATATCAGACTTTCATATGAAAGGATTTATCAAGAAAAAGCTCATTACATGCTAAACCTACAGGAATCGTTCATCAGCCTTCCTATTAAAAAACTTATGCCCAATGGTTTAGTTCTTTTGGGTTGCCGTAACTAACTTCTTTTGTTTGACCCATTTGAACACCCAAATTGACTAATTAATCAATAAATGTGTTGAAATTGCCACCTCTACGCAAGATTATTCAATGATTTTAGCAGCTAAGTTCATCATACACTATTGTTGAATGTTCTTATTTCTACGGTCTTATTGTTGTACACTATATAAGTTGATAATTATGTAAACATACTTTGCTCAGTGATCTCTTGCTTCATGTTCTTATTTCTACTGTCTTACAATTGTTTACATGTTTTTTAGGACCCGCCCACAATTCCACGAAAAACAAGAGGAATCAATAAGATTCAAGATCTTCCACCAGGTGAAGTTGTTGAGTTCAATCGGTTAGGTCAAGCTATAGGTAAGTGGCAAAACTTATATGGAAAGTACATCGGAACTCGTACCCGAAGGTTAATTTCCATGAACATAGAGGACTGGAAGCATGTGACAGAAAAAGAGAAAGACTTTTTATGGTTGGATATCAAGGTATAATATCTAAAATCGTTAGTTACAATATACTCTAACTGAGTTTTTGAGATTATTAGTAGTAAAAGTTGGTCTAGACAGTGTACCTTAGGATTATATAAACTGGTTATGCTCTAAAATCTGTGAGTCATTAAGTTAAAAGTCAGAACTTCATCTCACGATCTTAGTTTGCATACCTGATTAAAAAACAGTTAGTGTAACAATCATATTAGGTTTAAAATGTGTTAAGTCTGCTGAACTTGGTCTCATTTTAGGATAATACATCATAATTAGCAATATAGAATCATTTAAATTTCGTTTTAGTCAACTTTTGCAATAGCTAAAAAAGTCAAATTTTCATGTTAAGTAAAAATTGAGCAAAACTCCAGGTCCTTTGTAGGCTTCAATCATGTGTGCAAATGGATAAATTTAGTTGTTTTATGTTCATTTGTGGCTTGTGTACCTGAATCAACAGAGAAATTCAATTTTCAAGTCCATTTACTTATTAAAACCAGGTCTCAAAGTGACCCATTTGGTAGTATTCTCCCCTGTACCAGAATACTACATTTCTGACCCGTTTTTCTCACTGCCGTATCTAGTTCAATTTGCGAGCCCTCTGTTTGATTCTTGTTGCTCTGAGTAGCCACCTATACTGGCTTGTTAGTTATTTAATTTGTTTGCATTTGATTGCTCGTTTGCTTGTTTAAATTTGCCCTCCAAGTTGGCCCTTAGCAACCCATGTCTACTGCTAGCTAAATGTTTATTGAGCATATGTTAGTCTTGATCTTACTCGTTGCTAGCCTGTGAGTGTCCAGCTCCATGGTTATTTGGATTGATTTATGTTTGTATTCGCTTGAGGTACCTTAGTCTGAGCTTATGTTTCGTTTAGGTTGTTAGACTTTACTGTGATAGCTACTATTTTTGTTAATATCGCTTTTAGAATAAACTCGTAACTTGTTCATTGCGTGAGTTCTTGTTGTGATTCTTGCTGTTTTGAGCACCCACCAATATTAGTTTGTTAGACCTTTCTTTTATTTGTATTTACATGTTCATTTGCTGTGCTTAGTTTGCCCCCCAAAGTGGCCTGTTTGACCCTTGTCTCTGCCCTGCACAATGGTTTTTACCATTCTGGCCCGTATTTCATTCGACCATATCTTGCTCATTTCTCTAGCTTTTGATTTCAAACATGTATTAACAATCAATTATGTTTATTTCTATATCATTCAGACACATTTTAGACTTGAGAATAATGATGTCAAAGGCCTTACACTATTATCATGTGGCACTAAGTGGAAGGCATGGAAGACAGAACTACGAGGTAAATACATGCTCAATAACAAATCTCCTATGGACAACTGGACGTACATAGAGCCTCATGTGTGGGAAGAATTCTGCCGGAAAGAAAACACACCTGACAAAATTGTAGGTTTCATTTACTTTTGTATTACTATGATACATTATTATTTTTCCATGTTTATAATTCGTCGTTACTCCTATGTGAAGAAACTGCGTGAGGAAGCGAGTGAACGTGGTAAACAATATGAAATAGATCGGCCTCGCTTAGGACCAAAAGGGTATCGAGGTTTTGAAGAAAAGTGGGAAAAGGAAAGAAATGACCCAGATAAAGCAACAGACCTTCACAAAGTACCAGACATTCGTGGGAGTAATTATTGTTTGGCTAGGGCTCCCCGTGACAAAGACGGGAATACGACGTTGGTTCCTGAGTTAGTTGATCTTTCAAAGGACTTGGTAATTTTTATTTTATTTATTTTTATTTTTATCATTTTTTATTTTTTTCCAATTTACTGATAACTATATAAAAAATTTTGTTTTTGAATATGTTGTCCTGATATTTAATCATATATAACAGACTAAAGCAAGCCAACAACTGTCTGAAGGGACTATTGAATCTAAAGCAGGAGTAGATCCGTTAATATTGGTGATGGGACCCGAGCACGGTGGTCGCACTAGGGGGGTAGGGACTAACGTTGGATATAAAAAAGGAATAGAAGGCTATATAAGAAAAAAGAGGACCTATCAACATAAGGAAGAGATAGAGAATCTAGTGTTGCAAAAAGTGAAAGAAGTATTTAAGTCACCCGAGTTTTGGGAGCAAATGAGAGGGGAAATTAGGATGGAAATACAATCAGAATCAAATAAGGGGCTTTCTGCCAGGCAAGATGAGGTTGAGTTCCCGCGACAAAGTGTCGCCTCGACCAAAAACGTCATTAATTTAAGTTGCATAAAGGTAAAAGTTTTTTTGGTTTTTGTTTTCTACAAATGTGTATATTGCATAATGTAAGTTAAGATATCAGATGACACATTTGGAATCGATTTGGTAATCCTAAATTGTTGGTCTTATATGGAATATTAGTCTTGCTTGTATTAATAAATATTGTGCATACTTACATAGTTACATACACGTGATTAATTCAATGCTTGCTACATTTTATCTAGGAGGAAACCTACTGCTGTTTGTACGTCCCTAGTTCTGTTTCCACTCAGGAGAAGGTCACATGTGCTACTGCGACAGTATTTCCAATTAGAGACGGTCTTATACACGGAAAGAAATTACTACAGGGGCATATGAAGGTGTCAGTTATCAAAGTTGTTGACTTTTATAAGACTATGCAGCTTCCCGTGCCGGATGATGAATTCCCTACTTTGTTGAACGCAGTAAAGGGCTTTATTCAATGGCCAATTAGTGCTATTGCTCGTTTTAAGGTATTAAATTTATGGAATCTCTCTCTTTGTGTCTTTGTAGTAAGCTTTATTAACATACATAAACATGACTTTGCAGGGATTGACGAAAACCCCAGTATCAAGAGAGCCAACCAAGAGTGTGTTGCCTCAACATCAAAAAGTACCTGCTGCTACAGAGAAAAGAAAGGGAATAGAGACTGCTCAAGAACCTACGAACAAGAAAAAAGCCTCGGAAGAAAAGACCAACCACAAAATGGCGACAACTAAGATTGCAGAACAACTTACAGCTAAGGAGCGGGTAAATTTTAAAACATTATAGCTACTATATGTATTGAAATATAACAATATCTTACAATCTGCATTTTCCTTTTGCTTCCTAAAGAAAGTAGAAAGTCTTATCTAATACTAAAGGGCATACTTGTTTTTAAACTCGACTAGACCTTTCAATTCTCGGGTATAATGAGATCATATTAATACCATTGTATGTACAGGATGAAAAAAGAAAAGCTGAGTATAGAAAAGCGTTAAACGATCTAAAACCAGCAATAACTTTACATAGGCCAAAGAGTGTGTTGAATGGCTATAATCGCTGGATGAGTAGGGGTAACGACTGTGTTGAGCCATACAATCTTCATGTTGATAAGGAGGTCTTTCGACAAGTTGAAGATTCCTACTTTGCAATTAACCCAACTGACATAATTGAGTTGTTGACTAATAAAAAGCTCGAGCTTGGCATTCTGACTTGCTTTGAGATGTAAGTACATTAATATTTTCCGTACGCTAAGACGATGTTTTTTTCTATAAAAGTTGTGTTAGCATATTTTTCCATGTTTTAATTAGGTCACTATATCAACTTAAAGGACGTTCACAGCAAAATAAGGTTGGTTTCTTGCACCCCGAGTTGATCACGCCAGATGTATATGGGGCTAATAGAGGGGCTACCTTAGATTACTTGGCCCGGGCATTGGAGGGTTATGAGTTTTATGTCGCACCATATCTTCAAGGGTACCATGCGCTACTATTTTTATTGTTATTGTTGATATGTTTTTTTGTTTTAAACGTACATGTTTACACATAATGCAGCGCTCACTACGTGCTCTTCATAATTTGCCCCAAACATGGAAGGGGGTTCATTTTGGATTCTTCAAAAGCATCAGTCTTTCATTCTGACGAAGAGTACATGCTTGCTGGACTTGTGGATTCGTAAGCATATTTCTTAATTGTTTTAGGTTTCATTTGTGTTTTACACATGTTAACAAAACTATATTGCTTATTTTCTATTTAGTGTTCTTGGTAGTAGCTTGAAGTGGGAGCTCCCTATTGTAAATCGACAACCGGGCACGTGGGAGTGTGGGTATTACGTAATGAAGTGGTTGCAAGATTTTGTGCTGAAATATCAAAATGACAATTTCCAGAACACAGTAAGTAATTTTAAATAGCTTTGCATGATGTTTGTTAAACTGAAAGTACATCTCGTTTGTGAGGTAATTATCTTTATTTTGATTGAATTACATATAGATACCTTGGGGTGAAGAGCGGAGGTTAGAGAATACAGAACTGGACGCTGTCATTGGTGCATGGTTTACATTGTGGCGCGGTTGATATTTATTTGATGTTTAGTCGTGTTGAATTTTGGTGTACCTTTGGATTCAGAATTATGTTTAGTCGTGTTGATTTCTGGATTTGGGTTTTGGTTCAGCTTTATATGATATGGATTGATGTATTTTGTCAATATGGGTTGTTGATTTCAACTTTTTCCACAAGATTATTGGTCGGTTTATCACTTAATATTATGTGCAAATGCGATTTCCTATAAATAGGATCATGACATTAAGATGTCCTATTCCTTCTTGCGGCGCTGCTGTTGGTGTGGCATGATAAATAGGCTAACCACATAAGAAGATCTTATATCAAGGACAACAAAAAGGTATAATTTTGATAGGTTTTTCTTTCAGAGAGTAACTATACTGCCTCCTTGTTCCTTGCATAATAATTGTTTCCCCAGGTTTTAAAGAAAAATTATGTTTCTCTTTGAGTTTGGTACAAGTTTACGATCATGAAGAACATACTCTGTGCCATTATTATTTGTAAATAAAGATTCGTTTCCACCTTCAGTTTTCAGATTCTCATCAATATTTGGAGCATTTAAATCTCAACGTGTGCCAAAAAGTATCTGACAATGGAATCGAGGCTATAACTGCAGCCTCTCCGTCTTTGAGAAAAATATCCATTTATTGGAATGTAAGGTACTTAAACTTCCACATAATTTCATTTTTCTTATCATATCTAATGTTATGCATTTTGATACTATACTTTTCTTCAGGGTTACAGATGCTGGTATATCACATCTGGTGAAGAACTGCAAGCATATTGTTGATTTGAACCTAAGTGGTTGTAAGGTATATTATTATTATTAAGTCTACTCATACTCCTTGTATTACTATTTTTCTGATAAAATCATTCGTGGTTAACACGGTATATCAGATAAAGGTTTGCAAATGGTGGCTGATAATTATCGATATCTGGAGTCACTAGATATCACTCGGTATGTTATTCTTAGAGTTTCTGCACGTACACAATATCTAAAGACAAATATAACACCAAAACTCAAAATTTCAAAATTTGACAATTTCGAAAAAGAAACATTTTGATTTTTGGATCCTGGATTATGCAGGTGCATCAAGATAACGGACGGGGTTTGCAGCATGTAATGGTCAAATGCTCTGGTCTCAAAAGTCTAAATCTATATGCACTTTCAAGGTACCCTGTGTCTTGACCAAAGTGAAATGTTGACTCAACCATGTCTGTTAATGATGGTTTTAACTTTTAATAATAATTTAAAAAAAAAGTTAATGTACAAAAAGTGTTTGCGGGCCAACCCAATCTGAACTGCCCTCGTTTTACCCCAAAAGTGTGTTCCCTCAACCCGTGTGTCTTGCAATCTATAATTGTGTTAAAGCTTTCATCTGGATACTATATTTGAGCCCGTAGATATTTTTATAAAAACTGTTTTCGGAAATTATTTTGCTACTTGTCATGGTTTCTGCTATTGATAGTTGAAATATATGCAGCTTGTTTGGAATTGTTGGGGTAACTGATAAGTGCTTAGAAGCCCTCTCGAAATATCCTGCTCAAACACAATTACAACGCTTGACGTGAATGGATGTATTGGCATCAAGGTAAGGGAAATTTCGATTAAACATATAGTTTAAGGATAGCATAATACAGTATTAAATAGTTAGTTTGAGGAAAAAAAGGTGATTTGTAAGTTGGAACCTATCTGAGAAAAGGAAATGTTGTACTTATCATTATTGCAGTTTTCATGAGACGGGGTATATAGTTTATTTTGCTTACATGTGACCTTAAAAGTGAAAATGTGTCTTATTTACACTTCATCATTTTATTAGAGTTTGACCTTAAAAATCTATTCATTAATGTCTACCCTCATACCCTTGCAGAAACGTAGTCGTGAAGAACTTCTTAAGCTATTCCCAAATGTACGGTGCTTCAAGGTTCACAGTTAGTATATGATACCCTCAAATCTGATATCCTCAAGGTAAAGCTTAAAACCTTATAAAATCTACTACTTAATGAATATTTTATCTATTATATTCTCATGAGCAAGTCCAAATGATTTTTCTGCCCAGGTTTCTTGGCCGACTACATTGAACCACACCAAGACCATTGAGCTTCATCTCGGTGCTATTATCACGGAAGCTCAGGTTTGTGAATAACTTTCGAGTTTTGTGCTTTTTTTTGGATTCTGCGTCATCAGCATGTCATATTTAAACATTTGTGCAGGAAGGAGTTGCAATCGTTGATGAAGCTGTTGTTGGAGCCTCGAAGGGCGAGCTTGCTGCTACTATAGCTTAATTAGTTAAACAAGTTTGAGTCAAGTTGAGACGTGTCATGTATCAAGATTTATGCACTTTACTTTAGTTGTATATTATGGAATTATGAAAATTTTATATTTTTTTTGCAAAAAATAAAAATCATTTTTTTTTAAAACGAAATTCTCACCAAGACCGGTTCTTATATAAAAACTGGTTTCTTTACTCTATAATAGAGGCATGTAGACACCGGTTTTAGACACCGGTCCTTACTAGCAAACAGGTTTCGATGCTCATATTAGAAACTGGTTGTGGAACCGGTTTCTATATGTTTTGGTTATAGAAATACCCCCCCGCCTAGAGTGGTTCCTAAACCACTCTTTATGAGCCATTCTAACCAGTCTCTATGAGATTTTTTGTAGTAATAGTGTATTTTTTTTATAAAGGGGTGGAAGCTTAATATTTTGAAAGCTTAATTATATTGTATATTGTGCTTAAATAGTTGTATTTTTGAGTGAAGGGGTGTTTTTAATAATGCATTAATTGTATTAGATGAATATTGTTTTTTTATTTTTATGTGTGCTTTAAGTAATTGTAAACTATGTTTTATAAGTAGTATTTACTTAAAATCTATATTAGGAAATCTTAAAAAATTAATAAGAGAGAAGTGTCTAAATATATAATAAGTACTATAGATATTTGAATGACGTTTTGTCATTTATGGATGATCCATTTACCACTCGATATCATTTATGAAACACTTGAAATGTAAAAGTTATAACTTAGTAGTAGTAAACTACAATCATATCTAAACAATTTATAACATAAAGCCATACTAAAATCAATAAGTAACTACCAGTACACTAGTTTTAAATATACATATTTTAAATGGGATTTGTAAAATGTTGCACTTGTTAAATTTTGTTAGAATTGTCTATGCAAATTCAACATTTTAAATGGCTTTGACTTAATTTTTATTAGATATATGTTACGAGTAGCTTATTAGACCTTTTAAACAAATACGGGTAACGATGGGTGACCCACTCACCCACAAAATTAACTTAGGGTTCATTTAGACATAAAGCAATTAAATTAGCTTAGTGTCCAAGTTTTGTATTTCGTATAAAGGTCGTGGTGATTGTTTTCTTCAAAATACTTTTAAATTGACGTTGAATATTGAGTATATATCCACTATACTTTATTTAAGAAACAAATTGGTTTTATCCCACAGTGAATGAATACAACTTTACACAAGAAATAAGGTCTACCCGTTACTTTAGGACCTTCTAAGATTTAAAACAAAGTTAAAGTATGCTTTCAAGAATTCAAATAACATTAGTTTTTCTCTAATAAAAATGTAAAAATACGTGGAGTGGTTTGTCTTGCACAGGTTGTATTATTAGTATGAATTTAAGAATCTTAATCATTTTACTTTAATGTTTGCAGAGATCCTGATGACGCTCGAATTGTACATATTTTATATACCGTTATTTGTTAGTTTATATATGATTTATAAGGACTTTCGATACTTAATTGCATGAAAATACATTTCAGGTTCTTTTGGCAAATGTGGAAAACTAGAAGGGAGGGGGGGGGGGGGTTGAATAGTTTTACGTCTTTTTCGTTTTATTTATTTTGTAAAAGTTAGCTTCTAAAGACTAGACGAAAATTTCAAAACACTTTAATGCAAAAATATAGATACTAGTTTATTTACGATTTTGTATAAACACTACTTATGTATAATGTACAATTTCAAAACTCTTTAATGCAAAAGTGTAGATACTAGTTTATTTACGATTTTGTATAAACACTACTTATGTATAATGTTGGGAAAGAATTTATAATTTCATGTATCACAAATATAAGCATATATATGTATAAGTGTTTTAATATAAGTTTATGTACTTGGTTTGTTTTTGTAAGATTAATGTTATGAATGAATTTTAGTTTGATCTTTATGTGAAATCAATATATGCACAACACAAGCAATAATAATTATGTATGAAATGCTAATAAGTAAGTAATCAAAAACTGAGAGATGGAAAGATCAAACCGAGAGACAAAGGATTTATAGTGGTTCGGCTACAAGGACACCCTCCTTGCCCTACTCCACTCCCCGAGTCACCTACTCGAGAGTTTTCTTCACTAGATCAAAAGCCTCCCTTATGGCGGAGAAAACCTTACACACCAAATTACACACCACAACTTTGTCACAACACAATCACAACTTCTACACAACTTCTTCACACCAATCTACGTCACACCAATTCTTCCTCACACCTTTCTACTTCACTTCTAGCTTCTTCACAACTTTCTACTTCACTCCTAGCTATTTCACAACTTACTACTTCGCTCCTAGCTTCTTCACAACTTACTACTTTCTAACTCTTTTTCTTCACGCCACTTGTTTCTTCACACCTTCACTACTAAGTCCTAACCACTACTCCAAGATATATACTACTTCACAACTTCTAGGCTTCAAGGTCTTCTCAACTTCAAAGCTTCAATTTCTTTGTCTTCACAACTATCTCCACTTCAATATACTACCACTACTTATTTCTTCTATCACTAATCTTATCCGCCTCTACTTCTTCACTTCTAGTACTACTTCATACCTTCAATAAATCTAGATCCTATATCTAAATCTATCTAACCAATGTATACACTATATTCACCAAAGAATGAATGATATACAAGATGAAATGATCAAGCAACTTAGATAGCAAGATGATACTAAGTTGTAATACTCCTAGTCTTGATGAATAGAAGTATTCTTCTCTTTGCACTTGAATGAATGAGGCTTTGGATCACTTGGAAACAAAGGCTTATGAATTATATGATCAAAGGATTTTTAAGATTGAAATGGAGATTTGAATCAGAAAGTTTCTAGTGCAAAAATGTGAGTAAAATTCCAGATTTGAGATTTGAATGAGGTTTTGGATCACTTGGAAACAAAGGCTTATGAATTATATGATCAAAGGATTTTTAAGATTGAAATGGAGATTTGAAACAGAAAGTTTCTAGCGCAAAAAGGTGAGTAAAATTTCAGATTTGAGGTGGTTTTTATAGGCAACAGATTCTGACAGAGGAGCGTGGCCGGTCCCCTTAAATCAAGGCCGGCCCCCTTAAAATTAAGGGGACCGCCCTTCATAATTAAGAGGGCCGCCCAGCTGTAACGGCCATATTTTTTGTTTTTTAGTGGGAAAAGTTTATTTGGTGAAAAACTAACTGATTTTGGTTAAAATTTTGAAATCATATATTTAGTATGATTAAAACTTTTTTCTTTATTACCAAAAGTGTTTTTCAAAAATATATAATAAGTTTATATATTAAAATAAACTTTGTAATAATATCCCTTTGATCTTATAATGCATTAAATACTATGTTTATTCATACCTTAAGTGATTAGATGGTGAAAGTGATTATTTACTACTAAATACTTATTTACATCATGATCTTTGGTTTGATGAGTTTAGGTTTTATGATTATCAAAACATAGAGATATCAAAAGATATGAAGAACGCTTTTAGTCATTTATTTATATCAACAATCTCCCCCTTTTGGATGATTACAAAACCTAAACTCATTAAATCCAAAAATTAATTTTTAGATAAGTATTTAGTGAGTTTATATTCACTTCTCCCCCTTTTTGTAAAATCAAAAAGGTTTAAGCCAATAAGAAGGAAGCTCCCCCTCGTTTGAGGGCACCAAGGGTTCGAGTAATGGAATTCTTGCAAGAAAAATATTAGAAGCAAGCGAACACATATAGCATAATACCAACTAATAATAAGCATGGCAAAAGATAATTAGAAACATATATTAAATCATTCATTAATGGAAAATGATTATGTCAACCCATAATCATTGTTACAAAGGCCATAAAGATAGAATACTAAACTAAGTAGAGCATCCTAATGTGCCAACAAGGAGTGTCACCAAACTTTCTTGAATCCCAAAATGGTTGAGGAGTTTTATTTGAAAATGAGAAACATAAGCATATAAAATGCTTGGTGGTTTAGTGGAGATAAACTTTTGGTTGCATGGATGTTGGTGAGTTTGGAGATGTGGAGCTTGTAGGTGGTGGATTTGAAGTTGGGTTTGTTGATTGAGGGTTTTGATGTAGTTCAAGTGATGGTGTTTGTTGAGATCTAGTAAGAAGATACTCAATCCAAGTAAAGTGCTCATTCAATGCAATGGTTTGTTGTTGGAGGAAGATGCAACAAGGGCAATTGTTAACATGCTTCTTAATTTGGTTGATGTTGTGTGGTGATGATGGTGAGCTTGATTGAGGTGGAGCCAAATTGCATTGAGCAAGATGTAATGCTAAAAGAGCACTAAGCTCATGAGCCTCTTTTAGCTCCTCAACGAACTTCAAGTGTTCGGAGGAAGGTGATGGTGGTGGAACATGATAGTTGTCTTGGGTGAAGGTTTGAACATGCAACATAGGAATGGCATGTGAAGTTGTAGGATGTGGTGGTGGAACTCTTGGTGGTGGAGACATGGTTGAGCTTGGGTAGTCATGAAAACATGAAATGGGTGGAAGAGGTTCTTCATGAGTGGGTGGTGTTTTTGTTGAATGAGCAACATGTGAAGTATTGATTGAGAGTTTGGGATTGTTGTTTTGGGATTGAGCATGCTCATTATAAGAAGAAGCATTAATGAGGGTATGAGTGGATGATAGATTGTGAGATGAGTCATTAGTGTGGGTTTGAAGTTTAGTTGTTTGTTGACTTGGAACAACATCACTTGAGTTATGACAAGAATCAAGTTTCCTCCTGCAAACGGGTTTGACGGAGATCCTTGCGGTTCTTGAAATCTTTGGTTTTTGGTTGTTGGGAGATGACATATTTGGGTGTGATGGCATTAATGATGGGAAGAGGGTATTTATAGTGTATGAGAAATGTGGTTTAGGAAGGTAAATTTTGAGGATAGTATGGGACAAAATGTGTTTGTGAATTTTGGGAAGTATAGGGTGAAATGGGTCAAAAAGTGATAAAGAAAATAGTATCCCCGACCATCAGATGGCCGGTCCCCTTAATTAGGGGACGGTCCCCTTAAAATTAAGGGGGCCACCTTATATAATTAAGGGGGCCGCCCATCTGGTGATTCCCAGAATGCCAGAAATGGGTTTTTGGCAGAAAATTTTCAAAAAGGTTGTGTTTTTGGATTTGGATTCAAGTAAGTTCAACTCTTTGAGGCAATATAGGGCACACTATTCATGAATATAGAGAGTGTTATAGAAATAAGTAAAGTAGATAATTAATTTCTAATAATCATGCTATCTACTAATTTATCAATTAAGATAGGCAACCAAGGAAGCAATAAAGCAAACTAGTTAAATATGCAACTATATGAAAATGATAATATGTAGGATAGTGCAAATATATTGATGATTGATTACAAGTAACAAGTAGGAAGATATGATTATATGGACTTCAAGACTTGTTACAAACAAGATCCATATGGGTAAACCATGATTCTCATGAAATGATTTGATTAAATTATGAATGTCATTTCCACAGAAGTGTATGACACATGTGAGATAATCAAATATGTTTTAAATAAAAAGTTTTTAGTTTTATTCAACAATGCTTTGAAATAAATTCAAGTGTGTATTACAATAAAATAAATTGAGTTTTGTTTCATAACATGAGAAAAAAAAAAATTCAATCTTGATTTTGATTAAAATAAAGTTATGGTAGCTTATAGTTAAACATGTTGTTTGAAGAAAAATAATATAGATATTTGAAAGATTTTTATTCAAAGAGAGAGGTTTTAAACATGATGTTTTGATTTTGATAATCAAGAAATTGCAAGTGAAGGATTTGAAATGGAAACTTATCATACTCAAGAGAATCAATTAATCCCATTGCCACATATAATCATCTCTAATGGCAACTAAAGATATGGAAGAGAGATGGTAGATATTTATGATCTAAATGCAATGAGATAGAGAGGGACAAAGTAAATCATCTATGGATACAAGATAGACATATGTATATATATATATATATATATATATATATATATATATATATATATATATATATATATGTATGTATGTATGTATGTATGTATGTATGTATACAAAGAACATCATAATATTAAATTACTAACAAGTCTTAATTTTAACACATCTATTAATGCAACTAGTAAGATCATATAGCTTAAATGTTAAGTATTCTACTATAGATCATAGAAGATTTTCAATATAAATGAAGACTAAGAAAAATGATAATAGACTTAACAACAAGAGGGTTAATTATCCTAATATCATGTATACATATATTAGTATTAATGATCTAAAAGCATGACAACTTATAAATTAAATCACATTAATATACTAATTAAAGAATACTTTAATATAATGTAATATTGGCAAGTTTTTGAAAAGAAGACTTACCTCAGGTCCATCTTTTCTTTAAGAGTGGGCATGAGAGTAATGGAAGACATCTTAAAAGTTTGCCCAAAACATGTCGAAGTAGCAAAGTAAAATCACAACGCAATAAAGATCAAGGAGGCTTGATTCGAAAAGCTTAATCGATCACAACAATCATCACAAATCATGAAGACCAAGAATAGTTGTGCTTTGAAACCTTCGTATTGAAATAGTAATGGACACACCATAAAACCAATACTCCAAAAGTGAAGAACAAAACGCCGAGACAATAAACGACCGCAACAACATCATAGGCAAATCATGTGCAGAATGTGAAACATAGTAATAGGAACCAATAGTCGTCAAAAGTAAGAGAGCAAGGTGAGCAATCCAAAACGTAATAGTATCTTCGTTTGTTAATTACCTAAACATGATAAAGAGCTTGGTACCCAGATTCTCATGGGTCCGAGTTGGTTATTTGAGAACATCCATTGCATTTAAATGCATATGATGAGGATGTCGTCGAGAAGTACAAGAATTAATCAATTGTTTGTTTTAATTAACAAACAATGACTTTCTTGACTAGAGAATAAATAATGGGTGTAAATAATATTAGTTCTAAATTTCTCCACTAGGTTTAACAAATTTTATTTGTTTTGATACATTTGTTAAATGATCATTTGCGGTAAATCCTAAGCCGGTTTTATCATAAAATGACTTTTGAATTTTAAGTAAATATTTTAAAGATCTAGAGCTATTTTCAAATTTTGCTAATATTTTTGCTTTTTCATTTTCCATTTTAATTTCATGTTTATAGTCTTGACAATATTTACATTGAAGATCAATTTCAATATTGCTTTCAAGTCTAGACATTTTATCTTCTAAAATTATTTCCTTTTCAAAATTGTTTTCAATGAATATTGAAGATTTATTTTTAAGAATCATTTTTGAGTCGATGTTGCAAAAATGTTTGAAGTTGTTTTCCAATTTTGAAAATTCTAATATAAATTGATCATAGCAAAAATGTTCGGTTTCGGATTGTACCTTATTAGTAGTTATATAATCTTCACATGCTATATGTTGATCAATTCCATCGTCCATGTCGCTCCATGTTTTGTTTGTAGTTTCGCTTAGATCAAGAAGCATGTAGTCCTTGCCATCAATACTTGTATTCACATTTGTTTGAATATTCTCACAAGCTGTATTATCATCGTCTTCTTCGTACTTGTTGCACCATGATTCATTAACACTCTTTCTTCGGATTTGACTCATGTATTCTTCGTTATTGATACCTTCAATGATCACATTTGAAATAGTAGTACATGTGTTTATTTCAACTAAATATTTATCTATTAAATTTTCTAGAGTAACTATTTCTTGTGCAATATCAAGTTTATCATCTTTGGTTTTACATTTCTCTTGGTGGAACTTTAAAAGACATTTCTAAATATCATTTGCCGTTTTACAAAGAAATAATTTTTCATATTCAACTCTTGGTAGAGTTTTGAAAATGAGTAATTTGGCTTTAGTATTTTTATCAATCTTGGTTTGAAGATTATTATATTGATTTTCAAAATCCATTTTGGTTGGTTTAAGATCACCAATTGAAATGATATGCCAAAGATCAAGATCTATTGATTTCACATAATTTTCAAATTTATTTTTTCATTCAAGAAAATGATCATTTTCAAATAATGGTGGTTTTTGCGTAAATTCCCCTTCTAGATATTTTTCGAATTCCATAGATCGTTACAAATTTTAAAATACAATATATTTTAAAAGTCTTGTTAGACGTGCTCTTGATACCAATTGTAGAAAACTAGAAGGGGGGGGTTGAATAGTTTTCCGTCTTTTTCATTTTATTTATTTTGTAAAAGTTAGCTTCTAAAGACTAGACGAAAATTTCAAAACTCTTTAATGCAAAAATATAGATACTAGTTTATTTACGATTTTGTATAAACACTACTTATGTACAATGTACAATTTCAAAACTCTTTAATGCAAAAGTGTAGATACTAGTTTATTTACGATTTTGTATAAACACTATTTATGTATAATGTTGGGAAAGAATTTATAATTTCATGTATCACATATATAAGCATATATATGTATAAGTGTTTTAATATAAGTTTATGTACTTGGTTTGTTTTTGTAAGATTAATGTTATGAATGAATTTTAGTTTGATCTTTATGTGAAATCAATATATGCACAACACAAGCAATAATAATTATGTATGAAATGCTAATAAGTAAGTAATCAAAAAATGAGAGATGGAAAGATCAAACCGAGAGACAAATGATTTATAGTGGTTCGGCTACAAGGACACCTTCCTTGCCCTACTCCTCCCCGAGTCACCTACTCGAGAGTTTTTTTCACTAGATCAAAAGCCTCCCTTATGGCGGAGAAAACCTTACACACCAAATTACACACCACAACTTTGTCACAACACAATCACAACTTCTACACAACTTCTTCACACCAATCTACGTCACACCAATTCTTCCTCACACCTTTCTACTTCACTTCTAGCTTCTTCACAACTTTCTACTTCGCTCCTAGCTTCTTCACAATTTACTACTTCGCTCCTAGCTTCTTCACAACTTACTACTTCCTAACTCTTTTTCTTCACGCCACTTGTTTCTTCACACCTTCACTACTAAGTCCTAACCACTACTCCAAGATATATACTGCTTCACAACTTCTAGGCTTCAAGGTCTTCTCAACTTCAAAGCTTCAATTTCTTTGTCTTCACAACTATCTCCGCTTCAATATACTACCACTACTTATTTCTTCTATCACTTATCTTATCCGCCTCTACTTCTTTACTTCTAGTACTACTTCACACCTTCAATAAATCTAGATCCTATATCTAAATCTATCTAACCAATGTATACACTATATTCACCAACGAATGAATGATATACAAGATGAAATGATCAAGCAACTTAGATAGCAAGATAATACTAAGTTGTAATACTCCTAGTCTTGATGAATAGAAGTATTATTCTCTTTGCACTTGAATGAATAAGGCTTTGGATCACTTGGAAACAAAGGCTTATGAATTATATGATCAAATGATTTTTAAGATTGAAATGGAGATTTGAATCAGAAAGTTTCTAGTGCAAAAAGGTGAGTAAAATTCCAGATTTAAGATGGTATTTATAGGCAACAGATTCTGACAGAGGAGCGTGGCCGGTCCCCTTAAATCAGGGCCGGCCCCCTTAAAATTAAGGGGACCGTCCTTTATAATTAAGGGGGCCGCCCAGCTGTAACGGCCAGATTTTTTTGTTTTTTAGTGGGGAAAGTTTATTTGGTGAAAAACTAACTGATTTTGGTTAAAAATTTGAAATCATATATTTAGTATGATTAAAACATTTTTCTTTATTACCAAAAGTGTTTTTCAAAAATATATAATAAGTTTATATATTAAAATAAACTTTGTAATAATATCCCTTTGATCTTATAATGCATTAAACACTATGTTTATTCATACCTTAAGTGATTAGATGGTGAAAGTGATTATTTACTATTAAATACTTATTTACGTCATGATCTTTGGTTTGATGAGTTTAGGTTTTGTGATTATCAAAACATAGAGATATCGAAAGATATGAATAACGCTTTTAGTCATTTATGTAAAAGATCGTTTAAGCCCATCTAGGATATAGTAATGTTAACGTGCACAGCGAAATAAGAACAAGAAGAACATCAACATTACTCCAAGGTTTTCTTTATTGAAAATAAAATAAACTACTCCACTACTAATATACACACACTATAATCGTGTGTGTAGACTCTTATTGAAAGAGTTTTCTATGAATGAACAGATAAAAAAGATACTTGTAACCCTAGACGCCTACCCTCTTTATATAGTAGAGGGAGGTTACAAGAAACCCTAAACCTAGCTTACTAACAAAGCTAAGTTACTATTACATATTAAGTCCCTATTGTTTCTTCTTTCTTCATTTCTTCTTGTGGGTTTTGTAATCTTCAAATCTTGTAATTCCTAACAATCTTCCCCTATTTGATATTACAAAACAATCTGTATAAAGAAACAATGTCATCACCAATAATAAGCTGCACATCATAACTATTCTTCCCCTTTTTGTAATCTTCTAATAGGGGTCTTGTGCATCTCGTAAACGCTTCCCCTCAAGTGATGCATGTAGATGGTTAACAAGCTTCCCCTTAAGAATAGACTAACCATCTCAGGAACCAACTAATAATTAATAATAATAATAATTTTTTTTTTAATAACACAAGCAGCAGTAATGAGCAGCAGGAACGAGCAGCAAAAACAAGTAAGCACACCAGCACAAAGTGTAAGAGAATGGCCAATTATATTAACAATAAGCTTCCCCTTAAAAGTATACTTGTCATCTCTTGAATCCAGTAGGTTCCATGGAGTGATCATTGATGAAGAAAATCAACTATAACTGATTTGATGAAGAAATGGAATCTCCCAACCTTGCATCTTATGTCTTGCACTATCCACGTGACGGCCTCTTGACAAACTCCTCATTGATTTATCCAATGAGACACTGAGCACTACAATGTAACTCCTTTAAGTGATAACAAATGTATGCATTTAGCACAATAAAATGGATCGTACCCCTTCACAAGAGTCGTCAAGTCTTCGTCAGCATACAAACCAAGCAAGTTATCTTAAAAAGCTGCTGATCCCTTTAAGTTATGATAAGAACAAAATACTTGGGAAAATCAATTACAACATCAAACAAGCGATAATCAAATGTCTTTGTCAAGTAATCTTCTTAACAAAATGATGATGGTTGATAACGTCGTCCTCCCTAACCATTAAGAATCTCACATGACTAGTAGGAACCAAAACCGACCAAAAGAAAAAGTATACAACAAGCCAGCAGGAACCATAAAGAAGTCAGCAAGAACCATCAGTAGAAACCACCAGGAGAAACCGAATGTTATCAGTGATTGGTCCCGAACGGTCAACCTAATTGACCAGGTGAATGGTCAACCAGGTCAAACAGCCTAAAACTAATTCTCCGTGGAAGTATAGTGTTTTCCCGGGTCGTTATGTCCCGACGAGGTGTGATGGTTATAAAACAGGTTTGTGATCGGGTGAATTTGGACAGGAATAAGGGTTTGAGTGATTAGAATGGTTACGCTAAGGAAATACAAATCAAAGCAATTTAAACAAATTTTATTAACAAATACGTGAAACCTAGTTAACCTAAACGTAATCTAAAAACTTAAAATCAGAATTTGCTTATAAATAAGCAGAAAAATAAGCCAAACGGCTTAAATAGAAGCTATCACTTTATTTATGTTTTTGGTTTTTCTTATTTTACAAACTACTTTTACTAACGTGGCCTAAAATTAAAAAAAAAAAAAAAAAAAAACGTAAAAGTTATTTAAATAAAACGCGAGTGCGCGAAATAAAAAGTGAAATTTGAGCTATGCTAACCCTACGAACGTGAAAATAATATTTTTACGAACCTAATGATAAAAGAAAATTTTAGAAAAAAGAAAATTATTTTTTTGACTTTTTAATTAATTATTATTAACTAAAAACTATTTTTAACTATTTAATAATACACTAAAAATTAAGAAAATATAAAATAAACCTAGAAAAATGAAATTATAACTTTGAAAAATCTAAAATATTTTAAGACTAATTTTAAAACAGAAAATATATTTATTACACTATTTATCTATTTATTATTAATTATTTACTATTTATTAATTACTAAAACTACTTTTGATTTATTAAAAACACTAAAAAGGCAAAGAAAAATCTGAAATTTTTAGGAAAATTCTAAAATACAATTAAGAACTTAAGAAAAATAAAATATACTGAAAAAGAAGTTAAAATAAGCAGAATGGGTAAAAAGCACTAGGAAATAAGCACTTATAAATAAGTACTTTGCAAGAAAAGTTGCTAAAAGCTCAAATACAGTTCAAGTAACTTAAGTGAGCTTAAAACAACTCAAAACAACCTAATAAGCACTAAGAATTAGCAATAACAAGAAAATAAGCAAAATCCAAATGCTATGATCAAAACAGATTTGCAGCTAGATTGGAGCCCAAATAAGCTAGGAGCAAAAGAGTATAAGCTGAGAACAAGCTTGGATTCCAAAAGACAGCTAGGAGGGCTATCCAAAGAACCAAGTTCGACCTTATGGGGCCCACTGATGGGCTTGGAAAGAGCTTGGGAAGTGGGCTGTTTGGGACAGAGCAGGGTAGAATAGGCATTAAGCAGGGGTGATTGAGTGCTATATGCAGACCTGGGGTGAACAAATTGGAGGCTAGCACAAGCAATGGTGACCTCAAATTAACCCAAACAACTGAAATCATAATCTAACCAAGCTTATACAAGCTTATGACCAATCAGTGGTGAGTTATTTTGTTTTGAAATGAGCTTTTGAAACATAGCAGTCAATCAAAGAAGCAAAACAATAAGCAAAAGATAAAGGTTATCAACAACATACACAACACAACTTCAAGTAGAAAACTAAAAACAACACTTTAATAGGTTAAATCCAAGAAAATTTCCAAATCAAGCAAGCTAAGCTGAACTAGGATACATACAGCAGGTGCAGTCCCAAGTGGGTGAATTCAAGCTACTCAAGAGCTGAAACAAGCTGAGCTATAACAAGCTAATGCCAAAAAAAAATCTATACACCTAAAGACTACCTATAAAATAACATGTAAAACAGGCTTGAGTTGGAGTTGAGCTAGTAACTTAGGAACTAAAAATCAAAACAAAGGGGCTGCTACATCCAAACTACTAAGGGGTGAGCAATAAGCTGATACACCTCACCAAGGATATAAATAAGCAATCATAGTCCCAAACAACATACAAACAACATTCATTAATAAGAATTAAGCAGAAAAAGGAAAATGATCAACAAGCTCAGTCCATGAATTATCAAAAATAAAAAAGTAGTAGCAGCAGCAGTAACCAAACAGGCCAAGGGAGTGCTTATTTACTAGCACTCAATAAGCTGATTTTGCAAAACTAAAGGTAGTCCTAGTTATCCTACCTAGGGGGCTATCTAAAACAACAAACCTTAAGTCCTAACTCCTATTAATGGATTCTCTAACTTCAGTAGAAAACTAGCCAACAACTGAGGTGCAGGGCACTTTCAGGCCAAACAGGCCACAAGAGAACCAAATAAGTACATGTAGAAAAATAATAAAAATAAAGTAAAACATGATTTGACAAGCTGAGCTTCCATATTTTAAGAATCCAGAAGCTCAAAATCTAAGGGTTAACACATAAATCATGAAAATTCCAACTAGAAATGGAAAAACTGCCAGGCTTGAAATATTTGACTTTTTGATTTGTGATCTGCTTTTGACTTTAATAAACTTATACCTAACCTTACTGCTTATTTATGTTGTAATAACCTAAAATTAAACTAGTTCAAGCTTACTTATCCTATTATGCAACTACTGTATGAAGTTTAGAATCTATAATAACAGATAATTAAGCTGAAATTAGAATTAAAATAGATTTTGACTTTATACTATGAAGCTTACTGAATTTGCTATCTAATGGTACTAATTACACCTAAATGAGACTACCTAAACTAAATTTATAACCTGCAAACTACTAGAACTCAGAATCTGAGCCTAAACCAAACACTCCTATAGTGGTGACTGTTTTGAAAACTTCCACTAGCAAGGATTACTTAAAACTAAATTTTTGGAAATATAAGCTTAACCTAAATCTAATAACTACTGATAAAGCATAATCAAGGACTAAACAAGCAGATTTAATAGGCTAACTAGAATAAGTAGTTTCAAACTAACATTTTCTATTCTATGCAAGGCTCAATCCAATTGGCATTTTAATTACAACTAATTAAGAACAACCTAAACTAAACTAATTTTTAGACAATGAACAAGGCAAAATAAGTAGTAATTAAGTGAGACATAACCAGTGAACAAAATAAGCAGTTTACAATTGGAGCATTTGAAATCAAACAGAAAATCTTTGGAACTTTCATTGACTTGAATGCAAAGTACAATAAGAAATATTGAATTCAGATTAAGAAAACATTAAAACTAAGCTAATTTACACTACTCCTATTTCTAAAATTCTAACTGCCTTTAAAATGGCTTACAATTGAGCTATTTATACTCAAAAATAAAATTAGGGTTCCATCTCTCATGCTCCTTGTCTTCTTTCCCATCTCTCTTTTTGGCCTTTGGATGAGTTATCATTGATCTTGGCTGTCAAATTGGTTTGGGTGGGAAAACGGGTTTTTATCACTTTTGGCAGTTGTGACTTGTGGCAGGGTTTAGGGTGGCTTAATAGGTGTGGCTGGTGTGTGGAGGGGACACAGATGTTGGGAGAGCAGGGGTGGTAGGGGTAGGCTTGTCTGGTTTTGTCGGACAAAAAGGAAGGGGAAGGGTGGAGGTGTTGACTTGTTTGACCCTGGGAAAGGGTAATAAAACGGGGTATTAATTTTTGTGGGATTGGGCTGTTTTGGTGATTGGGCTAGGGAATTTGTGTGGTGGGCTGGGGTTTGCATTGGATCAGGTTTGGTTGGTTTGTATGTTGGGTTAAAAAGGGTTTAGGTTTAGTTTGTTAGTTTGTAGCAAAGTTAAGCCCAAGGACCTAATGTGTAAAAACTGAAATTTCCAGGGACCAAAGCTGTTATTCTTCCAAAGTTGATACAAGGATTGATTATGCCAAGCTTTGATTTCCCATGGGTCCTTAATGCGTAAATTCAAAATCCGAGGACTAACTTTGCCAATTTCCAAGGTCGAGGGGCCAAAATTGATTTTTCCTCCAAATTATTCCACCAGGGTCACTTTTGCCATATTACAATAACACAAGGGCCACAAAAGATATTTTTCACTTTTAAAAATTCCCCATGGACTGATTATGCCAAATTCCAAACTGCAGGGACTAATTTTGTAAATTTTCCAAAGTTTTTACCTAAGGATTAAATTTGATAATTTTGACTTCCAAATGCCTTAGGTTGACTTTTCTTTCAAAACACATGCTCAGGGACTAGTTTTGTAAAATTTTGAAAGTTGAGGGACTGAAACTGCCAATTGTGTAAACTTTGCTCGTTTTTCATTGTTTTTGCTCATTTTGCATCTGAAACGTATAAAATACAATCCCTGGGATATTTTTAGTATTTTGATGCATTTTTGAGCATTTTCGGATGTTTTGGCAGTTTAAATACGATAAAAATGATGAGTGTTTGAGCACTCATCAATCCCCCACACTAAACTATTGCTAGTCCCTAGCAATATTTTTGGAGAACTTGATGGATTTTAAACTCTTTACCAAAAGCCATCACTTCTGGAGTAGCCAGGTGTAAGAACTGTGGCACACCTGATAACCGTGTGATTTTGAGCAAACCACCAGCTTTCAACGGATTTGATTTGTCTTTACCAAGAGCCGTTTGCTCCTGGACTAGCCAGCTCTTGATGGAATAGTCAACATCTTGGTGAGCTGATTACCAATTATTGATTTTCCACTGCCTTTACCACAAGCCATAATCTTGCGGGCTAGCCAACTCATTCGCTTTATGGGATATGGGGAGTTGAGGAACCATACAATTTTGGGCAAATTGCAAGCCGTAAACGGATTTGAGATGTCTTTACCAAGAGCCGTTTGCTCCTGGACTAGCCAATCCCTTTTGTCGGTTAGACCTGGCGGATTGATTACCACAAAAATTTTGAAGCACCAGTGAAATTTTTTTAAAATTTTTTGAAATTTTGGCAAAAAACGGGGGTATAAGATAGTAAAATGTGATAAAATTCGCTAGAATAGCGAAATACCCCCCCACACTTAGGATGAATATTGTCCTCAATATTTCAAGTCCCGGCTATTATGCCGACTCTTTGAACGTAAAAGGGCAACATTACAAGCTAAGCGTGGAAAACACCATTTTGTATTTTCACTTCATTTGTAACCATAGCATGGGTAACTCCCCCACACTTAGGGTGAAAACCCTATAAGCATGCTACTGTTTTTGTTTACCGAGTCGCTAGCTTGACTCGACCCCGAATTCATTTGTCCTTGGGGAAGCATGATGTGGAAGAAACAATCTCAATCGGACTTTCATTCAAGATGTTTGGACAAACATATGAAGCACGTGAAAGTTCCACAACGATGAGATATAATACCGGCTCAAGATAATGATACATGAAAATGCCGGGATCAAATATAGTGTCTTCATTCCGAAGGAGTGAAGAAGAGAAGAAGTCACCTTATAGGTGAAGAAAAGGAAGAAAACCATGATGAAAATCATGATTTGATTTTCTTCCTCGAGATCAGACTCCGTAGCCTGAATTTGGATTGCAAGGGTTAAGCTCGTAAATATCCCGGGAGGGTGGGTGGGAATTTGCAAATTCTCATGATTGAGTGCATCTCCCCCCGGGCTATCAAACTCCGGAGGAGTCATGACATGATGAGTGAGTTCACCGGAGAACTCCTCATGAAGAGAATTATTCACAAGATGTGAATCTGTGAATTCATGTTCCGATATAAACTCATCACAATCCTCATCCCGAATACCAAAGAGTGGATTATCAGAAATCAAAGTGAATTCAGATTCGAATTCAAATAGAGGATTGATGAGAGTGGTATTGAAAGTTTCGGGAACAAAGAGATTAACATTCTCTATTGGACTGTTGGGATCAGAAGTGAGTAACGTATCATGATAAAGGAGACTTTCAATTTCTCCCAGATCAGCTTCGAATTCAAGGAGACCATCATCACTTTCCAAGGAAAGTGGATCGATGTGAGTAAGTTCATCAGCGAACTCCTCAAGAAGAGGATCAACATCAGACTGAGGGAGTGATGCCTCAATATACTCAATGTCTCCATGAGATGTACAATCATCATTAAAATCTGAGAAAGTCTTAAAATGATCGTTTGAATACTCAAGAGGGGAAGGAATATCACACATATGCTCAAGAGTTCCCTGTGACTCTCCTGGGATTGGGACAAGGTTCTCAACACTAGACTTTATGAATTCATCCGATTCCTTATTAGGAACAGTGTCAAGATGCTCATCCCCCATGTTCAAAGAGTGAGTGTGAACTTCGGGTGTGATATCAATAGCCTGAGGGAGTTGAGAAGGACTAGCAGACATGGGTTTTATAAATTTCATCTGTTCTTCTGCTAGTAATTCTATCATAGTCTTTTCTCCCTTATTTTCCGAGGAAGGAATCACAACAGATGAACTTGATGAACCCTTACAAAATTGAGAAATATCAAGGGTAACTTCATCATCGTCATCATCGTCGAGAAGAGCAGCATGGCGAAATATAGCACGTGTTTTAGCTGCTTGTTCTAAGACTAGCAATTCTTCCTTGCTCAATTCGTTTCTAGCATCTCGTTCTTTAGCAAGTAATCTGCCATGGATTTCTCACGAGAATCTTGAAACGATGTAGTAGCCAACTCCTCCTTAAGTTCTTTCAATATCTCAAGAGCCTCTAGTAAAAGGTCTTGCTCAGTATCATGAGGAGTTGCTTGAGTCATTTGGTATTGTGGAGGTAGGTCTGAAAACGAATAGTCGTAATTGTCACAAGGAAATTGATTCCTTGTTTAACAATCCGAGCTAGAGTGTGGACCTCCACAGTAATCACAACAGTGAAACTGATGTGGCTGTGGGTTGTATGTGCTAAAGTCATAATTGTTATCAGGAAACTGCTCATAGACAAGCGTGTCTCCTGATTGACAATCAGAACTGTAGTGTGAACCACCACAGTACTCACAACAGTAAAACTGCTGAGTATCATGGTATGGTAGCTGGTGGAATGAATCAATCGTGTCATGGTAGGAATAAGGATCTTGGTTATAGACAGACCCGTTTCCTGACTCTACCACGCCACAACCGGGGCAATTACCACCATTATAAGAACTACCACACCACTGGCAAACCAGAAGGTGTGGATGAGACATAGAAAGAATCAAATGTGTATAGAGGGTGAGGAAATGAGAATCAAAAGAGTAGGAGGGTGAAGAAGGATATTTTTGGATTTTTGGAAATACATTTTGTACAAATAGGAAAGAAAATGTTTTTGTGATTTTGTGTTCGTTGAAAACTTGATTTAAAATGTTTTCGGGAACAGTTTTGTTTTGAAAATAAGAAAATATGAACAAAGGATGGATAAATGTACAATGGATCGAATTCCAAAAGCACTAATCAACAAACCTTTTTAGAATAACGCGCACGACCTCCCCGGCAGCGGCGCCAAAATTTAATTGACTCCAAACGGTCAACCTAAACTGACCAGGTGATGGTCAACTAAGTCAAACTGCTTAGAATCAATCTCCGCGGAAGTATAGGGTTTCCCCGGCAGCGGCGCCAAAATTTTGATTGGTCCCGAACGGTCAACCTAATTGAGCAGGTGAATGGTCAACCAGGTCAAACAGCCTAAAACCAATTCTCCGCGGAAGTATAGTGTTTTCCCGGGTCGTTATGTCCCGACGAGGTGTGATGGTTATAAAACGGGTTTGTGATCGGGTGAATTTGGACAGGAATAAGGGTTTGAGTGATTAGAATGGTTACGCTAAGGAAATACAAATCAAAACAATTTAAACAAATTATATTAACAAATACGTGAAACCTAGTTAACCTAAACGTAATCTAAAAACTTAAAATCAGAATTTGCTTATAAATAAGCAGAAAAATAAGCTAAACAGCTTAAATAGAAGCTATCACTTTATTTATGTTTTTGGTTTTTCTTATTTTACAAACTACTTTTACTAACGTGACCTAAAATTAAAAAAAAACGTAAAAGTTATTTAAATAAAACGCGAGTGCGCGAAATAAAAAGTGAAATTTGAGCTATGCTAACCCTACGAACGTGAAAATAATATTTTTACGAACCTAATGATAAAAGAAAATTTTAGAAAAAAGAAAATTATTTTTTTGACTTTTTAATTAATTATTATTAACTAAAAACTATTTTTAACTATTTAATAATACACTAAAAATTAAGAAAATATAAAATAAACCTAGAAAAATGAAATTATAACTTTGAAAAATCTAAAATATTGTAAGACTAATTTTAAAACAGAAAATATATTTATTACACTATTTATCTATTTATTATTAATTATTTACTATTTATTAATTACTAAAACTACTTTTGATTTATTAAAAATACTAAAAAGGCAAAGAAAAATCTGAAATTTTTAGGAAAATTCTAAAATACAATTAAGAACTTAAGAAAAATAAAATATACTGAAAAAGAAGTTAAAATAAGCAGAATGGGTAAAAAGCACTAGAAAATAAGCACTTATAAATAAGCACTTTGCAAGAAAAGTTGCTAAAAGCTCAAATACAGTTCAAGTAACTTAAGTGAGCTTAAAATAACTCAAAACAACCTAATAAGCACTAAGAATTAGCAATAACAAGAAAATAAGCAAAATACAAATGCTATGATCAAAACAGATTTGCAGCTAGATTGGAGCCCAAATAAGCTAGGAGCAAAAGAGTATAAGCTGAGAACAAGCTTGGATTCCAAAAGACAGCTAGGAGGGCTATCCAAAGAACCAAGTTTGACCTTATGGGGCCCACTGATGGGCTTGGAAAGAGCTTGGGAAGTGGGCTGTTTGGGACAGAGCATGGTAGAATAGGCATTAAGCAGGGGTGATTGAGTGCTATATGCAGACCTGGGGTGAACAAATTGGAGGCTAGCACAAGCAATGGTGACCTCAAATTAACCAAAACAACTGAAATCATAACCTAACCAAGCTTATGACCAATCAGTGGTGAGTTATTTTGTTTTGAAATGAGCTTTTGAAACATAGTAGTCAATCAAAGAAGCAAAACAATAAGCAAAAGATAAAGGTTATCAACAACATACACAACACAACTTCAAGTAGACAACTAAAAACTACACTTTAATAGGTTAAATCCAAGAAAATTTCCAAATCAAGCAAGCTAAGCTGAACTAAGATACATACATCAGGTGCAGTCCCAAGTGGGTGAATTCAAGCTACTCAAGAGCTGAAACAAGCTGAGCTATAACAAGCTAATGCCAAAAAAAATCTATACACCTAAAGACTACCTATGAAATAACATGTAAAACAGGCTTGAGTTGGAGTTGAGCTATTAACTTAGGAACTAAAAATCAAAACAAAGGGACTGCTACATCCAAACTACTAAGGGGTGAGCAATAAGATGATACACCTCACCAAGGATATAAATAAGCAATCACAGTCCCAAACAACATACAAACAACATTCATTAATAAGAATTAAGCCGAAAAAGGAAAATGATCGACAAGCTCAGTCCATGAATTATCAAAAATAAAAAAGTAGCAGCAACAGGAGTAACCAAACAGGCCAAGGGAGTGCTTATTTACTAGCACTCAATAAGCTGATTTGGCAAAACTAAAAGTAGTCCTAGTTATCCTACCTAGGGGGCTATCTAAAACAAAAAACCTTAAGTCCTAACTCCTATTAATGGATTCTCTAAGTTCAGTAGAAAACTAGCCAACAACTGAGGTGCAGGGCACTTTCAGGCCAAACAGGCCACTAGAGAACCAAATAAGTACATGTAGAAAAATAATAAAAATAAAGTAAAACATGCTTTGACAAGCCGAGCTTCCATATTTTAAGAATCCAGAAGCTCAAAATCTAAGGGTTAACACATAAATCATGAAAATTCCAACTAGAAATGGAAAAACTGCCAGGCTTGAAATATTTGACTTTTTGATTTGTGATCTGCTTTTGACTTTAATGAACTTATACCTAACCTTACTGCTTATTTATGTTGTAATAACCTAAAATTAAACTAGTTCAAGCTTACTTTTCCTATTATGCAACTACTGTATGAAGTTTAGAATCTATAATAACAGATAATTAAGCTGAAATTAGAATTAAAATAGATTTTGACTTTATACTATGAAGCTTACTGAATTTGCTATCTAATGGTACTAATTACACCTAAATGAGACTACCTAAACTAAATTTATAACCTGCAAACTACTAGAACTCAGAATCTGAGCCTAAACCAAACACTCCTATAGTGGTGACTGTTTTGAAAACTTCCACTAGCAAGGATTGCTTAAAACTAAATTTTTGGAATATAAGCTTAACCTAAATCTAATAACTACTGATAAAGCATAATCAAGGACTAAACAAGCAGATTTAATAGGCTAACTAGAATAAGTAGTTTCAAACTAACATTTTCTATTCTATGCAAGGCTCAAACCAATTGGCATTTTAATTACAACTAATTAAGAACAACCTAAACTAAACTAATTTTTAGACAATGAACAAGGCAAAATAAGTAGTAATTAAGTGAGACATAACCAGTGAACAAAATAAGCAGTTTACAATTGGAACATTTGAAATCAAACAGAAAATCTTTGGAACTTTCATTAACTTGAATGCAAAGTACAATAAGAAATATTGAATTCAGATTAAGAAAACATTAAAACTAAGCTAATTTACACTACTCCTATTTCTAAAATTCTAACTGCCTTTAAAATGGCTTACAATTGAGCTATTTATACTCAAAAATAAAATTAGGGTTCCATCTCTCATGCTCCTTGTCTTCTTTCCCATCTCTCTTTTTGGCCTTTGGATGAGTTATCATTGATCTTGGCTGTCAAATTGGTTTGGGTGGGAAAACGGGTTTTTATCACTTTTGGCAGTTGTGACTTGTGGCAGGGTTTAGGGTGGCTTAATAGGTGTGGCTGGTGTGTGGAGGGGACACAGATGTTGGGAGAGCAGGGGTGGTAGGGGTAGGCTTGTCTGGTTTTGTCGGACAAAAAGGAAGGGGAAGGGTGGAGGTGTTGACTTGTTTGACCCTGGGAAAGGGTAATAAAACGGGGTATTAATTTTTGTGGGATTGGGCTGTTTTGGTGATTGGGCTAGGGAATTTGTGTGGTGGGCTGGGGTTTGCATTGGATCAGGTTTGGTTGGTTTGTATGTTGGGTTAAAAAGGGTTTAGGTTTAGTTTGTTAGTTTGTAGCAAAGTTAAGCCCAAGGACCTAATGTGTAAAAACTGAAATTTCCAGGGACCAAAGCTGTTATTCTTCCAAAGTTGATACAAGGATTGATTATGCCAAGCTTTGATTTCCCACTGGTCCTTAATGCGTAAATTCAAAATCCGAGGACTAACTTTGCCAATTTCCAAGGTCGAGGGGCCAAAATTGATTTTTCCTCAAAATTATTCCACCAGGGTCACTTTTGCCATATTACAATAGCACAAGGGCCACAAAAGATATTTTTCACTTTTAAAAATTCCCAAGGGACTGATTATGCCAAATTCTAAACTGCAGGGACTAATTTTGTAAATTTTCCAAAGTTTTTACCTAAGGATTAAATTTGATAATTTTGACTTCTAAATGCCTTAGGATGACTTTTCTTTCAAAACACATGCTCAGGGACGAGTTTTGTAAATTTTTGAAAGTTGAGGGACTGAAACTGCCAATTGTGTAAACTTTGCTCGTTTTTCATTGTTTTTGCTCATTTTGCATCTGAAACGTATAAAATACAATCCCTGGGATATTTTTAGTATTTTGATGCATTTCTGAGCGTTTTCGGATGTTTTGGCAGTTTAAATACGATAAAAATGATGAGTGTTTGAGCACTCATCAATCAGCAGCAACAATAAAATGTATCAGTAGGAACCAAATATCATCAGAAGGAATCGATCAGTAGGAACCAAACCATGTGAATCAATATCTCATGAGCAGCACCATTAATATAATTCCAATCAATAATCTATCACACAATTAATGTCACCGACCAATTAGTGTCAATCAACAATCCATGAATTTTAACTGGTGCGAGGTCATCTTTAATTGAAGCAGCCAAGCCACCATGTCAATCTTTACAAAAGTATGACTCACGTTAAATTGGTACGAGAATAAACTTGATTTGCTGTCCATAAATAGATTACCGACATACGTGGTCCAACATGATCAGAATAAAAATAATATATCCAACCGTATATACCGATAATAAATTAATCAGCAGCAGCAATCACCCACCAATCGCAAACAACCAATTAAAATACTCATCAACAGAAAAATCTTGTACTATCAGCAGTATATGAAAACAGCAGTAACTCATCTTGTGTAAACCAAGTCATGACAAACATCTTGTGATAATATTATATTGCACTGCCCCATTATTAATAAACTAATCAATCGACCCATTATCATATAAATCCCATTCGGACCAATCAGAAACACGACAACCCTTATTCACATTCACCACTTGAACGCATGACTTAAAAACCCCGTTTATCTGATTCATAAAAATAGCACCGACCCACTACAATTGCTCATCGAATATAAAATGAATAAGATGCTCATGACCACAAAATCAGTATACGACAAATCATTCATATCACCAAGCACAATTTAATATGAAACCTTGACCAAACCTTGACCAATCACATCTCAATACAGGCGACAATCCTAGCCCCCATCACTGACCAATTATTTATATGAGCGACGGATCCAATGTGAAACTCACAATATTAATTCTTGAACCAAGTAATATGTGTGACATAATTACGTATGAGGTTTATTTGTGGGAATCAACCAATTAAAAAAAATCAACATCGACCCAATTACTTCATATAGTACGAGATTAATATCAATATGTCATCTTATTTGCACCACATGCACCAAACGACAAACCTCTACCAATATCACCAAACAATTATTTATTTGACCAAGTAAATTCATAAACGATAATACCTTTTTCCAAATCTGCTTCTGTCGACTTCTTACCAGATCTGCCTGCTTCATCAAAAATGCTTTTTACACGAACATGAAAACCTTGAAACCCTAGATCTCACGAGCCCCTTGTGCTCTGATACCAATTGTAAAAGATCGTTTAAGACCATCTAGGATATAGTAATGTTAACGTGCACATCGGAATAAGAACAAGAAGAACATCAACATTACTCCAAGGTTTTCTTTATTGAAAATAAAATAAACTACTACACTACTAATATACACACACTATAATCGTGTGTCTAGACTCTCATTGAAAGAGTTTTCTATGAATGAAAAGATAAAAAAGATACTTGTAACCCTAGACGCCTACCCTCTTTATATAGTAGAGGGAGGTTACAAGAAACTCTAAACCTAGATTACTAACAAAGCTAAGTTACTATTACATATTAAGTCCCTATTGTTTCTTCTTTCTTCATTTCTTCTTGTGGGTTTTGTAATCTTCAAATCTTGTAATTCCTAACAATTTATTTATATCAACAACAAAGATCTTCAAGAACCAAGGAAAAATATGCAAATTCAAGCTAATCTTATGATAAAGCCTATTCCAAGTAAAAGAGCGCCGAGTTTATATGAAAAGAGCGCTGGTTACGGGGACGAATCTATTCCTACACAATCTAAGTCAAATCAAGTAAAGAGCAGCGATCTTATATCTGAAGCCCGCCGACCTTCAATCTCTGCTAATGACCCTTTGGCTCCAAGAAATTATCTGAAGGTCGTCGTAGTTTATCTTGAAGATCACCGGTATTCAGTGCAAAGCCCGCCAACCTTTTCCTCAAGAGCGGCGTATTCTAGTGCCTGACTAGTCACCAATCGCCTATAAATAGAGCCTCATTTCGCCTCATTTTAAAACACACCAATACACCAACACTCTTCCCAACAACCAACACAACTCTGATAATAATTCATCCCTCGTTCCAAATATTGGGATGATAGAAATAAAGTCACAATTCTAAAAGCGTTGTAATACTATCTTGATATTAAGTGTGGTGATCGCTAGTGACGGTAGCTTCTTCATTACATTAATTCAGGAAGTATGTTGATCATTTCATACGATATTACCACTGTAAGCATGATTATTAAAGCCATGTTAGGCTAAACTCCTTATGGTTGCTTGGATATGTTAATACAATAAAGTGTTTGGTTATGATTATGATCTCTTGTTGATATCCTGTTTATCTCACGATCTTGCTGTGTTCTAAACTATTCATCATTGTTTATCTCTTTGATTATAATTACTAATTGAAATGGGTCGAAAGATTCAACTAGTATTTTATGGTTTTTAACATATGTCTATGTATGTTGATCAATTGAAGGAGAGATCGCTTTTGTATTGAAATAAACAATCAAGTTTGAAACGTTGCAACTAATATTTATACTTGTAACCACTCGTGTAAGTACTAGTAGACATAAGTCTTGAATCATTTCTATTAACTAATGAAACGTTATTTTGACGAAAACAACTACTCGTTTGTTGAACCTACTGAGATCACTATCATATACCATCACTGAGTTATACGAACTATCCAAGTAATCATATTTGTCCCATATCTGAATTTCAAATCATTTGCATAAGTTTTCTAAATCATCTCGATTAAACTGATTGATATATAAGTGCATACCATAGTCCCTGTGGAACGACCCGGTCTTACCAAAACTCTTTACTATAAACGAGGGTTATACTTTTACCCGTGTGGTTTGAGTAATAAGGAATCGGTAAAATTAGTCTTATAAATTTAAAGCTTTTCGAAACACATCAGATGCACATGGTGAAGGGAGGTTTAGTAAACATGCATGAAACTTGAAATAATCACGAAATGATAAACATTCCTACGATTACAGAATTGATTTATATATACATACCCTACTGGAAAACACCATTACAAATACCAAATACAGATGTTACATTATCAAAAACAAACATCTTTTTCACTTGATTTCCTATCCTAAACACATGATCAATTAACACTGCTGCTCCACTGCTTTTGGCCCTGAAACCACGTCGGTCAGTTTGGGCTAAAATAAATAGATACAACCGTCGAGTTTGACAACTTGATGATCAGCTCATATTTCACACACCTTGGAGTTTTGTACTGATTGCATAGTCCAACTTATCAAACGTCCCATTTTCGACAACCTTGATCTCCATTGGCCCTATAGACTCATTTAAAGCTCGACCTTACTTATAAACACTATTCAATTAATCTTGAACAATCATCAAACTCATATTGAAAGTGGCCCAAGTCTATGTTTAATGCATACAATGTTTGTTCAAATAATCGAGATATTGAGAGTAATACTAATAACATTGTTATGAAATCAATACTGTAACTATACCATTAAATATTCATTAAAACTTACAAATTATGTTTCGAAGTGTTTACCAACGGGCCCATCGTATAACCTCTAATCAAAGTGGACAATTGCAAGAAAGATAAGAACATACAACATCTTTATGGCACCAAAAACTAAACTTTTATCACCTTCACAGAGGATGGTTTTTGGGGCTAGGAACAGTACTTGGTCACAACTCTTCCTTAACATGTTCCAAAAGCGTTGGTGGTGTAGGCATCAATGGATGGATAGTCGACGAAGAATGCATAGAAGAACCTTGTCGTGTTGACTCAAGTTCATTATGTAAATCATTAATCCTTTGAAACATCTCCTTCAAGTAACCAATAGCCTCACCAAGTATCGAACCCCTGACATCTAAACATACAATTCAAACATTTCAACAACATAAAAAAAACATTACACACTTTTAAAACGCAATAATCAGATAATCAATTATACTACTACCTTGCTGATTTTAGGGGCAACAGATCTAAGCATATACAACCTATCATTCAACTTCTTCCTCCTTCGCCTTTCTGCCATTAAATTTTTTAGCTGGCAAACCTTTCTCTTCCCTTTACTATCCCCAACCATAATCGAACCCAAACTATTCTCATTCCCATTACATATTATTTTCTTGCTACTACTTACCATATATATACCAATTAAATAAGAATAACTAATAAGGCATTTGAACCTACAGTAGCAATAATAATCCAATGCTAAGGTGGTGTTGCAGTTGGATATTCACTGACAAACGCAAGTGTTATTGTTTCTTCCGGTACACTAATTTTCATGGAAGGAGGCAGTTCTCTCATTATCCATAATATAAAAGCTGAAGGTATCGATGAGCCTGCAGAAACATGACATGTGTCCAGTAATAGGTCAGGTCAACAATGACCTAACATGTTGAATAATTCGATTTAGTAGGTTGAAGAACTTACCTATAAAGCAGTAGAGAATCACAATGATAAAGTACCTGCAACAATGGTGTGGTGCCTTTAGCTAAACATTGAGAGCATAAACAGGACAACCCGATAAAATGGAAATAAAAAAGTAAATACATGTATATTTGTGAAAAAAAAGCAACAACGGAGCTCGTGGTAAAACAAATGAAAGAAACCATGGCTAGTCCAGCAACCTGCAAAAAATGCGACATCATGAACAAAAATGATTAACTTATACAAATGTTACAAATAGATATGTGAGCTCAAACAATGTCATATATTGTGAAATATCAATGGAACAGACATGGATGAATACCTTCCACATTTCGGAAGAAGTTCTCTCAGATCGCACTTTATTTATTTTTAAGACCAATACATCTCCTGTTTTACACAATGTAAAAACAAATAATAGGAGAAAAGCCATTGACTCAGGGTATTAACCATTTACTCATGCTAAGCATGAATCTATGAGGAAGGAAATACTTGGTCTGGAATGGGCTTCATCACCCTCTGGAAGCTGCAATTTACATAAGGTCGATCATCAAAATCATTTTTCGCAGGCTCACCAACAGTTTTCTAGTCCAAAAAACTTACATATGGGTCCTTTTATCACTTAAACTCCCAAAATTATCATAATCTTCTAAACAATAAAACATCTGATAACATAATGTTACATAAACCGTATGCAAATTGTGAGGTGTTTAGATTGCTTCTTAGAACTATTAATCGATCTTTAAAAAATAATAATTGGGAAAATGGTTATAACTTACACAAATGGGATGAACGTCAGATTTATGAACATCAAGAATCACAATTGGAAGTTTGGAACAATAGTTGCTGATCTAAAAACTTTTTAAAATTAAGCAATGTTCCCTCTAATCAATGATAGTAACACAAAATAATAGTAACACTTACATTCATTGTAACAACTTTTAATGTGATGGTTGCTAACGCGAAACTTGGCGAGCTAGGCCCATTTTCAAGCGACTTCGCAAGAGGCAGAGCTTCATCAATGCCAACTTTTGCAAATTGTATTGCATACCCATGAACCTAAAATACATCGTGTAAATACTTTAAGATGGACATGAATATAATGTTTGAAACTATGTGAATTAGTACCATGGATTGGTTTGGTCAATTTAAATACGCATCAAAAACCGTTTACTGGTCATCTTTATCTACAACAATACATTCATTTACATATTCATCATTTGGTGGCTTTGAATCCTAGGTAACCTTTATACGTTCTCACTGTAAAATTAAGGGAGGTATGTTATGCATAGCATTTATAAACTATTGAATAATTAGAATCAGATTATTAGTTGTAACAAATAGTGTTTAAATGTTCTTATATTGTCGGATTCCAAATGCGAAAAAATGATTGTTGCAACTTCCAAGTCACAACAATAAGTTATCAGTAGTATATCACACAACCCAAACAACGCAAAAATTTAGGAAAATAATAGCAGAAAATACAATTATTTAATTTAGTTATTGACACATACGTGCAAGTCCAACTCCTGAAATGTCGAGACTATTGCCAAGTACAATAGAGTTACTATATTTCTGATCGTTTGCAGCTGCATCCACTGTAAATATCCATGACTAAAGGAAGATACATTCTTTGGGTGAGGGTCCAGTGTTGCCAGCAGCTTGTACCACAAATAAACTGGATTTGAATGCTGAAAGCAAGGCCATGTCTACAATCCATATGTCAAGACTAAATAATCAAGAAACTAAAGAAAAAATTGTCCAACTAAGAATACAAACCAACCTCAAACATATGTTCTTCCAGTTGGCATGAATTTCTCATATATACATGAACCCCTCGCGGCTCACTCTTCTTACCTCTGAATGAAACTCACTTGATATGTTGACAACCTGTGAGAAAGGTGCATGGTGATTACGAATTAGGCACATGAACGTTGAAAGAAGATATGTACACCAGCATATGGCATACGGATAGTAAATAATGCAACTGATTTAGGCATCTAATATTAAAAGGTACACCACATGACTCACAAATCTTTGGACATTTTAACAGCCAACAGATAATGAAAAATATAAAACATACCATGACAAAGGCACACAGGTTGCAGTTAATATATGCTACATAACAGTCACATTTGTAAAAGCTGGAGAGGACATCATACTCGAATAATACATCTTCTGATATGACAAAATCTGGCGTGCTGATATTATGGAGGGTAAGTTCATTATTAAACAACTTTGCAAATCCTAAAGTTTCATGATCTGTATATTCGTTTGTAGGAATTAGATATCTCAAAAGTAAACTATAAGTGGAACAGTTGTACTATTCTTAGCAAGCTTACCTTGCCCAAAAACTCATCGAGATCTTTTGCACCTACCGCAATACCAGTCTAAAAGAAATTAAAATAATATAAAGTATCAAGCACGCGTTACATGCAGCAATTAAATAGGACCGTACTTACTCTGAAAAGGTTGATGGCTGCAACTGCTACTAGGACATAGAGACACAGGAAGCTTGTGTAACTTTTCTTCAATATCTGTAACACCCCGTTCAAAAGAATTAGAAAAACCCAAATTATGAATATCATTATTTATGTCAAATATCAAACAACCTTATTTAACTGCCATGATGAATCAAACCCACATATTAAAGAATTTAAACTTGATCTTATAAACAGAAACCCAATCTTGTGGTTGAAGATTGATCATCTTATACCTTTTCTTATGAATATTAATCTACTCTCATGGTCAACGATCAGTCACCTTAGATATGATCTTCACAATAGATACATATTCTATTGATTGATATTCATCTTAAACCTAATGCCCAAATAAAAGACCGTTTATGTTAACAGAAGTTTATTCTCAATCCGAAGGAATATTGCCAGAGTAAAAAACCACATGAAGGTACTTGTTACCAGAAACATCGCTTCATCAGAAACAATATACCTGTTCATCAGAAACACCTCTTCATCAGAAACACAACATAATTATGCATATCGGTGTAACCAAATCATTAAAAAACAAAGATTAGATTACCTGAAGATTCAAACTTCAAAAACCCATATCAATTCGGGAGAAATCTACAAAAATAAACTACACAAACACAATAGACAACGTGAATTGAATCATACTTAAGCAGACTGAATACAAAACAACAAAAACCCTAAATATGATATGTTATCAAAAACCCTAAAACAATAACATAAACTTTTAAGAGCAACAACAAAAAAAAATTGCTAAAAGCAACATACTTGCAACTGAGGATAGAAACAACTAACATAAACATTAAAAACTTTAACAAAATCTCGTATATTTTAATACAGCTTGAGAATATCAATTAGGAGACATACCGCTCACCAAACATTACCTATCGTGCCGAACAAATTATGTGAATATAGTTGATTATATACAACAGAAACATGAAAATTATATGTATATAAATACTCACCTTCTTGATCAAAGAAGTTAGGGTATTGAGTTTTTTTATTGATCTACAAAATACAAAAAAAAAAAAAAAAAAAAAAAAAACCCTCATACGTGCGCACTAATCTGCAGTAAAAACACAAAATAAAATTTATAACGTATTAGTAAAGCTTACATCATTAATAGGAAAACATACATTCATTAATCAAATTATAGGATCTTGATTGACTGGCATGTAATTTGGGTATTGCGGGATTAGGGTTTAATGGGAGAGATCAGGAATAGGGTTTTGGTAGATGTTATGAGAGGGCGAAAAGAATGAGAAGAAGGCAGGGTGTATTGAGTACGTTTTTGATTGGGCTTGGATGGGCTTTGTTTCTGATTTTGCTAAACAGTCCCTCCGCCTTTTTTTAAGTTATTTATTTATTTATTTTTTACATTTTTGACACATGTTTTTTTTTTCACAAAAACACGAAAATTCACTTTACACTAACCTATTTTTTAGTAATCAATATTTTGATTGGCCAATGAGAGGGCTCGATTTCAAAATGGAGTCCTCCCATTGGTTAATCGAATCCCTCGATTTGGCCAAAAATGAGTTCTCATATTATATAAAAGATGAGAAAATTTTAAACATTTAACTAGTAATTGTATGTGTTTATATTTTATAGTATGTTTAAATATCTAATTAGAAACTAATTTCTAGATAGTTTTCAATGATCCCGATAGTAAAAGTTGTGTGTATGTAAGTGATATCGATCTGATTTTTTAAGATACTATTCTTTTCAATGTAATATGAGATGTAAATATCATTCATTTTTATATGAGTAAAGTCCAAAATACATCCTTATGGTTTGTTCATTGTCCCGCTTTACATCCCCGTATTTTTTAAGCACTAATACAGCCTTTCGTTAGTAAAGTTGGCAACTATACATCCCTCCGTTAGTAAAATCAATCAATGAGAACTAACTGTGCAAATTATTTCTCTGTTATCTCCTAATGCAAGAGAAATATTTTCATTGTTAATCCTTAAGGCTAACGGTGCAAAATATATATATATATATATATATATATATATATATATATATATATATATATATATATATATATATATATATATATTCTTGTGGTGTACAAGCTTAAAATAGATAAAATAGGTACACTTGTGCGCCGTTGGATCAAACTTGATGAATCAAGATCAAAATAAATTAGATGAATTAATTAGATAGTGTATATAAGCAGTGGCGCAGCTTCATAGGGGCGGGGGGGGGGGGGGGGGGGGGGGGGGGGCGGCCGACCCCCCGAAATTTTTTTTGCGATGTAGGGGTATATAGTTTTCGTGTAGAAAAATTTCGGTATTTTCGGTTTTGCCCCCCCAATTTAATTCGGTTTCGACCCCCCATAGTGTTAGGAAAAAAAAATTTTAGATCCCGACCCCCCACTCGAAAAATCCAAGCTTCGCCACTGTATATAAGGGTATTTTAGTAATTTTACTATTGTGCATGATTTGATTCTTTCAATTAAAATCCCACTTTAAACGCCCCCTTCGCTACAAATTAGTTATCTATACGTAATAAAAGATAAGAACAGTTATAACAAAATTAAAAGGTTGTTTATCTTGAATGGTGCAATAGGGGACCAGTATTGTTTGAAAATTTACATGGATGATGAATGAAGCTATTTATATTTTCAGCTCCAAAACAAAAGGTCATCACATAATTTTTGTTTTGTTGAGTATTCATTTTATGTTATCACAATTTACATCATTTCATATCACGATCTTAGTACACAATATATAGTATATACTCTTTCTAAATGATAAACATACATAAAAAATATGATTTATATATGTAAGAAGTGTTACAAAAAAACTAGGAAATAAACAACACAAAAGGTGTGGAAAGAATAAAAGACTTACAGGTTTTCCAATGGGTTAAGAATCAGACGATATGACTTTTTCTTATAAAGAAGAAGCATGATGATATACAATAATCAACAATGGGAGAAAACTTTCACATTTTTATAAAAGAAATAGCATATCCACATTCCATGTTTTTTAATAAAACACACCACAAATTAAAGGTTACTCGGTAGGGATGAGCATGAGTACCCAAAAAATGGTGTAATACCGGAACCGTACCGTTACCGACCCTTACCAGTACCGGTGTACTATATGCAGTACGGTACTGGTACTACTAAACAAGCCCGAAAAAAAATTGGTACCATTGAAAAACGGTACGGGAAAAGAACGGGAAATCCCGGGTTTGGTACCGAAATACGAAAGGCATTTTTTTCTTTTATTTAAGGCGCCTATCCAAGCACTCCTAAAGTCTGCCCATGCAATTTAGTGATGGTGAAAGTAGGCCTCACACTAAAGGTCCATTTCATACATCATGGATTGTTTGCCTTTTACTAAATAACTAAATATATAACAAAGGTTTCATATGTGAAGTATCCATGCTCTGTCATATAAGTTGCTATGTCTTTCTTTTTTTGAGCAAACAGTTGCTATGTCTTTCATGCGAACTGATTGCTACAAATTCCTTAAAAGTCTTAAAATGTAAATAACTTGGTGCAACCTTTCTAGACACAGATACAACTTTCACTATTAATGACAAATCATTTGTGAAATTGGTCAAATTAAAAAAAAAAAAAAAAAAAAAAAAAAAAAAAAAAAAAAAAGTAAAATATGTGTAAACCGGTACTTAACTCGGTATGGTACCGGTTTAGATAACTCCCAATACCGGAATCGGTACCGGTACCGACTTACCAATCGGTTTCGGGAACGGGACCATTACTTTTAGTCGGGAAAAAAAACGGTACCAAATTGGTACCGTGCTCATCCCTATTACTCGGTAAGCATCGAGTTTTTTACGATAATAAACTGAAAACATAAAAGCATACTAAAATTGCAATCTTAATGCTACTTATTAAATCCAAAATACAGAAAAACTTCAATTCATTTCATCATGGTCGAGACACGTAAATTGATGGTTTTAAAGTGCACCATTCTTTAGGCATTTCTCGCATATCTTCCTCCAATTTGTGCTTCTTTAGAAGACTTTTTGCAGAGACCAGTAATTCTGAAACCTTGTTACCTGGATTTATGCGCTTTAAGTCTTTAACACTAAGATTCCATTCCCACAACCACCCATACCCTTTGGAGCACATGGAATTGTTCCATTATCTTTAGTGTTCCAGTCATAGTTTTGCTTCTTTTTTCTTTGAAGGAGATTAGCATAGCCATTCACGACATTGCGTTTGCTCTTACCCCCATGCAAGTATTCGGTACATGGATCTTCAAACTGAAAGATAACTTCTTCTTTGTATCCCTGAAGGTTTCCATCACGCAATTCCCAGCAACACTGAAGGCAAAGGTCATTATTGCAAGAAGGACAGCTTCTATGCAAGTCAAAGATTGACTTTTGACAGGAGTCACTGCATGTATCATGCAACAGAACAAGAAATGTATTATAATACAGAACCAAAGAAAACAATACAAACTAAAAACATACTCTAACGACGCAACATTTATTTAAAAAAACGTACCAGTACATCCGCGCATCACTTATACACATAGACTTTTTGGTTGCACCTCTGATAAAGAAATTCCTGCGCAAGAACATACACTTAGGAAAACTATATAAAGTATAAACTCTGAACGATTGCAGTAACACACCTTTTTTGTAAACAACGTCATACCATTATGGCAATATCATTCCAACTCACTATTAAGGGAAAGAAATATAATTGAGCAAGAAGAACTAACAGGAGAGTGTTTTTCACACTATTTTCCTCGAGTTTGACAAAAATAAAACCAAGAACATGCAAAATCAGTCTAAGCTGAGAGTATCAATAAACCAAATTCGGACCTGAATAAAAATGTTTGATATGGTACATAATGAAATCTGTTCGTCTCGTACTTAAATCAAGCATATTTTTAAATTACCGTTTACAAACAATAAATATAGTGTGTTTTCTATAACGATCCAGTTTGGGACCCAATCAGTACCAAACCAGTTTAGGTTGGTTTGGTTTTTAGTTTTCCTACTCCAATCAGTCCTATGAATACTTCTTACAAAAAAAATCAATACAAATACACAATCATCATTTTATCCACATAAGGCAATAAAAGAAAGATAAAAGACCATTTTATATGATTCTTTGTTGGCATAATATTAAGCAACATGAACCCTTCTTGAAATTTTGAATACAAACATTTCTCAAATCAAGTGCAAGGTCAAAATTCAAGTCAATCTCTTCCATTTATTTGAATCAAACAAAGAAAATCAAATAAGCCCATGACCACTGAGGGTACTGAAACAATAAACTCATTCAATTGAAGCCTTCTTTTCATCAGAATGAAACATCCTCGATACAGAATCAAATCAAATATATGAGAGTACTCATACAGATTAGCTACTAAGAAGAGAATGGAAAGTACCTTGAATTTTAGCCTCCATCGTTTTCTCCTTTATGTGCTCGTCATTAAGACGCTTCAAGAACGGAAAAAGAGCATGTAGGATATAAACAGAGTATTGGACTTTTTGATCAGCACTAGGTTTAAATTTTATCTTTTCTTTGACCAACAAACCACCAACAGATTCATTGAGACTTACGTTTCTGGTAATCTACCACTGAACAAGTAGTCAAAAACTCTTTGTTCGTGTGTTGAGATGCCATATAACAGTGATACTTCTCTAATCACATAAGGTGACCTTCATGGTTTAAAAAAACGGTCTCAGGCGGCGCCTCGAGGCGAAACGGCCATAAAACGCATATGAGACGGCGCCTCAGGGGGGTGTTTTGGAATGTACGCCTCATGTACCTGAGGCGGTGGTGAAGCGTATGAGGCGGCGCCTCATGGCCGAGACGGATTTTCTTTTTTTTGAGCCAAATCAGTCAATAGTATTGATTTTGTACCTTGAATCGATTTACTTTTAGGGTTTTTAACCCCATATAGCGCCGAATTCGTGATTTCCGGTGACGAATTCCGGCGGCGGCGGTGCAACATCTGCCAGAAACCCAAGGAGGAAGAGAGGAAAGAGGGAAGAAAGATATAACGGCTGGAACTTTGTTTTACTCATTTAGGGTTTTAATAAGTTTAGACTTTTTAACATTTAACCCCTCTATCTTTCACTATTTTACATTTAGTCTCAAAAAGTTTAAAATAAGTTTGTGTATTTAAACATTTGACCCCTTCTATCTTTAATAGTTTACATTTAAGTCTTAAACGTATATATAAAAGTTTATAAAGTATGTATATAAAATATATAAATACTTATTAAAACTTATATATATATAATTTCTATATTTTTTTTAATTCCGCCTCGACCTTACACCTCGGTCCGCCTCGAGGCTTACGCCTCTTGAGGCGGAGGGAAAACGCCTCGGAACTCGTTTCCGTACTTTTAAACTTTGGTGACCTTAGCACTTCGGGTAATAGTCTTTCACGTTTCAACCTAGCACGTTCACGTTTCGGTACCAAGACATTTAAAGGCACATGATATGGATATACATGTACGATATCCTTGTTTTTCATATATGTTTTATATAACAACATAACCAACTAGTACACAACATATATGCAGGTGATTCATATCAATCCTTATCAACTACTACGTACTACACATGAATGAAACTGATTCACATGAATTAGAATCAACTAATACACAAAATAGCTTACTGTCGTACAAAACATATATGAAACTGATGCACAAGAATAATTATCAACTAATACACCTACGTTTATTTTAACTAATACACCTAATCAACTAGTACACATAACCAACTTGTGTACATAATCAGCTTGTACATATAATCAACTAATATCTTATTCCAAAACAACCATATGAGACAAATGCGCATACTCACCTAATAGCTTATTTCAAAACAGCTATAAGTCGCTACTACACATAAACCAACTCATACACACTTACCCATGATGGGTACAAAATATTTTAAATAAGCAACTTGAAACTGCTAATTCACTGAAGCTTAATAGCTTGTTACAAAACACATACACGGCTGATGCACATGAATCCTAATCAACCAATACACAATACTTTATTTCAACTAATACACATAAACAACGAATACCTTATTTGAAAAGTCTATTTCAACTAATACAAATAATCAACATATACCTAAATTGAAAACAACACATGAAACTAATACACATAATCAACTAACAGGTTATTTTCAAAACATATATCAAACTAATGTTTATCTGATGCACATGAAACATATTCAACTAACCTACAAAATTTACAAAGTAGGTTACACACATAAATCAACTCATACACAATTGCAGTCTCAGAAATACCTTGTTCGTCTTCACTATCTCCATCAATAGTTAGATCGATCGTTACATACTCCTCATTATCTCCCTTTGGTCGATGTCGATCTGACAACCAAACACCAACAAATAAAATTAACAAACTATTTTCACTGAATACATGATATTAAAAAGCAGATCAATGTATCAATTACCTACCAATTTTTGTTCTTCACTCCCAATGTCAATCATTTCGTTCTGAAAAACTACCATTTTCGTTTTTATGGAATGGACATACACCTTTTGCTGATGATTTTTAAAGAACAATTGTAGAACTATGATTTGGGGATTTTTGATTGTGTGAGTGCTTTTGGGATTAGGGTTTCAATTCCGAATTGCATGATATCCGGATGAATTATTGTTCGTACCTAATTTTTGAAACTTATGTATTCATGAGAGTCAAACCAATCTATATACCAGTGTTATAAAGTTAATACAAAAATGCCATGTGTGTTCCACTTAATTACAATTCTGCCACTCAGTTATTTAATATCTAATCTTATCTATAATGCTTGATCCAACGGTGCACATGTGTACCTATTTTATTTATTTTAAACTTGTTCACCACAATAATGCCCCATATATATATATATATATATATATATATATATATATATATATATATATATATATATATATATATATATCATCCGATATCCGTACGCACAAAAAAAAACCTAATATATCAAAAGACCATTCACCTACTTCTAAGTTCAAAGAAACCAACTTTATAGACAACTGCATAAACGAATTAATTATGCATAACTTTTGGAAAAATAGTTACCTAAAATGCAGTCACAGGTTTACACGCACAACAACGTCTATCGAATTATCCTATAAGTACAAGCTTAAATCATTATAAAAAAACATGTGAAAGATTAAACAACAAAGAACAAATACCCATAAACACACTAACATCACAAATTGCTCCATCACACAGTTAACTGTTAGCCCGTATATGTCTTGTATTTGACGTTTTAGAACCGACTTTCATTTTCTCATATTTTCTTTTGATTTCCTTTGTTATAGTTGTAGGGGATACTTTGGGTTATCCCGTTTGTTTTAGTTGTAGGAGATACTTTTGGTTATCTGATTTGGTCAGGATACTTTGATTTATCATGTGTGGTAAGGGATACTTTGGTTTTTCCCATTTGGTCAGGATACTTTGGTGTATCCTGTTTGGTACGGATAATTTGGTTTGTTGTGTGTTTATGTTTCCGCTTACTTTCGAATGTCTTCCTCAACAATTATTTATTAGTTTTAGTTTATTGTTTATTAGCTTTTAATCTCCAGTCCGAGCTCTTGCGATTGTGCCGCTCTGACTGCGGTGGAGTGTTAGCCCGTATATGTAGGGTTGTAAACGAACCGGATGAACGCTAACGGAGCCTTGTTCATGTTCGTTCATTTAATTTTTAACCGGACAAATAAACGAACACGAACACTTAAACGGGCGAATTTTCTTGTTCATGTTCATTTATTAAGAAAATGACTTGTTCATGTTCGTTCATTAAAACACTAAACGGACATAAACAATCGAACATAAATGAACATAGACAAACAAACATAAACTTTATTAAATTATGTATATAATATTGTTTTATAAGTGTTGTTTTGTTTAAACAAACTAATTTTAAAATTATACAATTAAAAGTTATGATAAACGAAAATAAATAAATAAATGAACATAAACGAACGTTAACGAATGCATAATCGGACGTTCACAAACATAAATAAACAGACGTGACTTTTGTTAATGTTTGTTCATTTAACTAAATAATCGCAAAATATTGTTCATGTTCGTTCATTTAATAAATAAACGAACATAAACAAACTTTTTACCGAACAGTTCATGAAATGTTCACTGAACGTTCGTTTCATTTATAGCCCTACGTATATGTCTTGATATGTCTTGTATTTGTGTTACGGGCTCAAAGCCCATGTCTAGAAGTGTCTGTAGTGACATATTTATTGGTATCATGTATTTTTTATATTCAATCAATCAAATCATCACTATCTCTTAATACTTGCATTAACACAATACCTACAATCACATATCAGACCTTAAAACCCACATAAAATCAATACCCATGAACACATATCAACTTCCAAAAGCTACAAACTAACAACATAAGGTAATCAAAATTATCAAAACTGAAATACAGCTAAAATTTCATAAACCCCATTATCTATTCAAAACAAATATCACCAAACACACAAATTAACCAACCTCAAGTTCTTACTTAACATTTAATTGACATACACTCACAAAACAAATAACACCAAACACAAAAATAAATCCACATCAATTTTTAAAATATATCCAAAACTAAACGACATAAACTTAAAATTTCGAATAAAGAAGAACATGCTACATGGAATTCAATATTTGAATCCAATCTTCGTATACTTTAAATCACGAAAATCAGGCGACGATCAAAATGCAATAAAATCTACCCTAATACACACAATCACATACATGATCTCACCATCCCTCTCTCCCTGACTCTCACACACATTCTTACTTTGTAGGTAATAATCCGACGCACACATGTTATTGAAAATTATATAGGTGAGACACGTATAAAGGCAACCATAAATCAAAACGACAATGTTTTTGTCCAAAGTTATACCGAAACATGAAACAGTGGCGTTTACAACCAAGCAAAGAGTAAAAAAAAGAATAATAAAAATAAAAATAAAATATAATAAAAATAAGCGTCGTTCTGGAACCCTTTAAAACGACATCGTTCCCACGATAAATGTATAATAGGGTAGTAATTTTACTATTTTGGTTATGAGCTTGTGTAGCATGATGGCTAAGCCTCATCTAGAATGAACAATATGTCTCTTGTTCGAGCCAAGATGCTACACATATTTTTTTTATGCATCACAACGTAAATGTGTCAAGTATGATGTTAAGTGTATTGGATGATTTTCTCCCTTTTTCATTCTCTACTTTAGGGACATTAGAGAAGGATGTTGTTGCCTAGCTGAAGCGGATCCGAAATTTTTCAATGACTAGAGACATTGGGGCACGGGCTGTTGTTCACGTCTTTAGTAAGATTACTTTTACTACAGCTAAAGAAGTGAGGACCCAAATAATACCTCGACTTTTCACTATTTTTTTTTAAATCTTTAATTTATAATAAAGTGATTTCATAACAACAACAACAACAACAACAACAACAATAATAATAATAAATTTAGTGGTATATGTTACTCCTTTTGTCCCAAAATATAAGTTCAATCTAATTTTTTGAATCGAACTTTGACTTTAAGTATTTTTGTATGTATTATATATCACTTGATGAAAATTTTAGCAAATGAAAATATATATAGAACACAATCCATTTATATATTTTGCATTAACTGTTATATAATACAAATGAAAATATTTAAGGTCAAAGTTTTATTCAAAAAGTCAAATTAAGCTTATATTTTGAGACGAAAGGAGTATCAGTTTTACTGATAAAAAATTGTCATCACAAATAAATTTAGGCTTAATGAATAAAATGAGGTTTCTTAATTTTTAAAATTCTGAACTCAATTGTAGTTGTTGAGGCAACATGATCAAGATCTCTTCATGTTTTAATGATGACAAATAAACCATCAAAACACATAAAATAACAAACGTTAGCTCAAAATCGCCGGAGCCCATATCTGCTCCTGGCGCGCTGCCCGCGCGTCAATGCGTGGGTGACGCGCCAGGACACTATATGGTTCCGGGCTAATTTTTAAAGTCGGCTTTCCCCTTACCCGACAAGTGTGGATCTTTCAATACATGTATGAATATGGTATGTGCTTAATTGAGAACACTCGAAACAAGTTTTGAGACTTGAGAGATCCTACTTTTAAAGTACCCATTTACGGGAAAATGCCAACTCATGTTTTCTAACTATCGCCTCTAGCCAAGGCTTTTCTAAACTTAGGGAGCTTTTATATTTCACGTGACATCGTGTTAAAGCATCCATATGCTCATATCCCGTGCTTACGTCTTCTCTAATTATGTAATGGGTTTACTCCCCTATTGGTCAAACTAAGTCAAAGGTCATTTTGCGTAAACGCATCCTTTCCCACTTGGGTTATGCTTTACATCAAGGCAAAGCACTTAACTTGTTTGAACCAATGTATTAGTTGAGAACGTCGAGTCGTGGAAAGTCACGAGATATGAACCTATGGATTCTCGACGTTGTGTTACTTGAACTTATAAGTAACCTATGATTTTCTCAACTTATAATTTTAATTGTCCAAACCTTTTCTTCTTAATCTTCTCTTAATCTCATTTCTACAAAAGACAAATCCAACCATATCCAATCATATCCAAATCATATAATCTCTTACACAATCTCTTACACTCTTACATATTCCCTTACACACTTTACATCTCAACCAACCATTCCCTTACAACACATCTTAACTCGTCATTTTCAACACATGGGAATTGTTTGAATTCCAAAGGATGCTCCTTTGATCCTAGCCATTGAATTCAAATTACAACACATCTCAACCATTCACCTCACCCTCCTTTCTATACCATCACATGTGTTTAATCCAAGCCATCCATTTCAAACCAAAACCATCTCAACCATTGATTCACCCTTTCCTCCCAAGCAAAGCATATTCCTTTTGAATATCCCTTCTCAATCCAAAACTAGGCTTCCTTTGATCCTAGCCATCTATTTCAAATAAACACATCTCAACCCTCCATTTTCCCCACATGCCAAATTATTTGAAATCCAAACATAGGCTCCTTTGATCCTAACCATCCAATTCAAACCATCTCATCTCAACCCTCCATCTCATTCTTCCACCCCCCCCCCCCCCCAAGCACTGGAATATACCTTGGCATATTCTTTCTCTCTTTTCTATGCCATGTGAGGAATAACACTTCTAACCCTTCCAAATTACCCTATCTACACTTTATACCCTTGGTAATTTGCTTTCTCTTTAAACACTTTACAAATGTTTTTCAAATTGTCCATTTGAGTTGGTAAACCTTAGAATGATTAATGTTAAGGTTTAGTGTGAAGTACAATTGGGTGTTTAGCAAGGTAAGATATTTATAAAGCCAACACCCAAAGCTTTGGGAAAATTTTCCCTGGGTGTCTGGCGCGCCACCCACGCGTCAACGCGTGGGCAGCGCGCCGGCCTCGCTAAAATTTTCCCAAGTTGGGTTTTTACCTATAAATATATAACACCCCCAAAATCGATCAATACAGCGGAAGACTTACAATGTCAGCGGAAGACTTTTGGGGTATTATATTGTGGATCTTTCGTCACAATTATAGAAAACGATTCAAGTGATCGTTTTAAGTTTTATTTAAAATACCAAATATTCATAATTCCAAGAGAATTCGTTATTCAACAACAAGTTACCTGAGATAAACATGCTAAAAGTCAACAAAAAGTTGAGTGAAATTCATAGGTTTATAATTTAGAGTTTGAACACAAGAGATAGATGTTTATTGTAATATCGATACAAATAAACAAGTTAGAAATCACATTCATTATTGCATTAAGCTCATGACACTCAACGATTTAACAGACATCAATATTTTCATACTAATGATGTAAAATATATAGCCCCCAAGATAGGTATTTGCCAGTAACCTATTATATTCAAATAAAGTGCATTTGGTAACTTTCCTCTAGCAACCAAATGGGGATTGTCAATCCCTAATAGATCTATTCACAATTATTTACGTTCACCTTTCGAGTGATTAAGGTTCATGATCGAAGGACTTTTGGCAATAGCTACTTAAGCAATAATAAGATCAGGAAAAAGCTTGTGTTCGGTTTTTGAGCATGTATCCCCCCCCCACAGAAATCGGTTAAATGTGGGCTATGAACTCACCTTAGTAGGATAGTAGAACAAACGTAATCTCAACGATGCAAGGCAACGGCTTCACACACAACCTAAAAGATATGGCACGTTTCAGTTCTTAAGTCTCGTTTTATTGCGAATGTTTATTATTAATTATGAGAAATCGATAAAGTGCATACGTGATGTGTTACGTCGTATAAAAATAGGTAATTGTTATGTACTGTTTTATTCGTCTAAATTTATTTATCGTTATATATGTTTTATATATATATATATATATATATATATATATATATATATATATATATATATATATATATATATATATATATAAGTTAAGTTTATTATTTATCGTTTTAATATATATTAATATATATATATATATATATATATATATATATATATATATATATATATATATATATATATATATATATATATATATATATATATAATTATAAACTTTTTATTAAAAATCAATATTATTATTCAATCCTTCATGTTTCTCAATTTTACACTTTTTACCCTTAACGGAAAACATTTACGCCGTTAGTCCAAAAATTATATATATTTACATTTTTAGTCCAAATATCAAATATTTACATTCATTATCCCTAAGTTTCAATATTTACTGTTTATACCCTTAGAAAAATAGTTTTTAAACTTTTCACCTCAAGTTTACAAATTTGACAATTTTAGTCCCTATCCTTCGAACATTTGCAAAAATGGTCCAAACATTTCCAAGTTTAAAACTTAGCATTTTTATTATTTCATTAAGCTCTTAAGGTCTCATATAGCTTATTTTCACAGCTTATTAGCTTATTATTAGCTTATTTCATTTAGTGGGCTTAACGAGTCCAAAATAAGGGCCCGTTAAGGTTTTATGATCCAAGGGGTTTGGGGGAACACTAGGTTTATAGAAATCCATCATTTTAAGTTACAAATTCATTTCAAAACAGCTTATACACTCAGCTTATCGTAATAAGCTGAAATGAGCTTTTTGGCCCACGTAAGGTTTTTAAGTTTCTGAAAACTAGTTTCCATAGCGATTTACTTTGGGCCTCGTTTAGTGATTAAACGATGTTGTTAAGTCGTATTATTCATCATTCTCGTTTCTATTTCAAGTAGGCAATTAGATCGTACAAAAATAATGGGTGGTCGTGTGTTGAAATTTAGAATGCCGAGACCAAAGTACACGGCTAAAACTCATGCGTGTAACTTATAAACATGAAAAAAATAAACTAAGTCTTTTTAGTATATTACATATAGGTTCATATGACTTAGAATCGTATGATTTTTAGTGTGTATACGTTAATATGAGTCTTAATCTTTTATAGGTACTCGTTAATGACTTAGTAAACATACAATACAATATATAATAATAGCATGTTACGTTTTAGTTTCTCATTTTATTTAGGTTAAGTGTTTGTGCACAAACGAGAAATACGTATATGTATAATATGAAAATAACGATTTAGAAGTCTCACCTCACCTCAAAAGGTGGAGTAAAACGAGTGTATGGTTCGTGTGATTGTACAAGGGCTCCGTGGTTCACTTCTTGTCCGTTCGTCCTTCCAAAGGTTCAATAAGCTCCAAGCTTTGCTTCCTAGGTTCACTTCTAAGCGTGGTTCACTTGGCAATCCGTTCGTCCCTCCATAGCTCTCTCTCGTTAGTATTTTTAGTGGTAGTGGTACGTATGAGTGTATGTGATGATTTGTGATTGCATGTAAGGCTTATATAGGGTGTTTAAGGTACGTAGACATTTGCTAGATCGCGAGAACGAAGGTATAGCATGTTAGGCGAATAGTATCACCTCTCCTTGTGTCCAATCGAAATATTACAAAGCAAGGAATGTGTCATAGGATCTCCTGTTCATTCCTGACATGAACATAGTTAGTTTTGTGATGATTGGGAAGTATAGGAGGCATGTAGAATGCTTGTGACACGTTTTGGCCTTATCCTTGCATGGAGCGTTTGGTGATTTGCCTTGTACGTTTTTAATATAGTGAACGAAGGTGAGTATGTAATGTTTTGGTCTCATGTGTTTCTTGGGTACTAGGTAAATCAGGATGTGCAATAAAATTGGTTCGTTATGTGTAGAAATCGTTAGATATTAGGGTGCGTTTGGGAGTGTCGCGGTTGGCAGAAAACAAAACAAAATAACAAAAGGGTGCGTTTGGGCTTGGCCTGTGGGCTGCTGGTTGTGTGTCGGCCCAAGCAAAAGAAAAGAAAGAAAGTAGTCCGTTTGGTTTGTGTGGTGTGTCCGTGGCCCATTGGGTGTTGGGGGCCCACCTGGGGTGTCTCGATTATCGTGTCGAAGTTCAAAAATATTAGTGAGCATTCTCGGGAAGTTTCGTAGGTTCGGGGAATATATAATTAGTATACGTTATTTAGACGAAACGTATTATTAAATATAAACGCGTTATATAATTATTTATCGTTCGCAATAATTATAGGCAATCTAGGTTGTGTGTAAGCATCGTTCCTGGGCAAACGGTCAATCACAGTTATCGTAGTGGTTCAATATCAAGCCATATCAAAAAAAAAATTTGTTACCCGTAAAATGGTGTTAATTTCTTGTAACATCGTTTTATGTATTCGTATGCATTTACTAATCGTATGGGAAATTTACGAGAGGTTACATTACCTACCTCTTACAGGGAATTCCGTCCCGGAATTGTAGTCTAAGATAGTTTCCAAGGGTGTCTTAAGTGAAGAGATGTGGGTACTTGGAGCGAATCTGATCCTCGCGCTCCCAGGTATATTCCGGTCCTCGCTTGGAGTCCCAACGAACTTTGATGATAGGGATACGATTTTGTTTTAGTTGTTTGACTTCTCTATCCATGATTTCAATGGGTTCTTCGGTAAAGATAAGGTTATCGTCTAGTCGAATCTCTTTTAGTGGAATCACGAGAGATTCATCGGATAAACACTTCTGAAGGTTTGACACATGAAAGGTGTCGTGAATCCGACTAAGTTCTTCGGGTAGTTCTAGTTTATAAGCCACGGGTCCTATCCTTTCCAGGATTTTCAAATCGTACCATTCCCTTCCAGGGAGATACTTTCAATAAGACTCTGTCTCCTATTTGAAATTCCATGGGTTTCCTTTTTAGGTCTGCGTAGCTTTTCTGTCGGTCTCGGGCTGCTTGTAATCGTTGCTTAATCTTAACAATTTTCTCAGTTGTTTCCCGAACAAGGTCTGGTCCTATAAGTTGCCTTTCTCTGACTTCCGCCCAACAAACGGGCGATCTGCACTTTCTACCATACAGTGCTTCAAAGGGTGCTGCTTTTATACTGGCGTGGTAACTATTGTTGTATGAAAACTCTGCTAATGGTAAATACTTATCCCAACCTTTTCCAAAATCAATAACGCATGCTCGGAGCATATCTTCCAAGGTTTGGATAGTTCTTTCACTTTGACCATCAGTTTGAGGGTGGTATGCGGTGCTCATATCTAGTTTAGTTCCTAAGGCTTTCTGTAATGATTTCCAAAAGTGAGAGGTGAAACGACTATCTCGATCCGAGATAATAGAAATTGGTACTCCATGATGAGTGACAATTTCCTTCACATATAGTTGAGCTAATGTATTCATCTCATCGGTTTCTTTGATTGGTATAAAATGAGCGGATTTTGTGAGACGATCCACAATAACCCATATTGTGTCGTATCCGGATGAGGTTCTTGGGAGTTTGGTGATGAAGTCCATAGTGATTCGTTCCCATTTCCACATAGGAAGTTCTGGTTTTACAAGTAAGCCTGAAGGTTTCTGATGTTCTGCCTTTACCCTTGAACACGTCAAACATTTACCGACATATTCTGCGATGTCAGCCTTCATGTTTGGCCACCAATATAGTCTCTTTAAATCCTGATACATCTTGTCGGAACCTGGATGAATGGAGTATTTTGACTTGTGGGACTCGTACATGATGAGCTCACGAATACCTCCAATCATAGGGATCCAACTTCTGTCCTTGAAACACAGTGTTCCATCGGATTTCTTCACGAAACCATTCTTATTCTCGGGCATACCGTAAATCTTTTCTTTGGGTCGGTTTTCTTCTTTAAGTGCTTCGTTCTGCGCGGTAAGGATTTGGGATGGAAGGGGTGAGTGGATAGTCATCCCTAGTGATCTAACTCGAAGGGGTTTCAATCGTTCCTTTCGGCTTAACGCATCTGCTACTACATTAGCCTTTCCTGGGTGGTAACGGATCTCACAATCATAATCGCTGAGCAACTCTAGCCAGCGACGTTGCCTCATATTCAAATCCTTCTGATCCAAAATGTGTTGAAGACTCTTGTGGTCGGTGTACACGGTACATTTGGTGCCATATAAGTAGTGTCTCCACAACTTGAGCGCAAATACTACAGCTCCTAACTCCAAGTCATGAGTCGTGTAGTTTTCCTCATGTTTCTTCAGTTGTCGGGATGCATAAGCTATCACTTTGCTCCTTTGCATCAAGACTGCTCCTAGTCCATGATAAGATGCGTCGCAATATACTATAAAGTCCTCGTTTCCTTCTGGGAGGGCTAATATTGGAGCTTCACAAAGCTTTTGTTTTAACAACTGGAAGGCTGCTTCTTCCTTTTCTTCCCAGATGTACTTCTCATTCTTTTGGGTTAGTTTAGTCAAAGGTTTTGCAATCTTGGAGAATCCTTCTATAAATCTTCGGTAGTAACCTGCGAGACCTAAAAATTGACAAATCTCCGTGGGGTTTGTAGGAGATGACCAATCTTTTACAGCCTCAATCTTTGCAGGGTCCACGTGAATGCCTTGACTATCGATGATGTGTCCTAAAAATTGTACGGTGCGAATCCAAAAGTCGCATTTAGAGAACTTAGCGTACAATTCTTCTTTCCTGAGCAGTTCTAGAATGATTCGCAAATGTCCCGCGTGCTCTTCTTCGTTGCGAGAGTAGATCAAAATATCGTCGATGAATACTATTACAAACTTATCCAAGTAAGGTTTGCATACTCGATTCATTAAATCCATGAAAACTGCTGGTGCATTGGTCAAAACGAACGGCATTACTTGAAATTCGTAGTGACCATAGCGCGTTCTGAATGCAGTTTTCGGAATATCCTCTTCTCGAACTCTTAGCTGATGATATCCTGATCTCAGATCAATTTTTGAGTACACACTCGATCCTTGCAGTTGATCAAACAGATCATCAATTCGAGGCAATGGGTATCGATTCTTTACCGTAAGTTTGTTCAATTCCCGGTAATCAATGCACATTCGAAAGGATCCATCCTTCTTCTTAACGAATAAAATTGGAGCTCCCCAAGGTGATGAGCTTGGTCGAATAAATCCTTTATCCGATAATTCCTTTAGTTGTTCTGACAACTCTTCCATTTTAGATGGCACTAGCCTATAAGATGCTTTAGCCACTGGTGCTGCTCCAGGCATTAGTTCAATCTGAAATTCTACTTGACGTACGGGTGGAATACCAGGTAATTCTTCAGGAAAATCCCTAACGATAGGAACGTCATCAAGCTGCTTCTCTGATGACTTACTTTCCGTAACTTGGGCCATGAATACTTGACATCCTTTTTTCATGTATTTTATTACTCGCATACATGAGATAATCCCATATCGAGGTTTGCTTTTGTCGCCTTGGACAATGAGTGTTTCATCCTTGAGTGGTATATGGACGGCCTTTTCGTCATAGTGAATCCTAGCACGATGGTGGGATAGCCAATCCATGCCGACGATAGCGTCGAAACTACCAATTTGAACCGGCATAAGATCAATGGCAAAAGGTTTTTCGGATAAGGTTAGGGTGCAATCTTTCATGATAGTATTGGTATCTATTAAATTCCCGTCAGCCATTTCGACTTCGTAGATGGTGTTTAGCTTAGAGGGGGTAACATTAAGTAAAGGGGCAGACGTATCTGAAATAAAACTCTTATCAGCGCCCGAATCAAACAATACTCTAGCATTATGATGGTTTAGTAGAAACGTACCGGTGACTACATCGGGTCCGTTTCCATCTCCGAGTAGGTATACCCTAGCTTGGGCGTGGGCTGGTTCGTTTCCTTTTGGGCAGTTTCTCCGGATGTGTCCTACTTCTCCGCATCCGAAACAAGTGGGTGATACAGCTAGTGTGTTGCTTCCCGTAGCAGGAATCCTACAGTTTCTGGTTTGATGACCGATTTTATGACATTTGTCACATCGGACGGTACAACGACCCTCATGATGAAGTTTGCATCGCTGGCACAGGGGTTTCTGTCCGTTGTACCCTACACCTTCCGTAGCGGTGTAGACTCGGGATTTTTCTTGTCTTTGATTCTGCTGCTGAGTGCTTCGAGTGTTGTGATATGGTTGGTGGTTCCGATTATTGTTGCGTTGGTTGTTGTTGTGGTGATGACTGTTGTAGCTTTGCTGGTTGTTGTTGTGATGGTGGGTGGTTCTTTTATCGTCCAATTTCCTTTTAAGTTCATTGCATTTCACTTCTCGATCTAGAAGTTTCTGAGCAAGCTCCATTGCTGCTTCCAAGGTTGGCGGGTTTGCTGAGGTGACATTTCCTTCAATACTCCTAGGGAGTCCTTCGACATATTTCTCTAATGTCTTCTCATGATCGGGTACCATGGTAGGGCATAGTATCCTGAGTTCTTGGAATCTCCGGTTGTAACTTCTCAAATCAACTCCTTTCACTATTAAGGCATGGAACTTATCCTCGAGTTTTCGCAGTTCGAAACGGGGACAATACTTCTTTAGTATTTTAGCCTTGAATTCAATCCAAGTAAGCTGATGTGCTGCCTCTGCTCCTAGTGTTTGAACGGTAGAGTTCCACCAGGATAGAGCGTCTTGCATTAGTGTTCCCGTTGCGAAGCTTACCTTGTTGTTTTCCGAGCATCCACTTCTTTGGAAAACAGTTTCACTTCTTTCAAACCATTGAGCTAATTCCGACACTCCTTCAGTTCCTTTGAAATACGTTGGTTGACATGCTATGAAGTCCTTGTACGTGCAGTAGCAGGGTGCCGGTGCATTTCCGTCTCTATTACGGTTTTGTTCAGCTAGAACGGCATTAACGCCATCAGCGATTGCTTGCTGGATTGCAGCCGGGATCATAACTTCGGGGTTTGCTGGTGCGGCGTTCGTGGTTGTTCTCCTAGTTCTAGCCATGTTGCTATAAAAGAATTTATATTATTAGAACATTTATAATAATCCTATCACGTCGAAAAATACATATCGAGTAATAATTAGTTAAATATAGGTCGTAGTTACAATGATTCGATCATTGAAAGGGTGTAACTCGTAAATTATCGTATGTTGGGATGACACACATAGGAATTACGAATAAGTTTGACCTGTATGAACTAACATATTACGATATAAAGTTTGCAACGTAAATAAAGATAAAATAAACTTCCATAAATCAATGTCAAGGTGTTACAACACTTATTGATACTTGTGCAAATGTTTACAAAACACGACAAGATACTCTTATTTGTAGGACATTGATTTTTCTTAACAAGGTGATGGTCTCATGGTTTTCCTAAGGCTTTGTCTAGGCGGTTTTGGAGTTCTTGAATGGCAGTGGACATGGTTTCCATGGTTTGATCTCGAGTCCTTTCCCTTTCTCGAGCTTCTAGCAGGGCTTGCCTAAGGCGTAGGTTTTCAGTGTTGATCCTCTCAATTTCTCGGTCTAAAGTTCCCAATGCTATTTCGGTCGAAGTGTTAGCCCCACATAGAGCTCCTATGAATTCCATTGATTCCCAAAATAGAGAATCCAACTTTTCAACCTTATCTTCTATTGCAAGATGACCAATTATGAGACTGTTCATATCATCTTCAAAGGTTTCTAGAAGTTCATGTGGAATCTTGTTGAGTATACTGGCGATGGAATCAAGTCGGTATTCGTGGCGAACCATTCTTGCAGCTAACAATGGTATGGTATGGTGTATGGGTTCCCCAGTGACTGGTAGAATTCGGGAGGTAGAGTAAGAACTTTCCCCAAGTTCCCTTGTTGTTGGTGTTCCTTCTTGAGATCTCCAATATCGTATAATAGGCAATAAGAAAGACCATTTACGAGCATCTACTCGCTTGTGGATCCTTCGGCGTCTACGGTGAACACTAGATTCTGAGGTGGTTGGGCGGATTGGGTAAGTCTTTCGGTGAGGTGATAGAGGGACACTTCGGTAAGGTGCAGGTGGTGATGCTATGGGTGATGGTATTAGTGGCACAGTAGTAGTTTGGCTGTAGAAGATAGTTGGTAGTGGTGGTATTACTGGTGGTGCAGGTGGTGATGGCACAACTGATTCAGGTGGTATGACAAGAGCTGGTGCTGGTACAGCAGTACTTGCTTCATACGGCTGAAGTTGTCTAATTAGCCTAGATCGGCGAATTGGACCAGATGTTGCCAGAGGAGAAGCCTCTGTGTCAGATGCTGGCGGAAATTGCTGGCTTTGCATGTATCTGTCGGTAGCAGGAGACATAGGCATAGGTGAGGTAGCATAGGCTGAAGTAACATCTTCAGTTCCTGAGTTTGAGGACAAGCTGATAGGGTGGGTGTTCGAAGACATGAAACTGTAATAAATTTCCTGATTAGTAAATGTAAGCATAATTATAACCAATTTAAAATGCTATAGGGTAAATAATACTTTTTACCAATTACCGGGATGCGTAGGCACGAAGGGCGTAGGATGGTATTTTATGAAAATTTATGTCCCGTTTAAAGTGTAGTTATAGTCCAATGTTCCAAAAACACTTGGTTCACTATAACCGTGGCTCTGATACCAATCTATAACACCCCCAAAATCGATCAATACAGCGGAAGACTTACAATGTCAGCGGAAGACTTTTGGGGTATTATATTGTGGATCTTTCGTCACAATTATAGAAAACGATTCAAGTGATCGTTTTAAGTTTTATTTAAAATACCAAATATTCATAATTCCAAGAGAATTCGTTATTCAACAACAAGTTTTATTTAAAGAGAAATAAACGTTTCTTTATTTGCCCACTTCGTGCCGTTGCCATCCATTCCATTTAGTTACCTGAGATAAACATGCTAAAAGTCAACAAAAAGTTGAGTGAAATTCATAGGTTTATAATTTAGAGTTTGAACACAAGAGATAGATGTTTATTGTAATATCGATACAAATAAACAAGTTAGAAATCACATTCATTATTGCATTAAGCTCATGACACTCAACGATTTAACAGACATCAATATTTTCATACTAATGATGTAAAATATATAGCCCCCAAGATAGGTATTTGCCAGTAACCTATTATATTCAAATAAAGTGCATTTGGTAACTTTCCTCTAGCAACCAAATGGGGATTGTCAATCCCTAATAGATCTATTCACAATTATTTACGTTCACCTTTCGAGTGATTAAGGTTCATGATCGAAGGACTTTTGGCAATAGCTACTTAAGCAATAATAAGATCAGGAAAAAGCTTGTGTTCGGTTTTTGAGCATGTATCCCCCCCCACAGAAATCGGTTAAATGTGGGCTATGAACTCACCTTAGTAGGATAGTAGAACAAACGTAATCTCAACGATGCAAGGCAACGGCTTCACACACAACCTAAAAGATATGGCACGTTTCAGTTCTTAAGTCTCGTTTTATTGCGAATGTTTATTATTAATTATGAGAAATCGATAAAGTGCATACGTGATGTGTTACGTCGTATAAAAATAGGTAATTGTTATGTACTGTTTTATTCGTCTAAATTTATTTATCGTTATATATGTTTTATATATATATATATATATATATATATATATATATATATATATATATATATATAAGTTAAGTTTATTATTTATCGTTTTAATATATATTAAAATATATATATATATATATATATATATATATATATATATATATATATATATATATATATATATATATATATATATATATATATATATAATTATAAACTTTTTATTAAAAATCAATATTATTATTCAATCCTTCATGTTTCTCAATTTTACACTTTTTACCCTTAACGGAAAACATTTACGCCGTTAGTCCAAAAATTATATATATTTACATTTTTAGTCCAAATATCAAATATTTACATTCATTATCCCTAAGTTTCAATATTTACTGTTTATACCCTTAGAAAAATAGTTTTTAAACTTTTCACCTCAAGTTTACAAATTTGACAATTTTAGTCCCTATCCTTCGAACATTTGCAAAAATGGTCCAAACATTTCGAAGTTTAAAACTTAGCATTTTTATTATTTCATTAAGCTCTTAAGGTCTCATATAGCTTATTTTCACAGCTTATTAGCTTATTATTAGCTTATTTCATTTAGTGGGCTTAACGAGTCCAAAATAAGGGCCCGTTAAGGTTTTATGATCCAAGGGGTTTGGGGGAACACTAGGTTTATAGAAATCCATCATTTTAAGTTACAAATTCATTTCAAAACAGCTTATACACTCAGCTTATCGTAATAAGCTGAAATGAGCTTTTTGGCCCACGTAAGGTTTTTAAGTTTCTGAAAACTAGTTTCCATAGCGATTTACTTTGGGCCTCGTTTAGTGATTAAACGATGTTGTTAAGTCGTATTATTCATCATTCTCGTTTCTATTTCAAGTAGGCAATTAGATCGTACAAAAATAATGGGTGGTCGTGTGTTGAAATTTAGAATGCCGAGACCAAAGTACACGGCTAAAACTCATGCGTGTAACTTATAAACATGAAAAAAATAAACTAAGTCTTTTTAGTATATTACATATAGGTTCATATGACTTAGAATCGTATGATTTTTAGTGTGTATACGTTAATATGAGTCTTAATCTTTTATAGGTACTCGTTAATGACTTAGTAAACATACAATACAATATATAATAATAGCATGTTACGTTTTAGTTTCTCATTTTATTTAGGTTAAGTGTTTGTGCACAAACGAGAAATACGTATATGTATAATATGAAAATAACGATTTAGAAGTCTCACCTCACCTCAAAAGGTGGAGTAAAACGAGTGTATGGTTCGTGTGATTGTACAAGGGCTCCGTGGTTCACTTCTTGTCCGTTCGTCCTTCCAAAGGTTCAATAAGCTCCAAGCTTTGCTTCCTAGGTTCACTTCTAAGCGTGGTTCACTTGGCAATCCGTTCGTCCCTCCATAGCTCTCTCTCGTTAGTATTTTTAGTGGTAGTGGTACGTATGAGTGTATGTGATGATTTGTGATTGCATGTAAGGCTTATATAGGGTGTTTAAGGTACGTAGAGATTTGCTAGATCGCGAGAACGAAGGTATAGCATGTTAGGCGAATAGTATCACCTCTCCTTGTGTCCAATCGAAATATTACAAAGCAAGGAATGTGTCATAGGATCTCCTGTTCATTCCTGACATGAACATAGTTAGTTTTGTGATGATTGGGAAGTATAGGAGGCATGTAGAATGCTTGTGACACGTTTTGGCCTTATCCTTGCATGGAGCGTTTGGTGATTTGCCTTGTACGTTTTTAATATAGTGAACGAAGGTGAGTATGTAATGTTTTGGTCTCATGTGTTTCTTGGGTACTAGGTAAATCAGGATGTGCAATAAAATTGGTTCGTTATGTGTAGAAATCGTTAGATATTAGGGTGCGTTTGGGAGTGTCGCGGTTGGCAGAAAACAAAACAAAATAACAAAAGGGTGCGTTTGGGCTTGGCCTGTGGGCTGCTGGTTGTGTGTCGGCCCAAGCAAAAGAAAAGAAAGAAAGTAGTCCGTTTGGTTTGTGTGGTGTGTCCGTGGCCCATTGGGTGTTGGGGGCCCACCTGGGGTGTCTCGATTATCGTGTCGAAGTTCAAAAATATTAGTGAGCATTCTCGGGAAGTTTCGTAGGTTCGGGGAATATATAATTAGTATACGTTATTTAGACGAAACGTATTATTAAATATAAACGCGTTATATAATTATTTATCGTTCGCAATAATTATAGGCAATCTAGGTTGTGTGTAAGCATCGTTCCTGGGCAAACGGTCAATCACAGTTATCGTAGTGGTTCAATATCAAGCCATATCAAAAAAAAAAATTTGTTACCCGTAAAATGGTGTTAATTTCTTGTAACATCGTTTTATGTATTCGTATGCATTTACTAATCGTATGGGAAATTTACGAGAGGTTACATTACCTACCTCTTACAGGGAATTCCGTCCCGGAATTGTAGTCTAAGATAGTTTCCAAGGGTGTCTTAAGTGAAGAGATGTGGGTACTTGGAGCGAATCTGATCCTCGCGCTCCCAGGTATATTCCGGTCCTCGCTTGGAGTCCCAACGAACTTTGATGATAGGGATACGATTTTGTTTTAGTTGTTTGACTTCTCTATCCATGATTTCAATGGGTTCTTCGGTAAAGATAAGGTTATCGTCTAGTCGAATCTCTTTTAGTGGAATCACGAGAGATTCATCGGATAAACACTTCTGAAGGTTTGACACATGAAAGGTGTCGTGAATCCGACTAAGTTCTTCGGGTAGTTCTAGTTTATAAGCCACGGGTCCTATCCTTTCCAGGATTTTCAAATCGTACCATTCCCTTCCAGGGAGATACTTTCAATAAGACTCTGTCTCCTATTTGAAATTCCATGGGTTTCCTTTTTAGGTCTGCGTAGCTTTTCTGTCGGTCTCGGGCTGCTTGTAATCGTTGCTTAATCTTAACAATTTTCTCAGTTGTTTCCCGAACAAGGTCTGGTCCTATAAGTTGCCTTTCTCTGACTTCCGCCCAACAAACGGGCGATCTGCACTTTCTACCATACAGTGCTTCAAAGGGTGCTGCTTTTATACTGGCGTGGTAACTATTGTTGTATGAAAACTCTGCTAATGGTAAATGCTTATCCCAACCTTTTCCAAAATCAATAACGCATGCTCGGAGCATATCTTCCAAGGTTTGGATAGTTCTTTCACTTTGACCATCAGTTTGAGGGTGGTATGCGGTGCTCATATCTAGTTTAGTTCCTAAGGCTTTCTGTAATGATTTCCAAAAGTGAGAGGTGAAACGACTATCTCGATCCGAGATAATAGAAATTGGTACTCCATGATGAGTGACAATTTCCTTCACATATAGTTGAGCTAATGTATTCATCTCATCGGTTTCTTTGATTGGTATAAAATGAGCGGATTTTGTGAGACGATCCACAATAACCCATATTGTGTCGTATCCGGATGAGGTTCTTGGGAGTTTGGTGATGAAGTCCATAGTGATTCGTTCCCATTTCCACATAGGAAGTTCTGGTTTTACAAGTAAGCCTGAAGGTTTCTGATGTTCTGCCTTTACCCTTGAACACGTCAAACATTTACCGACATATTCTGCGATGTCAGCCTTCATGTTTGGCCACCAATATAGTCTCTTTAAATCCTGATACATCTTGTCGGAACCTGGATGAATGGAGTATTTTGACTTGTGGGACTCGTACATGATGAGCTCACGAATACCTCCAATCATAGGGATCCAACTTCTGTCCTTGAAACACAGTGTTCCATCGGATTTCTTCACGAAACCATTCTTATTCTCGGGCATACCGTAAATCTTTTCTTTGGGTCGGTTTTCTTCTTTAAGTGCTTCGTTCTGCGCGGTAAGGATTTGGGATGGAAGGGGTGAGTGGATAGTCATCCCTAGTGATCTAACTCGAAGGGGTTTCAATCGTTCCTTTCGGCTTAACGCATCTGCTACTACATTAGCCTTTCCTGGGTGGTAACGGATCTCACAATCATAATCGCTGAGCAACTCTAGCCAGCGACGTTGCCTCATATTCAAATCCTTCTGATCCAAAATGTGTTGAAGACTCTTGTGGTCGGTGTACACGGTACATTTGGTGCCATATAAGTAGTGTCTCCACAACTTGAGCGCAAATACTACAGCTCCTAACTCCAAGTCATGAGTCGTGTAGTTTTCCTCATGTTTCTTCAGTTGTCGGGATGCATAAGCTATCACTTTGCTCCTTTGCATCAAGACTGCTCCTAGTCCATGATAAGATGCGTCGCAATATACTATAAAGTCCTCGTTTCCTTCTGGGAGGGCTAATATTGGAGCTTCACAAAGCTTTTGTTTTAACAACTGGAAGGCTGCTTCTTCCTTTTCTTCCCAGATGTACTTCTCATTCTTTTGGGTTAGTTTAGTCAAAGGTTTTGCAATCTTGGAGAATCCTTCTATAAATCTTCGGTAGTAACCTGCGAGACCTAAAAATTGACGAATCTCCGTGGGGTTTGTAGGAGATGACCAATCTTTTACAGCCTCAATCTTTGCAGGGTCCACGTGAATGCCTTGACTATCGATGATGTGTCCTAAAAATTGTACGGTGCGAATCCAAAAGTCGCATTTAGAGAACTTAGCGTACAATTCTTCTTTCCTGAGCAGTTCTAGAATGATTCGCAAATGTCCCGCGTGCTCTTCTTCGTTGCGAGAGTAGATCAAAATATCGTCGATGAATACTATTACAAACTTATCCAAGTAAGGTTTGCATACTCGATTCATTAAATCCATGAAAACTGCTGGTGCATTGGTCAAAACGAACGGCATTACTTGAAATTCGTAGTGACTATAGCGCGTTCTGAATGCAGTTTTCGGAATATCCTCTTCTCGAACTCTTAGCTGATGATATCCTGATCTCAGATCAATTTTTGAGTACACACTCGATCCTTGCAGTTGATCAAACAGATCATCAATTCGAGGCAATGGGTATCGATTCTTTACCGTAAGTTTGTTCAATTCCCGGTAATCAATGCACATTCGAAAGGATCCATCCTTCTTCTTAACGAATAAAATTGGAGCTCCCCAAGGTGATGAGCTTGGTCGAATAAATCCTTTATCCGATAATTCCTTTAGTTGTTCTGACAACTCTTCCATTTTAGATGGCACTAGCCTATAAGATGCTTTAGCCACTGGTGCTGCTCCAGGCATTAGTTCAATCTGAAATTCTACTTGACGTACGGGTGGAATACCAGGTAATTCTTCAGGAAAATCCCTAACGATAGGAACGTCATCAAGCTGCTTCTCTGATGACTTACTTTCCGTAACTTGGGCCATGAATACTTGACATCCTTTTTTCATGTATTTTATTACTCGCATACATGAGATAATCCCATATCGAGGTTTGCTTTTGTCGCCTTGGACAATGAGTGTTTCATCCTTGAGTGGTATATGGACGGCCTTTTCGTCATAGTGAATCCTAGCACGATGGTGGGATAGCCAATCCATGCCGACGATAGCGTCGAAACTACCAAGTTGAACCGGCATAAGATCAATGGCAAAAGGTTTTTCGGATAAGGTTAGGGTGCAATCTTTCATGATAGTATTGGTATCTATTAAATTCCCGTCAGCCATTTCGACTTCGTAGATGGTGTTTAGCTTAGAGGGGGTAACATTAAGTAAAGGGGCAAACGTATCTGAAATAAAACTCTTATCAGCGCCCGAATCAAACAATACTCTAGCATTATGATGGTTTAGTAGAAACGTACCGGTGACTACATCGGGTCCGTTTCCATCTCCGAGTAGGTATACCCTAGCTTGGGCGTGGGCTGGTTTGTTTCCTTTTGGGCAGTTTCTCCGGATGTGTCCTACTTCTCCGCATCCGAAACAAGTGGGTGATACAGCTAGTGTGTTGCTTCCCGTAGCAGGAATCCTACAGTTTCTGGTTTGATGACCGATTTTATGACATTTGTCACATCGGACGGTACAACGACCCTCATGATGAAGTTTGCATCGCTGGCACAGGGGTTTCTGTCCGTTGTACCCTACACCTTCCGTAGCGGTGTAGACTCGGGATTTTTCTTGTCTTTGATTCTGCTGCTGAGTGCTTCGAGTGTTGTGATATGGTTGGTGGTTCCGATTATTGTTGCGTTGGTTGTTGTTGTGGTGATGACTGTTGTAGCTTTGCTGGTTGTTGTTGTGATGGTGGGTGGTTCTTTTATCGTCCAATTTCCTTTTAAGTTCATTGCATTTCACTTCTCGATCTAGAAGTTTCTGAGCAAGCTCCATTGCTGCTTCCAAGGTTGGCGGGTTTGCTGAGGTGACATTTCCTTCAATACTCCTAGGGAGTCCTTCGACATATTTCTCTAATGTCTTCTCATGATCGGGTACCATGGTAGGGCATAGTATCCTGAGTTCTTGGAATCTCCGGTTGTAACTTCTCAAATCAACTCCTTTCACTATTAAGGCATGGAACTTATCCTCGAGTTTTCGCAGTTCGAAACGGGGACAATACTTCTTTAGTATTTTAGCCTTGAATTCAATCCAAGTAAGCTGATGTGCTGCCTCTGCTCCTAGTGTTTGAACGGTAGAGTTCCACCAGGATAGAGCGTCTTGCATTAGTGTTCCCGTTGCGAAGCTTACCTTGTTGTTTTCCGAGCATCCACTTCTTTGGAAAACAGTTTCACTTCTTTCAAACCATTGAGCTAATTCCGACACTCCTTCAGTTCCTTTGAAATACGTTGGTTGACATGCTATGAAGTCCTTGTACGTGCAGTAGCAGGGTGCCGGTGCATTTCCGTCTCTATTACGGTTTTGTTCAGCTAGAACGGCATTAACGCCATCAGCGATTGCTTGCTGGATTGCAGCCGGGATCATAACTTCGGGGTTTGCTGGTGCGGCGTTCGTGGTTGTTCTCCTAGTTCTAGCCATGTTGCTATAAAAGAATTTATATTATTAGAACATTTATAATAATCCTATCACGTCGAAAAATACATATCGAGTAATAATTAGTTAAATATAGGTCGTAGTTACAATGATTCGATCATTGAAAGGGTGTAACTCGTAAATTATCGTATGTTGGGATGACACACATAGGAATTACGAATAAGTTTGACCTGTATGAACTAACATATTACGATATAAAGTTTGCAACGTAAATAAAGATAAAATAAACTTCCATAAATCAATGTCAAGGTGTTACAACACTTATTGATACTTGTGCAAATGTTTACAAAACACGACAAGATACTCTTATTTGTAGGACATTGATTTTTCTTAACAAGGTGATGGTCTCATGGTTTTCCTAAGGCTTTGTCTAGGCGGTTTTGGAGTTCTTGAATGGCAGTGGACATGGTTTCCATGGTTTGATCTCGAGTCCTTTCCCTTTCTCGAGCTTCTAGCAGGGCTTGCCTAAGGCGTAGGTTTTCAGTGTTGATCCTCTCAATTTCTCGGTCTAAAGTTCCCAATGCTATTTCGGTCGAAGTGTTAGCCCCACATAGAGCTCCTATGAATTCCATTGATTCCCAAAATAGAGAATCCAACTTTTCAACCTTATCTTCTATTGCAAGATGACCAATTATGAGACTGTTCATATCATCTTCAAAGGTTTCTAGAAGTTCATGTGGAATCTTGTTGAGTATACTGGCGATGGAATCAAGTCGGTATTCGTGGCGAACCATTCTTGCAGCTAACAATGGTATGGTATGGTGTATGGGTTCCCCAGTGACTGGTAGAATTCGGGAGGTAGAGTAAGAACTTTCCCCAAGTTCCCTTGTTGTTGGTGTTCCTTCTTGAGATCTCCAATATCGTATAATAGGCAATAAGAAAGACCATTTACGAGCATCTACTCGCTTGTGGATCCTTCGGCGTCTACGGTGAACACTAGATTCTGAGGTGGTTGGGCGGATTGGGTAAGTCTTTCGGTGAGGTGATAGAGGGACACTTCGGTAAGGTGCAGGTGGTGATGCTATGGGTGATGGTATTAGTGGCACAGTAGTAGTTTGGCTGTAGAAGATAGTTGGTAGTGGTGGTATTACTGGTGGTGCAGGTGGTGATGGCACAACTGATTCAGGTGGTATGACAAGAGCTGGTGCTGGTACAGCAGTACTTGCTTCATACGGCTGAAGTTGTCTAATTAGCCTAGATCGGCGAATTGGACCAGATGTTGCCAGAGGAGAAGCCTCTGTGTCAGATGCTGGCGGAAATTGCTGGCTTTGCATGTATCTGTCGGTAGCAGGAGACATAGGCATAGGTGAGGTAGCATAGGCTGAAGTAACATCTTCAGTTCCTGAGTTTGAGGACAAGCTGATAGGGTGGGTGTTCGAAGACATGAAACTGTAATAAATTTCCTGATTAGTAAATGTAAGCATAATTATAACCAATTTAAAATGCTATAGGGTAAATAATACTTTTTACCAATTACCGGGATGCGTAGGCACGAAGGGCGTAGGATGGTATTTTATGAAAATTTATGTCCCGTTTAAAGTGTAGTTATAGTCCAATGTTTCAAAAACACTTGGTTCACTATAACCGTGGCTCTGATACCAATCTATAACACCCCCAAAATCGATCAATACAGCGGAAGACTTACAATGTCAGCGGAAGACTTTTGGGGTATTATATTGTGGATCTTTCGTCACAATTATAGAAAACGATTCAAGTGATCGTTTTAAGTTTTATTTAAAATACCAAATATTCATAATTCCAAGAGAATTCGTTATTCAACAACAAGTTTTATTTAAAGAGAAATAAACGTTTCTTTATTTGCCCACTTCGTGCCGTTGCCATCCATTCCATTTAGTTACCTGAGATAAACATGCTAAAAGTCAACAAAAAGTTGAGTGAAATTCATAGGTTTATAATTTAGAGTTTGAACACAAGAGATAGATGTTTATTGTAATATCGATACAAATAAACAAGTTAGAAATCACATTCATTATTGCATTAAGCTCATGACACTCAACGATTTAACAGACATCAATATTTTCATACTAATGATGTAAAATATATAGCCCCCAAGATAGGTATTTGCCAGTAACCTATTATATTCAAATAAAGTGCATTTGGTAACTTTCCTCTAGCAACCAAATGGGGATTGTCAATCCCTAATAGATCTATTCACAATTATTTACGTTCACCTTTCGAGTGATTAAGGTTCATGATCGAGGGACTTTTGGCAATAGCTACTTAAGCAATAATAAGATCAGGAAAAAGCTTGTGTTCGGTTTTTGAGCATGTATCCCCCCCCCCCCCCCCACAGAAATCGGTTAAATGTGGGCTATGAACTCACCTTAGTAGGATAGTAGAACAAACGTAATCTCAACGATGCAAGGCAACGGCTTCACACACAACCTAAAAGATATGGCACGTTTCAGTTCTTAAGTCTCGTTTTATTGCGAATGTTTATTATTAATTATGAGAAATCGATAAAGTGCATACGTGATGTGTTACGTCGTATAAAAATAGGTAATTGTTATGTACTGTTTTATTCGTCTAAATTTATTTATCGTTATATATGTTTTATCCGTATTATATATATATATATATAAGTTAAGTTTATTATTTATCGTTTTAATATATATTAAAATATATATATATATATATATATATATATATATATATATATATATATATATATATATATATATATATATATATATATATATATATAATTATAAACTTTTTATTAAAAATCAATATTATTATTCAATCCTTCATGTTTCTCAATTTTACACTTTTTACCCTTAACGGAAAACATTTACGCCGTTAGTCCAAAAATTATATATATTTACATTTTTAGTCCAAATATCAAATATTTACATTCATTATCCCTAAGTTTCAATATTTACTGTTTATACCCTTAGAAAAATAGTTTTTAAACTTTTCACCTCAAGTTTACAAATTTGACAATTTTAGTCCCTATCCTTCGAACATTTGCAAAAATGGTCCAAACATTTCCAAGTTTAAAACTTAGCATTTTTATTATTTCATTAAGCTCTTAAGGTCTCATATAGCTTATTTTCACAGCTTATTAGCTTATTATTAGCTTATTTCATTTAGTGGGCTTAATGAGTCCAAAATAAGGGCCCGTTAAGGTTTTATGATCCAAGGGGTTTGGGGGAACACTAGGTTTATAGAAATCCATCATTTTAAGTTACAAATTCATTTCAAAACAGCTTATACACTCAGCTTATCGTAATAAGCTGAAATGAGCTTTTTGGCCCACGTAAGGTTTTTAAGTTTCTGAAAACTAGTTTCCATAGCGATTTACTTTGGGTCTCGTTTAGTGATTAAACGATGTTGTTAAGTCGTATTATTCATCATTCTCGTTTCTATTTCAAGTAGGCAATTAGATCGTACAAAAATAATGGGTGGTCGTGTGTTGAAATTTAGAATGCCGAGACCAAAGTACACGGCTAAAACTCATGCGTGTAACTTATAAACTTGAAAAAAATAAACTAAGTCTTTTTAGTATATTACATATAGGTTCATATGACTTAGAATCGTATGATTTTTAGTGTGTATACGTTAATATGAGTCTTAATCTTTTATAGGTACTCGTTAATGACTTAGTAAACATACAATACAATATATAATAATAGCATGTTACGTTTTAGTTTCTCATTTTATTTAGGTTAAGTGTTTGTGCACAAACGAGAAATACGTATATGTATAATATGAAAATAACGATTTAGAAGTCTCACCTCACCTCAAAAGGTGGAGTAAAACGAGTGTATGGTTCGTGTGATTGTACAAGGGCTCCGTGGTTCACTTCTTGTCCGTTCGTCCCTCCATAGCTCTCTCTCGTTAGTATTTTTAGTGGTAGTGGTACGTATGAGTGTATGTGATGATTTGTGATTGCATGTAAGGCTTATATAGGGTGTTTAAGGTACGCAGAGATTTGCTAGATCACGAGAACGAAGGTATAGCATGTTAGGCGAATAGTATCACCTCTCCTTGTGTCCAATCGAAATATTACAAAGCAAGGAATGTGTCATAGGATCTCCTGTCCATTCCTGACATGAACATAGTTAGTTTTGTGATGATTGGGAAGTATGGGAGGCATGTAGAATGCTTGTAACACGTTTTGGCCTTATCCTTGCATGGAGCGTTTGGTGATTTGCTTTGTACATTTTTAATATAGTGAACGAAGGTGAGTATGTAATGTTTTGGTCTCATGTGTTTCTTGGGTACTAGGTAAATCAGGATGTGCAATAAAATTGGTTCGTTATGTGTAGAAATCGTTAGATATTAGGGTGCGTTTGGGTGTGTCGCGGTTGGCAGAAAACAAAACAAAATAACAAAAGGGTGCGTTTGGGCTTGGCCTGTGGGCTGCTGGTTGTGTGTCGGCCCAAGCAAAAGAAAAGAAAGAAAGTAGTCCGTTTGGTTTGTGTGGTGTGTCCGTGGCCCATTGGGTGTTGGGGGCCCACCTGGGGTGTCTCGATTATCGTGTCGAAGTTCAAAAATATTAGTGAGCGTTCTCGGGAAGTTTCGTAGGTTCGGGGAATATATAATTAGTATACGTTATTTAGACGAAACGTATTATTAAATATAAACGCGTTATATAATTATTTATCGTTCGCAATAATTATAGGCAATCTAGGTTGTGTGTAAGCATCATTCCTGGGCAAACGGTCAATCACAGTTATCGTAGTGGTTCAATATCAAGCCATATCAAAAAAAAAAAAAAAATTGTTACCCGTAAAATGGTGTTAATTTCTTGTAACATCGTTTTATGTATTCGTATGCATTTACTAATCGTATGGGAAATTTACGAGAGGTTACAAAATATCATGCCTTGCCTCTTGTATTCCTCACCCCTTGCCATTATTCTTTCTCTCTAAACACTCTCAAATCTCTCTATCTCTAATCTTGTGTTCTTGATTATCACTCTAACATCTTTGAAAGAACACATCTACTTGCAAGGGAAGAATCACAAGAACCTAATCCACTCTTGTGATTGTGTCGAGGGTCTTCTGTTCTATACCCTTTCTATTACAATCAAGTCTCTAGGTTAGGTTAGGGCTTGGTTGATTAAACAAACACTTAATCATTCATTCAATTATTTGTAAGGGAAGTCTTATGTCTTGGTGACCAAGCCTAGATCATTGGGGATCTTGTTGGGGTTTGATACTTCTGGTGGGAAGTCTTGGTAGTGATCTTTGTGATCCTTAGAAGTCGAATCACGAGATTCTTTTGGGTTGTTTTCGAGGGCGGAATACCGTTTTGGAGTAACCCCTTCTTTGTGAGCATCGATATTGGTGAATATCGATGGAGTGAATTGTAACGGTTTGTAGTCCACCGAAAGGATTATACTAGTGAATAGTATCAGAGTTGCGGATTCACAACTAGACGTACGGATGGTATAAACCCCCCATCCCCAACCAGTATATATCGTTGTGTTCTTACTTGCTTTATATACTTTGGTTGTGTTTGTGGTTGTTGGATTATTGTACAACCACTAGGTGTTCTCTTTGGCTTAAAGTTTTTAAACATCTAAAAAGTCAAAGAAACCGTATTCACCCCCCTCTACAGTTCTACAATTGGTATCATAACGGAATACTCATGTTTTTTAGCGTCAAAGCCTTCCCGAGAAATCGTTTTAAGTCAAAAACTTCTTTCCCAAAAATCTAAAATCCTAACTAAGATTTTTAGTAAAGTGGAGTATAGATCCATGGCTCAAGAGAACTATGTAGAGGGATGTTCTATGCAAAGACCACCTTTGCTAGAAACCGATGGGTTTTGTTTTTGGAAAACCCTGTTTGAGACCTATGTTAGGTTGATGCGTGGGAATTGCACCAGGCTTTACCTCTCGAGGGATCTCAAGAAGCTTACAACCCCCACCAGGCAGTGTACCTGATCGTTGTAGTATAGTATAGTGACAAGTACCGGGGGATTGATCGTTCAACTCAAGAATAGTGTCGCTAGGATTAGAAAGCCTAAAAATTAAGTCTATAGGTGAGGGATGATTCTTTTTGTATTTTTATATTTATAAAAGCAATTAAAATCTCGGGTTTTGGAAGAGTGGGCGGAATTAGTTGCTAATCAACTAACCCAATAACTAAAGATGCAATCAAAATAAAATAACAAAAATGTAAATAAAGCTAATTAAACTAGTGGTGTGAACAATAAATGGGAAAATTGTGTTTACTTAGATTTCATTACTCCCTAGATATCTTTTACAGGTTGATAGTTTGTTACAATTGCGTGGATGACGGGTTATATTCCTTAATACCAATCATTGGGTGGCGTACATACTTCCCCAACTCTATAAGCTCCTACTTCACTCCTATGTCGAGCCTGCAAGAAGCTCCTAACATGGGATCATTAGAATTCGCTCATGCATTAAATACAACCATAAAAACCTAGTACGCATTGGTTCATGTTTATTAAGACGTTCAAGCAAGTTACCCTATGGAAGTCTGCCAGTTTTCTTAAGCCTAACATCGAAATCATTCATCCGTAACAACTATAAACAAGGATTCAACCCATAATCAACATCTAAGTTTCACTACATCTAAGCAAACACACAAGAGATCTAGCCTAGCATGTTAAAATCAAGACAAGCGTAAGATATATTCAAACAACACATAGACATATTGAATGAATTGAAAGGATACTTATCTTAATTGAACATGAAAGTTTCAAAGGGTAAAAACCTTTGAAAATACTGATAAAATCGTGCTAGGGTTTCTCTAAGTTATCCCTCTAATTGTCCTCTCTTAATGAATGAAAATTACAAAACTATATATAGATTTTCCAATGTGACGGCGTCAAGAAGAGAAATCTGACGCTGTCAACTCGACGCCCATAATAATATCGGATTGCCTAGATCCAGATCTGACGCCGTCAAGAGCAATTTTCCTCTGGGATGTCATGTGTAAAGGGACCATGACGGCCTATGGTGACGCCGTCATGCCCTAGTGTAAAAACTCTCTGGACCGTCACGTACTCTATCCACTTCACCTCTTGTTTTACTCTTGACGCTGTCAAGTAGAATTTGGTGACGCCGTCAGGTACTGTTCCTAGCAAGGAAAATTAAGACTTAGCCGTTTTCTTCACTTTTATGCTCCAAAAAGTCCAAAATGCTTCCTTTTCCAGAATTCAATCCAAAAGTACCTAAAATCACAAAAGGAACGATTTAGGGCAATATTTGATCAAATAAATTCAATTCCGGGCTTAAATGACCCCCTAAAAACGGATCATTTTTTGCCTCATCATATACCCTTACACTTGAGATTTGCTTGTGCTCAAGCAAATGCGCTTTTATTCTAATCAAAATACAAGTTAGGGGTCATTTAACACTAATATAAAAGTAATTACAACAAATAATCATTCCACTAAAGACCAAAGACAAGCACGGAGGTCATATACTAGCACCTCACAAATAGTGTTTAGATACTCACATCTCTCGGGTGTAATAAAGTATATATCACAATATGGAAATGAGAAACATCTCTCACTACTTGTCATAGCAAAATAGATTACCATAGGCTTGGGAAATGATCAAACCTCCACCACATGGCGTAAGCACCTAGGAGAAACTATCAAAGAGGTCTTTCAAAGGGTTATAACGTTAGGTGTAGGGATATGGAATACACGGTTTTGTTGGATATAGGCAATCTTTACTGGTGGCGAGTTAATAATCTTGGTTAATTACATGTACAATATGGCGTTACTAAGCCAAGACTAGACTCGACTTAAGCTAATAAATGAAAATAACAAAAACTTAAAACAAACATAGAATGAAACGGGATGGTAGTCCGTATGTTTTTTCTCTTTGCTTTTTCTATTTCTATTTTCTTTTTCTAAATTTTCCGGTATTTTTTTTTTTTTTTTTTTTTTTTTTTTTGCATACACTCTTACCCTACCATCCAAAATAATACATCATAGGGAATGAACATTCCCCTTACACTTGAATTTTCACATACTTTACAATAAACTAATCTACTCGAATCAAGATAATCAAAACTTTTGAGTACTTTTAAGATTAACGCATATATGGGGGTAATAGTATGATGTTCTTCCCCATTACTCCATAACATAAGTACTTTACCCATGAGTCTCAATCGTCCCAAAACAATATGTACAAGGATATGACTCGACTTAGCAACCATGTAATCAATTAGATAATTAACTAAGGGTTTAAACAAATAACAATAATGCACTAAAGATGAGTGCATACACGGAAGACTAAGGTGATTTGGGTGTACGTTTAATTGGATGTAACAAATTCTTCCTTTAAGTAAGATTCTTAAAGTTAGAAACGAAAAGATAGGCTTGGAGGGGTGTACTAGGGGTTTCGTGTACTAAAAATGAGTACAACGCTAATAGTGTGGGAAAAATTAATTGACTTTACTAGCCAAATAATATGACTTAAATGGTCAAGTAATTATGATACGGTACATGAATGTAGTCTCACTAGCGGTCTCGGGATGCATCACTAAAAGTTCTAGAATCTAAATGCTACCGGTACACTCATAAGCACTAATAGTAAATGCTTTTCCTATCAAATCTAAATGCGAACCTCACATATTTGGGTGGAGAATTTTTCTGAATAGTACGGCTTTGTGCTAGTCATACAATCTCCTATCCATGAGACGCTTGCTAAGGCTTAAGTTTCACTCCTAAATGTTGTAAAAAAATTTAAATTTGGCGCTAAAATTACACTAACAAGTATTTCTCATAGTTTTATTACACACCTACCATCGAACAAACAAACTCAAGTGAAAGTGTATCCTATAAGGTATCATCATTTACCCCCCCCCCCCCCCCCTTACACTTAGGATGAACATTGTCCCCAATGTGCAATTAAAGAATGTAAAAGTAAAACATGTAAAAGAATGAAAGCAAATACTCCCCTGATTCGTTCGGTGTGGATAGTGCGGTAGCAAGGTTAGATCTTCCTTCAAGAAAATGAACAATCAAAGCTTCCCTTCCAGAAATATAAATCATCTTCTTGTCATACATAACCTGTTAAACCTGAGAAAACAAACAAGGCAACCTCGCGTAAAATCGGCGGCAATCTATATATACTAATAAATCCTAGAAAACAATGCAAGATATAATCCTTGTGGAATGAATGTTTGCAGATTTCCTGGAGTTTATAAAACTAAAGATTTAACAAAAACTTTAAGACTCCGTTAGAAAAACAAAACTAGCAAAATTTTCAGAATTTTACACATGACGCCGTCAGGAATTAATTCCTGACGCCGTCAGAAGTGATCTGCAGAAATCCTTATATTAAGTTTCCGGAAAATTTCTGGAAAACTTATGTCCTACTTCCTGGAAAATCCTGCAAAACATCATTATGACTCGATACAAGCAGAATTGCACCAGGCTTTACCTCTCGAGGGATCTCGAGAAGCTTACAACCCCCACCAGGCAGTGTACCTGATCGTTGTAGTATAGTATAGTGACAAGTACCGGGGGATTGATCGTTCAACTTGGGAATAGTGTCGCTAGGATTAGAAAACCTAAAGACTGGGTCTAGAGGTGAGGGATGATTCTTTTTGTATTTTTATGTTTTTAGAAAAGCAAATAAAATCTCGGTTTTTTGGAAGATGGGCGGAATTAGTTGCTAGCCAACTAACCCAATAACTAAGATGCAATCAAAATTAAATAACAAAAATGAAAATAAACTAAATTAAACTAAAGGTGTGAGCAATATATGGGAGAATTGTGTTTACTTAGATTTCACTACTCCCTAGATATCTTTTACAGGTTAATTACTTGTTACAGTTGCGTGGATGACGGATTGTATTCCTTAATACCATTCATGAGATGGCGTACTTACTTCCCCAATCCTATAAGCTCCTACTTCACTCCTATGTCGAGCCGGCTAAGAAGCTCCTAACATGGGATCACTAGAATTCGCTCATGCATTAAATACAATCATAAAAACCTAGTACACATCGGTTTATGTTTCTTAAGACGTTCAAGCAAGTTACACAAATGGAGATCTGCCAGTTTTCTTAAGCCTAACATTGAAATCATTCATCCATTACAACTATAAACAAGCAATCAACCTATAATCAACATCTAGGTTTCATTACATCTAAGCAAACACATGAAAGATCTAGCCTAGCATGTTATAATCAAGACAAGCATAAGATATATTCAAACAACACATAGACATATTGAATGAATTGAAAGAGGACTTATCTTAATTGAACATGAAAGGTTTCAAGGGGTGAAAACCTTTGAAAATACTGTTACAAACGACCTAGGGTTTATTAGGTTCGACCCTAGTATTCTCCACACAAGTTCCTCTCATAATGAATGAAAAATAGAAAAGTATATATAGATTTTGTGAGGTGACGGCGTCAAGAGTAAATGTCTGACGCCGTCATCTTGCCGCCAATAAAGTTCTCAGACTGCCTAGATCTGGAGCTGACGCCGTCACGTGTAATCCATCTTCAGGCCGTCACCAAAATAACTCTTGACGCCCTTCATCTGACGCCTTCAGGTTTTCACTGGGTCGTCATGGATTTTACTCCTGACGCCATCACATTTTCCTTCTTGACGCCGTCAGGTACTGTTCTCAGCATGGAAAATTGAGTCTTTGCCATTTTCTTCACTTTTATGCTCCAAGAATGTCCAAAATGCTTCCTTTTCCAGAATTCAAACCCAAAGTACCTAAAATCACAAAAGGAACGATTTAGGGCAATATTTGATCAAATAAATTCAATTCCGGGCTTAAATGACCCCCTAAAAATGGTTCATTTTTCGCCTCATCAAATACACATGTTCATTTAATATTGTGGAGAATCATGATCGATTTTGTTTCTTAAAAACATATTTGGGGTTTCCCCTTACACTTATCTTTTGCGAAATACTTTTATATGAAGTTAAGACGAAGTTAAACGACAAAATGAAGCATTTTCACAATTTTGCTTTGAAACATGATCTACCAACAATAAAAATAAAGCATCCATACGGAAGCAAATAACAATCAAACAATTAAAAATCACACAAAACATGGGTTGTCTCCCGAGAAGCGCTTTTCTTTATTTACGAGTCTTGTAGCTAGACTCAAGGTCATGGGTAATTACGTTATATAGGTGAGTTCCTCATTGAGGACATCCTTAGGATCAAACTTAGGCTTCAATTTCCTATCGGTTTTCTTAGTACGGTATGACCTTTCAAACTTTTCTCCATCCGGATCATACAAAATCATCTTCATATGCCATGATCCGTCACCTTCCTTAGGTGGCTTGTCCCACCTCCATTTACATTTATCCCCCTCTCTTCCACTTGTTCATCTCTATGTTAATAGGCATTACGCCTAAGAACTCAATCATTTTCCTAAAGACTAGGGGGTCCTCAAAAGGGTCTAGCTCCTTATCTCTAGCTATGAGTTATTCCACCGAATGTATTTTATCGATGAAATCTTTTTCTAGATAGAATGGGCATTGAGGTCTTATAAAGTTTCTTTCTATCCAAGGTCCATATCTAGATGGTCTCCTATTCATCTCTCTCCAATGTGGTGTCAGTTCGTCCTCACAATCGTAGCTATGTTTCTTAACATCATATACTGGCCAAGTATCTCCCTCACCTACCGCTATCTTAGAATCCTTACAATCTATCATGGCACTAGCGGTTGCTAAAAATCTTCTTCCTACTAATAATGGGCATGTAGTATCACTAACCATATCTAGGACGTCAAAATCCGCTAAAATAGTTAACTTCCTTACGTGAACAACTACATCCTTGATCATCCCAACCGGGTGGGCAATACTCCCATCCACTAGACCAATTAATACCTCCGTCTCCTCTAACTTTCGTAGCTTGAGAGTGGTGAAAAGGGATAAGGGAATCAAGTTGAGGCTTCATCCTAAATCGACTAGTGTGTCGAAAGCTTCGGATTTTCCTATCTTACAAGGTAAAACAAATATACCTGGATCATCAAGCTTCTTAGGCAACTTATTTTGAACGAAGGCGGTCCCATTTTTACCTAGTTTAAATTTCTCATATTTTTCTAGGAGGGCACTATAGTAGGGAGCACGGGCTAAGACATCAATGACGGGGCGTTTAAGGTGGAGCTCCTTGATTTCATCGTCAAGGTCTTGTGTAGGAGGTGTTTCAATTATGCTTTTGACCGGTTTGATATTGGGTGTTTCATTCGATTGGTCCTTTTGAAGAATTTGGTTTTGCTTGAAACACGTGCTCATTGATTTAACCGAGTAGTATTTCGGACAAGAGGTGGGTGACAAAACTGATGATATGGAATTAACGTTTAGTTTCGGGTTCTTGACCATGTCGCTTGGGAGTGCTCCTATTTCTCGGTCATTGAGAACTTTCAACAATGTGTCAATTTTGTTGGTCATCTCGCTTTGCGTTTGTTAGAAATCGGCTTCAAACTTAGATATGCGAGCTTCTTGAGATGCCATAAACTTGGACATCAATCCTTCAAGATTGTTGGTACTACCATATTTATTAGAAGGACTGTTAACGAAAGTACGGTTGGAGGGTGGACCGTTTGGTTGATAACGATTAGGCGGATTGGAAGAACTGTTTTGGTTTTGTTTCCACTAAAGGTTCGGATGATTTTTCCAAGAAGGGTTATAGGAATCACCGTAAGGGTTTGGCTCGGGTTTAAAAGTGTACCACTTATCTCCCGCTTCATCGGTACGTGAAGATGCGTAGTCCGCAAAAGCTGTTCCGGGGAGTTCCACGGCTCCACGCAATCACGAGTGTCATGGGGACCACTACATAATTCGCATGAAGAAGTGATTTTGTTCACTTGGCTTGAAGGTTTAGGAGCTTCGTAAGATTTCATGTGAAACTTGACTTGGTCCTCAAGTTCCATGATCCTATGGTCGGGAGTGCTAGAATTGTTCGAAGACAAAGATATTGCTTTGACCGTTTTGTTCAAATCACAGGGATCATTCCAACTTTCGTTGTCATAGAGAGCAAGATCTTCTATGAGTTCCCATGATTCTTCCGCACTTAGATCACGTAGCTTACCACCGGCCGATTGGTCAATGGTTCGCCTTGTGGAGAGATCGATATGGTCATAGAAGATTTGGACTTGGAGCCAAAGATCTATGCCATGATGAGGGACTTTTTGGAGTAAGTCCTTGAAACGAGTCCATGCTTCATATAGAGTTTCACCTTGACATTGTTGGAACATCAAGATATCATTTCTAAGCTTGATAGTTCTCCCCGGTGGGAAAAATTGAGCAAGGAAATGAGTGGTGAGATCATCCCATGAGGTGTTGGATCCCACGGGTGAACGTTCAAGCCATTGACTAGTTTGATCACGTAGAGAGAATTGGAATAGGCGTAATCGGGTCGACTCTCTAGTTGTAACATCAAGGTCTATAGAATCTACAATTTTAAGGAAGTCCTTGAGATGTTGGTTAGGATCTTCGGAACGAAGTCCATGGAATACACATCTGCTTTGCACCAACTGGATGGTGTCGGATCGCAAGGGGGACACATTGGCTCCTTGGGTGAGCTCAATAGTGTTTCGATAGCCTTGGTGGCTAGGTCGGGAATACTCTCCTAGGGTTCTGGGCCTAAGAGGTTGGTTTGCTAGTGGTGGGTTTTTGGGTTCAAAGATGTTACCACCTTCCATGATGTTGGATGGTAAAGATTACGAACAAAGGCACAAAGAAGAAAGATAGACTAAAGAAATCCTAAAAATAAAAATAAAATCTTACTAGAAAGGAATCTAGCAAGTAGACCTAATTAAAAGAAATCCTAACCTAGATAATAACTATTCCCCGGGCTGCGGCGCCAAAAATTTGATGCATGGGAATTGCACCAGGCTTTACCTCTCGAGGGATCTCGAGAAGCTTACAACCCCCACCAGACAGTGTACCTGATCGTTGTAGTATAGTATAGTGACAAGTACCGGGGGATTGATCGTTCAACTCAGGAATAGTGTCGCTAGGATTAGAAAGCCTAAAAATTAAGTCTAGAGGTGAGGGATGATTCTTTTTGTATTTTTATATTTTTATAAAAGCAATTAAAATCTCGGGTTTTGGAAGAGTGGGCGGAATTAGTTGCTAATCAACTAACCCAATAACTAAAGATGCAATCAAAATAAAATAACAAAAATGTAAATAAAGCTAATTAAACTAGTGGTGTGAACAATAAATGAGAAAATTGTGTTTACTTAGATTTCATTACTCCCTAGATATCTTTTACAGGTTGATAGTTTGTTACAATTGCTTGGATGACGGGTTATATTCCTTAATACCAATCGTGGGGTGGCGTACATACTTCCCCAACTCTATAAGCTCCTACTTCACTCCTATGTCGAGCCTGCAAGAAGCTCCTAACATGGGATCATTAGAATTCGCTCATGCATTAAATACAACCATAAAAACCTAGTACGCATTGGTTCATGTTTCTTAAGACGTTCAAGCAAGTTACCCTATGGAAGTCTGCCAGTTTTCTTAAGTCTAACATCAAAATCATTCACTCGTAACAACTATAAACAAGCAATCAACCCATAATCAACATCTAAGTTTCACTACATCTAAGCAAACACACAAGAGATCTAGCCTAGCATGTTAAAATCAATACAAGCGTAAGATATATTCAAACAACACATAGACATATTGAATGAATTGAAAGGATACTTATCTTAATTGAACATGAAAGGTTTCAAAGGGTAAAAACCCTTGAAAATACTGATAAAATCGTGCTAGGGTTTCTCCAAGTTATCCCTCTAATTGTCCTCTCTTAATGAATGAAAATTACAAAACTATATATAGATTTTCCAACGTGACGGCGTCAAGAAGAGAAATCTGACGCCGTCAACTCGCCGCCCATAATAATATTGGATTGCCTAGATCCAGATCTGACGCCGTCAAGAGCAATTTTCCTTTGGGCCGTCAGGTGTAAAGGGACCATCACGGCCTATGGTGACGCCGTCATGCCCTAGTGTAAAAACTCTCTGGACCGTCACGTACTCTATCCACTTCACCTCTTGTTTTACTCTTGACGCCGTCAAGTAGAATTTGGTGACGCCGTCAGGTACTGTTCCCAGCAAGGAAAATTAAGACTTAGCCGTTTTTTCACTTTTATGCTCCAAAAACGTCCAAAATGCTTCCTTTTCCAGAATTCACTCCAAAAGTACCTAAAATCACAAAAGGAACGATTTAGGGCAATATTTGATCAAATAAATTCAATTCCGGGCTTAAATGACCCCCTAAAAATGGATCATTTTTCGCCTCATCATAGGTCCAAGGACCTTGACTTGTGGGAGGTCATTCAAAATGGAGACTTTGTTTTCATGATGCTTGATTCGGAAACCAAGTTAATGGTTGAGAAGCCATATTCAGAAGTCAAGGAAGATGAGAAGAAGAAGATTGTCAAGAATCAAGAAGCTAAGATGATGATCTAAAATGCTCTACCTCGAAGGGAGTTCGAGAGAGTCCATGTATGCAAAACCGCCAAGGAAATTTGGCATTCTCTCATCATCACTCATCAAGGCAATTCACAAGTTAAGGAGTGCAAGGTTGACTTACTCATTCAACAATATGAGAAGTTTGTAATCTTGGAAGAAGAAACCATTGACAATGGTTATACACGGTTCAATGTTATTATCACAAGCCTCATGGCATTGGATCCTAGCTTTTACAACAAGAATCATGTTAGAAAATTCCTTCGTGCTCTTCCGGTGAAGTGGCGACCTAAGGTTACGGCTATTGAAGAAGCAAAGAACTTGGTGGAGCTTTCTCTAGATGAGCTTATCGGGAATCTCAAAGTTTATGAAATGATTCTTGAAAGTGACAAAGTTATGACTAAAAACAAAAGGGAAAATGTAAAGTCTTTGGCACTTAAAGCTAAAGTCACTAAAATTCATACAAGTGAAGTTGGTGGTAGCTTTGAAGAAAGTCATGAAGAAGAGATGAACAATGAAGAATTCAACCCCATGGCTAAGGACTTTAGAAAGTTTTTTTAGAAGAGATGAAAAGTTTCAACGAAGGAATCGGCTTGGTAACCGTACTAATGATGGTAGAAACAAGGATGGTCAAGGCTCAAAGCGTGATGATGGATGCTTCAATTGTGGTAAAAAGGATCACTTCATTAGTGATTGTCCAAATCCTCTACATTACAAAGCGTTTGTTGGAGATGCATGGAGTGACGATGAAGATGGAAATCAAGCAAACAAGGAAGCAACATGTCTTATGGCGATTGAGTCTAATGAGGTACAACATAACTCTACTAGTAGCAAAACTTCTTTTGATATAAATGAATTGCAAGAGGAAAATGAGGAATTACTTAATAACTATGAGGAAGTATTTAGAAAATTAAAACTAACTATGAAAGAAAAACGCTCTTTTCAAAAGGAACTTTCTAAAGCACTTCACAAAAATAATGAACTTGAAATTGAAATAAAGAGACTTTTCACTCTACATGAGAATGTTGAACCATGTAAAGATTGTGAAAACCTCACACTTAAGGTTGTCTCTTTTAGTGAAGAAGTCTCGGAACTTCAACAAAAGTCATTAAATGTTACAAAACTCAAAAAGAGTGGTAATGATTTGAATGAGATGTTGAATCATCAAAAAGTGTCCCAAGATAAGGAAGGTCTTGGACTTGCAAATAACGAGCAAACCACTTCCAAAAGTATAGCTAAACCTCTAAATTTTGAGAAAGTAAACGAAAATAAAACTCTTAAATCCTCCGAATCTGAAGCGCTGGTTGACGCGTCAATGCGCCAGAAGCGTGCCAGGATTCTGAGAAAAAGAGGCGTTCAAACTAAAAGTTTTATCAAACCTATCAATACTCAAGTTCCTCTTGCAAATACTCGAAATAATCAAAGACCCATTGTATGGAGTGAAACCACAAAACCATACTACAACCCTGGTTCATTCAATGGTCTTAAATATACTCACGCTAGAATTGACCAAAGACCTCTCCTACCTACCCCAAACATGAGACCATATTCTTTAGATCAAAGACATGTAAGACCCAACTTTCAAAACAAAACATATTTTCAAAACAATTCTTGGTCTACCCTTTCAAAATATGGAATCGAACAATTGTATTTATTCCTTCAAGACCCAATAGTTTTCAACTTGGGCTTTTTATATGCTAACCATGTTGGACCCAAGAAACAATGGGTACCAAAAGTTTGAGATGCACTTCAAATGTTAGGTATGCTTTAAGGAGAAGACACTTTCAAGATCTCAACCTAGTAAAGATGTTGACTGTAAGCATACCATACTTGAAATCATCTCTAAGGAAAAGGATACGAAACTAGGTAATGTTTCTTGCAACCTCAATATAAATCTTGCATCCATTGTAGATAATTTCAATCTTTGGCATAGGAGATTAGGTCATGCTAACATGCGGTTAATTCACAACATTGCATCTAAGGAATTAGTTAGGAAATTACCTAAAGAAGAAATTGATAATCATTTTTGTGATGCATGTAAAGTAGGTAAGCAAGTCCATGCAATTCATAAGCTTATAAACATGATTTCTACATCAAGAGTTTTAGAACTATTACATATGGACTTGTTTGGTCCATCCGCTATTCAAAGCTATGGAGGAAACTTCTACACTTTGGTAATAGTGGATGACTACTCAAGATTCACTTGGACACTATTTCTAAAAACAAAAAATGAAGCATTTAATAAATTCAAAGTCTTAGGGAAAAATTTGCAAAACCTACTTGGAAGTTCAATTGTCTCAATTCGAACAGGTCATGGTAGAGAATTTGATAATGAAATTCAATTTGGAGTCTTTTGTCATAAACATGGAATATCTCATAACTTTTCAGCTCCTCGCACTCCACAATCTAATGGGGTAGTTGAAAGGAAGAACCGGACGTTACAAGAGATGAGTCGCACTATGTTAAATGAACAATCCATACCTCAAAAGTTTTGGTGTCATGCCATACAAACCGCATCTTACATACTTAATAGGGTCTTGATTAGAAAAATCATTAATAAAACACCTTATGAGATTCTTAGCGGTAAGAGACCATCCCTAGAATACTTTAGAGTTTTTTGGTGTAAATGCTTAAATTCCAACACATTAGAAAACTCCCACAATACTAGTAATTACAATGGGATCTTTCTAGGTTATTCACTAACATCAAAGGCTTACATTGTGCTTAACAAGGAAACTTTAAAAGTTGAAGAATCATATAATGTAACCTTTGACGAAACTCCTCTAAAATCTAGAACATTGCCTTTACTTGATGATGACATCATAGAAGAAGATGCATGTCAAAATAAGATAGAATTGTCTAATAATGATCTAGAGGAAATACTATCGAGAGTGGAAAATATTAAGGAAGCTAGAGACCACCCCATAGATCAAGTTATAGGAGAATTAGATGAAAGAACCCTTAGGTCACATGCCCAAGACAAAAGCAATGACTTTGCATTTGTATCAACCATAGAACCTAAGAATATTAAGGAGGCCATAAAAGATGAAAATTAGGTCATGGCAATGCAAGAAGAACTAAATCAATTTTTAAGAAACGATGTATGGATTTTAGTTCCATATCCTAGTGGTTACAATATTATAGGAACGAAGTGGGTCTTTAAAAATAAACTTGATGAAAATGGGGTAGTATGTAGGAACAAGGCTAGGCTAGTAGCACAAAGTTATAACCAACAAGAAGGTATTGATTATAATGAAATATACGCACCCGTTGCTCGATTAGAATCTATAAGAATTTTGCTTGCTTATGCTTGTAGTCATAATTTTAAACTTTTTCAAATGGATGTAGAAAGTGCATTTATAAATGGAGTCATCGAAGAGGAAGTGTATGTTGCACAACCTCCCGGTTTTGTTGATTTTCAAAAACCTAATCACATTTATAAGCTCAAAAAGGCCTTGTATGGACTTAAACAAGCTCCTAAAGCTTGGTATGATAGGTTGCAATCTTTTATCTTTCTTAATGAGTATAAAATGGGTATGGTAGATAATACTTTGTTCACTAAAATAAAAGGAAAACATCTTATTATTATTCAAATCTATGTAGATGATATCATTTTTGGGTCAACATGCCAATCGCTTTGCGATGAATTTGCAAACTTAATGCATAATGAATTCGAAATGAGCATGATGGGTGAACTTAGTTTCTTTCTAGGATTACAAATCAAGCAATTAAGTGATGGGATATTTTTCAATCAATCTAAGTATATTGGTGAAATGCTTAAGAAGTTTGGCTTGGAAAATTCTAAGGCTACAAAAACCCCTATCTCTAAAAAAAGAGTTCTCACCCTAGATAAAGACAACAAATCCGTGATAGTACTAAGTATAGGGGCATGATAGGAAGTTTGCTCTACCTAATGGCAAGTAGGCCTGATATAATGTTCAGTGTTTGCCTTTGCGCTAGGTTTCAAGAAAATCCTAAAATTTCCCACTTAGAGGTCGTTAAAAGAATATTTAGGTATATTAAGGGAACTCAACATCTAGGTCTTTGGTATCCAAAGGATTCGGGGGTAAAGGTATTGGTTTATGCCAACTCGGATCATGCGGGAGATATAGTTGATATGAAAAGCACTAGTGGTATATTCACATTTGTAGGTGCTTGTTTAACATCATGGTTCTCTAAGAAACAAACTTCCTTCGCCAAATACATAACGGAATCCGATTACGTTGCGGCCGGAAGGGCTTGCCAACAAGCGTTATGGATGAAGCAAGTGTTTGTTGATTATAATGTCATGTTAAATGAAGTACCTATACTATGTGACGATACGTATTCTATCAATCTAAATTCAAGCCCAATTGATTACCCTCGCACGAAACACATTGAAATTAGACATCACTTTCTAAAAGACAACATCACTAAGAACCATATCACCATAGAGAAAATTCCTTGTGATGACAACATCTCTAAGATCCTAGCAAATCCCTTAGATAAAGATCAATTCAACTATTTAAGATTAGGATTAGGAATGAGATTACTAGAAGATGATGAGGATGTAAATGATAAATATGACATAGTGGAAGAATCTTAAGTACAAGTCTTTAATAATGATCCACCAACCCATACTTGTCACACATAACCATACAACCTTTTGTATTAACCTTTGGATATTAACCCCTCTTCACATCTTTATCCTCTTTAAAATCTCCAAAGATTTTTCATAAAACACATAACATCCTCCACCATACTTTAGAAAATAACTCTCACAATAGGAATCATGTCTCTCTCGGAAGGGTCCGTTAACAATAATCAAGGAAATCAAAACCCGGAGAGCTCTAAGAGATTGAAAAGGTCATTCATGGATATGATGAAAAAGGAAGGTGATGATAGGATAAGTTTGAGTATGAGTTAAGGACATTTGCGGAAAGTGAGGTGTGGGACTTAATTAAAGAACCATTAAGTCCAAGGTTGTGTGAAGATGAGTACTCCATTTGTTGTGAAAATACCGCACACATGGTCAATGCTCTCAAAGAACCAAGGATTGAGTTTAGGGTAATGCTCTTATCCATCCATGAAGGAATCATGGAATTGCTTGCCACTATGTCCAAAATGAATAAGAAGTTGGAAGATGATAAGGTGAAAGAGAAAGGGAAGATGGTGAAAGAAGAGTTCAACCTATGCACAAACCTAGGAATCCAGACATCACACTTTTATATTGCCATCAAGTACTAGTATAGTGCTTTTAGATAAAGTACTAGGATAGTTCTTGTATAATAAAATATGTAGCATATTTTGTTCATATATGCTTGGAATGAAATGCAATCTTTTGGAACTTATATAATTTGTCATATTATTGGGAACTAACCCATGTTGCAAGTATCCAAATGCTAACCTAACCCATTTTGGAACCTTCACATGTGAGGATTTCTTGTTTGTTGCATGTTGTGATTTCTATGTGTAGCTAGGCCACCGCAAATGTGAGGCTCTTGACCCATGGATCCCCGCCTTGAAACAAGGGGGGCAACAATCTAGGGGGAACTATGTTCAAGGGGGAGCACATTCGGGTGCATATACAAGCTAACTCATTTATCCCACAGGCCCAAGTTCGAAACCTGGCTTGATTGGTAGTCCCGCCTTTTTGATTCGACAAAAGGGGGAGAAAGAAAGTAAGAGCGTGAAGACCATTCAAGAAATGTTAAAGGCTTCACCAAAGTACAAGGCAAAGGTCAAGACGCAAGCTACAACAAAGGCGCGCTTTGTCTTCGCTAAGTTTTCTAATTTTATTTGCTTTCGGTTTTTATTTGTCATCATAAAAAAGGGGGAGATTTTTGAGGCAACATGATCAAGATCTCTTCATGTTTTAATGATGACAAATAAACCATCGAAACACATAAAATAACAAAAGTTAGCTCAAAATCGCAGGAGCCCATATCTGCTCCTGGCGCGCTGCCCGCGCGTCAACGCGTGCGTGACGCGCCAGGACACTATATGGTTCCGAGCAAATTTTGAAAGTCGGCTTTCCCCTTACCCGACAAGTGTGGATCTTTCAATACAGGTATGAATATGTTATGTGCTTAATTGAGAACACTCGAAACGAGTTTTGAGACTTGAGAGATCCTACTTTTAAAGTACCCATTTACGGGAAAACGCCAACTCATGGTTTTTAACTATCGCCTCTAGCCAAGGCTTTTCTAAACTTAGGGAGCTTATATATTTCACGTGACATCGTGTTAAAGCATCCATATGCTAATATCCCGTGCTTACGTCTTCTCTAATTATGTAACGGGTTTACTCCCCTATTGGTCAAACTAAGTCAAAGGTCACTTTGCGTAAACGCATCCTTTCCCACATGGGTTATGCTTTACATCAAGGCAAAGCACTTAACTTGTTTGAACCAAGGTATTAGTTGAAAATGTCGAGTCGTGGAAAGTCACGAGATATGCACCTATGGATTCTCGACGTTGTGTTACTTGAACTTATAAGTAACCTATGATTTTCTCAACTTATAATTTTAATTGTCTAAACATTTTCTTCTTAATGATAATTAGATTACTTCTTAATCTTCTCTTAATCTCATTTCTACAAAAGACAAATCCAACCATATCCAATCATATCCAAATCATATATTCTCTTACACAATCTCTTACACTCTTACATATTCCCTTACACACTCTACATCTCAACCATCAATTCCATTACAACACATCTTAACCCTTCATTTTCAACATATGGGAATTGTTTGAATTCCAAAGGATGCTCCTTTGATCCTAGCCATTGAATTCAAATTACAACACATCTCAACCATTCACCTCACCCTCCTTTCTATACCATCACATGTGTTTAATCCAAGTCATCCATTTCAAACCAAAACCATCTCAACCATTGATTCACCCTTTCCCCCCAAGCAAAGCATATTCCTTTTGAATATCCCTTCTCAATCCAAACCTAAGCTTCCTTTGATCCTAGCCGTCTATTTCAAATAAACACATCTCAACCCTCCATTTTCCCCACATGCCAAGTTATTTGAAATCCAAACATAGGCACCTTTGATCCTAACCATCCAATTCAAACCATCTCATCTCAACCCTCCATCTCATTCTTCCCCCCAAGCATTGGAATATACCTTGGCATATTCTTTCTCTCTTTTCTATGCCATGTGAGGAATAACACTTCTACCCCTTCCAAATTACCCTATCTACACTTTATACCATTGGTAATTTGCTTTCTCTTTAAACACTTTACAAATATTTTTCAAATTGTCCATTTGAGTTGGTAAACCTTAGAATGATTAATGTTAAGGTTTAGTGTGAAGTACAATTGGGGATTTAGCAAGGTAAGGTATTTATAAAGCCAACACCCAAAGCTTTGGGAAAATTTTCTTTGGGTGTCTGGCGCGCCACCCACGCGTCAACGCGTGGGCAGCGCGCCGGCCTCGGTAAAATTTTCCCAAGTTGGGGTTTTGCCTATAAATACCATGCCTTGTCTCTTGTATTCCTCACCCCTTGCCATTATTCTTTCTCTCTATATTCTTTCTCTCTAAACACTCTCAAATCTCTCTATCTCTAATCTTGTGTTCTTGATTATCACTCTAACATCTTTGAAAGAACACATCTACTTGCAAGGGAAGAATCACAAAAACCTAATCCACTCTTGTGATTGTGTCGAGGGTCTTCTTTTCTATACCCTTTCTATTACAATCGAGTCTCTAGGTTAGGTTAGGGCTTGGTTGATTAAACAAACACTTAATCATTCATTCAATTGTTTGTAAGGGAAGTCTTGTGTCTTGGTGACCAAGCCTAGATCATTGGGGATCTAGTTAGGGTTTGATACTTCCGGTGGGAAGTCTTGGTAGTGATCTTTGTGATCCTTAGGAGAAGTTGAATCACGAGATTCTTTTGGGTGGTTTCCGAGGGCGAAAAACTCTTTCTTTGTGAGCATCGATATTGGTGAATATCGGTGGAGTGAATTGTAGCGGTTTGTAGTCCACCGAAAAGATTATACTAGTGAATAGTATCGGAGTCGTGGATTCGCAACTGGACGTACGGATGGTATAAACCCCCATCTTGAACCAGTATATATCGTTGTGTTCTTACTTGCTTTATATACTTTGGTTGTGTTAGTGTTGTTGGATTATTGTACAACCACTAGGTGTTCTCTTTGGCTTAAAGTTTTTAAACATCTAAAAAGTCAAAGAAACCGTATTCACCCCCCTCTACGGTTCTACAGTAGTATTGTTAGTCAACAGAATTATAACGTTATTATTGTTGTTGTTGTTGAAGCAGCAAATATATTGGTCACAAAAATCCTTTAGCAAGAAGTTATAAGAATACAACTAAAAAGAAAAAAACAAGCACCAGTTACCAAGTTACATGGAACACAACTAGGGACGCAAGTGATAAATGGATTCGCAACCCACTCGTCCCAGTTAAGATTCACTTTACCACGACTTGATATCTAACAAAACGATTGTCTTTGGACCTCACCAAAACACCACTCAGTGGTCTAATCGATGTCTGAAAAAATCTTTTGGTTCCTTGCATTCCAAATAACCCAAGGAGTAGTAAAAATAACGGCTTCGAAGCACTTGAGCTGAAATGGGTGAAACATCATTTTGTCATCACTTATATCACTAGCGAGATTTAGAAGAACATTAATATTAATCTCAACCCCGGCATTTGAAAATTCCGCCATAAGAAATTTTTTTCTCACAAAATTTTGACTCGCACACATGCTATCAACAAGTGCTCTAAATCTTCACAAGAATCTTCACAAAATGGGCACAACAATGAGTCCAGGTCTATGTTTCTTTAATCTAAATTTAGACGGGTAGGAAGTCTATCTTTTTTAACTCTCCATATGAATACACACACTTTTTTAGGAACAAGGGAAGACCACTTTGTTTCTGAAGATGTAGGAGAATTTTTTCGTCAATAGCATCTCAAAAAGATTTGATAGAGTAAACACCTGAAGATTCCATGGACCACCTCCAACCATCACTATTATCATTAATCAGATAAGTATTTCCCACGATGCTCAACAAATTGGATAATTCTTCTTGCTCTCTTCCACTTCGAATTTGTCTTCTCCAAGCCTATTTCCATTCCATCACGCCATCCGAAATTGAACAACTCTCTTTAAGTTTACAAAGTTTGTCCGTTTCTAACTCAAATAATCTCGGGAACATATTAGAACGTTATTTTAAGCTTTAGTATAAGAAAACCAACATGTGGATGTGTATTTTTCTTGATGTTTTGTATAAAATCAATTTTGACAAATTTGAAATTTCAATTTTGATTTTTTCTATTTAGCAAGGGATTTTCTATTGGTCAATTGTTCTTGTAATACCGTTCTCTTTTATCTATACTAAATATAAAGAGAAAATATATTTACTTGAACATTTAAAATATAAACAAATGAGTAATGATATTAGATTAAAATAATGTATTCATAAAAGACAATATGATTTATTAAATTCTTTAATATTTAATAATAATTTAAGCTATTAACTTTCTTTATTTCATTTATTCCACATTTATATATACACAAAAGATATAATAATAATAAAATAATTAAAAATACACATACAAACTAAGACTTACCGTTGCCATTATGCACAGGTAATCACGTAGTTATACTATTAAAAATTGAAAACTAATTTAAGAATTTTTTTTTTCATAAAATATGGTTCAAACCTTTTATTTTTATTTGCAATCAACAACCGTTCAATAATCAACATATACACAATAATACATGTACATGTACAAAATGATTGTCTAAAGCGTTGTCAACAAGAAAAACCAATCCTTAAAAAACATTTAATTCATTAAACTTCTCGAACCACTTGTAACAAACGACAACAAAAGGAAACGTTGTCGAAGCCCACTCCTAAAATAACAAGACCGCAACGTTTAATTTTCTTTAATTTATTATTTCTAAATTTATCTAAGACTTGCATCTCAATTTTTACAGTCAACATTATATGGCTCCATGAACCATCTCATCTCCTTCCTCAATCCAATTTATCTCACTTATATAAACCGTGAATCATCCAAAGTTGTTTTTATCAAATTTCTTTATCAACACATTCCGCAATGGAAATCGCACCAGCCATCGATTTCGACTTTAAAACATCAACTTACGGCTACAAAAGTGCTCCTTCGACCCCTAGACAACTTAACGAGTTGTATTGTGATTTCGACGAGTTGTTGATCGCGGCTAGTGCTCCACGTACCGTATCTCTTGCCACTGTTCCTTTTGCATGGGAAGAGAAGCCTGGCGTCCCTAAAACACCCGAAAATATATGTGAAGATGATTTTTCATTTGATGTAAGTTCTAATTTTGCTAGTGATGCAATTGCGGCTGAGGATTTATTCCACGGTGGCATAATCAAGACCGTCGATCCACCAAGGAAAGTAGAGAGAGAACGAGGACGAGAGAGAGGGTTTTCTAATTCGTCTCGATTACCTTCGTCAAGAAGTAGAAGGACAAGATCTTTATCGCCACTAGGAGCATCGGATTATCGTCGGGAGCAACAATTGAAAGCTACACCACAAGCTCCATCCACCCCTACACATCCGTTGCAAAACATGTCAAGAAAATGGAGCTTTAGGGATTTCTTTTTGTTTAGAAGTGCTTCGGATGGGAGAGCAATGGACAAAGACCCTTTGAAGAAATATTCGACAAGGAACTCGAGTGAATCTGGATCGGTATCTAAGAGAAGGGGTCGCGTATCAGCACACGAGCTTCATTATAATTTAAACCGAGCGAATTCTAATGAAATGAAGAAGAAAACATATTTGCCATACAAACAAGGTATTCTTGGAGGATTGTCATTTAATCCCTAAGAAGATTAGCAAAATGTGGAATTGATGCATCGAAGAGTATGCTACAATAGTACAAAACATTTCAACTACTATCAAAAAAGAAGTATGATTTATTGATTTTATTGGTTGAGCTTTGTAGTTAAGTTTTGTTATTAGCTTATTGTATATGAAAGTAGAGCAAAATAGTTTTGCCAACAAATAGTACTAGCATGTAATATATGGATTTTATCAATCAATATTATCCTGAATTACGTCTAATGATTATCACCATATGTATCAACATGTTTTTTAAGCGTTTCCATCAACAAAGTTCATTTGATGGTGGTAGTTTAACCAGTCAAAATCCTAATTGATATAAAGCAAACTTATAAGGCTAGGTGCAGTGTTATGGAGGATGATCGATCATCACCAGTTCACCACCACCAGCCACACGTCATTCTTATTACCACCGCCATAAATCATGTGAGGTCTCATGTTTATTGCATTGGTTTATGGTCTGCATCACCAAAGTGTTTCTCACCTATTTTTTGTATTTGTGATGTATGTTTGTATAAATTAAAGTATTTTTATATGTTTGGTTTAATGGTGATCAATACACCTGTTTAGTGACGGGTTAGATTATGTACTGAAAAGTGATGTAACGTAAAAATATTGTATTTGATGACCATAACATTTATATTCAAACTAAAAAGTCTGTGAAACACTACAAATTTCATCATTAATGGGGCCCTGGTGTTTATATTCCCCTATATAGCAAGATTTGTATGTCTATATATTAACACGTTTCTAATAGATATCACGTCTACAAAGCCACGATTTTGTAATCGACTCCTAGCTAGAGTATATAAAATTCAATCACTACTAAAAGAAAAATAAATAAATAAAAATAAAATTAGAAAATTAGAGTCCGGATCCAGAGCAAATTAAGGGGTATTTCTTTTTCTCATTAGCTAAGAGATGTCATTTAATATTATTAGTTTTTAGGTGAGACCTATAAAAATCCTTTAAATAGTTTATATTCACAAGACCTAATTTATCATGTCCTTCCAATTAAAAGGTTTATATATACGTGAGACTCATATGAATCCTTAGCTAAGAAAAAAAAAAAAAAAAAAAAAAAAAAAAACACCCCCCTAAGAGTGTTTCTCAAACTTGACAGCAGAAATGGGGAGGACTCCCCGTTGAAGACAAATATAGTCCGGTTTTAATACAAGATTCTAAATTTCTAATTCATGTAATTTTCATTAGCTAGGGATAATAGCTTATAAACGTATCTTACTTATCACTCTATTTTTTATGTGTATCTATTTTTTTATTTTATTTTTTCTATTCTATATACCTAACTTGCATTTTGCGTCACTTACATGTATTTTGTGACTTTTTTGCCTCTCCCAGATAATAGGAGTGTGTATAAATTGAAAGGAAAAAAGTCACAAAATACACACAAGTGACGCAAAATGCAAGTCAGGAAAATAGAAAAAAAAATGATTAATTCGATACGTATAAAAAGATAGGATAACAAGTAAGATACATTTACAGGCTATTATCCCTTTCCGTTAACATGTTTCTATTATTACTCTATGTGTATGTAATATTAAATTCTCAGTACTGTTCGTCGTATTTTTACAAGGTAACTCAATAATCAAGTTTCTATGAACAGGTTTTAAGGCTGGACACAGTGGCATGGGCCTTCATCGGTCGACCGATCGGTCGAGATCGATCGTCCCACTGTGGCGAATTGGTCTCGATCGGTCGTTGGACAAAAAAATGGCGACTTGGTCGCTTTCTCGACCGAATTCAAACAAAAAAAAAAGAAAAAGAAAAAGAAACCCATATTTATTTAATATTTGACTGTTTGATTTCAAAACAATTTCTTTTTTTAATTTTACCACTTGGTCGTTACTGTGGCAACTTGGTCATCGTCAAGTCGCCAGAGAAAGAAAGCTGATATGACAGGATCGTCTGTGATCACGATTGTGTTCAGCCTAATAATACAATGACTTAGGAATATAGTACATGATAATAAAAATGGAATCTTAGCAAAGTACAACGATTCTAGAAATCGGTAATTACGTTGCTACCATTTTCTTTTTAACCATGATTAATTTTGGGGATGTGTTATACATACTCTCCCTATGTTGTCACATTAAGGTGGTTTGATCAAATTGTGCAACTCGCGATTCATATTGTACAAGTCAGCGATGCACCAATTATTGGATACCCTCCCTATGGGAGGGTGTGGATAACTTTTCTCACTTAAATAAGTAAAGCACTCTCGTTCAAGGAAGCTAGCGTGTAAGCTATCATAGTCTCTTTTTAGAATTATTTGCATCAAACATGTCATAATTCGAGAATTTGAGTCATCTCATATTTTATTGATCTTAGCCATAAACTTTTTATCAAGTTGACCATACCATCCCCAGGTGGTTACCCTTAGAGAGCTAGGTGCAGCTCGCCAAAGCCCTTCATCGTTTAGACGTGACAAGGCAAATGGCGAGCCGTTGCTCGCCGCTGCACCGCCCCTTGCCATTCTCCGCCGTTGGGTGGTTTCTCGTGGGCACGGCGAAGGAAGATAGCTGACAAGGTGTACTATTTCTTTTTCTTTTCTTTTCCCATTTCTTTTATTGGTTTTGTTGTTTTGAAATTTTGTTTTGTAAGTTTTGAAAAGTTTTGTAAATGTAAATAAAGGTTTGTGAAGTTTTAAATACTTAACATAGGATTACAACTATATTAAACATAGGATTGAAATTACTTAACACAACGTACAATTATATTACAACTACAAAACGGAAATTTAACTACGATTACAACATTAAAGTACGAAATGGAAATTCAGTCTGTGCCATATCCCTCGTCACTCGAATAGGAGGCACTCGAATCGTCCTCACTCGATGGCACACGTGGAAGTCCCATTTTCCATCGCCATTCTGCTCGTTGGTTTCTCCGATCCTCTTACATTTTAAATACGCCTCACGCTCCCTTGACTGACGTTCTTGCACAGCTTCAAACTCCAAGAAGACTTGCATATCCAGCTCGTACTGTTCTTCCTCAATCAACCCAAAGGTATTGGGTTGGTTTTGTGGTGAAAAGTTTGGTGGTTGATTGTTTGGGGGTGGATTGCTTTCTGGTAGAAACATAACTTCTGGTGGAGTGGCAGGTGGTGGGTTGTCATATTGGAACACCGGAAATAGATCTTCTGGTGGAGTGTTTTGTGGGGGATTGTCTTCAGGGGGTGTGTTGTAAACCGATTCGTTATCAGGTGATGCATTGTGTGACATTGTTACGTTTGAAGAAGAAAAGAGAATTCTTGATGATTTGTGTGTGAATTGTGGGTGTATTTCAGCATTTGAGAATGTGTATTTATAGGATGATTTTTGGAATTTGAAATTTACACGTTTGAATTCAAATTTTGAAATTATCCCGCTTTCATTTTGAATTCAAATTTTGAAAGTATCCCGATTTCATTTTAATATATGCACACGTTTTTTTATGAATTTATAATTTAAACATTTAAAATTTATGTATCTTTTTTATTTGTATTTCCGTATCGTATGAATTTGAATAAAGGGCTTAACGGCTAGTTTCTTCAATAAAAGGCTTAACGGCTAGTTTCCCTATAAATACCATCTTTACTCAACTTCGTATTGTCACATAAACACTATGGCTAACCAACCAGCTGAGGTGCAAAGAACAATCCTTACCCGATTACGCAATGAACAAGAAAATGAACTTATGTTGATTAACAACTTGTTAGATGAGATAGCTCGTACTATTCGACAGATGCATACTCGGGCTCCAGAGGTCGAACGGTACGCGAGCTGCCTCAAGACCATCCAATAATCAGGGTCGGTCTACAAACTCTTTTAAAAAATGATGAAACAGATTTGCAACTTCAAGTCGCCTTGAAAATAGTCAGGGAACAAGTGTTGCAAGTATGGGAAGAAAAGTCAGCACTCATCGATAATTATAAGTCTTTATAAATTCGTGATGATGTTGCATATCGTATTTATCCGTTTCATTATTTTTGTATCGTATCTTTTTTCTTTTTTTTTTTCATATCGTATGTTTTTTTTTTTTCCGTATTGTAACTTTTTTATTTGATGAAATAAAAATAGTATGTTGTGTTATTTTTAATTAGAGTAAATTACATGGTTCATCCATGTGGTTTGACCAAAATCCCTAATTGAGTCCCTATCTTTTCAATTGCGCCAATTGAGTCCTTATTCTGAAACTATATAACACTGTTAGTCCTTATGCTAACTAACGTTATCTTTTAAGTTAGCTCCTAGTCCTCAACTGGAAAAGTTAGTCCATTAACCAAATGATCATTTGCAACGTTAGTCCTTTTACTAACGATCATTTATAATTAACTCAAAATTAGGTTTTCTTACACGTTTTATTCGTTTTCGACCGTTTTCTTACTTTTTTTACGTTTTCGTCTGTTTTTATACTTTTCTCTCCGATTTTTTTACGTTTTCGACCGATTTTTTACGTTTTCGTCCGATTTTCTATGTTTCGCTCGATTTTTTACATTTTCGTCCAATTTTTTTACGTTTTCCTTCGATATTTTACGTTTTCATCCGTTTTTTTACGTTTTCCTCCGAATTTTTTTACGTTTTCGTCCGCTTTTTACGCTTTCGTCCGTTTTTTTACGTTTTCGTCCGTTGTTTTACATTTTCCTCCGATTTTTTACATATTTGTCCATTTTTTACGTTATCCTCCGTTTTTTTATGCTTTCGTCTTTTTTTTTTTTTTTTTTTTTTTTTTTTACATTTTCGTCCATTTTTTTACGTTTTCCTAAAATTTTTTACGTTTTCGTCAATTTTTTACGTTTTTCTCCATTTTTTATGTCTTCGTCCGTTTTCTTATGTTTTCGTTCGATCTTTTACGTTTTCGTCCATTTTTTACGTTCTCGTCCATTTTTTACGCTTTCCACCGAATTTTTACGTTTTCGTCCATTTTTTTACGTTTTTGTCCATTTTTTAACGTTTCCGTATATTTTTTACGTTTTCTTCCGTTTTTTAACGTTTTCCTTCGATTTTTTTACGTTTTCGCCTATTTTTTTGTTTTCGTCTTTTTTTTCATCATTTTTTATGTTTTTATCCGTTTTATAAGCTTTGTCCTTTTTAAGTAAAAAATGGACTAAAACTTAGAAAAACTAACGAAGACAAAAAAAAAATTGACGAAAACATAAAAAAACAGATGGAAGCTTAGAAAATGAACAAAAGCTTAGAAAAATGGACGAAAACGTAAAAAACCTGATGAAAACATAAAAATGGGCGGAAACATAAAAAATAGAGGAAAACGTAAAAAAATGACGAAAATGTATAAAACAAACGTAAATGTAAAAAATTGGAGGAAAATAAAAAAACAAGGAAGAAAACGTTAAAAAATAGAGAAAAACGTAAAAAAAATGAACAAAAACGTAAAAAAGACGGACGAAAAAGTAAAAAACCAGAAGAAAATGTAAAAAACAAACAAAAACGTAAAAAAATCAGACGAAAACGTAAAAAAATCGGAGGAAAAAGTAAAAAAAAATAAAAATAAAAAAAAATAAAAAAAAGAAGGAAAACGTAAAAAATGGATGAAAACGAAAAAAATCGAAGCAGACGTAGAACAATGGACGAAAACGTAAAAAATGGACGAAAACGTAAAAAAAAGGACAAAAACATAAAAAATTCGGAGGAATACGTAAAAAACGGATGAAAACGTAAAATATCGAAAGAAAACGGACGAAAACGTAAAAACATCGGAGAAGAAGTATAAAAACGGACGAAAACGTAAGAAAACGGTCGAAAACGTATAAAACGTGTAAGAAAACCTAATTTTGAGTTAATTATAAACGTTCGTTAGTAAAAGGACTAATGTTGCAAATGATCGTTTGGTTAATTAACTAACTTTGCCACTTGAGGACTAGGAGCTAACAGAGAAGATAACGTTAGTTAGCGATAAGGACTAACAGTGTTACATAGTTTCAGAATAAGAACTCAATTGACGCAATTAAAAAGATAGTGACTCAATTAGGGATTTTGGCCAAAGCACAAGGACGAACCATGTAATTTACTCTTTTAATTATTTGTGAAATGAATTTATTTTATTTATTGAAATGAATAAACAAATAAAGTTGTAGGTGGTGAGGCTCAAATGAGTAAGTTGATGTTTATTGTTTGGTGAGGAGTGGTTAGTTGTGAAGAGGTGTTGGGGTGATGTGACACATGTGGGGCCCGAATAAGGAGGATGGATTTACCATCTACGCCTAACACTCTTACAAGCAATATACGTGGCGCTTGTTATGCTTAATTATACGATTAAAAAGGAAATGTGACATGTGAAGAAATAGAAGGTTAGTAATGAGCTATATTAAGTTTTGAGGCGAAAACATAAAAAATCGGACGAAAACGTAAAAAAATCGGAGAAGAAGTATAAGAACGGACGAAAACGTAAAAAAACGTAAGAAACGGTCGAAAACGTATAAAACGTGTAAGAAAACCTAATTTTGAGTTAATTATAAATGATTGTTAGTAAAGGGACTAACATTGCAAATGATCGTTTGGTTAATTGACTAACTTTGCCACTTGAGGACTAGGAGCTAACAGAGAAGATAACGTTAGTTAGCGATAAGGACTAACAGTGTTACATAGTTTTAAAATAAGAACTCAATTGGCGCAATTAAAAAGATAGTGACTCAATTAGGGATTTTGGCCAAAGCACAAGGACGAACCATGTAATTTACTCTTTTAGTTATTTGTGAAATGAATTTATTTTATTTATTGAAATGAATAAACAAATAAAGTTGTAAGTGGTGAGGCCCACATGAGTAAGTTGATATTTGTTGTTTGGTGAGGAGTGATTAGTTATGAAGAGGTGTTGGGTGATATGACACATGTGGGGCCCAAATAAGGATGATGGATTTACCATCTACGCCTAACACTTTTACAAGCAATATACGTGGCGCTTGTTATGCTTAATTATACGATTAAAAAGGAAATGTGACATGTGAAGAAATAGAAGGTTAGTAAATGAGCTACATTAAGTTAATATATATATTAAACGGGATCCCATACGACGTCACATTATCTACAGTACCCGAGGCCCTTTTCCATCTACACCAAACGAAGCCCATTTTCGGACGTAGCCCATTTGTTCCCTAGGCCCAACTTCTTTTGGGGTTTATGTGGTGTATTTTTTTTTACCTAAAATATTATATATACATCCATACGTGTCGATTATCTATATGTGCTTCAGTCTTTTTGTGGTCATGAATTTGCAAAGTACAACTAAAACACGTACGAAGTCTTCTTTTCCTAGGAAGAAGCTTTTTGATATTGTCCTTATACAATGTATTTGCATTCATTCATAAAAACAAAAACAAACAAAAAAAGTAGCAGCTGGAAGAGAGCAAATAAAAAAAAAAAATAATAAAAAATAAATAAATAAAAATTAGCCAAGGCAAATCTCAGATCATTTACACAAATACCAGGTAATTTGTTTGCTGTTACCATTACATTTGTTTGTTACCAAATAAAAATCGGTACGTAAATTCTTTGTCAACTACAACGTCTCGCCGCAACGCGGCGGATTGACGCCATACTCGTTTTGACTAAGTTTTTTCTTCAATTAAGAGGATGTAATTTAGAGATTACTCCTTTGTATGTTGCTTTCTACTAATTTATTTATCACCCGCTATTATGCTGGGATGTTGATCTATCGGGTCTATTTTCGGGTTAGTTTCCGATCTGCAAACCCCAGTATAAGAAATTCAATTCAAACTCATAGATTAATTAATGAACTGAATGTACGTGTAATTACATGTTGGCCTGTCCGCCCTATTGCCGCTACGTTAGTTTAAGGAGGCAATTACATATATACTCACTAAAACTTACATATTTGCATATATTCTCAAAAAATGCTTAAACATTATTGTACATTATGCATTAAAAACTTGTGTTTTGGAGAAATATGCAAATATTCATGTTTTAGTGGGTATATATGTAATTCCCCCTCGACACATGCTAACAGAACTATTACATACGAGCTAGAGAGAGCCTCATAGTTTAATGTGCATATATGGTCGATTGTTCATAACATTAAGGCCTTTAGGGTTAACTATGATATACCTAAAGCTAGGCTTGTTGCGATTTATATGCATAAGATAATCGGATGGACTGTATTTTTATAAGATTGATCAGTTCATTAAAACCTCGCACTACTCCGAAATGCCAACGCAATGAATGTGCGTGGTTACACACGTCGAAAATGCAAGGAATCTTCCAATCTTCCATGCTGTTGTTAGAGAAATCTATATGATGTAGTAATTAATTATGACCACATGATATTTTATATTCACATGTTTCACGATAGAAACAAAATAATACCTGCATATAAAACAAGAAGTTTGAGAATCTAAAATTAATTTTGCTTATTAAATATACGCCATACTGATTGAAATAAATCATGCCAATATAAAAAAAATATTCATTTAGGAGTAATATTGTTTTGAATATTAAGAGACACTGGGGCGACAAAATGATTTTGAGAGATTTGTAATCTATCAAGAAAATTCTAATGTAACTTAAATGAATTGTGATGTGAATAAATTGTAATTTGTCAAATAAATTATAATTGTAATTTGAATTAATTGTAATGTGAATAAATTGTAATATGCAGTCATAATAATAATAATAATAATAATAATAATAATAATAATAATAATAATAAATTAAATTTCATAAAAAGTAAATAATTTATAATAATAATTAAATATTTAATAATAATAATAATAATAATAATAATAATAATATTTAATAATATAAAATATCTAATAATAATAACAATAATATTTAATGATAGAAGTAATAAAATAATAGTAAAATATTTAATCAATATTATTATTATTATTATTATTATTATTATTATTATTATTATTATTATTATAATAATGCTTTAAAGTAAAAATTCAAAATTACAACGAAATTCAAAACTTTCTATCTAACTTTCTATGTAATCTGAATTCTCTCACTTGATGTAATTAATGTGACAGGATTACAATTACAACGAAAACCAAACAGTCTACGTAATGTAATCTGAATTAAATTCCCTTTAATATGCAAACCAACATGCTACTTAATATAATCATATTATAGTTATATTTAATTACATCAGATTATAGCAAACCAAACGACCATTATTTTATAAAAGGAAAAATGAGAGACTAAATTAATATTACTAATTAAAACTCACACGCACATTTTCTATTCAAAATTACATATCTCAAACGACATACATCGTTAACCTACATATATTACATTATCATGACGAGCATTTAGTTATTTTTAAATTGAGGGGTACTATTTTCGAAAAACTTATATAGTTTTTTTTTTGTTTTTTCTGTACCGTATTTTACTTGATATATCACATGTGGTATAATATTAATCTGTAAATTCGAACACTCTACATATTGTCATAAGTGGATATAAGTATTTGTGTAAAACTGCAACCGATTCATTGTTTTTTGCATTGAAAATACACATCCTTAGCTTTGCAACCATTTCGAACCTCCAACTAATTCATCGTTTTTATAGTCGAATTTGTTTGATTTATCATATGTGATATAACACTAATCTCTAAGTTCTAACACTTAACATACTGTCGTAAAATAAACGTGAGTATTTGTATAAAACTCCAAAAGATTTACGAATTTTTTATTGAAAAATAGACAACCTTAGCTTTCCAACCATATATCACACATAATATTTGAACCTCTAAATTAATACGATTTATTCATATGACTTGGAGAAAATAGAAAAGAAAATTTGATATTCAAACTCGCATAATATATCATATGTGATATAACACTAACATGTTGTTTTAAAATTGGCATAAGTATTTGTATACAGCTCCAAAAGATTCAGTTCTCTATGCACCCCAAAATAATACTACTTATGTCCATTTTACAACTGCATCTCCAGTCTTCAAATCTACAAATTAGTGTTAGTGATATATTAAACGAGTTTGAATATTAAAAAACATATTTTTCTCCAACTGTATTGATTTGGAAGTTAAAAATTATGTGTGATATATTATTGGAAAACAAAGGATTCGTAAATTTAAATGCAAGAAACGATGAATCATTTGGAGTTATACACAAATACTTGTGCTCATTTTACGACAAAATGTTAAGTGTTCGAACTTATATATTATTGGTATATCACATGTGATATATCATGTAAACTCATGCAAAAAAAAAAATAATAAAAAAAATAAATAAATAAAAATATGTCGAAAGTTTATGAAACTGCCCGTTTATTGAGAGATTATTAAATGCTTTCATGATCGTGTAACTTGTTTCGCTTAACGATTAACAGTTTTTGAGATTTATTATTTTCTAAAAAGATAGGTGAAGGTGAGTTTTAATTAAAAACGAAGATATGAGAGAGGATGAAAGTGGTTGTTTTATTTTGGTTAAAAATGAGTTGCTAGTATTTGTCCCTCGATCTTTATATTTTTACGATTGTTAAAATAACTCACGTCGGCCAATATAACTAATTAATTATGTGAAATAATTCGTACCAATTATGAAGGAGTGTAACTTTAATTAGAGCATATTAAGTTCATGTTATATACTTTTTAATAAACTGGTAAATGATGTATTACTATTTGTTTTTTACACCATCTTACAACCAAAGGGTGGATCAGGGGGTTCTCGGGGTTTGCTTCGCTGGAACTCCTTGAATTTTTGTTGCATAGTGCAATAATTTTGTCAAAAACCTTGATTTTTCAAAAATGAACATGATCTCTAAATTTTGTGTCACATATTTTATTTAGTTAGTTAATTGTATTATAGTAATAAAAATTGTGATACTGTTCAATTATAAGCTTTGTCCGCCTCTGCTTACCAACTAAGCCCACACATTTAGCTTAGGAGTTGTAAACCACAATAGTTTAATGGGCCAGTTGCTTTTAGTTGGTATTCAATCTAGTTCTCGGTCTCGTTCATGCGCTAGTGAGTCTCAGCTTCTTCTCGATTTGGCCCAATCATTAACAAACTTGGACTACTCTGGCTTGTTCTTTGTTTAACGTACGTACGATTGACAATCTTATCCTCCCCAGTCCCCATATCCGGCACCAGGAACGGAACCAGGGGTCTCGGGACACCCATGAATTTTTGTCTCGTAGTGTTAATTTTGTTATAAAATATTTATTTTTCTATAAATGCACCTGGTCTCAAAAAAGTTATGCATGTAGTCTTGTTTGATTTCTCAAAAATGCACACGATGACTTTGTCTTCTGGTTCCGCCCCTGTCCGGCACACTGGCACACTATTGGTATCAGCATTTGCTACTTACTATGGCTTTTGCTTATTCAATACTTAGAGGTCCTCGCTCTTGCACACACGAGTACGACACGTGTACTTTTTCATAATGGGAATTACCTATGGTTTTGTCATGACTTGAATTCGCTTCTCGATTGCAAGTTATTACTTCATATATTGTGTTTTTAGTACCTAATCTTACCAAAATCTTGTTGTATACTTGTATATACCATAGAACTGTAAATGGAGAAAGAAAGATAAAGTATCGTGGAAAGTGTGTCACAAAATCAAAATCTTTTAATACATGAATGAATACTACGCATAAGCAAAGCTATATATATCTATAACTAAGTCGAATAAACCCGTGCAGAAAATTATATAATGAGGTGAGGGTGCCAAAAAAGAGATCTATAATTAAAAAGCCAACAATGCTATGGCGTATGCTGTTGTTATAGAGCAGATTAAACAAGGGTTATTAGATGATAGGTTATATGTTGACCCGAACTTGTATAGTTGATTTAGGCCAAGTAACCTATCATCTAATAAGGCCATAAGGGTAACATACTCTAACACCAACGGATACTCCAACCTAGTTTTTTTCGTAGAACAAAATAAAATATGTATATATGTTTTCTTTTATGTTTTTGAATTTACTGATTAGCTTGTAAAAACATGCTATAGTTTTGTGTAAATTTTCAGTACATGTAGCATTTCTCTTATAAACATGGGCCAAATACTTTAAAATCTTACCTCTTCACAGTGAAGTAATAATATCAAAGAATATGAACCCTATTATAAATAATCCAAAATGGCGCTGTTTTTCCTTCGATGAGTGTTTTTTGTTTGTGTTTTTAATAGATTTAGTTTAGGTATTCATGGGATCTAATTGTTCTAGCAAAAAGAAAAAGAACAAACAAGTGTAGATTGTTTGGAAGTATTTGTTAATACAATTGTGATAAGGTATATATGAAAAACATATGATCTGATATCATATAATCCATTTCCATGGTTTTTTATACCAAACTAAAGGATGATTTTCTCTTGAATTTTATGTAGTTATTACTTACTACTAACAAGCAATTTACCAAATTTCTCTGCTGTTTCGTTTCGCTAATTTTTTTTTCTTTGCTTCATTTTATTTCACTGGAGTATCTCTACCAAAAGAGCTCGCCTTCTTTGCAACAAACCAGCATCAATTATCTGCACTATGCTTGCTATAATTTCACTTTTCCAACTTCATTTGGTTTCTTCTATGTTACATGAAAATGATTTGACTTGTTTTTCTAGTGTAACTAGTGTCTAGCCTAAAACAATATATATATCATGCATCAAACTCATGATAATATAATGCTTTTAAGAACAGGACTAAAAATTACTTTGGTATACCGGCCTTTTTATATTTAGTATAGTGATTTCATTAGAAGTTTTTGGATTCAAATTCAGCAGGCTTATATATATATATAAGGATGAATACGTAGAAATGTATGCATGCTTTTATTGTTTCTCTAGATCATACTTCTTCTCCACAATTTTATCACTCGACCTCTATTTGTATTTTATTTACAGCAAAAGGATTCCGGCCAACAAGGAGAGACCGCTTCTTACGAAGTATCATGTGATAGTATAAGTTAATTTGAGTTGCCACTTTTATAGCATTAGGTGGCAAATTAGGATTAAGAGTAACAGTTCATGTGTTTAGTTTATAGACGTATTCATCTAATCTCCCCAACTCATTCAACCCTTGGATTTCAAGCATTAATTTTAGAAGTACATGTACTTCTCGCGTTCAAATGTGTGCATTAGTGGCTTTTAGGAATCATTTTACATGAACTGATACCGTAATTTGTCATCAATCTGACCCATATTAGATATTATGAAATTCTTCTTTTCCATATATGTTCCATTGTAGTAGGTAACATGTCCATATGAGAGAATAAAATTATAGGATCAAAGCTAGCATCTGCAGTTTTTAATTTAACACAGATGTGGAAGTCCCTACATTTTTGTATAGCATATACTTAGCTGTTCGCTACAGGAATTCAATACAATAATTGTTTTATGTATGCGTGTATAACTTTCCTATTTCATTTATGTAAGCAATGGAAAAGTGGTAGAAAATGGCAATGCTACAGTAAGGCTAGTAGGCAAGGAAGAAAGTTTTTCACCATACACATCAGCTCCACGTCAGCTTTCTCTCTCATCTCACTCCTTTTCACCACTCTTCACCATTTAGTGGGCAAGGGATACCCATCTTCACCTTAACTCTTTTTTTTTTTTTTTTTTTTTTTTTTTTTTTTTTTTTTGTAGTGATTATCTAAACAATAATACTACCCGTAACTTTTATATTTAATTACTATGTATATACTTGTAGAATAATAACAATTATTGAGCAAACTATACATTCATATTTCTTTCTTTGTAGTCTAATAGATCTACATGTTCTAGCGGATCTACAAGGTTCTATATACAACACGTGTGCATTATATATATATACACATCAACACACAACAACACAACAAGAAAAAACAGTTCCTAATCCAATTTGCTCTTCTTCATACTTTTTATAAAAACACACACTAACTGTGTGTTAATAAATTCATCATTTTCGATCATTAGTGATTAATTGATAATTGATATGGAGGTTGGAGTGGATAATAATAATAACACGGTGGCTTCGCCGGAGACTCACCGGAACTAAATCTTCTCCCTACTGTTGAAGAAATCGAAGCTAAACTTCGTGATGCTCATCTTCGTCGTCAGGTTGCAACGTTCATATTGATTTTTTTTTTACTCAAACGCAATGTTCTTTTGTAGTATTGTGATTAAATGAAATGGTGGGGCTAGATTTCCTTGGTATCCGGTTGGTGGTCAGACCACCGAAAATGGTTTTGGAATTCGTGAATCATGCGTGACTATGTATATTGTGCAAGGGTACTCGCGCGTGAAGTGAGGAAGGAAAGTGAAACCTTCACCTCCTTGCCTACTAGCCTAAAGGGTCCATAGACACTTATCATGAAAGATTGGAAGTTTAAGTGAGACAACCACAAAGTACCAATTTCTGTAATTGTGTAACCTTCTGTCACCATTTGAGCATGAATCAAGAACCACCCATGCTACTTCTTTCCAAAATTAAATTCAAGAAAGAAACAAAATTATTACAGTTAAGTTTGAATATGAAAGAACGATAAGAGATGCCCCCACTACTTTAAAAGAAAAATATATTTCATAAAAGACACCACTTTTTTGTTCTTAGCTTGCATTTGGTTAGGTTGTCATTGTAGTAGCATTTTATCATTGTCCTTACTCCAAGGACCACCGCCATTTCCCTTTTATTCTTTCCCTTAACATATTTATATATTTACACGCCCACACATTCATACATATAGGATTGGGATGAAGTGAGAATTATTAGCTATCTGATGATGACTTTTTATGGCCAAAATATCGTAAGTAACTCGAAATTACAGTGGTGTGTGTGATATGCACATTACATACCATAACATTGACACTAACATTGCATAAAGACGTTTGTAATGTGCATGTCAATGATTGTCATATTAAAAAGGGGTTTTCATCAAACATAGTGGTTTTCATATAAATACAAATATATACACTAACACGTATAAATCAAAGAACTGACACAAGGATGTGGTTGATGATCATGCAGATTCAACTAACCAAAAAGGGGGCCTAGTAACAGCACTGAATCTCCTTGTTTGCATTCAATATATGCCTTTTTGTTATAGAATCTCTAGGCTTTATAACAATCAATTTGTATATATACAGCATATTCATTCGATAATAAAAGTTCATATAACCACAATGATTATAAAATAATTAATATACCAACTTAATGAGTAATACTTACAATGGGGGTGAATGGATTATATATATCTACATCCATTTTTGTATTATCAAATTGTGTACAAATCTATAACTGAAGAATCTTAAAAAGATTGGTTCAAAAATATTTATTTGTGCAAAAGGTACCTGAACTGAAACTCATAAGGAATTACCCGTAGACAATGTGAAAGTGGTACACTTTTATTTCTCTCGAGGCAGTTCATTGCTTCTTTTCCAACTTCATGTGGTAACTGAAGGCATACCCAATCTAACAACGAGTCCAAATCCTTAGCAAAATCAAGCATATACCAATCCAATAGTTTTGGAATCGTCACCATTTTCTTTGTGGTTGAAATCCCAATTGCAGCCTGTAAATAATCTTTTTTTGCGACTTCAAGTTCATTTTCGACTTGCGATCCAGTGTAGATTCTTACCTTCATTTTTTAAATCATGGGTATAAATCAGTTTCAAAACTTTCCTTAAATAAATTAAACAAAAGATCACAATCTTTTCTCATTAATGTTTGTTGTGCTGTACCAAGATTGTGTTTAATGAGCCTTATCTATAACTTACAGCAGGGGAGGACCAGCTTCCACAGGAGAGTGCAAATGTTACTAATGGTTCCGATAATTCCAAACCGAATACACTTTGTGCAGTTATCTCATCATTCTTTACACCCTTCGCTAATGTCTGATATAATCAAAAGAAATCATATAAAAATTTAATATTTAAGGCTAAGATTTGGACCACAATTAGGGAACTGTACTTACATATTTTGAATGATAAGGGAGTCGCAGTATGAAGTGTTCGATGCTGATAGCGTTTAAATAATGGCCTCCAACATTTATTGTTCCCTGTTGAGAAAGGCACAAATCATATAAAAACTACTATATAAATCTATGCACATGAACCTAAAATATACATGTGACATTCATTACCTTCTGCATTAGTTGAACAACCATTTCAGGACTTTCTGGTATTCCATGTTCAAGAAATGCCTAGTAATTTCATGATCCAAATACATTACAAACATGATTTTGTTGTTCAAAAATATGTATATGTAAAAACTATATGTCATAAATGTTAAAGAGATTATGAAAGATGTAACACATACATTCATCATGCACGAATTATATATATTGATCCAGAAAGCGAGCTTTTCTTGGTGAGTGAGACTTGTTAAGTTGACCGATGTAAGTTTACCAAGTAGGAGCCTTGAAAATCAAGAATTAAGATTAGAAATTAGTTAAATTTGGCCATAATCATAGAAAAAAAAAATAATAATAAAAAAAAAAAAAAAAAAAAAAAAAATCAGGAACTTGATTATCTTAGCACTTACTTCAATCTTTGTATCAGAAACACAGAATTTGTTGTTCGGTTTGTGTTGATGGAGGTTGCTTCAATAGCATATAAATGTTTATACGGGCCAATGTCTCTTTTATCATATTCAAAACAAATGCCATACGGATCATTAACCTCTGTTTCCTTAAGAGTTTCAGCTGAGGTCAATGAAGGTAGCGTTTCTGCCATACTTTTACCCCTAGTTGAACTCATTCGGACGATAATGTTCATCAAACATTTTAGAATACTTTCAGATATCTTGTTTGGATCATTGTCTCCTGATGGTAATAATCCTTTTACTTGTATCGTATCGGTTCTTCCCTCTACATTTGCTACTTCCGTTGTTATAACTTCAAACTGAAAAAAAGTTTATTACTATGTATACAAACTTTTTGGGATCTAAAACCACGCTATGTTTCCTTTTTTATAACATTTTAAGTCCATACTTTACCGCTTAAGCTCTGTAATATTATCTTCCAATTTGATCATAGATATATCTCCAACTTATGCAATAAAACTAGGAAAATACATTTTCTTGATTAGATCAGTAATAGTAATTAAATTTATTTTCCCACTTTTATCACGTAACTCCCTATAAAATGGCTATAGGATATTAACTACCATGAAGAAAGTTTAAAGTACTTAAGTGATAAAATTTCAAAGTACGATAGCTACTCTAATAGTAATAACCTAGACTAAATTACGAAGACTAAATTTACCTGTAACCTTTTAGGATCTAAACGCTTCCCAGCTGGCTTTGAATCACTGGGTGATCTTCTTGCAAACGCGTTCACACTTCGAGATTTTGGATTTGGTGATCGATACTTGTTCTTTGTGGCATTTGGTGATTGATTCGCTTTTCTCACCAAGTTATAAAAAAGAGAAAATGTCAGATTTCTTTTCGCTAACTACAGTAGTAATCATTATCTTAATATTATAACTACCTGAAATGATAGGTGAGGTCTCAACAGCGGGCGTCGATGGATTGGTCTCAGTTTGAGGTGATAACTTGGAAGCCTTGGTTTTACCGTCTTTTGATTCTTGAAAATCAAGTGAATTTTCAAGATTTCTTTTAGAGGATGAAATGTAGACAGCTTCTTGATATAGACCTTGCCTAAAATGAACCACTTGTTCTTCAAGCCTAACAACTTCTTCTTCTAAAACAGCAACTTCGGCTAGTAGCTCCAATGTCTACCAATGTTTATAACAAAAAGAGAATCATTAAACCCATAAAAAACCCCCTTTTAAAACAACAACCTCTATCACCTTTTTGTCATTCTATGTAATGAAAAATGTTTGTTCTTTCGTAAGCAACATTTTTTCTAATTTTACCATAGTAGAATGTAACCTTTCTATAGGTAAAATTGTGACATGTGCGCGTGGGACGCCATTTTATACTTGTTATAAAAGCTCACAATGGTAAAAAAAAATAAAAATAAAAAAATATGAAGGTATATTACATTTCTGTCTAATATATTGACAAATAATGGATAAGATCGCAATTATGATACTTACCGTCGGAGGGAGATAAGGCGGTAAGCGTGGAAGAGCTCCTAAAGGTCTAGTAAATGCTCTCTCTAAAGCTCTATGAACATTCTCTTCATGTCTAAGCCTCTTCTTTAGCTTCTCCACCTGAATTAATTTGGAAAACAAAAAGAAAATTCTAAATATCAATAATTGAATGCCCTACTAAACAACTATCATCATATAATTAAACCAAAAAAAAAAAAAAAAAAAGTCAATGGTGACAGCAATGTACATCTTGTTGCAATGCCATTTTTCTCTCTCTCACTGAACCTCTTCTTCTTGTACTTGAGCTTGTGCTTGTTTTCTCAAACTCCATTGGCATTTGCATATCAACCTTTTTTTTTTTAGATATTTATAAAGAATAAAAAAAAAGTAAGTAAAAGAACATCACAATCAGCTTCCACAAGAAAAGAATCATAATGCAATAAAGAAAGTAACACAAGAATTTCATCAAAACATCACGTGGATAAGATTTAAAGTGACCAACTTTTATCAATTGTGTAAAAACACTTCACAGAAATTCATAATTACTTTTACTAAGGTGTTTATGATTACTTTTTAGAACTACTTATCTACTCATTACCTTTAAATTATATGGTTTTGAGTAAACACTTTTAAGTAAATCAAAATGCCATGGTAACCAAATTTGATCATATAAAACCAAAATGAAACATTTACTAACCAAAATAAAACATGAAAAGAATTGAATTACCTTTGGATCTCTAAATGAAGCTTTCATTGGCCTTAAACTTGTCTTCACTTTAGTATTCATCTTTATCTTTACAAATAACTCCCAACTTGCAACAACTTTTGCATTAATAAACACTGCAAAATCACAAAAACCAAAACAAATATAAAACATACAAAAAAAGACAGAGAACATTAAATGATGATGCTAAAGAAAACAGAGCAAACAGACCTTTAAAGGAATGGGTCAATGTTAATCATCCTGCATCTCCATAACCCAATTCAATTTCATCCTTTTTACAAAGTATTAATTACACAAAAGCTATAATTCAATCTTTAAAAACAGAGCAAACAGAGTAAACAGAGTGTTTGTCTTGATTTGTGTGAATCATGTATACATATTAGAAAGATGTAAGAAAAGGTTACCCAATTGGTGAATTTAGTTAAAATAATTTGATTGGTAAAAAAATAAGTGAGAGAGAAAACATGTGTCTATGTTTTTGTGTGTAATAAGAAAGATGTGATTTGGTTTATAAACAGAGTATCAAAACAAAGATATTGCAAATGAGGGTGTCACACTGAACTTGTTTGTGTGCTATCATGGACTAACGTGCGCACATTTCTTTTTAGTGCAAGCATGGACCTTTTCTACTTGCTTGGAATTGGAATCATCATTTTTTTTATTTTTATTTTTTTATTTTTTAAAATCTAGGTGAAATGAAATGTGTGTGGATTAAATTTTGTTTTATAGTGTTAATTCTTGTAAAAAGTATTAGATTTTTCGGCATGCACCCGTCTGAAAATGATGTGATTCTAGTTATTGTTTAGTTAGCTTATTACGTAATACAGTATACATAATCCATATAAAGATTAACGCATGTAATTGTCATTTTATCTTTTTTTTATCTCAACCTTTTAATTTGCAATCATTTTCCGGTTATTAATAGGTGAAAAGTGAACTCCGTTATTGTTAAACATAATTGTTTTAATTTAAATCGTATTTTTTTTTCTTTAATTTTTTCCTCTTATACTATAGGTAAAAGAATTTTAGGATCCGACCAATTTTATGTTCGAATTTAAGTATCATACCAATTACATAATTAAACATATAAACATCAATAACGCGCAACGGAAACATAAAGATCAAATACTCATAATTAATTAACTGAAAACATAAATAGGAACGTACCGTAGTGATTCTAGCCCGAACAAGAATCAAAAGCAATTGTCTTGAACAATATGAAGAACCCTAATTAGGGTTTATATGGATCAATGATTAACCTCTTACCATTTTGTTAATCGATCCCTTGATAATTACTATAGTGAGTAATTACCTCGTTCTTGTACACACAAATTAATAGCGAATTAAAGAGATTGCAAGATCTTGAAAACACTTGTATTTTGTAAACAAGAATTGACCAAAATCCCTAGGGATGTTTGTTCGATCGGTTTTGACAAAGAAAAGAGAAGAGAAAACTTTAGGTTTGTTTGTGTGCACAAAAGGTACAAAACAATGACCATTGGTTTTGTATATATAGTGAATGTCAATCTTTGAGGACAAGTTAGGGCAAGGGAATCCCCTTCCCTTGTGGATCGACCGGCCATAGAACCCAAGGGGTCTTCCGGATCTTTCTTGCCATCTAATTACATTCAAGTCCCTTTTCTTTGCTCGTTAGTCAATTCCGTTAAGTACTAATGACCGTTAGACAATATTAAGTGTTTAAATAATTATATATATAACATTTAATATATATCAATTATTATACTTTAATTCTCATTTGTAATGTGTGCAATCCCGAGGTCTCGGGTTCGATACTAGACATGCACGTATTAATATTTATCCAAAAACTAACAGCTCCCACTTGGATATCTATTAATAGTGCAATGACATTGGTTGGCGTCTTGCAACACTCCAATGCCCCTAATTCAACTCGAGCTAGGTTTTCTGGAAAACCCTTTAATGATTTATCATTATTATTATCCTTTTGTTTCTAATACCATGTTAATAAAGATATGGATCTCAGTCATTCTTTAATTAACAATTTTGTTTCTCGTTGTTTATGATTGAACAAGATTACCAAAATATCTGAATGTATTCCAGATAGACTTTGGGTGTGCGCACGCATACATTTTGTCAACCCTACGAGGGGCCCATCAGTATTAAACTTCAAAATAAATTTGAATGAACAAATTCTCTCTTGACTACAAGAATAACCCATGGACTTTGCAACACTTCTGAAAACAACCCTTATAACTCCCTGTTACGGTGAGCGGTAGATTGCTTTACAAAAATGCACTACATCCATGACTCTTATCTGGTATCTCAAGTCTGAGGATAACAAATTCATGATTTACTCACTGACAAGATCCATAAAGTAAAATCATGTAGTTGGAATAAGTCTTATATTCAATTCATTGAATATCATGTGAAATTGGTATGTCAACGCATCAATATACTTTCAAGTATATTTTAACAAATACCCAGATTTGTTTTAATTTAATGATATTCTCATATCATTAATTGACAACGGACAATTTTTAAAATAACAATCATAAGTTATTCACGGATTTAAACATGCAAATATAGGATACAATCTATTATTAATGAAAACAAACGTACTAAGTACTTTAATTCATTATGGATAATAAATTGCTTAATATCCCTTATCCAAATACTAAATAGATCAATGCATGATAATTCTAGTTAATGAATTTTGTCTCGAGTAATAACTTGAAGATAATTATGCCTCAAGTAATGACAATCATACTTGTTGACAAGGCATTATTTCATCTAACTTTGATCTATCCGAATTTTGAGAATACTTATTTCAAGAATACAATAAGAAAAATTCTTGTATGTGTACATCCAACTATCTTGATATAGTCACATAATATTTCATAAATGGTGTGACATCCTCACTCACCAATTTATGACAATCAAACATTCAAACTTTTTGAAGTTTAACGTATTCTAATTCTTTAATGTATAATGCAATTATGCTCTTAGTTAAGCACAACTAGTTTACATGACCATTAACAAGGATAAAATCCTACCATGACTAGTATTGAGTGTCATCTCAATTAAACTAGTATCATTGTATAAAAACTACAATGTGCTCTTTAAAATCCCATAAACTTAATATCCATTGTGTAATGTTTGATGCCTTCCAATCTTACAAGATTTATTGTCGGCTATAACAATTACACAACAATTTGCCATATTGTTTATACTTAGATTTTTAGGAGCAATTCCAGGTTGAGGATCATTATTCTAAGTTCAAACATATTCCATTTGAATATTCATTACACAAGCTATCAAATATCTTTCGATTAGATTTATTTATCGCATATGTTTATAATAATAATAAACATATATTCCAAGGTTGTATGTTTTATTTCCTAAATCTTTAAAGTAAAGTTTCATTCTAAATTAAGAGTTAACATTTTACTTATATGGAATGTTACTTCTTCTATGTTATACAACATATATGATTTAGTAAATCAAACATAATACTCTCACTAGCTTTCAGGAATAATTAGAAATTACCTTATTTCATAACTTAAAACATTGATTTAATAATTAAACATAAGAGTAATCTCCGAGATGCATGCATTTATCCATTCATGGATTATTGCACTTTGTATACTTCCAAAGATTTATTTGAATTCATAAACTCCTTTTGATTACTTATCATCCTCGCTCAAATAATCATTCAAGAAAGAGTTTTGATATTCATTATCAAATTTCATATTCATATAAATATGACAATTACCATCTTTGTATCTTTAATGTGCCTAGGAAAGAGTATTCAATCATAGTTAATTGCTTAAGTATGATTAATAACCTTGTCATAAGACATGCATTAAAATATGTATACAATTTTTGTCCATATGATTTTTACACAAACATTTAAACCACTAGGGTTACATTATCTTTGAATAAACTCATCATAATTCTCTAACTATTAATAATTAAGATAAACCAGATTTTAAAAATTTGATTATCTTTATGAACAGCATCTATCACATTCATAGTATGAGTAATTTACCCAATTCGATATTTAGTAATACTTCATCATATAATCCTCAGCATATGTAACAAATATTTGAGATATCCAAGTGGATCTATGAATGATAATTCCATCATCTTGAGGTTTATCATTTATATGTTAAGCCTCATCATGATTTTCACTAGTGTGACTTTAGAAGATTGTGCATCTTGTAATTTTATCTTTTCAAGATAAAAACTCTCACTTGCCTTTAGTAATCTATAGACTATGTATAAATACTTAGCAATTAGAGCAACAATCCAATTTTCTCTTTTAGGACATTACAAAGACATATTGACAGTTCCTGACCTTCTTTTGTTAATGACTTACACATAAGTAGCTTAACAAATTCAGAATTCCAATTTAAGATTTAATGTGATTCATCACATTTCATAATTTAATAACGTCTTATTAATTTTCTAGGAGTCTAATTGAATATATTCAATCCATACTCAATTTTCTAAGCTTGATAACTTTTGGAAGGAAAAAAAAAGTCATGGTTATCATCAATAAAAAAATCTAACAAAAGTTTGATTTCTCTAACATACCATAAATATGTGGTATTTCATTAGAATTAAAATTGTAAGAAGATCTAATAATATATAAGATAACCATATTCCTGTTGGCATACCTATTTACCAACTAAGTCAACTTAATGGTATAATAGTATTTCCAAACCAATTGCATGCTTTATAACACAAACTTCATGTTTATGTACACGTTATTAATCATTGGTCAACTCAATGACTTCTTGTATACGTCTTAATTAAAACATAACAAGTTAACGTCTTACTTTATTATAAGTCTTTGTAGAAGACTTCATGTTTATAAGAAGATATAAACATGTATAACTAAAGTACTCTTGAACACCACCATTTGGTTTCAATATTAATTTCAAGTTAATTTATTTACTTCATTTATTTATGTCATTCTAATAATACATAAATATTATAGTTGAAGTTGTCTAGTTATCATATTGACACATGTTCTAATAGATGTCTAATTTAGAAAGAGTAAATTATCCATGTAGGTCTCACGCATACATGGAAATTCACCTTGTTAAAATTTAGCCTGCGTATCACGTTTACTAAATTTCAACACCAAGTGTTTCTTAGATTAGATGTGTATTAGAATATGAGTCTCTTACTTTACAGTCAAGAGAATCCTTTAAATCATATTCATATGTGTTGTACCTTGCACACAATAAAGATTTCTCCCACTTGTGCATAGAACAACATCATGTGTCATATAAACAACACTACACGCGTTTGTTAATGTGAACAATATGATTTGTGTCATTAGCATAACTATTAGATATAGAGTTACTCAATCAATCAAGGAAGCGCACATGACTATCCTTGAAAATATTAGTGTCTATATTTGGAAAGTAATTATCTTGAGACATTCAAAAGATAATCTGAGTTACAATCAAGACAATAAAGCTTGTAGCTCTTCACTGAATTAGAGATCATTACTATAATTCCTTATTCAGTAATTATAACACAATACTCCCACTGAATTTGACAACATTGAAAATGTTTCATAAACCAGTGAAAGGAAATAGTGTGCTATTCACTTTCCTACATCTTTGAGAAGACCCATTCGCTATAGGTTCTAAAAGAATGTATTCTACTACATAAATGTGATTCATCACATTCCAAACAATTAACTTGAAAAAAAAACTGGGCATGCAATTTCTTCCTATATAGATCTACCATTTCAACAATTGTATGTAGTATCTTTAAATGGTCAAATCAAAACAACTAGATAAAATAATCTAATTTGTCTTTTACCATTTGGCAGTAATAAATCTAGATTCTACTTAAATAACTCACAAATTGCGCAATAATTTTAATTATTAAAGTTTGCTATGAGTTATGTGTTTAGAATTTAGACAATTCTAATCTTCCTATTATATCTTTCTCATTCATGAAAAGGAATAGGATTAAGTCTCACACATCTCCTAATGGAAAGAAGACTAGGTTTATTCTTTTAGTAAAATTGACTCTAACCAAAAAACCCCATACGAGTATAGATCAATTTACTTGATAAAAGAATAACTTACGTTTATGGTTTATCGTTGCATTAATACACTTAAAAGAATTTACAAAAATCAATTTTAGTATTTTCGATAATCAATTTTCAAGAAAACATAATACCCAAGGATATATTCATATAACCAACATATTTTCTTAAAAATCTAGGATCCAACTTTTCATAGATTTCACTATATCAGTTGATCTGCTAGTAATGAAAGTATAAAAGATGGTAATCTGTCGAACAATAATTGGTAAATAATTTTCTAATTCCTAGATCATTATGGGATTTACATCAAATTGATTCATCAATTTGTCATGTAAGCATGTTTCATCCCATCTCATGCCTTAAGTTCTAGGTCTCACGCATCAACTTAATTAAGTCGTCTAACTTAGAAACTGTAAATTCTCAATGTGTGGTCTCACGCACACTTGGAAATTTACCTTGTCATTAATATTTGGCCTAGGTCTCATGCATACCAAATAATTAATTCCAAGTGTTCCTTATAGTTAGATGGCATGTAACTTAAATTTTATAGGGTATTTATTTTGATGTGACAATCAAAGTATGTATAAAGATGCATGCACTCATCTTTATGACATAAGTTTTCAAAACAATTTTAATTACCAATTTGCTAAGATTAAGTCAAAAATTTTACTTGAGGTATCGGTTTCACCAATTAAAGAAGTAATGATGTGTTTCAATTATAGTATATATTTATTTTCCGAAGAAATACTTAGAAAAGTATTTCCCGGGTCGTTCTCCCAACGAAGGTTCAAATGAAATTTTGAATAATCGAATTGGGAATCGTGTAGTGAAAAGTGAATAGTGAGAAGTGATTGTGAAATTCAAAATATGAAAAGATATAGTGAATAATGCAAAGAGTACAAGCTATATATGCACAAAAGTCTAAAACGTAAAAATGGAAATGCAAACGCGATTTAAACGTAACGTACGAAATAAAACGCGACTTTTATTCTAAAAACGATCCTACAAATGTAAAACAATTTTCTAAAAATCTTAAACTATTAATAAGAATTTTAAGAAAAAGAAAAATATTTTTTTGAGTTTTCTATTATTTTTTATGAATTTATTTTGATTTTTGTAATTTTAAATGAATTAAAAATGAGAGAAAATAGAAAAATAAGGTGGAAAAATGAAAATTAAATTCTAAAAATTCTAAAATATTATTAAAGAATTTCTAAAAATATTTTTGTATTTTTCACAGCTTTTTCTGAATTTTTATGGATTTTTGGTATTTAAAAACTATTTAAAAATGAATAAAATCAAAAAGAAATTAAGAAAAATAGTAAAAATGCTTAGAAAAATCTGGAAAAATTCCAGAAAATCAAAAATATTAAAAGAAACTCAGAGAAAAATTTTGAAATCAAAATAAGCTGAAAAGTGCTTTTTAGAGTAAAACTGCTTATCACAAGTGCTTATTTTTAAGCACTTGTGACAAAATCTTTATGAAACTTTTAGAACAACCTCATGATGATGAATCAAGCTCAGTTATGCAGAAATTTATCAAATGAAGTCACAATTATCAACAGAAGCTAAAGAATATGCAATAAACTCAAAGTGACAAGCTTAATTGATAAGCAATTCAAACATAAGCTGATACAGAAGCAATATCACCAAGTACAATACTAATTCAACTACTAAAGAACTCAGAGATGCCAATAGATCACACAAACAAGCTCAAAATTGCACAAGCAGGCCTAGGTACTAAATCTGATTAAAGCTCAAACCACTAATAAGCAGGGCCAATAAGTTGGTGTTAATAAGCTCTAATCCTAGATATTATGGGGGCAATAGCTACTTACTACTACTGAGATGCTATATATCTAAAAATCTCTATGAGCAAATCCTAATTACTCACTTAAATTTAGCTTAGAACAAGTGGCCATGGACCTGTTATGCTGCAGGTCAGTTGACCTTTTTATGTGCACTAAAAGCTTGACTAAACCTAAAATCAATTGATTAAACCTGATCCTACATGTAATATTAAGATGTTAAACACTTGATTCACTTAAACCTACACTAAATATAACAATGCTCAAAATTCTGATGATTAGTTTACCATTATCAACACTGAAATTGGGTGAAAAGCTTATTTTGAATTTTTGCAAAGTTACCTACTCATTTTACGCTTTTATAACCCTTAATGCAACCTAAGTTAAGTATCTAAACAAACACAACCTTCTGAAACAACAGTAATCTCAGTAAGCTACTTAAATCTAAACACCCCCTTAACTGACAGATTCCCTACAAGTACATGCCTAACTTCACAAATCTCTAATCCAAAATACTTCACAGTTAACAATATCTGAATGAAACTCAATCAGAAACCAATTCCACTGATTACAAAATATATGAACAATCACAGACCAAAATCAACAATGAACCGCAACAACACAGATTCAAACTACTATGAATCAACAGGCAACAAATAAAATCTCAACTACACTAACAACTCTACAACAACAACAATTCAATCAACAATTAGGTGCTAAATCTAACAATCTCAACTATTTCTCAATTCTAAAAAAAAAATAGATTATCAAAAAGAAGTTATCACTACTCAGATATAAGCAAACAGTGAATCACTAAGACTAAGCAAACTAAACTATAAATCTACAACATCAATTCCACTACAAATAAATGAAACAGTAACCAAAAGCACTTAACATACTAAATCAGATACTAAAGAAACTACAAATAGAGATTGATGAAATAGCTTTTACCAATCAACTCCCCCTCAGCATGAACAGAGGGGGACTCACTGAGCTTGCCTATCTCTAGGATAGGCAGAACCTTCCAGGTTTGTCCAAATCTATCCAATCAATCCTCAGCAACCAATGGATCAGTTATACCTTTTACTACTTAAGCCTTTTGATGAATGAAATAGGAGCAGATATACTACAAACTATTTAGTTTGAATATACTGCATATAAGCTAAATACAGCTTATTGAAAACCTAAAACACCTTAACTTTGAATCATATATATATATATATATATATATATTTCTGATTTTTATTTATTTTGCTATATTCCCTTATAAATCTAATGATTGAGTAAAATTTAACTATGAATTGAAAAAGCTTTTGAAAGCTTATGAAAACAGATTTTAAACCTTAAGTAACTAATAAGCTACACTAATTTTGGAATAACAATAAAACAGTAAAGTGAATTGAATGAACAAAATGAGAATTTTATTAAAAGTAAAACTGAATTACAAAGTAAAATTAATAAAATGAGTACAAAATCTGACAGAGTAATCCTACACTAAAACTAACTACACCTCATTAAGCTAAAAACACCTCTTTATATAGTTGAGGTAGGAGTGAGGTGAGAAAAGTTCATGCTGGCAATCCGTGGTATTTCTGTGCTTTCTCTGAGCTGCTCATATCCCTTAGATCACATTGTGCTTCTTTAAAGCAATAGGAACCCTTGGATTAGATCTGATGATGTGTAGCAACCAATGAGAGACCTTGGTATGTACATGCTGGTAATCCTCAGGTGCCCATTCTCTCTCTGACAAGTCAGCTGAATCCAATGCTGCAAGAGTGAGGTGTTCCCACCAATTAGTTCACGCCAAGTGTCCATATGACTCTGTTATTCTCTCTGACACGCCCATAGCACGTGAAATATGCTTATAGAATAACCAATGATTGGTTAATCATGGTTAATTGAAGTGGATGTGATCAATTGACCCTATTAGTAAACTAGGGTTCATGGGGTGTTAAAGGAGTTCTGGGTTTGGAGAGAAATGGGGGAAAAGATACGTTTGGTATTTTTTATTAGTTTGCCTCAATTTTGACCATTGACCAAACGTTTATGGACTTTGACCCTGGTTTTTGTTGGGCTTTTGTAATATGGATTTTGGGCTTTGGGAATAAAAATGGATTGGATTTAAACTTGAACCTGGCAATAAATATGGACTAAGCTTATAACATTTTCAGCTTTAATGATATAAGGACTAGTTGTGTAATTTGCCAAAACTTCAAGGATTGATTTTGTCATTTTCTCAAAATAACTTCCAAGGACTAATTATGTCAATCTTGAATATATGAAGGACTGAAGTTGACATTTGGATACCAGCTTTGACTTTTTGACCATCTCCCACTCTCGTGCCCGTTTTTTCGGTTTTTGCTTGATTTTTCGTCTTTTTGTGATAAATCCGTACCTGCATGTTCACAACATCAAAACACATATTTCCTTGGCATTTGTTAGCTCATTTAGTCAATTTGGGTCGGTATTTGGCCATAAAATGGTATGTGAATTAAAACATACCAAAATCCCCCAGACTAAGATTTTGTCGTGTCCTCACGCAATGTGATCATTTCACGCTTTTGGGATAAATAATTTTAAAACTCTTCCTACTAACTTTGTAAAGTAGCAAGGAGGTTCGAAAGAAGTAATAAAATCATTTATTCCCGCAAACGCTCTGTTTTCCTAATTTTTTCCTTTATTCCACTTACACTTTCTATTTTTGTACTTTTCATACTTCATACTTGTGACGGTTTGTTGAACTTTCATTATTATGCAATAATTATTAGGGTCAACGAGTAGAAACACTTCTATAAGAAGTGACCATACGGATAAAAATCGTCATCCTTGATTTTTCACGAGTCCCCAAACTAAGCGTACAAACGAGATCACAGCTTATCTACAAATTAGATGCTAACACTACTCATAATAGTTACTTGTGGAAACTCCTTATTCCCATGTCCTAAGTTTTTGTATCTCAATATTTTACTTTTGTTGAGAAATGAATTGCTTCATATTTTCTCGTTTCAATACTTTTTAGTCCGATAGTGACACCTAAGTTTAAACGATAAGTAGTTATTCATTTTCTCTTAAGAACCACTTCAATAGAAATTCGGTCCACATCAAGGAATTTTGGTACATACAATATCATAAGTATAAGTTGCCGAGTACTACACGTGCACCTCATGTGTCCAATTCAGAATCATTCACATGCACCTCACGCGCCAACAACTTATTTTACATTCAAACTCTTATTCATCATAACTTTCACTTTTTTCATTTTTCACTTTTCTCATTCATACTTTTCACTTTTTTCTTTCTTGACTTTTCTCATAACATCAGTGGAAGCTTATCGGGTAGCTCCAAAACCACATAGATAATCAACTTTTGACTTTTGATTTTTCACTTTTTGTTCTTATTTTTGATGTTCCTTGATATGTACCCAACTTTTAAAGCAAAAATTCTCTTAAGAAAATAAAGAACTAAATATTATCTAAACTGAAATACCACTAATTAACCTAGAACATCTATTATATATGGGTGACGTTTCTGATGGGAGTAAAAAGCCACAAGTACCTCTCATGAGCTCTAAAGAGAACCACTACTCCATGTTTAGCATCTAACTTCTAAATAAACTCTATCATTTCTCGCTCTTCGCAATTTAAGATTCCAAATAATGAAGCCCGCGAATACTTAGCCGATAATCAGCCACGCATATATAAAGTCAAATACGGAAACTTGCAAATTTTAGAAGAAGAATTCACGTTTTCTAGCTCCTGATGTAAAAGACTAACGAAAGCTTTTAAGCTGCGCATGTATAAAGTCAAGTACGGGAACTTGCAGATTCTTAAGAAAGAATTCGCATTTTATAGCTCCTGATGTACAAGACTAGCACAAGCTTATGTGATTATCATTGGTTAAGGAAACAAGCTAGGGCTCAACACGCCCGGTCAAGTCAAAATATTTATTCCTACTCTCGCCAGTAAGAAAGTCAACAAGGTGTCAAAACACTTATTCAAACTTTATTATATTTTTGCACATCTTTTTCAACTTTTTCACATTTTTTTGTTTTTATTCATTTTCTCAAAATTTTTGAAATTTTCAATTTTTCAATTTTTCATTTTTGGCGAAAAAACGGAGTTGCAAGAGTGCACGACATGTGAAAAATGCAAGGTCAAATCGAATCGAAGATTCACCCTCCCCCAGACTAGAATGAAACATTATCCTCAATGTTTTTACGGGTTAAGGTAATCCTAACAAAATTCTAGGGCCGTTTATTAATTATGCCAAAGAAAAACGTTAGTCGATAAGATTCACGGATATAGGATTTCCAATAAGCACCGATGAATGAAACTCGAGCGGAGAGAAGATAACGAGCACGAGAGTCATCATAAATCGCGGACAATCCTAAACAAACATCACAAACAACCACGAAACACAAGAGTAGAAGAGGCACCCCCTCCTCACATTATTCGTTAGAAAATAGAAAATAAGAAGATGAAATGGGATAAGCATGGGTTGCCACCCACGAAGCGCTTTGTTTTTTATTTCCGAGTCACGTAGCTTGACTCAATCCTCGAATTAATTCTTCCTTGGGGAAATATTTGTGGAAAAATAATCTCACTTGGGCATTCATTCAAAATATTTGAAAAACTTAGGAATTAGTTGAAAGTTCCACCCCGAAGAGATAACCGATGGTATTCTAATAGTGAAAACTTTTAAAAACGATACCAGGGTCAAAAACAACATCCTCACTCCCAACGGAATGAAGGATAAGAGAAATCACACCAAATGTTACAAATGACAAGAAGGTCATGATAACAATCTTGAAAAACTCATCATCATCAAAAGAAAACTTCATAATTGTGGAATTATGAATTGTATCATTCAAGCTCATTTTAAAAACATTCCCGGGTGGGAGGGATGGGATAAAATTTTCATTATTTTTAAGAACACCACCCGGATCATGATCAACTTCAAGATCAAACCTGAAACTTTCATATTCTGGATTAGAAAACTTTTCAATTTCACATTCAAATTCATCAAAGCAAAACGACTCATATTCTGGAAGAGAGATAAAAGCATGAGAAGTGGTACTGCCACGACTCGTCTCTTCCGAGTGATCGATATCAAAATGAAAAGCTTCATAAGTCGTATTAGAAAAATTAGGACGATAAGTGGGATTGCCACTCATCTCCTCAGTCGTATCAAAGGTAAAACTCTCAAAGTTGGGTAAAAATTCCTCAAGCTCGGGCTCCAGAGGATCGTCAATTATAAGCTCAATCTTTTTCTTAAATTTATCCGGAGGGATTGACGGTTCATCGTTCAACAAATTGTCAAGGAAAATAATATCTCCCTCCGAATCAAAGTAAGATTCGTCAGTCTCAGAAATCGGAATCGATTCAATTGCAAGAAATTCATCGACCTCTTCCCAAAAAGAATCATATTCCTTAGTCGGAGGAAATGATGGGGAAGAGTCGGAGACGAAATGTTTCACAAAATCATCAAAAGAATAATCACAAACATCAACGCTTTTGATGGAGTACTTTTTTGATTTCGAAGCATCGGCTTTAAAAATCATTATGTCATCATCATATTGTAAAGTTAGAGTATCCTCAAAATGATCTACTAGGGCTTTTGCGGTTCGTAAAAACGATCGCCCTAGTATTAGAGGAACTCTCGGATCAGCCTCAAAATTAAAAACAACAAAATATGCCGGAAAAGTACACGAATTCACACGAACAAAAACGTCTTCAGCAATTCTAACCGAATGAGTTATCGATCGATTAGCAAGCGCTAAAGTCATTCTCGTCGGTTTAAGCTCCCCCATTCCAAGTTGTTCATAGATCGATAATGGTATGAGGTTAATACTCGCACCTAAATCGGCCAGGGCGTTACAAACCTCTTGATCTTTCAACGAACAAGGAATGAGAAACTTTCCCGAGTCACCAAGCTTTTCGGGAAGCTTCTTGAGAAGAATCGCGGAACATTGAACATTTATCGGCATTTCAGCTAATTCAAGCAATTTCTCTTTAGTACTTATGAGGTTTTTGAATGTCGAAGCAAATTTTGGCATGTACACTAGAGCATCCATAAAACTTATATCAGAGTGCAATTTTTGAAAAATATCCAGAAATTTTTCCATTTGTCTTTTAGACTTTGCACCGGAGCTCTTCATCATTAAATCGTGACGGATATGGCAATTTAGACTTGTATTTCACATTGTTATCAAAAACGACTTTTTCTTTATCCTTTGACTTTTGGACAACCGGAGGTTGGACGTTTTCAGAACCTCCACTATTAATATGAGGAACCGGGTCCTTTGTCGCCTCGGTCTCACAGTCCACTACCTTAGGCGGAGATGAAGAAGAAGAGGTAGTAGGAGCTGTGGGTCCATCATATTTAACACCACTGCGAATCGTGATCGCCTTAACTTCACCCCTCGGGTTTGCGATTGTGTTGCTTGGCAAAGAATTAGTACCCGAACCCGAGGGTCGATCATTTAAACGTTTGTTAATATCACTGATTTGATTTGCAAACAACCGTGTTGATTCTTCATATTTTGCCATAAAAGATTGTTGGTTTTGAATCAATTGCTTAATCAAATCTTCCGTGGGCGACGGATTTTGAATAACACCTTGATTTTGATTATTGTTGAAATTCTGCCCACGGTTTTGGAAATTACCATGATTTTGATTTCCATGATTAGCGTTCTCAAAATTCCCAGGGTTTCCATAGTTTTGTTGGTTTTGAAAATTCTCTTAAGGCGGGCCTTGATTGTAATTACCTTGAAAACCCCGGTTTTGATTAAACCCTTGATTATGATTTTCAAAACCGTTATTAGCTCGACTCTGATTTTGATTTCCTTGATTATTACGATTCACAATATTATGATTCTGGTTGACTTGATTGACTTGGTTTTGTTGTTCGAGAACGGGTGGTCCAAGAAAATGAGTAGAACGGTAGCTGAGGAGATTACGGTCTCCTTGAGGTTGTGGGTAACCGTTGTTACCCGTGTTTACAGCATACGCGTTCTCATGAGAAAAGGCACCGGAGGCTGGGCACTCGAGGTATGAATGTGGACCACCACAAGTCTCACAACCGGTATTAACCATATTGACCTTTGTGTTCTTAACTTGATTCGGAATCATTTGATACATTCTTAACATAGCCGTTGACAAATCATCAAGTTTCTTATTCATGACGGCTAACTCGGGATTATGAGAAGAAGAGTTTCGAATCGCAGTCGATCTTATTGGCTCATTCCTCTCGGCTGAGGAATCCTAAAAATTGTAATGAGCTGTCATATTCTTAATAAGTTCATAACAATCTTCAGGACGACGTTTCATAAAAGTACCTCCGGCTGCTGCATTGATCGTGTCCCAATGTCGTAAAGTAAAGCCATTATAAAACGTATCAATGATAGTAACGAGAAGCATGTTATGGTTTGGACAACGATCAATAGCAAGCTTATAACGTTCCCAAGCCTCGAATAAAGACTCATCGGGAAGTTGTCGAAAATTGCTAATATCGTTTCTCAACTTCGTCACCATCGATGGTGGAAAATACTTCACCAGGAACTTAGAAACCATTTCATTGAAAGTATGTATCGAGTTCCTGGGAAGGCGATCAAACCAAGCGGTGGCATGATGCGTTAGAGAATAGGGGAAGAGAGAGAGAGACGGAGGGTGTCATCGGAGACCCCATTTTGCTTCATATTTTGGGTGACGGTCAAAAATTTGTCGAGATGCTTATTTGCATCGTCACCTGGTAATCCGTGAAATTGGCACGAATTTTGGACTTGTTGTATCATGTGTTGCTTAAGTCCAAAATCCGTAGCCTCAATATTTAGAGGGGCAATCGGGGCACCTCTACCATGCATCGTGGGTTGGCACAGCTCCTCCATCGTTCGGAGATCGAGAGCCGGCATGTGTTGGTTTTCATCACCACCCACCGGAGGGTGTTGATTATTCAGATCCATTTCCTCAACGTTAAGGAAATGGACACGGTGTGTGTGTCGAATTACCCTTTTGGAGTTTGACAAAGGTGATATAAGACTCTTAAAAAAAGAGCGGGTATGCATACACCAAAAGCAAAATCAAAAAGAAAAAGAAGAAGAAAAGAAAAATCTTTTTGTTTTTTTTATTTTTTATCCCAAATTTTTTTTATTTCTTTTGTTTTTCTTTTCTTAAAACGTAACGTTAATTGAAAACCGTTTCTTTCAAAACCACTCGCGACGAGATAGGAGAGAAGAATGGATCTCTCTTCAGCTACCAATTTAATGTCTTAGCTTCCGTATTTCCCGCTTAATCGGTCGTAGTAATTGAAATAATCCGATAAAAAACTAATTTTAAGTTTTCGTTATATTGTGAGACTTATTTGGTTTACAACGCCCTCCCTTCCACGGTAGAGTCGAGGCTGTAACTTTATTATTTTTTTTGGTATTTTTGTAAACACTTTAGGAAAAGTGTTTTGATTTTTTCAATTTTTATAGAAATATATATACAAAGTAGAGGAAGGCTTAACAAAACACGATTTTTTAAAACGATATTCAAAAATTCACTTCGACCTTCCCTGGAAGCGGCGCCAAAAATTGATGTGTGTCAATTATAGTATATATTTATTTTCCGAAGAAATACTTAGGAAAGTATTTCCCGGGTCGTTCTCCCAACGAAGGTTCGAATGGAATTTCAAATAATCAAATTGGGAATCGTGTAGTGAAAAGTGAATAGTGAGAAGTGATTGTGAAATTCAAAATATGAAAAGATATAGTGAATAATGCAAAGAGTGCAAACTATATATGCACAAAAGTCTAAAAGGTAAAAATGGAAATGCAAACGCGATTTAAACGTAACGTACGAAATAAAACGCGACTTTTATTCTAAAAACGATCCTACAAATGTAAAACAATTTTCTAAAAATCTTAAACTATTAAAAAGAATTTTAAGAAAAATAAAAATATTTTTTTTTAGTTTTCTATTATTTTCTATGAATTTATTTTGATTTTTGTAATTTTAAATGAATTAAAAATGAGAGAAAATAGAAAAATAAGGTGGAAAAATAAAAATTAAATTCTGAAAATTTTAAAATATTATTAAAGAATTTTTAAAATATTTTTGTATTTTTCACAGCTTTTTCTGAATTTTTATGGATTTTTGGTATTTAAAAACTATTTAAAAATGAATAAAATCAAAAAGAAATTATGAAAAATAGTAAAAATGCTTAGAAAAATATGGAAAAATTCCAGAAAATAAAAAATAATAAAAGAAACTCAGAGAAAAATTTTGAAATCAAAATAAGCTGAAAAAGTGCTTTTTAGAGTAAAACTGCTTATCACAAGTGCTTATTTTTAAGCACTTGTGACAAAATCTTCATGAAACTTTTAGAACAGCCTTATGATGATGAATCAAGCTCATTTATGCAGAAATTTATCAAATGAAGTCACAATTATCAACAGAAGCTAAAGAATATGCAATAAACACAAAGTGACAAGCTTAATTGATAAGCAATTCAAACATAAGCTGATACAGAAGCAATATCACCAAGTACAATACTAATTCAACTACTAAAGAACTCAGAGATGCCAATAGATCACACAAACAAGCTCAAAATTGCACAAGCAGGCCTAGGTACTAAATCAGATAAAAGCTCAAACCACTAATAAGCAGGGCCAATAAGCTGGTGTTAATAAGCTCTAATCCTAGATATTATGGGGGCAATAGCTACTTACTACTACTGAGATGTTATATATCTAAAAATCTCTATGAGAAAATCCTAATTACTCACTTAAATTTAGCTTAGAACAAGTGGCCATGGACCTGTTATGCTTCAGGTCAGTTGACCTTTTTATGTGCACTAAAAGCTTGACTAAACCTAAAATCAATTGATTAAACCTGATCCTACATGTAATATTAAGATGTTAAAACACTTGATTCACTTAAACCTACACTAAATCTAACAATGCTCAAAATCCTGATGATTAGTTTACCATTATCAACACTGAAATTAGGTGAAAAGCTTATTTTGACTTTTTGCAAAGTTACCTACTGATTTTGTGCTTTTATAACCCTTAATGCAACTTAAGTTAAGTATCTAAACAAACACAACCTTCTGAAACAACAGTAATCTCAGTAAGCTACTTAAATCCAAACACCCCCTTAACTGACAGATTCCCTACAAGTACATGCCTAACTTCACAAATCTCTAATCCAAAATATTTCACAATTAACAATATCTGAATGAAACTCAATCAGCAACCAATTCCACTGATTACAAAATATATGAACAATCACAGACCAAAATCAACAATGTACCACAACAACACAGATTCAAACTACTATTAATCAACAGGCAACAAACAAAATCTCAACTACACTAACAACTCTACAACAACAACAATTCAATCAACAATTATGTGCTAAATCTAACAATCTCAACTACTTCTTAATTCTAAAAAAAAAATAGATTATCAAATAGAAGTTATCACTACTCAGATATAAGCAAACAGTGAATCACTAAGACTAAGCAAACTAAACTATAAATCTACAACATCAATTCCACTACAAATAAATGAAACAGTAACCAAAAGCACTTAACATACTAAATCTGATACTAAAGAAACTACAAATAGAGATTGATGAAATAGCTTTTACCAATCAACACCCCCTCAGCATGTACAGAGGGGGACTCACTGAGCTTGCCTATCTCTAGGATATGTAGGACCTTCCAGGTTTGTCCAAATCTATCCAATCAATCCTCAGCAACCAATGGATCAGTTATACCTTTTACTGCCTTTTGATGAATGAAATAGGAGCAGATATACTACAAACTATTTAGTTTGAATATGCTGCATATAAGCTGAATACAACTTATTGAAAACCTAAAACACCTGAACTTTGAATCATTTATATATATATATATATATATATATATATATATATATATATATATATATATATATATATATATATAAATATATATTTCTGATTTTTATTTATTTTTCTATATTCCCTTATAAATCTAATGATTGAGTAAAATTTAACTATGAATTGAAAAAGCTTTTGAAAGCTTATGAAAACAGATTTTAAACCTTAAGTAACTAATAAGCTACACTAATTTTGGAATAACAATAAAACAGTAAAGTGAATTGAATGAACAAAATGAGAATTTTATTAAAAGTAAAACTGAATTACAAAGTAAAATTAATAAAATGAGCACAAAATCTGACAGAGTAATCCTACACTAAAACTAACTACACCTTATTAAGCTAAAAACACCTCTTTATATAGTTGAGGTAGGAGTGAGGTGAGAAAAGTTCATGCTGACAATTCGTGGTATTTCTGTGCTTTCTCTGAGCTGCTCATACCCTTAGATCACATTGTGCTTCTTTAAAGCAATAGGAACCCTTGGATTAGATCTGATGATGTGTAGCAATCAATGAGAGACCTTGGTATGTACATGCTGGCAATCCTCAGGTGCTCATTCTCTCTCTGACAAGTCAGCTGAATCCAATGCTGCAAGAGTGAGGTGTTCCCACCAATTAGTTCACGCCAAGTGTCCATATGACTCTGTTATTCTCTCTGACACGCCCATAGCACGTGAAATATGCTTATAGAATAACCAATGATTGGTTAATCATGGTTAATTGAAGTGGATGTGATCAATTGACCCTATTAGTAAACTAGGGTTCATGGGGTGTTAAAGGGGTTCTTGGTTTGGAGAGAAATAGGGGAAAAGATACGTTTGGTATTTTTTTATTAGTTTGACCTCAATTTTGACCATTGACCAAACGTTTATGGACTTTGACCCTGGTTTTTGTTGGGCTTTTGTAATATGGCTTTTGGGCTTTGGGAATAAAAATGGATTGGATTTAAACTTGGTCCTGGCAATAAATATGGACTAAGCTTATAACATTTTCAGCTTTAATGATCCAAGGACTAGTTGTGTAATTTGCCAAAACTTCAAGGACTAATTTTGTCATTTTCTCAAAATAACTTCCATGGGCTAATTCTGTCAATCTTGAATATATGAAGGACTGAAGTTGACTTTTGGATACCATCTTTGACTTTTTGACCATTTCCCACTCTCGTGCCCGTTTTTCCGGTTTTTGCTTGATTTTTCGTCTTTTTATGATAAATCCGTACCTGCATATTCACAACATCAAAACACATATTTCCTTGATATTTGTTAGCTCATTTAGTCAATTTGGGTAGGTATTTGGCCATAAAATGGTATGTGAATTAACACATACCAAGTACCTTCAATTATCATCCACAAAAGTGGAATTGAGGTAAATCACCCTTAAGATGATATTGTACCAAGAATGGAGATAAAAGAAAATCGTCTAAGACGCATTCATAAGTGTGATAATCAAGGTAGACTCTAGGCTCTTTCCAAACCTTCTTACCATCACTGTGTATTTGTCTTATAATGTTTACTTTTAAAACCATGTGTACAAAAACATCAATCAAGCAAAAGTTTATGAATTAAATCTTAAAACATGTAATAAAGTATTAATCTTGCTAGTCTCGCCTGGGAGCCAATTACCGTGCGAAGCGAACCACTGTCGGCACATAAGACACCGCAAGAATCATTCTTTATCACTTAAAGTTTCACCATTATTTGTCCAATTTATTTTCTTTATAAAAATTACCCTTTTATTGCTTACAACGTGTCCAACAAAATAAAACAATAAAACAAGTAATTAAAGACAAATCAAGCAACTAATAAACATAACAATTATAAGGTGAAACAATTAGCCACATGCATTCTTGATTAGAAAAAATCCTAATAAAATCAATTCTAGGTTTTAATATGCATATAATCAACTAAGGCCTTCCCTTCTTAATGGAAGTGAGCCACATACATTGACAAGTCAATTGCGTAGGCCAAAGTCAATCACATACCACATAGCACATAATTGATTTTAATAATTATGGGGTCTTTCCCAATTATAGATCTATGGTAAACATGTGACAAAAACAGAACAATTTTATCAATCAAACAATCCATGACTAACATGCATGTTTCGTCATGGATCCATGCATAACACTTACCAATTAAGTCACAAGATACGCACATAATCCATGTCACAAAACAATTATTCATGATTAAACCACATAAAAATATTTGCATGCAGCCTAGGGTTTCTATAATTTTTACAAAACTATTTTTTTTTCTCGGATGAACAGTACCGAATGAACAGTGTTCGGTGAACAATGATCTCGGATGAACAGTGTTCTCGGATGAACAGTGTTCGTGAACAATACATGAACAGTACGTGATCTGTAAAAAAATATTTTAGGGTTTCAAAAATTAACACCAAGAAACCTTAAAGCATGCAATAATAAATTAAAGATTCAAATTTTTATGTGTTTCAGTAATTAATTACACAGTATTAACCGCTCTTAATGCCACTGTTAGAATTTAAGTATCATAACAATTACATAATTAAATATATAAACATCAATAACCCGCAACGGAAGCATAAAGATCAAATACTCATAATTAATTAACTGGAAACATAAATAGGAACGTACCGTGGTGATTCTAGTCCAAACAAAAATCAAAAGCAATTGTCTTGAACAATATGAAGAACCCTAATTAGGGTTTATATGGATCAATGATTTACCCCTTACCGTTTTGTTAATCGATCCCTTGATAATTACTATATTGAGTAATTAACTCGTTCTTGTACACACAAATTAATAGCGAATTAAAGAGATTGCAAGATCTAGAAAACACTTGTATTTTGTAAACAAGAATCGACCAAAATCCCTAGGGATGTTTGTTCGATCGGTTTTGACAAAGAAAAGAGAAGCGAAAACTTTAGGTTTGTTTGTGTGCACAAAAGGTACAAAACAATGACCCTTGGTTTATATATAGTGAATATCAATCTTGGAGGACAAGTTAGGGCAAAGGAATCCCCTTCCCTTGTGGATCGACCGGCCATAGAACCCAAGGGGTCTTCCGGATCTTTCTTGCCATCTAATTACATTCAAGTCCCTTTTAATTGCTCGTTAGTCAATTCCGTTAAGTACTAACGACCGTTAGACAATATTAAGTGTTTAAATAATTATATATATAACATTCAATATATATAAATTATTATACTTTAATTCTCATTTGTAATGTGTGCAATCCCGATGTCTCGGGTTCGATACTAGACATGCACGTATTAATATTTATCCAAAAACTAACATTTTATTTATAATCCCGCTAATATAGATTCTATATGTTCAGTATGTGTTGGTTATGTCAAATAAATGCGACATAATGTACATGTAAATAGAAAGAAAAAAAGTTTAATTTATAGGTGCATTGCACCGGAATAACATGTGCATCTCTTTAGTTATACTTTCTCCGACTCAAAATTGTTGTCCATATTTTTTTTTAGAATGTCTTAAAATAATTGTCCACTTTTATTATTAGTGTTTGAAAATTAAAGTGCCCTCACTTTTATTAAACTTTGTGATTACAATAATTTTGAGACGAAAGGAGTAATTATCAAAATGATTAGATAAAAGATGACACCTAGTAGTTATATATACATCATGGTAAATAATATGTTGCCGTTCTAAAAAAATATATATATCCACATCCATATATTTTGTAATTGAATACTAAAAGAATCTTATAGGACATATAACATCAAATAATGTATTTGCAATAAGGATTTAGTTATGTAGCTAAATTTAACATTAAGACATTAAGAAAATAACATAAAATTAAATCGCCTCTATAGCGTTTCTGTAATCCATTAGTGAATAGTATCTCAACTTTTTCTTTATTAGGGTAACGCTTCTGTCATCTTCTAGTGAATAGTATTTTGACAACTTCATTGTTTATGATTGTATATTATAATAATAGTAATGGTAATGGTAACGATAATGGTAATGGTAATTTTAACATGAATAGGTCGTAGACAATGCTGTAATATTAGAAGCTTAATAAAATGTACAAAACTAATGTATCATCATAAACAAAGTTAAGTAGTTAAAGGAAACACCATCTTCGGGATCAATGTTATCCAAAATATAGTATTTAGACTTAAACATTAACTAACAGTAAAGATTCATTGGGATCTATCATTTTGATAACATTAAAATGGCAAACTAGACTTTTGTTGTTGGATTTTTTTTTGGAACGGCGGATTTATTCAAACAAACACTAGCAAGAAGCTAGAATTACAAAGAAACAAGATTAGGGTTTTTGAGCCAATCGACCCAACTAAAAGACGCTTTACATCTATAACGACACCAATAGTATGATCTAGAAACGACATCGTCAAAAATCACCGCCTTCAATGGAGTTTTAGACTCAAAAAGAAGCTTGTTCCGATACATCCATAAAAACCACCACATAACATAAAAAACACCTTCAAACATCGCTTTTAACTTGGATGAAAATCGCAACGACAACATCCAAGCCGCCCACTCAACATAAGAGTTAACATCAACATAAGTTACGTCCCACCAATCCGATATCTTTCGAGCGACCTGCCTGGCCAAACAACAACTGAAGAACAAGTGTTTGGAAGACTCGACCCCACACTTACAAACAGGACATAAAATGGTATCAATGTCTATACCACGACGAGAGATGTTAAGTCTCGTTGGCAGCACATCCATCTTTACTTTCCATGCAAGAACGTTAACCTTAATAGGGACACATTTGATCCAACGAGTCATAGTATTCACCTGTGGAAGCCGTTTGTCATCAATCACCTTCCGAATTGAAGCCACAGAAAACTCCCCCAAATTCTCCAAAGTCCACACCCATCTGTCAGAACATGGCACAAGATTTACCGTACAAACCAAGTTAAATAAGGCGTCGTACTGGACCTGTTCAGCTCCAGCCCTTGCTTTACGACGAAAAGAATAATCCAAACTCAAATCTGCCAATTTTTTACTAACAGTACGTGATTTATGGGACTCTAAAGCATACATACGCGGATACACCTCTTTTAGAACCTTGTCTCCAATCCAATTATCTTCCCAGAAAGCAACCGATTCCCCATTTCCCAGCTTCAACCGCATAAAATCAAAAACGTTTACCCCTTGATTTTTCAGAACATTTAACTCATTCACAATATCCATCCAGCAATATCGATTTCTAGACTTCATAACCTTACCCACCTTCCCATCGTTACCGTGAATAGCCTTAATAACTCTCACCCATAAAGATGTATTCTGTGAATAAAACTTCCAAACCCATTTAAGCATTAGGCCTCTATTTAAAGCATACAAACTTGAGACACCTAAACCCCCTTTCGCGACGTCAGCACACTCTTCCATTTTGTTGTTGGATCTTGGGAGCATTTTTTTTTTTTTTTTTTTTACTTTTAATTTAAATAACGTCATAAAGGGGAGTGCCCTTTGTCAAGTACATCTAATATACGTTTAAATATGCGGTTAGGGTTGAGTAACTTTGTAAAAAATTAATAATTAAGAGGCATAAAAATGTGATTAACTTTGTGCCTAAATAGATATAACAGTAGTTTATTAGTTTATTAAGGTGTTGGTTCGTATATTGTCACCAACAGTATGTTGTCACAATGTCACATCAGATTAGACATATCAATTATGTATGTAAATCAATGTTCAGATAGATTGTATCAATTTATAACATGTATTAGTGAAAATTCTATTGGGCATTGTTTGATTTTGAACAATAACAGTGGAAATGTCATTGCAGTATTTAGCTATTTTTTATTGATCAAAATGATATTAGTGGATTATTAAGTATTATAGTAGTATTAAGAACTTTATTTGGTATTGTTTAATTTTGGACTTTATTGTGTGTTTGTTTTCTATAATGTTTAACTACATTTTATTTGTTGCATTCTTTTACATGTATATGAAAGAAACTAAGTGCAATATAGGATGATTGGTCTGGGAGAGGTAGTGTGCAAAACTGCAAAAGCTGCCTAAATTACGTAATCACATGGATGCCAACTAAGGAGCCTTCAATTCTCACTTGAACAATACAAATAAATGAGCCAAGATTATGATTTAAACAATAAAGAAATGTATAATTTAAATGCATTCCAAGACTTGGGGCAGCGTGGTTTATATTAATTACTCGGGTTAAAAATTTGATTGAAGGCAACAATAGAAGATTCCCCATATGTGTTCATTAACAAGTTACTTTTGATTATAAAATTACATTTAATCCTTGCAGAAAAATTCATGTGTGTGATTCTGTACAATATTATGGAAAGCTCTTGATGTTTAAAAACCTTACAATAAACCTGGAAATCTAGAGCGGATAACTCGAAGACGAATAAACAAACAGACTTATGTATACGTCGACAGAAAAGTAAAATTGCACAAAATAATACCATTAACCAAACGTTTATTGATTAAGTATGAAAAGAATAATTTCGATCAAGGGTTTGAAGGCTTAAGATTGTTGAGTTTTGAAAGAGTCTTGGGGTTTATCAAGGTTGGTATTGCAAAGGTTTAGTTCAACAAGGTTCAAGCTTCATAGAGTTTGTACAAGGTTGAATCTTTAAGCTTTGGGGTGTTGTTTTTGAGGTTCTAAAGGTAATCAAGTTCGAAGGGTAAAGAGGCTTCAAGGTTTAGTTGATTATCTAGAATCTTGAATCGTTGAAGTTTGAAGGTATTCGCGGTTTCTTGGAATTCTAGTCTTGGTGATTCTTGAAAGACAAGTAATGTAAGTATACCAAAGTTGTAGACTTGAGGTAAAAAGATCGAAGCCAAAGGTTTTTCTGAAGGTCAATAGATCAATATTTACAAGAAAGTGGGATTTAGCACATGACATGTGAGATTTGTTGAAAAAGCTGAGTCTTTAGGGCTTCTAAAAGATCAAATCAACTTGACAAGGTTAAAGCAAAGTAAAAGAATAATGGCTTGTACGAGTACTAGGTTTAACATTGAAAAGCTTGATGAGAATGATGTACAAAAGCATGGAGGTTCAAAACAAGTTTGTTCAAGAAACTTGGTTCTGGTGTTAAAATAGGATTCCATGTAGTACATGTTCAAAAGTGTGTTTGCTTTAAGGTGCAACAACATGACGCTCAGGGAAATCGTGAAGTTGAGGTGATTAAGATAGCAACAATGATGTTGTAGTTGCTCAAAGAAAGTTGGAGGTTAAACAATTTGAAGAAAAGACAAACGCGAACCGCTTGTAAAAGGAGCAGGAACAATACCTTTTGGTGCAAAAGGTATGGCATACATTATGGAACAGAGTACCTGATTAAGATGTTGCAGAGCGATGTTGTTAGAAGGAAGAAAGGGAGGTCTAAGGAAGCTAAACTCTAAGAATTTACAAAGTACAAGGTATGGTTAACAAGGAGATGATGAGTATCGGTAGTGTCTAAGTATTACTCCTAAGGAGAAAATTGTAATATGTAGTAACAATACTTAGGAGGGTTTCTATGTTACTTTTAACTAGGCAAGTACCCGTGCATAGCAACAGAAATTTCTAGCGGTACACAATTAACGATATATGATATTGTGGTAAGTGGTTCGTGTAATGTTCAAAATAGAGCGTGAAAAGATCAATGCATCGTGTTGATATTCATAACCATATGATGAACATCAGTACAAAAAACTGCAACATTTATACTAATAAAACTACAACTGAAGTCAACAAAGCTATCAATATCCAACATCAAAGTAATACCTCTAATACATAAATCAATAGTAGAGTAAACCATCAGCTTTTAGTTTTCCTTCATTGCCATAAGCCTTAAGATATTTTGTTGTACATAAACATCTTCAAAACTACACTTATTGTTATTAATAACCTCATGTTGAAGTTCAGAATAAGAATTTGCTACGTTTGAACAGTAATCCGACAATTGAAATCAACAAAACTATCAATATAGCCCTTAGTACCCAAGATCAAAAGAGAGACTCTTTCTAGAGTGCATTGATCGTAACCTTGGCTTGATTTGAGGGTTGCAAAGTAGATACCAAATGCATATGTGGAGCCGCAGCTCGCTACCGTTGCTAAAAAGGCGGTACATGATGGTATAATCAGTAAAGAAAGTGAATCAATTTCAATGACTCAATCACAAGACATCATGATTAGTAAAAACACTACATGGAAAGTAATATACATGTTCAAAGTTCCGTTAAGTTGGATTACCACACTTAAACTATAGATTTATACTTGTATTTTCTTCCTTCCTTGTAGAAACACGAGTAGTTTATCACAGTTTGAGTCGTGGTAACATACTTGGTTTCTAACGTTACAACAAAAGCTTGCAACCAAACACACCCACAAAGTGCAACCATTGAAATTTCTCCAACTCGCTTTTGTTATGGGCATATGAAATTATGAATGCATAGTTATTGCCAACATAACAATTGATACACATCTAAAGAAAAGATACAGTGAAGGATACCTGATAAGCAAGATAAAACATGATTCAAGATAGCCATATACAATTATAGCCAATGATAAATGTTAAGAGTTCATATGCTAATGAATCCTGAAACTAAAAGGATTTGGTACATTTTTTCTTCTAGACAGACTATTATAAGTCTTATATATCATATAACCGTGGGAGTAAATCGCTCATAAAGATAATTCAGACTAAAGTCATTATGTCAAAACCTAAACCTCAAGTGTCAAATGCTTTAAAACAACAACAATATTTGAGGCATAAATTATAAAGACGATGATATGCAAAAATAAATAAATAAATAAATAATTGATTTTTGAGGTTTTTAGTCGTTCTAGTTTCTCACATACTATGCTGCAATGAAAAAATATATATATTTGATAAAAAAAATTATTAATCAGACTCAGTGTTAAACAAAAACCATTGAAAAAATTAAACACACAAGTGTGGAGTAAAGGAAATGATGAATCTGGAACCTCTAAATCATAATTGCAAACCACCGTAAACTTGATCATAACTGCACCATAAGAATTGAAAGAAACGATATTAAATGTAAATATCACATTCAAAATCCGTTTATAAATGATTTATGGCGTTCACCAAACAAAATCAGAATTCAAAATAAACATCAATGTATATGGAATATAAATTAGCTGAGAAAATTCTTTGCCCTGTAGAAAACAATGACACAAACAAATTCATAAACAAATTAAGCAACTCAAATTTGACCAATTCTATAGCAAAAATCAAATCAAAAAAGCACATAATAAATCAATTCGTGATAAAATTAAGGATTGAGAACCTGATTAGGAAAAAAAAAATACTTACTCGTTTAAATTGTAAAAATAATATCCTTTCTATGATTAATTTTCTGAAGAATCGAAGATGCAAATATCGACTAGTATGGGATGATGATGACAGGCTTCGAATGTTGAATGATACTTACTTATTTTTTATTTTATTTTTTTGAATGAATCGGTGTAGATTTTTAGGAAGGGTGGTGAGCTTGTTAAGGCATAAAAGGGGGTGGGTTACAACTGTTTCACTCTGTTTCCGAGTATAAAATGGAAAGAAGAGAAATGAAGGGGATTAAAAGGAGATAAAAGAAGAGAAAATGAAAAAGTTTTGATTTTTAGTTGTGTGTTCCCAAGTTGAAAAGAAGAGAGAAGAAATAGTACCAAATTAAGCCTAAAATTTCACGTCTCTCCTAATCATCCCAATTTGGGAAGAGGATTAGGAGGGGGAATTTGGCATAATTTCCTTCCCCCTTCTCTTCTCTTCTCTCCAAAAAAATCTCGGGAACATGATTATTTTTCAATTTCCTCTCCACTTCTCTTCTTTTCTTTCCAAAAAGAAACTCGGGAACAGAGTGTTAAGGCTTCCTCCGAAAGTTTTGGTTTAAATCATTGATTGGTCCCGAAACGGTCAGATATTATTGACCAAGGTCAATAAGTCAAAGACAGCCTCGTTCCAATTCTCCGGTGATAGTATAGTGTGTTCCCGGGTCATTAAGTCCCAGCAAGATTGAAATGATGTTTTTGGAAATCGTTTTTGGGAATGAGTGGCACTTGAGGTGAGTAGCCAAGATGATATGCAATTGATTTTGCTACTGATATTTTGGTATTTGTACAAAGATATAATATTCACAAAAACAGATATACAGATATATGCACAAATTCACAATTAGGAACCAGGTAACAGACAGAAAAGTGGTTTTATCAGATTACAAACTACAGATGGTGCAAGTGAACTTTTGAAACTTAAAATTTAAAAGAAAATTTAAAATGAAAATGAAATTATAAAAATCATTATTTTAATATTTAAATATTATTTAATTAAATAAATTAATTAAAATCTAATTTAAACCTAATTTTAATTAACTAAAAATGATAAGGATTACAAATTTAACTAAAAACTTGCAAAAAATAATTTCTAAACTTAAAAATGAACTTGAAGAAAGTATAAAAAATAAAAATAAATATTTTTATCTTTTTATGAGTTTTTTATTAATTAAAAACTAATTATATTAATTAAGCTAATTAAACTAATTTAAATTGAAAATAATACTAAATTAACTTAGAAAATTATGGAAAAATTTATAAAACTTAATTAACCATCACAGGAATCCTACAAAATTATAAAAAACTTCTAAAAATTATATTTAAGCTATTTCACTAATTAAATTACTTTTAATTAATTTAAATAATTAAAATAAGAAAATTATAAAATGAACAGTAGAAATTAAAAATATATTTTCTAAAAGTGTTAAATAATTTATATAACCTAGGAAAAATATAAAAACCTACTGTTGTTAATACAAATTTAAGAAAACTAATTAATTACTAATATTACCTATTTAATTAATTAAACTACTTTTAATTCTAATAAATAGCAAACTGTTTAGGAAAAATCTAAGAAAATTATTTTAAATACTTAAAGGTACTAGGAAATTAAGAAAATTATAGAAATGGAAAAGTGCTTATAAATAAGCTGAAATGAAAATTGAAAAATATAGAATCTATTAAATAGAAGCTATCACTAATTTTATGTTTGCTTTTTTGGTGTTTTTCTTTTTGACAGCTAAATATGAGATGAAAATAAGAAACTTTTGTGAAAAAACTTTTTATATAGCTTAAAAATAAGCTGTGTGCACCCCTTTAAGAAAAACAGTTGACTAGCTTTGTCCAAGTGGCAAATTAAGCTCAAATGACTATATGTGGGGTCCACAATGATGAAACTTGATTCAATTAAGCACAAGAGACTTAAATAAGCTAAAAACAACAAGTTATGAGCACTGATAAGCTAATAAGATAGAAATAAGCACTTTGATACCTAAACTTAACACATAAATGGGACAAACTTAAGCAATGATTCCAGGTGGGGTCCACTGAGCCCTAGGTCAAACAAATGGTCAAGGCTTGTAGCCTGGTAGGAGGGGGTTGGGAAAACCCAAGGTGTATCACTGAGACCCACTGAGGTGGCTTACAAAAGCCACCAAAGGTGGTGAAGTTGTGGTGGTTTGCTGATGCAGGGGAGGTCAGTCCCCCTGCAAGTATGTTTGTAGGCTTGTGGGGTCCACAAAAAAATTCACAAAAACCAAACAAAGGTGAGATCTTAGAGAAGAGCTAGGGGGCTACTAAACCTAGGAATTTCAAGGTCTAGATCCTTGCTCAAAAATCAAAACAAATCAAGCCATTTTTGCAAAAACTGAGACATGAAATTTTGACTTTTTACCTATTTGTTCCTCAGTTGACTAATGTGAGTTTTATTCTTACTCAACTGATTAATTGTTACTTAACAAACTAAAATGAAACTAAAATAGGTGATGGTGACCACTGATAAGCTAGGAAACAAAGTTTTGGGTGCCAAATCCCTCACAGTTAACTGTGAGGGCACAAAGAGTTGGATTTTGACTTTTTTCCACTTAAGACCCAGATTTTATGGTTCCAATGTTTTACCTAAACCTATTATGAGTTATTTAAACCACAAAAACCAACTGAAACACAGAACAAAAGGGTGAAAGCTAATGATCCAAACACCCCTTTAAAATCAGTACTGAGAGCTTTTCAAAGATTTTCACTTATTTATCCCATGATTCTGTTTCCAAATGTTTTAATATGATCTAAAAAGATAAATTAAGCTTAGAAACACAGGTTGTATCTACTAATACACAAGAGAACAATATTTTAACTAATATGGCAGTTTCAACAAAGAGTTTGAGTAACAAAGAAATCTAAGTACAATCACCTAATTTCAAAACACAATCTTAACTAACAACACCTAACAAACACAAAGAATACAGAATAACAAGCAAGCTACAGAGATTATAAGGAATTGAGATTTTAGAGGAAAATCAAAATAAGCAAAGCTTACAAACTACCCTTAGCATGAACAAAGGGTTTTCCACAGAAGCCTATCTTTAGATAGGCTTATCCACTTCCAAGCTTGCTCTCCATTGCTTCTGATTACCTGAAATTAATCTCAAAACCACCACAGTTGACTTATGTTGACCTTTTTTATGTTTTTGATTTTTTTCTACTAGTACTGAGTTTTATGGTCTCTATAAGCTTCAATAAGCTTAAGGGAACCTAAGTGATCCTAAAAGTCCTTATCAGCAACATAAACAACAACAACCTTTGATTTGAATTTTTTGAAATAAAAATGAAAATTGCAAACACAATTAGAGATACTGAAACTGGATTTCTATTACTTGAAAAAGTTAAGAATACAACTGAATTGACAATCCAAATGCTTAAAAGCTTGAATTTTACACTAGAATTTAAACTCTTAATTATACGACATACAATGAAACTAATTAAACTACACTCTTTCTTCCTTGCATTCTCTTCTCTTTTATAGGTTGAATTAGGGTTTCCCAAAGCCCTCTGAGCAAATCCCATCAGCAATTGTGGCCATTGGATCACTAAAGCGCTCTAATCTTTTGCCACGTGTTTTGGCGGGAAAGATGTTTTGGATTGATATAGGCAAGGGGGGTGGTGGCATTTAATGTGAGGTGATTTGAGGTGCAGAGGGTGTGGGAGGTGATGATGATACTGGCAAGTGGTGGTGGTGGGCTGCAAAACCAGGTAGTATGGTGGTTTGGCTGTGGTGAGTGAGGGAGAGGGAAAAGGGGGTGTTTGACCGGTATTTGACTTAGGTCAAACCTTTGACCCGTTTTTATATTAAAGGGGTGTATGTTGGGCTTGTTGTGGAGTGGGCCAAAACAAGGGTGGGCTTTTGGTGTGGATTGGACATGGTATTGGATGGTGGTAATATTAAGAGTCCGGTTTAGTTTTGTTGTTTCACAAGGACCATATTTGTAATAAGCCGAAAGTTGGGGGGTGAAACTTGGCATTCTTTCAAAGTCTTTCCAAGGGTATTTTATGCCATATGATGAATAGTTCAAGGACCTTAAATGATTTTTTCCATTTATAAAATTTCCAGGGACTAAAACTGCCAACTTTGAAACTTCAGGGACCTGCTGTGTAATTTCACCAAACTTTTTCACCAAGGACCAATCCTGCCATATATGAGAAGTATAAGGACAAAATTTGTTTTTCTCAAAGTTTTAATATCCCAGGGACCATTTTTGTCATTTTTCAAAGTTTAGGGACTAAACTTGCAATTTTGTGAAAGTTTGCACCAAAGGACTAATTATGTAACTTTTTGATTTAAAAGGACCTTTGGTGACTTTTTCAAGTTTTTAGAACAACCAGGGACTAGATTTGACAACTTTTGAAAATTAAGGGACTGAAACTGCCAATTATGCAAACTTTGTACGTATTTTATCTGTTTTTGATTGTTTTGCATTTGAAACATATAAAACACATTCCTGGGATATTTTCACTATTTTGATTCAATATTGAGTGTTTTTAGATGTTTTGGCAGCTCAGAAAAGGTAAAATTGATTAGTATTTACACACTCATCAATCCCCCACACTAAAACATTGCTAGTCCCTAGCAATCTTTTGAGAAAAACTTGATGGATTTGAAAATCTCTTTACCAAAAGCCACCACTTCTGGAGTAGCCAGGTGTGAGAACTGTGGTACACCTGATAACCGTGTGATTTTGAGTAAACCACCAGCTGTCAACGGATTTGATTAGTCTTTACCAAAAGCCGTTTGCTTCTAGACTAGCCAACTCTTGATGGACTAAGTCAACATCTTGGTGAGCTGATTACCAATTATGGATTTTCCACGGCCTTTGCCACAAGCCATAATCTTGTGGGCTAGCCAACTCATTCGCTTTATGGGATATGGCGAGTTGATTTACCATACAATTTTTGGCAAATTGCAAGCCATCAACGGTTTTGAGATGTCTTTACCAAGAGCCGTTTGCTCCTGGACTAGCCAATCCATTTGCCATTTAGACTTTGGCGGACTGATTACCACAAAAATTTTGAAATAAAGTGAACCATTTTTGAAAAATTTTAGGCCTAAAATGGGGGTACTTAGAAAGTATTTTGTGATAAAATTCGTAAGAATTCCCCCCCCCCCCCCCCCAATAGAATTGAATATTGTCCTCAATATTCAAAGTCCCGGCTATTATGCCGAATCTCTGAACGGAAAAAGCTAACATTCGAATCTAACTGTGGAAATATCGATTTTTATTTTTCATTTTATTTATCTGTACATATAAATATTTTTATCATTTTTCTTTTTTTTTTCTTTTTTTTTTGAACTGAGACTTATATACATATTTACTCTTCAAAAGGTGGGGGACGGCCACTCCCCCACACTAGAGTGGTAGAAAGTAGAAAGAAGTCTGAAATATGGGTGAAAACCCATATTGTGCTAATTTTTGTTCACTGAGTCACTAGCTTGACTCGATCCCCGAATTCATTGGTCCATGGGGAAAGTTTGGAGATCCGGGACAACCATGGGTGGTATGTCCTCTCCAAAATAGTGTTTCAAACGATGACCATTCACTTTGAAGTTGGGACCTTCGGGTTTAGATAACTCAACAGTCCCGTATGGATATACTTTAGCAACAGTGGATGGTCCAGTCCATCGGGTTTTTAATTTCCCCGAGAAGATCTTTAACCTTGAGTTGAAAAGAAGGACTCTGTCACCGACGTTGAAAACGCGGTTCGTAATCTTAGAGTCGTGAATCTTTTTTGTCTTTTCTTTGTAGATCAAAGAGTTCTAGTAGGCTTGATCACGAAGTTCGTTTAATTCATTGAGTTGAACCTTACAGTGATCACCGGCTTTATGAAGATCATAGTTTGCATGTTTCAAGGCCCAGTAGGCTTTGTGCTCGAGTTCGATCGGTAAATTACACGCCTTCCCGCATACAAGCTTGTAGGAAGTACACTCGATGGGTGTTTTGTAAGCTGTACGGAAGGCCCAGTGTGCATCATCTAGTTTATCCGACCAGGAAGCACGGTTTTCACCTACGGTCCTCTCAAGAATCCGTTTAATACCACGGTTGGAAACCTCCACCTGCCCACTTGTTTGTGGGTGATACACGGTAGAAAGACGATGAGTAACACCGTACTTTAGCATGACTTTTGCAAATTGATCATTGCAAAAATGAGTACCGCGATCACTAATGATGGCACGGGGAGTTCCAAAACGAGCAAAGAGGGATTTCAAGAATTTCAAAACAACTCGGGCATCGTTAGTGGGTAAGGCCTTTGCCTCAACCCATTTTGACAAGTAATCAACAGCCACGAGAATGTATTTGTTTCCACGAGAAGATGGGAATGGCCCCATAAAATCAATGCCCCAGACGTCAAAGATTTCACAAACTTGAATGGCATTTTGTGGCATTTCGTTCTTTTGTGAAATATTTCCGTGACGCTGACAAGCGTCACAAGCTTTGACTAACTCGTGTGCATCTTTATAGATCGTGGGCCAGTAGAAACCGGAATCAAACACCTTTTTGGCGGTGTAGTTAGGACTATGGTGGCCCCCGGTGGGTCCAGCATGGCAAGCCTTGAGAATATCAGCGGCTTCCTGTCCGTATTCACATCGCCTGATGACTTGATCGGCACAGATTTTGAAGAGATAGGGGTCATCCCAGAAGTAATGTCTAACGTCTTTGAAGAATTTGTTCTTCTGTTGGGACGTCATCCCCTTCACGATGAAGTTACCCGCATGGTAATTTGCAAAGTCGGCAAACCATGAGGTAGTAGAGTCACCACGAAAAGCAACCGCATTGAGTGTCTCGAGAGGAAATGTTTCGTTTATTTCCTGTTTCTCGGACACATCCTGATGAGGGTTTTCTAATCGTGAGAGATGATCAGCAGCAAGGCTCTCGGCTCCTTTTTTTTTTTTATCACGGATAATGATATCAAATTCTTGGAGGAGGAGAACCCAACGGAGTAGCCTCGGCTTTGCATCTTGCTTTGCAAATAGGTACTTCAAAGCCGAGTGATCCGTATACACTACGCATTTGGTCAAGATTAAGTATGGCCGGAATTTTTCAAAGGCATACACTACAACTAGTAATTCTTTTTCAGTGGTGGTGTAATGACTCTGAGCCTCGGTCATAGTTTTGCTTGCGTAGTGTATAGGCTGAAAGTATTTTGCTTTTCGTTGCCCCAAGACCGCACCTATGGCAAAATCACTAGCATCGCACATAAGCTCAAAGGGTAGGTCCCAATCGGGGGCAACCAGAATCGGTGCCTTGGTAATCTTTTTCTCTAATGTTTCAAAAGCTTCGATGCACTCAGGAGAGAAGATGAAAGGAGCATCCTTCTCGAGGAGATGGGTCATAGGCCGGGCAATCTTAGAGAAATCTTGGATAAACCTACGGTAGAAGCCGGCATGACCCAAAAAGCTCCTAACACCTTTAACGGTGGTGGGATTAGGTAATTTAGCAATGACATCGATTTTGGCTTTGTCAACCTCAATCCCGTTCTTTGAAATTTTATGGCCGAGGACAATGCCCTCTTTAACCATAAAGTGACTCTTCTCCCAGTTGAGACTTAAATTCGTTTCTTTGCAACGTTTAAGCATCTATTCCAAGTGGGAGAGACAGGTCTGGAATGAATCCCCGATGACTGAAAGTCATCCATAAATACCTCCATAGTTTTCCCGATCATGTCGGAAAAGATCGACATCATACACCTCTTGAACGTGCCTGGTGCATTACATAAGCCGAAAGGCATACGTCTGTAAGCAAAAGTTCCGTAGGGGCATGTGAAGGTAGTCTTCTCTTGATCCTGTGGATCAATGGGGATTTGGAAGAAACCCAAAAAACCACCAAGGAAGCAGTAGTATTCATTCCCCGCAAGTCTTTCGAGCATCTGGTCCATAAAAGGGAGAGGAAAATGGTCTTTACAGGTGGCTTCATTCAACTTTCGATAGTCAATACATACTCGCCAACCCGTGACCAAACGAGTTGGAATCAACTCGTTATCCTCGTTGGTGACAACGGTAATGCCACCCTTTTTAGGAACACAATGAATTGGGCTAACCCAAGGATTGTCAGATATAGGGTAAATCAATCCCGCATCAAGAAGTTTTAGAACCTCTTGTTTGATAACTTCGTGGATTTTGGGATTTACCCTTCTCTGTTGTTGCACTGCTGGCTTAAAGTCATCCTCCATTAAGATTTTATGAGTACAAAAGTTCGGGCTTACGCCCTTAATGTCGGAGAGTTTCCAAGCAATTGCTTGCTTGTGTGACTTAAGAACCTTTAGGAGTGCTGCCTTTTCCTCATCTTTTAGGTCTTTAGCAATAATGACGGGCAATTTATTATCACCCTCCAAAAATGCATATTCTAGATGAGGAGGCAAGTCCTTGAGCTCAACCTCGGGAAAGTCTTCAGTTATTTCAACATTTTTGACTTCTGCTTTATGAAGTATTTTTGGAGACGGAGAGGGTGAAGGATCGTCATTTAACAATCTTTCAAGAAGAAGAATGTCCCCCTCCGGGTCAAGATAGTTTTCATCAATCCCATGAGGAATTGAACTATCCTGAGCAAGAAAAGCATCGACCTCTTCCAGAAGGAAGTCACTTCCCTCAAACGGAGTGAGAGAAGGGGAAGAGTCGGAAATGATAGGATCAGTAGAAAGAGTGGTACTGCCACTTGCTGAGAAACCAAGGACTTCTTGAGAAGACTCCTCAGACGCAACATCGATGATGTCAATTTGGTTAACCGTTTCAGCGTCATAGTTGGAGGAGTATCTTGAAGTCTGATCAAGATTGAATGTGATGGCTTCACCATCAACACGTAGAGTGATTTCTTCCTCAAATACATCGATTAGAGCACGACCCGTTCTAAAGAATCCCCTCCCGAGAATGAGAGGAACTCTTGGGTCAGCATCGAAATCAACAATCACGAAATCTGCCAGAAAATGGAACTTTCCTACTTTCACGAAGATATCTTCGACAATGCCGAGAGGACGAGATATAGTACGGTCTGCAAGCTCGAGAGTCATGCAGGTTGGAGTGAGAGCAGGAAGAGAGAGTCTTTTCCAGACTGTGTAAGGCATTAAGTTAATGAAAACACAAGGAATGAGAAATTTCCCGGGATCTCCAAGCTTTTCGGGAAGCTTTTTCAAGAGCACTGCTGAGCAATGCTCGTTAAGAGGAGTTTTTGCCATCTCACAGAGTTTTTCTTTGTTGCTTATCAGATTTTTGATTGTTAAAGCAAATTTAGGCATGAGAAGAAGAGCATCCGCGAAGCTAATATCGAAGTGTAACTCTTGGAAAATTTGACAAAATTTTTCCATCTGATGGTTAGCTTTTTCGCGGTTCTTTTGATCATTCAAACGTGAAGGATATGGTATTGAAGGCTTAGGATCATTCTTTGGAATTTCATCAGAACTCATAGGAGGATCAAATACAACTTTCGACTTATGAGTCGGGATCGGGACAACTTGAGGGTGGACGTTGTTAGTACCTCCATTATTAGTAGGAAGTACCGTGTCCGTGGTAACCTCAGGTTCACGTTCCGCTACCTTAGGAGGAGAAGAAGAGGTAGAGGGAATCGCGGGTCCATTGTACGATACCCCACTTCGGGTAGTGATCGCTTTGACATCTCCCCTCGGGTTAGCGATCGTGTTGCTCGGTAGTGTACCCGGGCCCGAAGGTCGATCATTTAAAGACTTCTGAAGCTCAGAGATCTTGCTGATCAATAACCGATTCGTTTCCTCTTGTGCTTTCATGAATTGTTTTAGCACTTCATCGGAGGAAGACGAGGGTGGAACAACGTTTTGATTTTGATTAGGAAGATTTTGAACACGGTTGTTTTGAAAATTCCCTTGATTTTGATTGTTGTTACCCTAAAAATTGTTTCTCTGATTGAAATTACCCTGATTGTAATTCCATTGATTTTGGTTTCTTTGAAAATTTCCTTGAAAACCTTGATTTTGATTGCCATTTTGAAAATTGTTTTGATTAAAATGACCTCGATTTTGGTTCGGGTTTTGGAAATTTGAGTTTTGACCTTGGTTAAAATTCTGATTCGAGTTACGGTTTTGATTTTGGTTAAAACCGGGAGGTCCGAGAAAATTGTTGGAACGATAGCTTAAGAGATTTCGGTCCCCTTGTGGTTGGTAAGAATTGCCCCCCATGTTGTAGGAACCGTGAGCAGCATAAACGTTCTCTTGAGGAAAACCAACAGTAGCTGGACACTCGGAATACAGATGTGGGCCCCCACAAGTTTCACAACTTCGGGCTACGGCTTTCACTTGTTGATTTTGAACCTGATTTTGCATCGTTTGGTTCATTCTCAACACAGCCGTAGAAATATCATCCATCTTTTTAGTGAGAGCAATTATTTCAGGAGATGATGATGAAGGAATGATTGATTTGCATGACTCATCCCTCTCCGCAGAGGAATCCCAAAAGTTATGGTGGGCATTTTTGTTCTCAATCAAGTCATAGCATTCTTCGGGACGCCTTTTCATAAAGGTCCCACCAGCAGCAGCATTGAGAATATCCCCGTGCCTTAATGTCAAACCATTATAGAAGGTATCTATGATGGTAACTTGTAACATATTGTGGTTAGGGCACCGATCAATAGCTAGCTTATGACGTTCCCAAGCCTAAAAAGGAGACTCATCGGGACGTTGCCGAAAGTTGCTGATATCATTTCGTAACTTGGTAACCATGGAAGGTGGAAAATATTTTGCTAAAAACTTGGTTACCATTTCATCAAAGGTACAAATAGAATTCTTTGGGAGTCGGTCAAACCATGCAGTGGCATGATGAGTGAGAGAATAGGGGAAGAGATACAGCCGGAGGGCATCATCAGTGACACCATGATGTTTCATGCTTTGGGTGACCGTAAGGTATTTATCAAGATGCTTGTTAGCATCGTCACCTGGTAATCCGTGAAATTGACACGAATATTGGACTTGTTGGATCATGTGGTGCTTGAGGCTAAAGTCCGTAGCCTCAATAGTGAGTGGTGCAATAGGCCCGCCCCTCCCTTGCATGGTAGGCTGGCACAGCTCCTCCGTCGTTCGGAGATCGGGAGTTGGCTCATCCCTGGGAGGGTCAGGGGGTGGTAATGGTGGTGGTGGCCCATCAGCCATTTCGGTTTTTGGTTCTTCTGTAACAGTACGTAGCTCGGGTATGTTTTTCTGATGTTTACGTTTTGTTTGTGACCGAGTGCGCATGCACTAAAAATAATTTTTTCAAAACAAGATCGAGGCAAAACCACAGTGAACTTAAACCAATTATCACAAGAGAATGGCTTCTTTAAAAAAGGTACACCACTCACAGGGATATAAAGGCAAGTTTTAATCTTAAGTTTGGGAACTTATTATGTCCACACCCCCAGTTGGTAGGTGTTCAGCCTTGGTTTGCGGTGGTAAGATTTTATGTATTTATTATTAGAAAAATTTGTCTTTAGGCTTATGGGTGTGTGTGCAGAAAACTTTGGGAATATATTTTTGGAACTGATTCGTTAACCAAAATCGTTCTTTTAAGATTACTCGCAGGCTGGCGGGAGGAAGTAAATAGGTTTCCTCTTCAGTTCGCAATTTAATGTCAGAACTTACCTTAAACCAACTGTTTCAGGTTGTAATCTTAAAGAAAACGAATTAATTTAACTTCACAGTTTGTTTTGTTGTTTTTGATTTTTTTGGTGTTGTTAACACTTCAGGAAAACTGTTAATGAACTTTTTTGATATGATTATATTTTTACAAAAACTTTTTACAAATTGTGTGAAATTTGTACAGGGAGAGTTTTGAAAACCACTAAACTTAAAACGATTTTAAAAAAACACGCAACAACCTCCCCAGTAGCGGCGCCAAATTTTAATTGGTCCCGAAACGGTCAGATATTATTGACCAAGGTCAATAAGTCAAAGACAGCCTCGTTCCAATTCTCCGGTGATAGTATTGTGTGTCCCCGGGTCGTTAAGTCCCAGCAAGATTGAAATGATGTTTTTGAAAATCGTTTTTGGGAATGAGTGGCACTGAGGTCAGTAGCCAATATGATATGGAATTGATTTTGCTACAGATATTTTGGTATTTGTACAAAGATATAATATTCAAAAAAACAGATATATAGATATATGCACAAATTCACAATTAGGAACCAGATAACAGACAGAAAAGTGGTTTTATCAGATTACGAACTACAGGGGTGCAAGTGAACTTTTGAAACCTAAAATTTAAAACAAAATTTAAAATGAAAATGAAATTATAAAAATGATTATTTTAATATTTAAATATTATGTAATTAATTAAACTAATTAAAATCTAATTTAAACCTAATTTTAATTAACTAAAAATGATAAGGATTACAAATTTAACTAAAAACATGCAAAAGATAATTTCTAAACTTAAAAATGAACTTGAAGAAAGTATAAAAAATAAAAATAAATATTTTTGTCTTTTTTTGAGTTTTTTATTAATTAAAAACTAATTATATTTATTAAGCTAATTAAACTAATTTAAATTGCAAATAATACTAAATTAACTTAGAAAATTATGAAAAAATTTATAAAACTTAATTAACCATCACAGGAATCCTACAAAATTATAAAAAACTTCTAAAAATTATATTTAGGCTATTTCACTAATTAAATTCCTTTTAATTAATTTAAATCTAATTTAAATAATTAAAATAATAAAATTAGAAAATGAACAGTAGAAATTAAAAATATATTTTCTAAAAGTCTTAACTAATTTATATAACCTAGGAAAAATATAAAAACCTACTTTTGTTAATAAAAATTTAAGAAAACTAATTAATTACTAATATTACCTATTTAATTAATTAAATTCATTTTAATTCTAATAAATAGCAAACTGTTTAGGAAAAATCTAAGAAAATTATTTTAAATACTTAAAGGTACTAGGAAATTAAGAAAATTATAAAAATGGAAAAGTGCTTATAAATAAGCTGAAATGAAAATTGAAAAATATAGAATCTATTAAATAGAAGCTATCACTAATTTTATGTTTGCTTTTTTGGTGTTTTTCTTTTTGACAGCTAAATATGAGATGAAAATAAGAAACTTTTATGAAAAAACTTTTTATATAGCTTAAAAATAAGCTGTGTGCACCCCCTTAAGCAAAACAGTTGACTAACTTTGACCAAGTAGCAAATTAAGCTCAAATGACTATATGTGGGGTCCACAATGATGAAACTTGATTCAATTAAGCACAAGAGACTTAAATAAGCTAAAAACAACAAGTTATGAGCACTGATAAGCTAATAAGATAGAAATAAGCACTTTGATACCTAAACTTAACACAAAAATGGGACAAACTTAAGCAATGATTCTAGGTGGGGTCCACTGAGCCCTAGGTCAAACAAATGGTCAAAGCTTGTAGCCTGGTAGGAGGAGGGTTGGGAAAACCCAAGGTGGATCACTGGGACCCATTGAGGTGGCTTACAACAACCGCCAAAGGTGGTGGAGTTGTGGTGGTTTGCTGATGCAGGGGAGGTCAGTCCCCCTGCAAGTATGTTTGTAGGCTTGTGGGGTCCACAACAAAATTCACAAAAACTAAACAAAGGTGAGATCTTAGAGAAGAGCTGGGGCTACTAAACCTAGGAATTTCAAGGTCTATATCCTTGCTCAAAAATCAAAACAAATCAAGCCATTTTTGCAAAAACTGAGACATGCAATTTTGACTTTTTGCCTATTTGTTCCTCAGTTGACTAATGTGAGTTTTAATCTTACTCAACTGATTAATTGTTACTTAACAAACTAAAATGAAACTAAAATAGGTGATGGTGACCACTGATAAGCTAGGAAACAAAGTTTTGGGTGCTAAATCCTTCACAGTTAACTGTGAGGGCACAAAGAGTTAGATTTTGACTTTTTTCCACTTAAGACCTAGATTTTATTGTTCCAATGTTTTACCTAAACCTATTATGAGTTATTTAAACCACAAAAACCAACTGAAACACAGAACAAAAGGGTGAAAGCTAATGATCCAAACACCCCTTTAAAATCAGTACTGAGAGCTTTTCAAAGATTTTCACTTATTTATCCCATGATTCTGTTTCCAAATGTTTTAATATGATCTAAAAAGATAAATTAAGCTTAGAAACACAGGTTTTATCTACTAATACACAAGAGAACAATATTTTAACTAATATGGCAGTTTAAACAAAGAGTTTGAGTAACAAAGAAATCTAAGTACAATCACCTAATTTCAAAACACAATATTAACTAACAACACCTAACAAACACAAAGAACACAGAATAACAAGCAAGCTTAAGAGATTATATGGAATTGAGATTTTAGAGGAAAATCAATATAAGCAAAGCTTACAAACTACCCTTAGCATGAACAAAGGGTTTTCCACAGAAGCCTATCTTTAGATAGGCTTATCCACTTCCAAGCTTGCTCTCCATTGCTTCTGATTACCTGAAATTAATCTCAAAACCACCACAGTTGACTTATGTTGACCTTTTTTATATTTTTGATTTTTTTCTACTAGTACTGAGTTTTATGGTCTCTATAAGCTTCAATAAGCTTAAGGGAACCTAAGTGATCCTAAAAGTCCTTATCAGCAACATAAACAACAACAACCTTTGACTTGAATTTTTTGATATAAAAATGAAAATTGCAAACACAATTAGAGATACTGAAACTGGATTTCTATTACTTGAAAAAGTTAAGAATACAACTGAATTGACAATCCAAATGCTTAAAAGCTTGAATTTTACACTAGAATTTAAACTTTTAATTATACGACATACAATGAAACTAATTAAACTACACTCTTTCTTCCTTGCATTCTCTTCTCTTTTATAGCTTGAATTAGGGTTTCCCAATGCCCTCTGAACAAATCCCATCAGCAATTGTGGCCATTGGAGCACTGAAACGCTCTAATCTTTTGCCACGTGTTTTGGCGGGAAAGATGTTTTGGACTGATACATGCAAGGGGGGTGGTGGCATTTAATGTGAGGTGATTTGAGGTGCAGAGGGTGTGGGGAGGTGATGATGAGACTGGCAAGTGGTGGTGGTGGGCTGCAAAACCAGGTGGTATGGTGGTTTGGCTGTGGTGAGTGAGGGAGAGGGAAAAGGGGGTGTTTGACCGGTATTTGACTGAGGTCAAACCTTTGACCCGTTTTTATATTAAAGGGGTGTGTGTTGGGCTGGTTGTGGAGTGGGCCAAAACAAGGGTGGGCTTTTGGTGTCGATTGGACTTGGTATTGGATGGTGGTAATATTAAGAGTCCGGTTTGGTTTTGTTGTTTCACAAGGACCATGATGGATCTAAACACCTTGAACTTGTGTTAGATTGATACTTTGAATTATATCACTAAGTATGCGGAATCTACTTAGTAACACTTAGAAGTTTGATTGTGAGTAAGACAGTTGTATATGAACAATGTATGTAAACAAACTATTAGCTCCAATATTATTAATGATAATAATACGAGTGATCTTGATATCACTAGGGTTACACCTTGAAGCTCTAGAAACGTATATTAAACCTTTAACCTAGGATCTTCTTTTATAGCACAAGGAATCCTCTTCTACAAGATAAGTATAAAGCAAATAGAATAAGATATACACAAGATCTATTCTATATTTATCTAGACGCGTTTCCTAACAGTTATCTAATAAGCAGTGGTAATATATTGTTCTTGCAGTGGTAATGAGTTTCCACTGCAAGTACAATCTTCTGCAGTTGTAACATCTTCTCTTAACTGTGGTAACTGTTAGTATAATTCCCAACAATCCTCCCCTAACTTATGATTAATACATAAATCAATAAGTTTCTTCAAGTATTCAGTAAACATGAGGATATGGGAATTCTTCCAAACACTTATCTTTTTATTCTTAACTCTCTATCAGCTCTCACACTTTGATCATAAATCCTTTGTAGCAAATCATCTATGACTTCAGTTCTTTCCTAGCACCTAAGCTTCTCTGACAACATCACTGTTAATACTCCAGCTCTCAATGGATATTCTTTCTCAGCCAGCATAAAGACATCAACTCCATCTTGAGTAGAAACATGATGTACAGAACTTGAATCATAGAATTTCCACAAAGTTCTTGTACCATGAGCTTCAAATCTCCAATACCTATCACTTGGGTCAGGTTCATATAGTCTTCTGAAGTGAACCCATAACTCCTTAGCTTTGACATCAACAAGTTCATCCTTCTTAAACTGATCTTGAACAATTCTCCACAAGGTATCCAAATCTTCTCTATCACAACATCTAACAATATCTTCAAAGTCTCTGCAAATGTTTGTGACACTTCCAGTTCTGATGATCTTCTAGGCAACACCAAAACTATCAGAAAAGATTTCCCAACCAACTACTGGATATCTTGCTTGTAGAGGTTCAATATTAAGAACACCAGTCTCTATGAATTACATGTTTGTAACTTGCTCTTCTGTCAACTTGCTGGGACCCTCTGTTGCTTGAGATGATTTCTGAGTCTTCAACTTCTTTCCATCTTTTGATTCAAGACTCTCTCCAGTCCTTTTTGTCTTCATAACTATTGGTTCTTGATCCATTGGAATGAATTTACTATATTGGCTTTTGATTCTGTAATAAATTCCTTCAATCTGATCATGTGACATTCCTTTGAATTGAGCCATCTTCATATTACCAACATGGCAACAAAAAGTCTTCATCTCAGCAATAATCTGTGCCTTTGTAGGTTTTCTTGACTTCTTTTGACCTTTTCTAACATCCCCAATGATTTCATCAAGAGCCTGCTGATTCTTCATCTGAATGAAATCTTTAAGTTGAGCAGACCTTTGTTCTTCATTCAAGGTTGTATTAGCAATTAACTCAATAGCCTTCTTCCTGATTATCTGATCATTATTAACCAAGTAGTCAATCTCCTCTTCTGTAGGCACATAAGTGAACAATGGAGGTTTCTCATGCATGATGATAGGTGAAACAACTGAAAGTGGTTGTGCCATTACTGCTTCAAGTTTATCTAACCTAGTTGCTTCCATAAAGCTAGCAACTTCATCTTCTTTAAGCTTTTTCTTTCTTTCATACTCTTCAGCTTGTTGTTGCTCTGCTAATCTTGCATCAAAATCAATTTGAGCTTGTTCATACTTAGAAATCTTTCTTGTCTCTTGATCTGAAGCATCTACAATAGCCTTTCCTTTAACTGATCTTATTCTGGCAGCTTCTTCCTCTGCAGTGGTAACTTCTTGAGTAGCAGTGGTAACCTTTTCTCTTGCAGTGGGAAAAGATTGATCAGTGGGAACTTGTTCTGCTTCAGTGGAAATTGGTTGATGATGAGTGCTCAAACACTCATCGTTTTCGATATATTTAAACTGCCAAAACGCACAAAAACAATCAAAAAGATATCAAAATACTTAAATTATCCCAGGGATTGTGTTTTATGTGTTTTAAAAGCAAAATGTGCAAAAACAAAGAAAAAACGTACAAAGTTTGCAGTATTGGCAGTTTCAGTCCCCCGAGTTTCAAAACTTGTCAACTTTAGTCCCTATGCATTTATTTTTAAGGAAAAGTCAACCCAAGGTCTTAAAAGTCAAATTAAGTCAAAATATCATAATTGGGTTGCAAGTTTTCATAAATTACATAATTAGTCCCTAAAAATCCAAATATGGCAAAATTAGTCCCTGGGATTTTTGAAATTTTGAAAAATGTGGAAAAGTGCAAAATTGGTCCTTGGTTATTGGTATTTGGCATAAATTGATCCTTTGAAGAAGTTTTGGAAAGTTACATTTCACACCCCTCAACTTTGAAGGAATTGCAAATATGGTCCTTGTGATTAACTTTTCCAAACCGGACCCTTGTTATTCATTAAACCCAAAACCAATCCAATCCAACACCCTTACCTGATCCACCCTAGCCCAGCTGATCCCCAAGCCCAGTCCACAAGCCCACCCCTTTTTAAATAATACCTGGGCGTTGACCCAGGTCAAACCCCCACACCCCGTCCTTTCTTCCCCAACAGGCAAGCGCAAAACCAGGGAGAGACTTTCCCCCTCCTCCTCGCCTTTTCAACTACTTCACCCACCACAATAAATACCCTCACCCACCAACTCCACCACCATTAATGCTTCCCCAATACCCTCACCAATACCACTAGTTTTGCCCCGTATAAAAAGTGGCGCCAAAATACGAATCAGTGGCTAGGATGCATGGAAGATAAAATTGATGGTTGGGATTTGGTCAGAGGTCAAAGAGAAGACATGTGGGGCTCTTAGTTTTCAAAAAGAAGCTATGTGGAAGACACGAGGGTTTATTTTTAGGTCGATATATAAGAAAAAGCTCATAGAAGCTTAGAGTGTGTAATTTTCTTAGTTTATTTGTAATTTCAGTTCATTTTCAATGTAATGTAACTCTTTTTATTAATGCAAGTTCATTTTGAAGTTTAAATTCCAATTTCACTTTTCAAAATCTTATCTTAAATTTCTAAGCTCCAATTAAGTGAAGTAATTTGTGTTTAAGGAACTCAGAAGTTCTTACAAGCTCAGAAATAAGTTATTACAAGTGTTATAAGCTTATGTGAACACTTTCAATTCAATTTTCAATAAAAACTAAAAAAATAAGAAAAATAAAAATAAAAATAAAAAAGTGGTGATCATTTGTTGTATGAGCAAGGAGCACAGTGTAACAAGGATGGCTGTGGGTTAGGAACCTCAGGGGAGGGCATATGATTGTTTGATTTGGTTCCTTGGTACTCACTCAGTGCTTGGAAGGCTTTGTAAGCTACAAATCCTTTCATCTTTATTCTTAAAGTAGCCTAGTTGTTTATTTAAGCTTATTGCATATAAATATTAGCTTATAAAGTAGTTTATACCATCTGTTTGTAATTTATACTTGTTTAAGTGGAAATCTTTCCATTAACTGTTTCAAAAGAGGGTGTTTGGTTTTAGCTTGTTTGGTGTATTCTAGTTGTTTTACTGAGCATTTTTTAGTTTCTATTAGTTATTTGGGTATAATAAAGCTCAGGGGAACAAGAGTTTTGGTACAGAACCTCACAAAAGTCAAAATCAAAAGATAATAATCACCACAGTCCACTGTGGTGATTTTTGGAGTCCAAATCTCACAAAACCTTTTCATAAGTTGAAGTTTTACCCAAATTAGTTTTAATATAGCTTATCTTAGCTTATTGGATTATTAAATCAGCATCACAAGTTCATAAAAGTCAAAGTTGTGCAAAACTTTTTAAAGTCAAAAACTTGTTTCAGTCATTTTGAGCAATATTGGGAGGGGTGTAACTTGTTTGATCTTAGTTGTTAGAAGCTGGAACTTGTTGTGCTTATTATCTACCACTTTGTAGATTTTTGTGAATTTTTCCAGATTTTTAAGAATTTGTTTGGTGGGTCCCACCAAGCCTTGAAGTAGGTTGCAGGGCAAAGGTCTGCCCTGCTCTCAGTTACCTCAGCCATCCACCCAACTTCATTGGTGGTTTGTGACTGACCTAGTGGGTCCCATAGCCTTTACCTTGCACCTTTCAACCCCCCTCCTACCCAGGAATAAGGGTTGACCTTTTGTTTGACCCCAAAATCTGTGGACCCTACCTAGTTTGACCCATAAACTTTGTCCCTCAGCTGCCTCAGTCAACAAATAAGCTAAGTGCTTATTTGTTATTTTTGGCTTATTCAGGCCACTTATTGGCTTGACTCTTGCTTATTTGTGATCATTTGACTCAGAGAAACCAAGAAATATAATTGTGGACCCCACATTTTCAGTTTGAGCTTAAAAACCTTCACAGTCAACAAAAGTCAACTGTGAGGTGAATAAGCACTCCAAGTGCTTATTTCCAGGGGTATAGTAAAAGTGTCTTAATTAAAAGTGCTTATTTTTATCTTATAATTAGTTTAGAAAAAGAAAAAAAACCAAAAAACCAACTTTAAAAATAGTGATAGCTTCTATTTAATAGGATTTATCAATTTAATTTTCTTTTTAATTAATTTCTAAATAATATATCACTTTTATATTTTTAGAAATTACATTTTAGGTTAAAATAATTTTACAAATTTTTCCAGATTTTTGTTTTGTTTTTAGTGGTATTTCTAATTAATTTTAGTTTAATTTAGTTTTAATTAATATTAATCAATTAAATAGCATAATTAGTTTTTAAATAGTATAACCTAGTTTTTATAATTTTTATAGCTTTTATTTTAGTTAAAACATTTTTATAAATTTTTTCTAGAATTTTTACTGTTCATTTAATAGTCTTCATAATTTAAATAGTTTAATTAGATATTAATTAATAAATAGAATAATAATTAGTTAATTAGTTTAAAAATACATAAAATTAACTTTTTATAATTTTTTAGGATTCCTGTAATGGTTAATTAGATTTATAAAATTTTTCTTAATTTTCTAAGTCTTTTTAGTATTTTTAGTAATTCTAATTAGTTTAATTAGTAATAAATAGATAATTAGTAAAATAATTAATATTAAATAATTAAATAGTGTAAAAATACTTTTTTATTTTTCTTAAAATTTTCTTTAATTAATAGGATTGTAAAAATATCAAATTTACACTTTTACCCCTCTCAGTTCTTCAGTTGTACTTTTTGTACGGTTCATCAGTATACGTTTTTAATTAAAACGTATAATTTTCGGTTTAAGCTCAAATTCTCGTAATCCAAATTCCAGTAATCCATCACATAGCTTTCCTAAGCTATATCTGTTAATAATTTCCAAGTAATTTTAATCATAACCCTTTCCTGTGAATAATTACCCGATCCCTAATACGCTAAGGTCACAATTCACACTTCAACGGGATTTCACGACCCGGTGATACATTATATTACCCGGAGCATTGACTCTAAGCCTTTGACTTTGTTGACCATTATTTGGTCAATATAAGTTAGGTGTTAATGACTTTTTTGTATTTTCATAATCAAAATACAAAAAAGTCATTAACACTTTTCCTAAAGTGTTAAAACACAAAAAAAAAAAAAAATTAAAAACAACAAAACACATCGTAACGTTTTCTGATTCGGTTTTCTTTTAAGGTGATTCTTAAAGAAGAACGATTTTGGTGAACGAAACGATTCCAAAAATATTTTCCAAAAGTTTTTAAACCCATACACAAAACACAAAAACATTCGTCTCTTTCTTGTGAATAATAACTCTACATAAAAATAACCATCGCAAACCAAGACAGAACACCTTCCAACTGGGGGTGTGAACAAATAAGTTCGCAAACCAAAAAGATTAAAACTTGCCTTTGTATCCTTGTGGGTGGTGTACCTTTTCTAAAGAAGCCACTCACTTGTGATTATTGGTTTAAGTTCACTGTGGTTTTGTCTCGACTTTGTTTTGATTGATTTTTGTTCCTAGTGCATGCGCACTCGTTCTTCTAGGTCTACTAGCCCATTACGTGAGCTTGTACGAAAACCTAGAAGACCTCGTAGACGTTCAGCACCAACAGTCGGATCTGAGATCCGTACTGTTGCCACAACCACTGTCACCATGGCGGAAGACCGGCCCATGTGTGAACTTCTCCAAGCACCCATTGAGGGTTACGGAGATGCCATTGTTGTTCCAGCCATCGTGGCTGATAATTTTGAGCTCAAAACCGGGTTACTCAATCTTGTAACCTCTAGTCAATTTTACGGTTTTGAGAGGGACGATCCTCATGCTCACATTCGATGGTTCAATAAAATCACATCAACCATCAAGTACAAAAATGTCCCGTGTGAAGCAATCAAACTCCTTCTCTTCCCATTCTCACTGGAGGGACAAGCCCGGATTTGGCTTGAAAAACAACCTCCACGATCTATTGAGACTTGGGAAGATCTTGTCAAAAAATTTGTGAATGAATTCTTCCCACCTTCCAAGACCACGAGTCTTAAAAACGAAATCACCAAGTTCACTCAAAAATACGATGAATCTTTTGGTGAAGCGTGGGATCGTTTCAAAGAATTACTTCGCAAGTGTCCACATCATGGTTTCTCTGAGTTGATGCAACTCGATACGTTTTACAATGGCGTGAGCCAAGCTGATCAGGATTCTCTCAATGCCTCCGCGGGAGGAAATTTTTTTAGTAGAACCACAAAAGAAGCTTTGCAAATCATAGAAAACAAGTCCAAGGTCCGCTCTACACGAAGCAAACCGATTGTTTCTCAAATCAATGCGGGTCCTTCTACTTCATCTTCTGTGGGTCAATCTAGCACGGATGCTAAGATTGACAAGCTCACTGAAGCAATCCAAGCTTTGGTTCTCGCCCAAACAAAGAAAGTCTTATTTCCACAACATCCTCCCCCTGCTGAGGTTAAAAAAGTGGAAGTCTGTGTGACTTGTGGTGGGCCGCATGCCTACTACAATTGCACAGCTACTGATGGTACTCCATATGAAGCTAATGCTGTTGTCGGGTCCCAAAATCAAGGAGGCAATCAATACCGCCCTCCTATGGACCCGAACTATCGTCCTCACCATTATCCTGGACCTCCCGGTTTTCATCAAAACCATAATGTCCAAAACCGTGGCCAAAACCAAAATAGAGTGAACCAAGGTTATCAAAACCAAAATAATTTCAATCAGGGTCACGGTTTTCAAAATCAAAACCAATGTTTTCAAAATCAAAGTTTCCAAAATCAAGGAAACTTTAACCGGAACCAAGGTCAGGGTAATTTCAACCCCGGGAACTTTCATGGAAACAATCACCAGAATCAAGGGAATTTCCATCATCAAAACCAAGGAAATTTCAATCAAGGCCCCAACCCGAACAATCGAGCTCCAAATATTCCTAATCCGAATCAAGCTATTGTTCCAACTGGGCCTTCATCCGATGAATTGTTGAAGCAATTCATGAAGTCCCAAGAAGAGTTGAACAAGTTGCTGGTCAGCCAGATTTCTGACATTAAGAAGTCTTTAAATGATCGACCCTCGGGCTCAGGTACTACTTTACCGAGCAACACGATCGCTAACCCGAGGGGCGATGCCAAGGCGATCACAACACGAAGTGGTGCTTCATATGATGAACCCGCGGTTCCTACTACCTCTTCTTCCTTTCCTCCTAAGGTAGTGAATCGTGAGCCTGAGGTGACAAAGGACAAGGTGCAAATTCCTAGCCCACGAAGTACAGCACACGTCCAACCTCAGGATAATCCTGAAACCAGATGTAAGCCTGGAGTTGTCTTTGAACCACCAGAAACTCCAGTGGACAACCTTAAATCCAAAACTTCTATTCCATATCCTTCACGTCTCAGTGAACAAAAGCTCCGCGAAAAAGCTAATCACCAAATGGATAAATTTTTCCAAATCTTCCAAGATTTGCATTTCGATATCAGCTTCGCGGATGCTATTCTCTTGATGCCCAAGTTTGCATCGACAATCAAAAATCTGTTGAATAATAAAGAAAAATTATTTGAGATGGCAAGAACTCCTCTGAACGAGAACTGCTCTGCGGTTCTTCTGAAAAAGCTTCCTGAAAAGCTTGGAGATCCCGGGAAATTTCTCATCCCTTGTACTTTCCCGGGTATGGTTGATTGCTTCGCCCTGGCCGATCTAGGTGCTAGCATCAACCTGATGCCATATTCTGTGTGGAAGAAACTTTCTCTTCCCGAACTCACTCCCACGTGCATGACTTTAGAGCTTGCCGATCGCTCGATTTCTCGTCCCATTGGCATTGCCGAGGACGTATTTGTTAGAGTGGGAAAGTTCCATTTTCCGGCAGATTTTGTGATTGTTGACTTTGATGCCGATTCTAGGGTCCCTCTCATTCTTGGGCGGGGTTTCCTCAGAACTGGGCGCGCTCTTATCGATGTATTCGAGCATGAGATCACATTACGTGTTGGGACGGAAGCTATTACCTTCAACCTAAATCAAACATCGAGGTACTCCTCCAATTATGATTGTGAATCGGTTAACAAAATAGATGTAATCGATGTTGCTGCTGAGGAGTATGCTCAAGAGATTTTAGGTTTCATTGATGATTCTTCGAGTGAAAATCTCACTCAATCTTCTCATCCCATCATAGCCAATTCTTCTCCTTCCCTCACTCCGTTTGAGGGAAGTGACTTCATCTTAGAAGAAATGGAGGCGTTTCTCAAAAGTGACTCGATTCCCGATGGAATCGATAACCAAGAAATCGACCTCGAGAGGGATATTCTCACGCTTGAAAAATTGTTAAACGAAGATCCCTCACCTCTTCCTGTTCTACCACAACAACTTCATAATGAGGAGGTCAAAAATGTTGAGAAAACTGATGACTTCCCCGAGGTTGAGCTTAAGGACTTGCCGCCTCATCTTGAATATGCATTTCTGGAGGGTGATGATAAATTACCCGTCATAATTTCCAAAGACTTAAGCGATGAGGAAAAGGCTGCTCTTATCAAGGTTTTGAAATCTCATAAACAAGCAATTGCTTGGCGTCTCTCAGATATCAAGGGCATTGACCCTGAGTTTTGTACTCATAAGATTTTAATGGAGGACGATTTCAAACCTGCGGTCCAACAACAAAGAAGGGTGAATCCAAAAATTCACGAGGTTATCAAACAAGAGGTTTTAAAACTTCTTGATGCCGGATTGATTTACCCTATCTCGGACAGTCCTTGGGTCAGCCCAATCCATTGTGTTCCAAAAAAGGGTGGCATTACCGTTGTCACAAATGAGGAGAATGAGTTAATTCCAACTCGTTTGGTTACGGGTTGGCGCGTCTGCATTGATTATCGTAAATTGAATGACGCCACCCGTAAGGATCATTTTCCTCTGCCTTTTATGGATCAGATGCTCGAGAGATTAGCGGGGAATGAGTACTATTGCTTCCTCGATGGTTTCTCGGGTTACTTTCAAATTCCCATTGACCCGCAAGACCAAGAAAAGACCACTTTTACGTGCCCCTATGGAACCTTCGCATATAAACGTATGCCATTTGGCTTATGTAATGCTCCGGGCACGTTTCAAAGATGTATGATGGCCATCTTTTCCGACATGATCGGGAAAAGTATGGAGGTCTTCATGGACGATTTTTCGGTCATTGGGGATTCGTTTCAAACATGCCTCTCCCATTTAGACAATATGCTAAAACGTTGTGAAGACACAAAGTTGTGTCTAAATTGGGAGAAGAGTCACTTTATGGTCAAAGAGGGCATTGTCCTCGGCCATAAAATTTCAAAAAACGGGATTGAGGTTGATCGTGCCAAAGTGGACGTCATTGCAAAATTGCCTCATCCCACAACCGTGAAAGGTGTTAGGAGCTTTTTGGGCCACGCCGGTTTCTATCGTAGGTTTATTCAAGATTTTTCAAAAATTGCCCGGCCCATGACCCATCTCCTCGAGAAGGATGCTCCTTTTATCTTCTCCTCTGAGTGCATCGAAGCCTTTGAAACATTAAAGAAAAGGCTTACCGAGGCACCGATTCTTGTTGCCCCCGATTGGGACTTGCCCTTCGAGCTCATGTGTGATGCTAGTGATTATGCTATAGGGGCAGTCTTGGGGCAACGCAAAACAAAACATTTTCAGCCTATACACTATGCCAGCAAAACTATGACCGAGGCACAAAGTCATTACACCACCACTGAAAAAGAATTATTAGCTGTGGTGTATGCTTTTGAAAAATTCCGGCCATACTTGATTCTGACTAAAAGCATAGTGTATACGGATCATTCGGCTTTGAAATATCTATTTGCAAAACAGGATGCAAAGCCGAGACTCCTCCGATGGGTTCTCCTCCTTCAGGAATTTGATATCATTATTCGTGATAAAAAAGGAGCTGAGAACCTAGCTGCTGATCATCTCTCCCGTCTTGAAAACCCTCACCAAAATGATTTCGAGAAAAAGGAAATAAATGAAACGTTTCCTCTCGAAACCCTCAATGCGGTTTCATTTCGTGGAGACTCGATTACCCCATGGTTTGCCGATTTTGCAAACTATCTTGCGGGTAACTTTATTGTGAAAGGGATGTCGTCCCAACAAAAAAATAAATTTTTCAAGACGTAGAACATTACTTTTGGGACGACCCCTATTTGTTCAAGATATGCACGGATCAAGTCATCCGGCGGTGTGTGTATGGTCAGGAAGCCGCTGAAATCTTAAAGGCTTGCCATGCTGGTCCTACGGGGGGCCACCACAATCCCAACTACACCGCCAAAAAGGTGTTTGATTCCGGCTTTTATTGGCCCTCGATCTACAAGGATGCCCAAGAATTGGTCAAGTCCTGTGACGCTTGTCAGCGCCACGGGAATATTTCACAAAGAAATGAAATGCCTCATAATGCAATTCAAGTTTGTGAAATCTTTGATATCTGGGGCATCGACTTTATGGGGCCATTTCCATCTTCTCACGGCAACAAATACATACTCGTGGCAGTTGACTACTTGTCAAAATGGGTTGAAGCAAAAGCCTTACCCACAAATGATGCCCGAGTAGTGGTGAAATTTTTAAAAGCTCTCTTTGCCCGATTCGGAACTCCACGTGCTATTATTAGTGATCGTGGTACGCACTTCTGTAATGACAAATTTGACAAAGTCATGCAAAAATACGGTGTGACTCACCGTCTTTCCACTGCGTACCACCCTCAAACAAGTGGACAAGTCGAAGTGTCCAATCGGGGCATTAAAAGAATATTGGAGAGAACTGTAGGTGAAAATTGTGCATCGTGGTCGGACAAATTAGATGATGCACTTTGGGCTTTCCGTACGGCTTACAAAACACCCATTGGGTGCACACCTTATAAACTTGTGTACGGGAAAGCGTGCCATCTTCCGATCGAGCTTGAACACAAAGCCTATTGGGCTCTCAAGCATGCCAATTTCGACCTCAAAACGGCGGGTGATCATAGAAAAGTTCAACTAAATGAATTAAACGAACTTCGTGATCAGGCTTACGAGAACTCTTTGATCTATAAAGAAAAGACAAAGAAGATTCATGACTCAAAAATCAAAAACCGCGTTTTCAACATTGGTGATCGAGTCCTTCTTTTCAATTCTAGACTCAAGATCTTCTCGGGCAAGCTCAAAACCCGATGGACTGGTCCATTCACTATCGCAAAAGTCTATCCTTATGGCACCGTCGAATTATCTCAAAGTGACGGTCCAAATTTCAAAGTGAATGGACACCGGTTAAAGCACTACTTTGGAGAGGACGTACCATCCACGGTCGTCCCGGATCTCCAAACTTTCCCCAAGGACAATTGAATTCGGGGATAGAGTCAAGCTAACGACTCGATGACCAAAAATTAGCAACAATACGGGTTTTCACCCGTATCTCTGATTCTTTCTATTTTCTACCACTAAGTGTGGGGGAATGGCCAACCCCCCGCTGTTTGAAAAAAATGTATATATGTATATAAGTAAGTAAAAAAAAAAAAAAGGTTGTATATATAGAAATAAAGTGAAATTGTTATTTCCGCAGTTAGATTCGAATCTTGGCTTTTTACGTTCCTAGCTTCGGCATAATAGCCGGGACTTTGAATATTGAGGACAATATTCATTTCTAAGTGTGGGGGGGGGGGGGGGGGGGGAAATTCTAACGAATTTTAGCAAATATCTTTCAAGTACCCCCCCGTTTTGGCCAAAATTTTCAAAAATTTTTCACTTTATTTCAAAATTTTTAGGGTAATCAGTCCGCCTCGTCTAAGCGACAAAAGGGATTGGCTAATCCAGGAGCAAACGGCTCTTGGTAAAGATAAATCAAATCCGTTGACGGCTGGCAATTTGCCCAAAATTGTATGGTTCATCAACTCCCCAAAAACAAATGAGTTGGCTAGCCCGCAAGATTATGGCTTGTGGTAAAGGCCGTGGAAAATCCATAATTGGTAATCAGCTCACCAAGATGTCGACTAGGTCCATCAAGATGCTGGCTAGTCCAGGAGCAAACGGCTCCTGGTAAAGACTTAACAAATCCGTTGAAAGCTGGTGGTTTGCTCAAAATCACACGGTTATCAGGTGTGCCACAGTTCTTACACCTGGCTACTCCAGAAGAGATGACTTTTGGTAAAGAGTTTAAAATCCATCAAAGTTTTCTAAAAAGATTGCTAGGGACTAGCAATAGTTCAGTGTGGGGGATTGATGAGTGCTCAAACACTCATCGTTTTCGATATATTTAAACTGCCAAAACGCACAAAAACAATCAAAAAGATATCAAAATACTTAAATTATCCCAGGGATTGTGTTTTATGTGTTTTAAAAGCAAAATGTGCAAAAACAAAGAAAAAACGTACAAAGTTTGCAGTATTGGCAGTTTCAGTCCCCCGAGTTTCAAAACTTGTCAACTTTAATCCCTATGCATTTATTTTTAAGGAAAAGTCAACCCAAGGTCTTAAAAGTCAAATTAAGTCAAAATATCATAATTGGGTTGCAAGTTTTCATAAATTACATAATTAGTCACTAAAAATCCAAATATGGCAAAATTAGTCCCTGGGATTTTTGAAATTTTGAAAAATGTGGAAAAGTGCAAAATTGGTCCTTGGTTATTGGTATTTGGCATAAATTGATCCTTTGAAGAAGTTTTGGAAAGTTACATTTCACACCCCTCAACTTTGAAGGAATTGCAAATATGGTCCTTGTGATTAACTTTTCCAAACCGGACCCTTGTTATTCATTAAACCTAAAACCAATCCAATCCAACACCCTTACCTGATCCACCCTAGCCCAGCTGATCCCCAAGCCCAGTCCACAAGCCCACCCCTTTTTAAATAATACCTGGGCGTTGACCCAGGTCAAACCCCCACACCCCGTCCTTTCTTCCCCAACAGGCAAGCGCAAAACCAGGGAGAAACTTTCCCCCTCCTCCTCGCCTTTTCAACTACTTCACCCCCCACAATAAATACCCTCACCCACCAACTCCACCACCATTAATGCTTCCCCAATACCCTCACCAATACCACTAGTTTTGCCCCGTATAAAAAGTGGCGCCAAAATACGAATCAGTGGCTAGGATGCATGGAAGATAAAATTGATGGTTGGGATTTGGTCAGAGGTCAAAGAGAAGACATGTGGGGCTCTTAGTTTTCAAAAAGAAGCTATGTGGAAGACACGAGGGTTTATTTTTAGGTCGATATATAAGAAAAAGCTCATAGAAGCTTAGAGTGTGTAATTTTCTTAGTTTATTTGTAATTTCAGTTTATTTTCAATGTAATGTAACTCTTTTTATTAATGCAAGTTCATTTTGAAGTTTAAATTCCAATTTCACTTTTCAAAATCTTATCTTAAATTTCTAAGCTCCAATTAAGTGAAGTAATTTGTGTTTAAGGAACTCAGAAGTTCTTACAAGCTCAGAAATAAGTTATTACAAGTGTTATAAGCTTATGTGAACACTTTCAATTCAATTTTCAATAAAAACTAAAAAAATAAGAAAAATAAAAATAAAAATAAAAAAGTGGTGATCATTTGTTGTATGAGCAAGGAGCACAGTGTAACAAGGATGGCTGTGGGTTAGGAACCTCAGGGGAGGGCATAGGATTGTTTGATTTGGTTCCTTGGTACTCACTCAGTGCTTGGAAGGCTTTGTAAGCTACAAATCCTTTCATCTTTATTCTTAAAGTAGCCTAGTTGTTTATTTAAGCTTATTGCATATAAATATTAGCTTATAAAGTAGTTTATACCATCTGTTTGTGATTTATACTTGTTTAAGTGGAAATCTTTCCATTAACTGTTTCAAAAGAGGGTGTTTGGTTTTAGCTTGTTTGGTGTATTCTAGTTGTTTTACTGAGCATTTTTTAGTTTCTATTAGTTATTTGGGTATAATAAAGCTCAGGGGAACAAGAGTTTTGGTACAAAACCTCACAAAAGTCAAAATCAAAAGATAATAATCACCACAGTCCACTGTGGTGATTTTTGGAGTCCAAATCTCACAAAACCTTTTCATAAGTTGAAGTTTTACCCAAATTAGTTTTAATATAGCTTATCTTAGCTTATTGGATTATTAAATCAGCATCACAAGTTCATAAAAGTCAAAGTTGTGCAAAACTTTTTAAAGTCAAAAACTTGTTTCAGTCATTTTGAGCAATATTGGGAGGGGTGTAACTTGTTTGATCTTAGTTGTTAGAAGCTGGAACTTGTTGTGCTTATTATCTACCACTTTGTAGATTTTTGTGAATTTTTCCAGATTTTTAAGAATTTGTTTGGTGGGTCCCACCAAGCCTTGAAGTAGGTTGCAGGGCAAAGGTCTGCCCTGCTCTCAGTTACCTCAGCCATCCACCCAACTTCATTGGTGGTTTGTGACTGACCCAGTGGGTCCCATAGCCTTTACCTTGCACCTTTCAACCCCCCTCCTACCCAGGAATAAGGGTTGACCTTTTGTTTGACCCCAAAATCTGTGGACCCTACCTAGTTTGACCCATAAACTTTGTCCCTCAGCTGCCTCAGTCAACAAATAAGCTAAGTGCTTATTTGTTATTTTTGGCTTATTCAGGCCACTTATTGGCTTGACTCTTGCTTATTTGTGATCATTTGACTCAGAGAAACCAAGAAATATAATTGTGGACCCCACATTTTCAGTTTGAGCTTAAAAACCTTCACAGTCAACAAAAGTCAACTGTGAGGTGAATAAGCACTCCAAGTGCTTATTTCCAGGGGTATAGTAAAAGTGTCTTAATTAAAAGTGCTTATTTTTATCTTATAATTAGTTTAGAAAAAGAAAAAAAACCAAAAAACCAACTTTAAAAATAGTGATAGCTTCTATTTAATAGGATTTATCAATTTAATTTTCTTTTTAATTAATTTCTAAATAATATATCACTTTTATATTTTTAGAAATTACATTTTAGGTTAAAATAATTTTACAAATTTTTCCAGATTTTTATTTTGTCTTTTAGTGGTATTTCTAATTAATTTTAGTTTAATTTAGTTTTAATTAATATTAATCAATTAAATAGCATAATTAGTTTTTAAATAGTATAACCTAGTTTTTATAATTTTTATAGCTTTTATTTTAGTTAAAACATTTTTATAAATTTTTTCTAGAATTTTTACTGTTCATTTAATAGTCTTCATAATTTAAATAGTTTAATTAGATATTAATTAATAAATAGAATAATAATTAATTAATTAGTTTAAAAATACATAAAATTAACTTTTTATAATTTTTTAGGATTCCTGTAATGGTTAATTAGATTTATAAAATTTTTCTTAATTTTCTAAGTCTTTTTAGTATTTTTAATAATTCTAATTAGTTTAATTAGTAATAAATAGATAATTAGTAAAATAATTAATATTAAATAATTAAATAGTGTAAAAATACTTTTTTATTTTTCTTAAAATTTTATTTAATTAATAGGATTGTAAAAATATCAAATTTACACTTTTACCCCTCTCAGTTCTTCAGTTGTACTTTTTGTACGGTTCATCAGTATACGTTTTTAATTAAAACGTATAATTTTCGGTTTAAGCTCAAATTCTCGTAATCCAAATTCCAGTAATCCATCACATAGCTTTCCTAAGCTATATCTGTTAATAATTTCCAAGTAATTTTAATCATAACCCTTTCCTGTGAATAATTACCCGATCCCTAATACGCTAAGGTCACAATTCACACTTCAACGGGATTTCACGACCCGGTGATACATTATATTACCCGGAGCATTGACTCTAAGCCTTTGACTTTGTTGACCATTATTTGGTCAATATAAGTTAGGTGGTTTGGCATCAATCAGTTGAGCAGTTCCAACTAAATCATCAAAGTTAAAACCTGCATCAGCATCCATATCTTCAAAATCCAATTTCCTCCCCTGAGTCTCAGCTACATCATCTTTTGCCTGAGCATTATCAGAATCATTGAGCTCAGCAAAATCTTTATCAAAATTTTTACTCCTCCCCTTAAGCTCTGCATCTATTTTCCTCCCCTGTTTGGAAGAATCTCCCAAAACTTTAGTAGAACTTGCAGAAAACTCATCTGAAGGTGAAGAGGATGAAGATACAACCTGAGATCTTTGCTTCTTAAGATTCTCAACTTCTTTCTGCAATCGTTGAATCTCATCCTTCAATGTCTGCAGCTCTGTGGCATGTTGTTCTTTGGTCTGTGCCAGGTCTTTCTCCGGAGCTTGAACCTGCTTGACTAACTTGGTACAAATGTTCATCAATTCATTATGTTGCACACTGCCTTCATCACTTCCAACTGTGTAACCTGCTGGGAGAGGTGAATCATGAGGCATGGATTCAGGCTCTTCCCTAGTTGGACTAGGATTAAGCCTTGAACCACCACTGCTTGTTCCTAAACCAAAAGGCTAGATGAGAGAAGTTGGCTGTTTAGACCTTCTCTCATAAGTGTGAGTGATTGCAGGGGTATGTTGAATTGGTGGAACAACAATAGTGGGTGTGTTTTGAGATGCAGCTGGGATTGGTGCATCCTCACCCTGTACTTGAGAAATTTTAGCAAGCATTTGAGGGAAAAATGGATGAACCTCCCCATTCCAAAGTTCTGAAGCCTTAGACATATTTTGAAAAACTTTTGGCTTAAGAGTGGAAGGTTCATAAATTCTTTTGTGAGGGTGCAATTGAAACTCATTTAACACTGCTTGCACAAACCTTGGATACATCAAAAATTTATATGGACTCTTTACATTGCCTTTCATATTATTGAAAATAAACTTTGAAAAATTGAAAGTCCTATCTGTTGCCAAACAAACCAAAGGATAAGCCATGGTTGATGCAAATTGTTCATAAGATGTTTTCTTAGGACTTAGACAATGTAAAAGAGTATGAATGAAAAATCTCCAATGGGGACAAAAACATCCTTTTCTAAAAGTGACTTTTTGTTCTGATGTACCATACCCCATTAAAGCAATATTAGTGAAAATTTCTGAATTAGGTAATGTGATGATACCATTGAGATCATCCAATTGGAGAATTCTCCTCAAAGATGACTCAGTAACATCAATAGTTACCCCATCAACTGTGGCTCTTAGAGCTTCCACAGATTCTTGTGTGTCTCCCTGTTCAAGAGTTATGGACTCCACAGTGTTCCAGAACTGTTTGATATGAGAGACATAGATTGTGGGATTAATAGTTAAGGCATACCTTATATGAGTTGTGTTTAGAAAATCCACAATCTGATGAAAAACAGGGCCACTCTTCTCGTTTGACTTTTGTAAGTAGGCCACTTGGTTGTGCTCCTCGACAAATTTTAGAATCGCCATGATATTTGTGAAAAAGAGAATGAAAGTGTTAGTAATCAAGATAAAAAGCAAGCCGTATGATGATCAATTTATACTAATAGGGTTTGAGGAGATGCGTACTGTGAATTATCTTTAGAAAGAATTATCTTTGGAAAAAGAATAATTTATAATAAGTAAGTAGATAATTCACAAAAGATTTTACCCTATTAATAAGGAATGACGGTTATTTTTACAATGGCTAGTAAAAAATGGATTACTGACACAACAGTTGTAACGGCTAGTTCATCAGTGGAAAAATTACTCTTGCAGTGGTAACTAATGAACTAGCAGTGGTAAAATTTTCACAACATATCAAAGAGCAGTGGTTAATAAAACATGAAAATTTGCTGCTCTTATCATAGTTTTTAGCAAACTGCCAGCTATCAACGGATTTGATATGTCTTTACCATTAGCCGTTTGCTATGGACTAGCCAACTCTTGATCACATGGATGTATGGTGAGTTGATAACCTAGTTTTTGGTAAACTATCAACCATAAACGGATTTGATAAGTCTTTACCAGTAGCCGTTTGCTCTGGACTAGTTGATTCTTATGTGGATTAGACATGGTGAATCAATAACCATTTGTTGTGTGTTCATTATACACACCTTATTACTCCAATGACTCCAATAATATGGGTTGTTTGATGCAAACCAAAGTAACTTCCAACTTAACCCATAATAAGTAACCCAAAGTAACTTTTTAACCAAGTTACTATTCACAAAAATATCTTCCAAAAGTCAACCCGATAATAACCAAATTTACTCCTCCAACCTACCAAAACAAGTAGGAGTAAATATCCTTCATTAAATAGAATTCGACCTTGACTTTGCATATAAAAGGGGGCTCAACATCTTTTATCTTTCATCAACAATCTTCTTTAATAAACATAAACCCTATACATCATCATGAGTTGGTTTCCAATAATCTACATCTCCTCTGATGACTCTTCAGATGAGGAAATCAGTTACTGCTCAGACTCTGAAGAACTCTCTTCTGGATGGAATGGATATTTTCCACCAAGTGCTGCAACTGCTACATCTTCAAGCATGAAGCCCAATAAGAAGATATCGGCTGATCCTGCTCCATCTCTAGAGTTTTATTCAAGCTCTTCATCTGATGATGATAATGATCCAACCTTTGATCTTTCCAAAGAACTTCCAAAGGCTCTCACTACAGCATTGACAACTGCAATAAACAACATGAAGTGGCCAGCTGTAGACAAGCCTACTCAAGCACCAAGGCCTCCCAAGCAAGTTCTGGGACTTGCTTGTCCAAGGAAACAACTTTCTTTTGATGACAAGAGAAAGAAAATTTCCAAGGGCAAGCAGCAGTATGAGGGAAAAGGAAAGAAACCTATGGAGTAGGTGTTAGGTTGTAGGTTCATGTCAGATGTAATGGTTTTCTTGTTTGGTGACAATCTTTTGTTGATGGATGTGATGTACTTCTTCTAAATAATCAATAAAAGTACTCTTTTCTGCTTGCTATTATCACCAATCTTTCCACTGTTGTATGTTAATTACCACTGTGCTCTTGATAACTCTGCATACAAGTTAGTAGAAAACCATACATACAATACAAACAATATGAGTACCTAAAAAGTATCCTGCAACACTGAAAAGTATTTAGACATCAAAAGTTTATGGATTGAGCATTCCAATACCTGTTACCAAGTATTGAAACCTACCCACTTCAAGCCCTTTTGTTAATAAATCAGCATAATTGTCATCAGTATGAATCTTGACAACATTAATAAGCTTTTTCTCAAAACAATCTCTAATAAAGTGATGTCTAATTTCAATATGTTTAGTTTTAGTGTGTTGCACAGGATTTTTAATAATGCATATGGTACTACTATTGTCTATATAGATAATGGTGTTCATGAAATTGTACCCATAGTCCAATAATTGATTCTGAAGCCAAAGGATCTGAGCACAACAACTAGCAGCTGCAACATATTCTGCTTCAGTGGTTGAAGTAGCCACCATAGTTTGCTTCTTGCACTGCCATGACACCAATCTACATCCTCCAGTAGTTGATCTTCTATCCAAACTTGCACCAGCATAGTCACTATCTGAGTATGTGATCAATTCCATTGGAGAGTCTCTTGGATACCATAATCCAAGATTAGGATAAGTCTTCAAGTACCTAAAAATCTTTTCCACTGCTGTCATATGTGATGTCTTTGGAGTCACTTGAAATCTTGCACAAGCACATACAGCAAACATAATGTCTGGCCTTGATGAAGTAAGATACATCAAAGAGCCAATCATAGATATGTAAGTGTGAACATCAACATCAGCACCACTAGCATTCTTCAACAATAAGTGAGTAGTTTTGTCAGCATGGGGTATTGGAAGATTTTGCATCAGTAAACTTGAACTTCTTAATAATCTCAGCCACATACTTGTCTTGGCTGATAAATATGCCTTCCTTACTCTGTTGTACTTGCAGCCCCAAAATAAATGTAAGTTCTCCCATAGAACTCATTTGAAATTCATCTTTCATCAGCTTCTCAAACTCTTTGCACATCTCTTGTTTAGTAGACCCAAAGATAATATCATCAACATATACTTGCACGAGTAGGATATCACCCTTGCTTTCTTGATGAACAAAGTTTGATCAATTTTACCTCTATGAAACCCATTATTCAACAAATAATTTGCTAAGGTTTCATACCACTTCCTTGGAGCCTGATGTAAGCCATAAAGAGCCTTAACCACTTTGTAGACTTTATTTGGGTGTTGAGGATCTTCAAAGCCTGGAGGTTGAGAGACATAAACCTCCTCATCAATAGTTCCATGCAGAAAGGCACTCTTAACATCCATTTGATAGACTGTAAAGCCCATAAATGATGCATAGGCTAAGAACAATCTAATTGCCTCAATCCTTGCAACAGGAGCAAACACTTCTTCATAATCAATACCCTCCTCTTGAGTGTATCCTTGAGTAACCAATCTAGCTTTGTTCTTGATTACAATGCCTCTTTCATCTTTCTTGTTTCTGAAAACCCATTTAGTACCAATGACCTTCATACCATCAGGCAAGTCACAAAGAACCCAAACCTTTTGAAGTTTAAACTGCAACAACTCTTCTTGCATAGCTTCAACCCAGCTAGATTCTCCTAGAGCCATATACACATTCTTAGGCTCCACCTGTGAGAGAAAGCAGAAAAACAAACACTCATTCTTCTTACTATGTTTCTTGGACTCATACACTTCACTTATGAACCCATGAATATCATCTTTCTTTGTCTGTCTTCTAGTCTGCACACCTGATTGAAGTTCACCAATAACATTATCAAGTGGATGCACTTTGTTAATGGTAGACTGTGATGTGCTAGGAATATCATATGTTGTAGGCATGTTTGAGATCTCTACATCATCACTTGGTGATTCCTGAGAAGTATGTTCCACATTTGGGCTTATAGTGGAAACTTCTGGTGTAGCAGTGGAAATTGAGTTACCACTGCTAGTAGGAATTTCTTTATTCACACCATCTGCATCACTTGGTTTTCAGAATTATCACCAAAGTCCCAAAGTGGCATAACAATTTGATCTTCATCATCTTTGCAAGCTTCATCTTCATCAATGAATTCTTCTGAATCTTCAAGATCTTTGTCTCCAGTACTTGAAGTAAGAGGAACATAATTCATTGTATTTGATAATGTTTCAAGATCAAATAGACAATCTGGTCCTGAACCTGCCACGTTTGCTTTATTTTCAAGAAACTGAACATGCAAGTTCTCTTCAATCTTCTTTGTTCTTAAGTTATAAACTCTAAAAGCCTTGCTAACCATAGAGTATCCAACAAAGAAACCTTCATCTGATTTTTCTTCAAATTTGCCCAGATGATCAATGGTATTGAGAATAGTAACATGACACCCAAATGGTCTCATAAACTCCAAAGTAGGAGGTCTTCCTCTGAACAACTCATAAGGTGTCTTGTTCTTTGTTTTGACCACTAAAATCCTATTCTGAATGTAACAAGCAGTGTTAACTGCTTCAGCCCAAAAAGTTACTGGAAGCTTGGAATCAGCTAACATGGTTCTAGCAGCCTCAATTAGTGTTCTGTTTCTTCTTTCTGCAACTCCATTTTGTTGAGGAGTTCTTGCAACACTAAATTCTCTTTTAATACCATTGTCTCTGCAGAAATCATCCATAACTTTATTCTTGAACTCTGTCCCATTGTCACACCTGATGATCTTGATTTTCTTTTCAAATTGATTTTCAACTTGAGTGATGAATGTCTTAAGAATGCCTGTTGTTTCATCCTTAGTACTTAAAAAGAAAACCCATGTGAATCTACTGAAATCATCAGTTACAACTAGACAATAGTTCTTCAAATTGATGCTGCTCACAGAGGTAGGACCAAACAAGTCCATATGCAGCATAAACAGTGGATGATTGATTGAATTGAATGCCTTGGTCTTGCATGAAGCTCTGTGTTGCTTTCCTTTGAGACATGCAACACAAGTTTGGTCATTTTCAAATCTTTTCTTTGGTAGACCTCTGACAAGTCCATCTTTCACAATCTTGTTGATGGTCTTGAAGTTAACATGACCAAGTCTTCTATGCCAAAGCATTGATTCATCCAAAGTGGCTTTAGCAAGCAAGCAAGTACCATCATTATTAGCCACTATGTTCTGCATGTCAATGCTATACAAATTTCCTTTTCTAGGGATTTTAAGCAAAATGTCACATTCATCTGGAAGCTTATAATCCTTAGATAAGATATAACATTCATCTTCTGTGAATAGAACTCTATGCTTTTTGTCACACATCTGTGACACACCAAAGAGGTTGTACTTGAGTTCTTTCACATACTGCACATCTTCAAAATCAATGTTTCCAGCCTTGATTGTTCCTTTGCCAGAAACTTTGCCACCAATTCCTCCTCCAAAGCTGACAAATTGTCCATCATAAGGTTGAAAGTCTGAAAGAAAGGACTTATTGCCAGTCATGTGCCTGGAACATCCACTGTCTGAGTATCCTTGATCATTATTAGTCTTTGAATGTCCCTGCACACAAAATAAAGGAATTAGTTCCTTTTGGGGACCCAAGCCACAAATGACTTGGATCTGCCTCGTGTATCAATATAATTATATCTATCAAAGGTCATTGATACACCATTGGGATTGTTTGAGGTGATGGTTCCTTTTGGTTTCCATTCCCAACGTGCTGAGGCCTTAACAACATTTCCCATATTTACCCTTTTCTTGTTAACAGACCTACCAGTGGTAACCTTTGGCCTTGCAGTGGTAACTGCTGCCTTAGCAGTGGAAACTGCTGGCTTAGAAATTTTAGGTACCCACTTCTGATTATTGTTAACTTTCTTTTCAAAATTGGTCTTTTTCCCTGTTTGAGTTGATTTAACAAAGGTAGTAACAGGGGGCTTAGGGTAAACTCTGTTTTTATTTCTGGCAGTGGCAACTGCTGGTCTAGCAGTGGAAATTGGTTTAATGCCAGAATGAAACAAAACAGACCTGAGAATCATCTTGCTAAGAGGATTTGGGTGAGTTAAGTTATTAGCATTTTGTCCATTCACCCTAGTATTCCCAAACACTTCCCTTCTTCCCAAGTGGTAGGTACAGCTATAAGACAAATGGTCAAAGCTACCACATATATGACAGGGTTTGTTATTGAACACAAAATCACTACCAAATTGCCTGGATTTAACATGATTCCAACACCTCATATTACCCCTAGGAGTTGGTGACCTACTTCTGTACATCTCTGCATATCTAGTAGTGGGCCTAGTGAAATTAGGTTGTGACCTAGGCTTCTCTTTGACTACATCAGGAATACTTCTCTTAACCTCCACTTTAACATTCTCAGGAACACTAGGTTTAGACTCAACATTTAAATTTTCATCTTTAAGAGATGAGTCACTAGCACTATCAAATACATCAACCTCAACCTGAACCTTTTCAATTTCAACTGGTTTAACAAATTTTGGTCCATAGGTCATAGGTGGTTCCTAGAATTCTTCTAAACCTATGTGAGCTAAGTCAATGCCAGGAGGTGATGGAACACCTCTTAGAGGTGGTGGAATAGTTTTGTATCCAAGACCTGATTTAGCTTTGCTCACAATTTGGGCTTCCCAAATTTTATCAATACACTTGGATTGATGATCCAGTGTTTGCTTAGTTATCATTATATTCTCATTAGCCACTTTAACCTTTTCTAGTTCTTCTCTAAGAACCTTATTAACAGCAACCTGATAATCTAAGTCTCTTCTTAATACTGCAATATCATCATTGAACTTAGATTCATTTGTCCTATAATGCTCTAATTGAGTTTCTAAAACTCCTAGGCCTCTTTTATGGTTTGCTAAGTTATAATTAGTATGAGTTAACTCTATGTGTTGCTCATTAAATTGTGCTTTAAGTTTCTCATACTCTTTTAAGGCCTTACAAGATTTAGAACAAGCATTATCAATTTGTACCTCAGAGTCAGAAAAAGCCATTAGTGCAACCATTGCAGACTCTGAATCATCTTCCCCTTCCTTAGTCATAAAGCTCCAATCAAAGCTCACTCCATCAATGGCCAATAGCCCCTTTGGCTCATCAGTAGTAGGTTCCTTCTTCTTGTCCTGCTTGTACCAAGTTGACCTGTTGTCAGACTTCCTTGGCTTCCTACACTCTCTGGCAAAGTGCCCCTTCTTATGACAATTGTAGCACTCCACCTTCTTTTTGTCAAAACCTACTGTTTCATTGCCACTGATGTTGATCTTTCTTCCAGTTTTCTTCCAAAACTTCTTTGTCCTCAAACTTAGTAATGCCACTTGCCATTTAATGTCCATCTCCTCCATATCATCTTCATCAATTTGATCCAGATCCTCATGATTGAGGATTTAACCACCCACTTGACTTGATATAAAAGCATAAAAGGTAGTATCACTAAGCCCTGCAATCTGTTTCTTTGAGCTACCAGTGGAAACACTTCCACTACCAGTGGAAACAACAATGTTAGCACAATCATTATCACTATCACTTTCTTCATCTGAACAATCATCAAGAGATGATGACATGAGTGCAACACTTCCTGAACTTGAACTTATCTTGCCAGCTTTCTTCAATCTTTGTTCAATAACCTTGAAGTTATTGTACAAGTCATTAAGTTTCATGGTCTCCAACTCTGACTTATCTTCCCACACAGCAACATTTGTTCCAAACTCAGAGGGTAAGCTTCTTAAGAACTTTAGATTGAGGTCTTCTCTTTCCACCTCAATTCCAAAAACAGTGAGTTGAGAAACAATCTTTTGTAGTCTTGTGAAGATGCTATCAAGAGATTCATTACTTGTTGAACCAAACTTTTCATTAGTTTGCTTCAGCAGGGTCTTTTGAGTCTTCTTGGTGGAATCATTACCACCAAAAACTTCACAGATCTCATCAAAGAGAGTCTTTGCAGTCTTGAACTTGCTGAATGCTACAACTTGGTCTCTGGGAAGTGTCATCAGCAACAGACCTCTGGCCTTCAAATCATTCTTCAGTTGAAGTCTTTCATTATTAGTAACAGGTCCAGTGTTGACCTTAATTACTTCCTTGCCACCAATCATCTCTGAAGTAGAACTTGGTTTGAAAGAATTTCCAACCATAATGATCTCCCAGAGTGTGTAGTCTTGGACCATAAAGAATTGTTCTATCATTAGCCGCCACATCTCAAAGTCATTCAACTTAAGCTTTGGAAGCTTAGCAGCAATGTTTGAGTTACTGGTTTCTGTCTCCATTGTTTCTTTTGAGTGAACTTGAGTCTTCTAAATCAAAGTATCAAAGCCTGGCTCTGATACCACTTGATGGATCTAAACACCTTGAACTTGTGTTAGATTGATACTTTGAATTATATCACTAAGTATGCGGAATCTACTTAGTAACACTTAGAAGTTTGATTGTGAGTAAGACAGTTGATTTGAATTTTTTGAAATAAAAATGAAAATTGAAAACACAATTAGAGATACTGAAACTGGATTTCTATTACTTGAAAAAGTTAAGAATACAACTGAATTGACAATCCAAATGCTTAAAAGCTTGAATTTTACACTAGAATTTAAACTCTTAATTATACGACATACAATGAAACTAATTAAACTACACTCTTTCTTCCTTGCATTCTCTTCTCTTTTATAGCTTGAATTAGGGTTTCCCAATGCCCTCTGAACAAATCCCATCAGCAATTGTGGCCATTGGATCACTGAAACGCTCTAATCTTTTGCCACGTATTTTGGCGGGAAAGATGTTTTGGACTGATACATGCAAGGGGGGTGGTGGCATTTAATGTGAGGTGATTTGAGGTGCAGAGGGTGTGGGGAGGTGATGATGAGACTGGCAAGTGGTGGTGGTGGGCTGCAAAACCAGGTGGTATGGTGGTTTGGCTGTGGTGAGTGAGGGAGAGGGAAAAGGGGGTGTTTGACCGGTATTTGACTGAGGTCAAACCTTTGACCCGTTTTTATATTAAAGGGGTGTGTGTTGGGCTGGTTGTGGAGTGGGCCAAAACAAGGGTGGGCTTTTGGTGTCGATTGGACTTGGTATTGGATGGTGGTAATATTAAGAGTCCGGTTTGGTTTTGTTGTTTCAAAAGGACCATGATGGATCTAAACACCTTGAACTTGTGTTAGATTGATACTTTGAATTATATCACTAAGTATGCGGAATCTACTTAGTAACACTTAGAAGTTTGATTGTGAGTAAGACAGTTGTATATGAACAATGTATGTAAACAAACTATTAGCTCCAATATTATTAATGATAATAATACGAGTGATCTTGATATCACTAGGGTTACACCTTGAAGCTCTAGAAACGTATATTAAACCTTTAACCTAGGATCTCCTTTTATAGCACAAGGAATCCTCTTCTACAAGATAAGTATAAAGCAAATAGAATAAGATATACACAAGATCTATTCTATATTTATCTAGACGCGTTTCCTAACAGTTATCTAATAAGCAGTGGTAATATATTGTTCTTGCAGTGGTAATGAGTTTCCACTGCAAGTACAATCTTCTGCAGTTGTAACATCTTCTCTTAACCGTGGTAACTGTTAGTATAATTCCCAACAATCCTCCCCTAACTTATGATTAATACATAAATCAATAAGTTTCTTCAAGTATTCAGTAAACATGAGGATATGGGAATTCTTCCAAACACTTATCTTTTTATTCTTAACTCTCTATCAGCTCTCACACTTTGATCATAAATCCTTTGTAGCAAATCATCTATGACTTCAGTTCTTTCCTAGCACCTAAGCTTCTCTGACAACATCACTGTTAATACTCCAGCTCTCAATGGATATTCTTTCTCAGCCAGCATAAAGACATCAACTCCATCTTGAGTAGAAACATGATGTACAGAACTTGAATCATAGAATTTCCACAAAGTTCTTGTACCATGAGCTTCAAATCTCCAATACCTATCACTTGGGTCAGGTTCATATAGTCTTCTGAAGTGAACCCATAACTCCTAAGCTTTGACATCAACAAGTTCATCCTTCTTAAACTGATCTTGAACAATTCTCCACAAGGTATCCAAATCTTCTCTATCACAACATCTAACAATATCTTCAAAGTCTCTGCAAATGTTTGTGACACTTCCAGTTCTGATGATCTTCTAGGCAACACCAAAACTACCAGAAAAGATTTCCCAACCAACTACTAGATATCTTGCTTGTAGAGGTTCAATATTAAGAACACCAGTCTCTATGAATAGCACAAGGAATCCTCTTCTGCAAGATAAGTATAAAGCAAATAGAATAAGATATACACAAGATCTATTCTATATTTATCTAGACACGTTTCCTAACAGTTATCTAATAAGCAGTGGTTATATATTGTTCTTGCAGTGGTAATGAGTTTCCACTGCAAGTACAATCTTCTGCAGTTGTAACATCTTCTCTTAACCGTGGTAACCGTTAGTATAATTCCCAACAGACCATATTTGTAATAAGCCGAAAGTTGGGGGTGAAACTTGGCATTCTTTCAAAGTCTTTCCAAGGGTATTTTATGCCATATGATGAATAGTTCAAGGACCTGAGATGATTTTTTCCATTTATAAAATTTCCAGGGACTAAAACTGCCAACTTTGAAACTTCAGGGACCTGCTGTGTAATTTCACCAAACTTTTCCACCAAGGACCAATCCTGCCATATATGTGAAGTACAAGGACAAAATTTGTTTTTCTCAAAGCTTTAATATCCTAGGGACCATTTTTGTCATTTTTCAAAGTTTAGGGATTAAACTTGCAATTTTGTGAAACTTTGCACCAAAGGACTAATTATGTAACTTTTTGATTTAAAAGGACCTTTGGTGACTTTTTCAAGTTTTTAGAACAACCAGGGACTAGATTTGACAACTTTTGAAAATTGAGGGACTGAAACTGCCAATTATGCAAACTTTGTACGTTTTTTTATCTGTTTTTGATTGTTTTGCATCTGAAACATATAAAACACATTCCTGAGATATTTTCACTATTTTGATTCAATATTGAGTATTTTTAGATGTTTTGGCAGCTCAGAAAAGGTAAAAATGATGAGTATCTACACACTCATCAATCCCCCACACTAAAACATTGCTAGTCCCTAGCAATCTTTTGAGAAAAACTTGATGGATTTGAAAATCTCTTTACCAAAAGCCATCACTTCTGGAGTAGCCAGGTGTGAGAACTGTGGTACACCTGATAACCGTGTGATTTTGAGCAAACCACCAGCTGTCAACGGATTTGATTAGTCTTTACCAAAAGTCGTTTGCTTCTGGACTAGCCAACTCTTGATGGACTAAGTCAACATCTTGGTGAGCTGATTACCAATTATGGATTTTCCACGGCCTTTACCACAAGCCATAATCTTGTGGGCTAGCCAACTCATTCGCTTTATGGGATATGGCGAGTTGATTTACCATACAATTTTTGGCAAATTGCAAGCCATCAACGGTTTTGAGATGTCTTTACCAAGAGCTGTTTGCTCCTGGACTAGCCAATCCATTTGTCATTTAGACTTTGGCGGACTGATTACCACAAAAATTTTGAAATAAAGTGAAAAATTTTTGAAAAATTTTAGGCCTAAAATAGGGGTACTTAGAAAGTATTTTGTGATAAAATTCATAAGAATTTCCCCCCCCCCCCCCCCCCCCCACAATAGAATTGAATATTGTCCTCAATATTCAAAGTCCCGGCTATTATGCCAAATCTCTGAACGGAAAAAGCTAATATTCGAATCTAACTGTGGAAATATCGATTTTTATTTTTCACTTTATTTATCTGTACATATAAATATTTTTATCATTTTTTTTAAACTGAGACTTATATACATATTTACTCTTCAAAAGGTGGGGGACGGCCACTCCCCCACACTAGAGTGGTAGAAAGTAGAAAGAAGTCAGAAATACGGGTGAAAACCCATATTGTGCTAATTTTTGTTCACTGAGTCACTAGCTTGACTCGATCCCCGAATTCATTGGTCCATGGGGAAAGTTTGGAGATCCGGGACAACCATGGGTGGTATGTCCTCTCCAAAATAGGGTTTCAAACGATGACCATTCACTTTGAAGTTGGGACCTTCGGGTTGAGATAACTCAACAGTCCCGTATGGGTATACTTTAGCAACAGTGAATGGTCCAGTCCATCGGGTTTTTAATTTCCCCGAGAAGATCTTTAACCTTGAGTTGAAAAGAAGGACTCTGTCACCGACGTTGAAAACGCGGTTCTTAATCTTAGAGTCGTGAATCTTTTTTGTCTTTTCTTTGTAGATCAAAGAGTTCTCGTAGGCTTGATCACGAAGTTCGTTTAATTCATTGAGTTGAACCTTACGGTGATCACCCGCTTTATGAAGATCATAGTTTGCATGTTTCAAGGCCCAGTAGGCTTTGTGCTCGAGTTCGATCGGTAAATGACACGCCTTCCCGTATACAAGCTTGTAGGGAGTACACCCGATGGGTGTTTTGTAAGCTGTACAGAAGGCCCAGAGTGCATCATCTAGTTTATCCGACCAGGAAGCACGATTTTCACCTACGGTCCTCTCAAGAATCCGTTTAATACCACGGTTGGAAACCTCCACCTACCCACTTGTTTGTGGGTGATACGCGGTAGAAAGACGATGAGTAACACCGTACTTTAGCATGACTTTTGCAAATTGATCATTGCAAAAATGAGTACCGCGATCACTAATGATGGCACGGGGAGTTCCAAAACGAGCAAAGAGGGATTTCAAGAATTTCAAAACAACTCGGGCATCGTTAGTGGGTAAGGCCTTTGCCTCAACCCATTTTGACAAGTAGTCAACAGCCACGAGAATGTATTTGTTTCCACGAGAAGATGGGAATGGCCCCATAAAATCAATGCCCCAGACGTCAAAGATTTCACAAACTTGAATGGCATTTTGTGGCATTTCGTTCTTTTGTGAAATATTTCCGTGACGCTGATAAGCGTCACAAGCTTTGACTAACTCGTGGGCATCCTTATAGATCGTGGGCCAGTAGAAACCGGAATCAAACACCTTTTTGGCGGTGTAGTTAGGACTATGGTGGCCCCCGGTGGGTCCAGCATGGCAAGCCTTGAGAATATTAGCGGCTTCCTGTCCGTATACACATCGTCTGATGACTTGATCGGCACAGATTTTGAAGAGATAGGGGTCGTCCCAGAAGTAATGTCTAACGTCTTTGAAGAATTTGTTCTTCTGTTGGGACGTCATCCCCTTCACGATGAAGTTACCCGCATGGTAATTTGCAAAGTCGGCAAACCATGGGGTAGTAGAGTCACCACGAAAAGCAACCGCATTGAGTGTCTCGAGAGGAAATGTTTCGTTTATTTCTTGTTTCTCGGACACATCCTGATGAGGGTTTTCTAATCGTGAGAGATGATCAGCAGCAAGGTTCTCGGCTCCTTTTTTATCATGGATAATGATATCAAATTCTTGGAGGAGGAGAACCCAACGGAGTAGCCTCGGCTTTGCATCTTGCTTTGCAAATAGGTACTTCAAAGCCGAGTGATCCGTATACACTACGCATTTGGTCAAGATTAAGTATGGCCGGAATTTTTCAAAGGCATACACCACAGCTAGTAATTCTTTTTCAGTGGTGGTGTAATGACTCTGAGCCTCGGTCATAGTTTTGCTTGCGTAGTGTATAGGCTGAAAGTATTTTGCATTTCGTTGCCCCAAGACCGCACCTATGGCAAAATCACTAGCATCGTATATAAGCTCAAAAGGTAGGTCCCAATTGGGGGCAACAAGAATCAGTGCCTCGGTAAGCTTTTTCTTTAATGTTTCAAAAGCTTCGATGCACTCAGGAGAAAAGATGAAAGGAGCATCCTTCTTGAGGAGATGGGTCATAGGCCGGGCAATCTTAGAGAAATCTTGGATAAACCTACGGTAGATGCCGGCATGACCCAAAAAGCTCCTAACACCTTTAACGATGGTGGGATGAGGTAATTTAGCAATGACATCGATTTTGGCTTTGTCAACCTCAATCCCGTTCTTTGAAATTTTATGGCCGAGGACAATGCCCTTTTTAACCATAAAGTGACTCTTCTCCCAGTTGAGACTTAAATTCGTTTCTTTGCAACGTTTAAGCATCTATTCCAAGTAGGAGAGACAGGTCTGGAATGAATCCCCGATGACTGAAAGTCATCCATAAATACCTCCATAGTTTTCCCGATCATGTCAGAAAAGATCGACATCATACACCTCTGGAACGTGCCTGGTGCATGACATAAGCCGAAAGGCATACGTCTGTAAGCAAAAGTTCTGTAGGGCATGTGAAGGTAGTCTTCTCTTGATCCCGTGGATCAATGGGGATTTGGAAGTAACCCGAAAAACAAACGAGGAAGCAGTAGTATTCATTCCCCTCAAGTCTTTCGAGCATCTGGTCCATAAAAGGGAGAGGAAAATGGTCTTTACGGGTGGCTTCATTCAACTTTCGATAGTCAATACATACTCGCCAACCCGTGACCAAACGAGTTGGAATCAACTCGTTATCATCGTTGGTGACAACGGTAATGCCACCCTTTTTAGGAACACAATGAATTGGGCTAACCCAAGGTCTGTCAGATATAGGATACATCAATCCCGCATCAAGAAGTTTTAGAACCTCTTGTTTGATAACTTCGTGGATTTTGGGATTTACCCTTCTCTGTTGTTGCACTGCTGGCTTAAAGTCATCCTCCATTAAGATTTTATGAGTACAAAAGTTCGGGCTTATGCCCTTAATGTCAGAGAGTTTCCAAGCAATTGCTTGCTTGTGTGACTTAAGAACCTTTAGGAGTGCTGCCTTTTCCTCATCTTTTAGGTCTTTAGCAATAATGACGGGCAATTTATTATCACCCTCCAGAAATGCATATTCTAGATGAGGAGGCAAGTCCTTGAGCTCAACCTCGGGAAAGTCTTCAGTTATTTCAACATTTTTGACTTCCGCTTTATGAAGTATTTTTGGAGACGGAGAGGGTGAATGATCGTCATTTAACAATCTTTCAAGAAGAAGAATGTTCCCCTCCGGGTCAAGATAGTTTTCATCAATCCCATGAGGAATTGAACTATCCTGAGCAAGAAAAGCATCGACCTCTTCCAGAAGGAAATCACTTCCCTCAAACGGAGTGAGAGAAGGGGAAGAGTCGGAAATGATAGGATCAGTAGAAAGAGTGGCACTGCCACTTGCTGAGAAACCAAGGACTTCTTGAGAAGACTCCTCAGACGCAACATCGATGATGTCAATTCGGTTAACCGTTTCAGCATCATAGTTAGAGGAGTATCTTGAAGTCTGATCAAGATTGAATGTGATGGCTTCACCATCAACACGTAGAGTGATTTCTTCCTCAAATACATCGATTAGAGCACAACCCGTTCTTAAGAATCCCCTCCCGAGAATGAGAGGAACTCTTGGGTCAGCATCGAAATCGACAATCACAAAATCTGCCGGAAAATGGAACTTTCCTACTTTCACGAATATCTTCGGCAATGCCGAGAGGACGTGATATAGTACGGTCTGCAAGCTCGAGAGTCATGCAGGTTGGAGTGAGAGCAGGAAGAGAGAGTCTTTTCCAGACTGTGTAAGGCATCAGGTTAATGCTTGCACCGAGATCGGCCAAGGCAAAGCATTCAACCATCCCCGGGAAAACACAAGGAATGAGAAATTTCCCGGGATCTCCAAGCTTTTAGGGAAGCTTTTTCAAGAGCACTGCTGAGCAATGCTCGTTAAGAGGATTTTTTGCCATCTCACATAGTTTTTCTTTGTTGCTTATCAGATTTTTGATTGTTGAAGAAAATTTAGGCATGTGAAGAAGAGCATCCGCGAAGCTAATATCGAAGTGTAACTCTTGGAAAATTTGATAAAATTTTTCCTTCTGATGGTTAGCTTTTTCGCGGTTCTTTTGATCATTCAAACATGAAGGATATGGAATTGAAGGCTTAGGATCATTCTTTGGAATTTCATCAGAACTCATAGGAGGATCAAATACAACTTTCGACTTATGAGTCGGGACCGGGACAACTTGAGGGTGGACGTTGTTGGTACCTCCGTTATTAGTAGGAAGTACCGTGTCCGTGGTAACCTCAGGTTCACGTTCCGCTACCTTAGGAGGAGAAGAAGAGGTAGAGGGAATCGCGGGTCCATTGTATGATACCCCACTTCGGGTAGTGATCGCTTTGACATCGCCCCTCGGGTTAGCGATCGTGTTACTCGGTAGTGTACCCGGGCCCGAGGGTCGATCATTTAAAGACTTCTGAAGCTCAGAGATCTTGCTGATCAATAACCGATTCGTTTCCTCTTGTGCTTTTATGAATTGTTTTAGCACTTCATCGGAGGAAGACGAGGGTGGAACAACGTTTTGATTTTGATTAGGAAGATTTTGAACACGGTTGTTTTGAAAATTCCCTTGATTTTGATTGTTGTTACCCTGAAAATTGTTTCTCTGATTGAAATTACCCTGATTGTAATTCCCTTGATTTTGGTTTCTTTGAAAATTTCCTTGAAAACCTAGATTTTGATTGCCATTTTGAAAATTGTTTTGATTAAAATGACCTTGATTTTGGTTCGGGTTTTGGAAATTTGAGTTTTGACCTTGGTTAAAATTCTGATTCGAGTTACGGTTTTGATTTTGGTTAAAACCGGGAGGTCCGAGAAAATTGTTGGAACGATAGCTTAAGAGATTTCGGTCCCCTTGTGGTTGGTAAGAATTTCCCCCCATGTTGTAGGAACCGTGAGCAGCATAAACGTTCTCTTGAGGAAAACCAGCAGTAGCTGGACACTCGGAATACAGATGTGGGCCCCCACAAGTTTCACAACTTCGGGCCACGGCTTTCACTTGTTGATTTTGAACCTGGTTTTGCATCGTTTGGTTCATTCTCAACACAGCCGTAGAAATATCATCCATCTTTTTGGTGAGAGCAATTATTTCTGGAGATGATGATGAAGGGATGATTGATTTGCATGACTCATCCCTCTCCGCAGAGGAATCCCAAAAGTTGTGGTGGGCATTTATGTCCTCAATCAAGTCATAGCATTCTTCGGGACGCCTTTTCGTAAAGGTCCCACCAGCAGCAGCATTGAGAATATCCCGGTGCCTCAATGTCAAGCCATTATAGAAGTTATCTATGATGGTAACTTGTAACATATTGTGGTTAGGGCACCGATCAATAGCTAGCTTATAACGTTCCCAAGCCTCAAAAAGAGACTCATCGGGACGTTGCCGGAAGTTGCTGATATCATTTTGTAACTTGGTAACCATGGAAGGTGGAAAATATTTTGCTAAAAACTTGGTTACCATTTCATCAAAGGTACGAATAGAATTCTTTGGGAGTCGGTCAAACCATGCAGTGGCATGATAAGTGAGAGAATAGGGGAAGAGATATAGCCGGAGAGCATCATCGATGACACCATGTTGTTTCATGCTTTGGGTGACCGTAAGGTATTTATCAAGATGCTTGTTAGCATCGTCACCCGGTAATCCGTAAAATTGACACGAATTTTGGACTTGTTGGATCATGTGGTGCTTGAGGCCAAAGTCCGTAGCCTCAATAGTGAGTGGTGCAATAGGCCCGCCCCTCCCTTGTATGGTAGGCTGGCACAGCTCCTCCATCGTTCGGAGATCGGGAGCTGGATCATCCCTGGGAGGGTCAGGGGGTGGTAATGGTGGTGGTGGCCCATCGGCCATTTCGGTTTTTGGTTCTTCTGTAACAGTACGTAGCTCGGGTACGTTTTTCTGATTTTTACGTTTTGTTTGTGACCGAGTGCGCATGCACTAAAAACAATTTTTTCAAAACAAGATTGAAGCAAAACCACAGTGAACTTAAACCAATTATCACAAGTGAATGGCTTCTTTAAAAAAGGTACACCACTCACAGAGATATAAAGGCAAGTTTTAATCTTAAGTTTGGGAACTTATTATGTCCACACCCCCAGTTGGTAGGTGTTCAGCCTTGGTTTGCGGTGGTAAGATTTTATGTATTTATTATTAGAAAAATTTGTCTTTAGGCTTATGGGTGTGTGTGCAGAAAACTTTGGGAATATATTTTTGGAACTGATTCGTTAACCGAAATCGTTCTTTTAAGATTACTCGCAGGCTAGCGGGAGGAAGTAAATAGGTTTCCTCTTCAGTTCGTAATTTAATGTCAGAACTTACCTTAAACCAACTGTTTCAGGTTGTAATCTTAAAGAAAATGAAATAATTTAACTTCACAGTTTGTTTTGTTGTTTTTGATTTTTTTGGTGTTGTTAACACTTCAGGAAAAGTGTTAATAAACTTTTTTTATATGATTATATTTTTACAAAAACTTTTTACAAATTGTGTGAAATTTGTACAAGGAGGGTTTTGAAAAACCACTAAACTTAAAACGATTTTAAAAAACACGCAACAACCTCCCCGGCAGCGGCGCCAAATTTTGATTGGTCCCGAAACGGTCAGATATTATTAACCAAGGTCAATAAGTCAAAGACAGCCTCGTTCTAATTCTCCGGTGATAGTATAGTGTGTCCCCGGGTCGTTAAGTCCCAGCGAGATTGAAATGATGTTTTTGGAAATCGTTTTTGGGAATGAGTGGCACTTGAGGTGAGTAGCCAAGATGATATGGAATTGATTTTGCCACTGATATTTTGGTATTTGTACAAAGATATAATATTCACAAAAACAGATATACAGATATATGCACAAATTCACAATTAGGAACCAGGTAACAGACAGAAAAGTGGTTTTATCAAATTACAAACTACATGGGGTGCAAGTGAACTTTTGAAACTTAAAATTTAAAATGAAAATGAAATTATAAAAATGATTATTTTAATATTTAAAATATTATTTAATTAATTAAACTAATTAAAATCTAATTTAAACCTAATTTTAATTAACTAAAAATGATAAGGATTACAAATTTAACTAAAAACTTGCAAAAAATAATTTCTAAGCTTAAAAATGAACTTGAAGAAAGTATTAGAAATAAAGATAAATATTTTTGTCTTTTTAAGAGTTTTTTATTAATTAAAAACTAATTATATTAATTAAGCTAATTAAACTAATTTAAATTGCAAATAATACTAAATTAACTTAGAAAATTATGGAAAAATTTATAAAACTTAATTAACCATCACAGGAATCCTACAAAATTATAAAAAACTTCTAAAAATTATATTTAGGCTATTTCACTAATTAAAATCCTTTTAATTAATTTAAATCTAATTTAAATAATTAAAATAAGAAAATTAGAAAATGAACAGTAGAAATTAAAAATATATTTTCTAAAAGTCTTAACTAATTTATATAACCTAGGAAAAATATAAAAACCTACTGTTGTTAATAAAAAATTAAGAAAACTAATTAATTACTAATATTACCTATTTAATTAATTAAACTATTTTTAATTCTAATAAATAGCAAACTGTTTAGGAAAAATCTAAGAAAATTATTTTAAATACTTAAAGGTACTAGGAAATTAAGAAAATTATAAAAATGGAAAAGTGCTTATAAATAAGCTGAAATGAAAATTGAAAAATATAGAATCTATTAAATAGAAGCTATCACTAATTTTATGTTTGCTTTTTTGGTGTTTTTCTTTTTGACAGCTAAATATGAGATGAAAATAAGAAACTTTTATGAAAAAACTTTTTATATAGCTTAAAAATAAGCCGTGTGCACCTCCTTAAGCAAAACAGTTGACTAACTTTGAACAAGTAGCAAATTAAGCTCAAATGACTATATGTGGGGTCCATAATGATGAAACTTGATTCAATTAAGCACAAGAGACTTAAATAAGCTAAAAACAACAAGTTATGAGCACTGATAAGCTAATAAGATAGAAATAAGCACTTTGATACCTAAACTTAACACAGAAATGGGACAAACTTAAGCAATGATTCCAGGTGGGGTCCACTGAGCCCTAGGTCAAACAAATGGTCAAGGCTTGTAGCCTGGTAGGAGGGGGTTGGGAAAACCCAAGGTGGATCACTGGGACCCACTGAGGTGGCTTACAACAGCCACCAAAGGTGGTGGAGTTATGGTGGTTTGCTGATGCAAGGGAGGTCAGTCCCCGTGCAAGTATGTTTGTAGGCTTATGGGGTCCACAACAAAATTCACAAAAACTAAACAAAGGTGAGATCTTAGAGAAGAGCTGGGGGGGGGGGGGCTACTAAACCTAGGAATTTCAAGGTCTAGATCCTTGCTCAAAAATCAAAACAAATCAAGCCATTTTTTCAAAAACTGAGACATGCAAATTTGACTTTTTACCTATTTGTTCCTCAGTTGACTAATGTGAGTTTTAATATTACTCAACTAATTAATTGTTACTTAACAAACTAAAATGAAACTAAAATAGATGATGGTGACCACTGATAAGCTAGGAAACAAAGTTTCGGGTGCCAAATCCCTCACAGTTAACTGTGAGGGCACAAAGAGTTGGATTTTGACTTTTTTCCACTTAAGACCTAGATTTTATGGTTCCAATGTTTTACCTAAACCTATTATGAGTTATTTAAACCACAAAAACCAACTGAAACACAGAACAAAAGGGTGAAAGCTAATGATCCAAACACCCCTTTAAAATCAGTATTGAGAGCTTTTCAAAGATTTTCACTTATTTATCCCATGATTCTGTTTCCAAATGTTTTAATATGATCTAAAATGATTAATTAAGCTTAGAAACACAGGTTGTATCTACTAATACACAAGAGAACAATATTTTAACTAATATGGCAGTTTAAACAAAGAGTTTGAGTAACAAAGAAATCTAAGTACAATCACCTAATTTCAAAACACAATCTTAACTAACAACACCTAACAAACACAAAGAACACAGAATAACAAGCAAGCTACAGAGATTATAAGGAATTGAGATTTTAGAGGAAAATCAAAATAAGCAAAGCTTACAAACTACCCTTAGCATGAACAAAGGGTTTTCCACAGAAGCCTATCTTTAGATAGGCTTATCCACTTCCAAGCTTGCTCTCCATTGCTTCTGATTACCTGAAATTAATCTCAAAACCACCACAGTTGACTTATGTTGACCTTTTTTATATTTTTGATTTTTTCTACTAGTACTGAGTTTTATGGTCTCTATAAGCTTCAATAAGCTTAAGGGAACCTAAGTGATCCTAAAAGTCCTTATCAGCAACATAAACAACAACAACAACCTTTGATTTGAATTTTTTGAAATAAAAATGAAAATTGCAAACACAATAAGAGATACTGAAACTGGATTTCTATTACTTGAAAAAGTTAAGAATACAACTGAATTGACAATCCAAATGCTTAAAAGCTTGAATTTTACACTAGAATTTAAACTCTTAATTATACGACATACAATGAAACTAATTAAACTACACTCTTCCTTCCTTGCATTCACTTCTCTTTTATAGCTTGAATTAGGTTTTCCCAAAGCCCCCTGAGCAAATCCCATTAGCAATTGTGGCTATTGGATCACTGAAACGCTCTAATCTTTTGCCACGTGCTTTGGCGAGAAAGATGTTTTGGACTGATACAGGCAAGGGGGTGGTGGCATTTAATGTGAGGTGATTTGAGGTGCAGAGGGTGTGGGGAGGTGATGATGAGACTGGCAAGTGGTGGTGGTGGGCTGCAAAACTAGGTGGTATGGTGGTTTGGCTGTGGTGAGTGAGGGAGAGGGAAAAGGGGGTGTTTGACCGGTATTTGACTGAGGTCAAACCTTTGACCCGTTTTTATATTAAAGGGGTGTGTGTTGGGCTGGTTGTGGAGTGGGCCAAAACAAGGGTGGGCTTTTGGTGTGGATTGGACTTGGTATTGGATGGTGGTAATATTAAGAGTCCGGTTTGGTTTTGTTGTTTCACAAGGACCATATTTGTAATAAGCCGAAAGTTGGGGGGTGAAACTTGGCATTCTTTCAAAGTCTTTCCAAGAGTATTTTATGCCATATGATGAATAGTTCAAGGACCTGAGATGATTTTTTCCATTTATAAAATTTCCAGGGACTAAAACTGCCAACTTTGAAACTTCAGGGACCTGCTGTGTAATTTCACCAAACTTTTCCACCAAGGACCAATCCTGCCATATATGAGAAGTACAAGGACAAAATTTGTTTTTCTCAAAGTTTTAATATCCCAGGGACCATTTTTATCATTTTTCAAAGTTCAGGGACTAAACTTGCAATTTTGTGAAACTTTACACCAAAGGACTAATTATGTAACTTTTTGATTTAAAAGGACCTTTGGTGACTTTTTCAAGTTTTTAGAACAACCAGGGACTAGATTTGACAACTTTTGAAAATTGAGGGACTGAAACTGCCAATTATGCAAACTTTGTACGTTTTTTATCTGTTTTTGATTGTTTTGCATTTGAAACATATAAAACACATTCCTGAGATATTTTCACTATTTTGATTCAATAATGAGTGTTTTTAGATGTTTTGTCAGCTCAGAAAAGGTAAAAATAATGAGTATTTACACACTCATCAATCATTAAAGTTAAAAGCATATATATTTTCAGTAAGTGTTTCCTGCATTACTTTCCACAGAATCAATACTTTCCTGCAATAAAATTTTGTTTCTGCATTACTTTGCAAGGTTTCAACATTTCCTTTTGTAAGTTTTTCAACTTTTCAACATCATTGACTTTCAACATTTAACATTTTTAACTTTGACCATTTTCTCTTTATATGTAGTTAACATATATTAGGGGTTTAATCGTATTTAGTATAAACCCAGCCTTCATGTGGTCAAGCAGTGAAGCTCACTTGTAGTTTCTAGCTTCTTGCTAGGTTTCACAAGTACCTAACAGTGTAGTTCAAGTGGTGGAATAGAAAACCAAGAGCTTGACCACCAAAACTTTAACTTCGAAGACAAAAACTCTGTAGCCTCTTTGGATTCTAAATAGAGTATTTAATTCTCATGTTCTAAAATTGTGATTAGAAACATGACTAATCAATAGGGGAATGAGACGTGTTAAAATAAAGTTTAAATAAAGAAAAAAAATACATAAAAGAATATCAACCGATGAATATATTAATCATGTTTTAGTCACAAAATTTAAGTATTTGCATCATTACTCCCTAAGTATCAATCGACATTACCATTTTTAACCATGATAATGAAAAACAAGTGAGTTTATACGTTAATTTGGATGTAGACATTATGATGGGCGGTCATATTGGTGATAGATTTTTTTCACCAACAAATCATGAAACCCCACACCTTTAATAATCACTGCCTCATATCACCGACTACAAGACCAATCAAAAAATAGAAGAAACAAATAAAGTCGTTTTCTAGACATACGTGTGTAACATATTGCCATTAGAGATCATAATTGTGATACTCGTTAATTAAGATTGTAATCCATCTTATGTTATGTCATATTGTCATATAGCTAGAAGACCTTGTATATTAGGATTATTGGAAATAACTTTTGTAGTTTGTAAGAGGGTATTCATCCCAATTGTCAATCTTTGGATGCTTTGTAACATGAAATGAAGAATCACTTAACTGATACTCATACTTATATAATATTTCAATTACTATTTTAACCAATGTCGATCCAAAATACTGTAATGAATCTCTATGGAAGTATTGTCCCCTTCTAAAGCATATGTTTATGCATCGTATATAGAGAGTGTGGCCGATAGTTACTACTATTTAGAAGTAAAATACAAAACATGAAGAAAAAAAATCAACTCTGTAAATAAACTTGTTATTGGTCGATACCAAATCTGTTTAATAACTATTTATCATTAACGCCATAAATATTAAAAATAAATAAATAAATGATTTATGTAACAACAATTTATAAAAGTAAAAAATAATATATACAAAACTTGCTACTCGCGTGGAGGATTTATGGAAATATAAAATCTCACAAAATAACAAGTCATTTGCGATATTATGTGTAGATTATTGTGACCTTATCCACCACCAAAAATTATTTAAGAAAATTCCAAAGGCAATAAATGATTTTGATATAAGCATTTAGAAAATATAGCGTTATTCTAATGGATGGGGCTGCACGATTATAAGTTAATATTGTAGCGTGAGAAAGAAGACAAGTGTGTGGCATGACTCATGTTCATAATTATTAAGAAGCACGCTAAAGACATTGCTCTCTCCGTGCACGGAAAGATGCAATGCTTAAATATAACTCTTTCTCATTAATAACCATAAAGGTGTAGTCGAGCTGAGAAAAACTTGCTAATATTACCAGTACAATGTGAGAAGTATGATGTTGGAACATGCATATTGAGGCAAAGGAACATAGAGTTGCCACATAACCCGGCCACGTTAAGCTTTGTGAGGAGAAATATTTTATCTAGTTTGAGTCTGTTTGACAATAAACCAACCTCGTAAAGACGTGAATTTTTAAGTCAAAAAATCGGATGCCGTGATATTTTCTTATATACTCTCTCTATCCCATAATTATTGTCCAGTGTTTGAAGACTTCAGTTTTTAACTTTGACTTTAAATATTTTGTTTGTGTTATATATTATTTGATGCAAAATATATGAATAGATTGAGTTTTAAATATATTTTCATTGATATAATTTTCATCAAATATTATATATAACATAAATAAAAATATTTAAAGTTAAAATTGCAAAATAAAAGACTTAAAAAATCAACACTAGACAATAATTATGAGATGAAAGTTGTATATATTACAGAAATAATGACACTATAGTAAAGTAACCTAACTTTCAAGTTGATGTGATATGTTTGCATTAAAAATGAATAAAGAAGACTCACATGTGTCTGATTTTTTTTTTATTTTTTTTATTTTTTTTTAATATAAGCATACAAATGTAAAGAAATTAGAAATGTAAAATTGAATAAAATACTTACAAATTTTACAATAGTCATTTTTACATTTTTGGTGTAAATAAGTGATACCACCGAATTCGAAAACTCGAAGTGGTCTAAATGTTTTTATAGTCGGTTGACTTATATGAAACATTTTGCAAACGCCGATAATATTATTGTGTATTATCTAGGCATCGCTAATAATTGAGCGAAGAGATTTGTTAAATATACTGTACCATTCAATTATAGATACATATCGAATGACTTTATATGATAAATGATAGCGACTCCATTAACTATTAGCATATAATTAATGCACTACCAAATTGACTACTCTTCTGGATTCATAGTTTAATAAATATTATATAACGAGTAATAATATCTCGCGCGTTGTTGCAGGCTACTTAACTATAAAATTTAGGGGTTTTTGCATATATATTTTTCCGAAAATAAATAATTGCATATATATCCAAAGCATGCATAAAAACTATTGTACTGTGTGCATAAAAAACTTATACAAAAGATATATATATGCAATTATTCACTTTGGGAGAGATATATATGCAATTCTACCTAAAATTTAGGGTCCGTTTGGTTTGCTTACGGTGATTACAATGAATATTGATATGATAATATGGTGGTATGTGAATGAGTTTGATAGTTCAAAAAATATTGTTTGGTTTAAATATTATTTGATAAATATAAAAAATTAATAATAATAATAATAATAAAATGGGATGAGTGAAATTAGTGGTAGAATAAGGCCCACATAAATTGTTTGGCAAAATCCACCAAGTCCAAATGGTATGAATCTATGGTTTCATCTGTAGAACCCACATAATAAATACATATGGTATCAAACTTATACCCTGATTCCCACACCCCTACACTAAACGGACCATTATATGTCGGAATGGGTGTATCATTTATATCAATTTTAGCTTATTGTATGTTTTTAATTTAATAAAGCATTTTGTAGATTCACATTTTCTTGCGGCAGTACAAATATATTCCTGCTGCAAACAGTAGAGGGTTACAAGGTGCAACAAGTAAAAAAAGTCTCTGATTGTTCACTTTTTAGCCCTCTCAACTTTATATATTGTACACAATTGATCCTTAATTTGTCTCTGATTTAGCTTAGCAGAAAGCTCCTTTCTGCAAAACAACAGAGATTATTTTCCCTTGAAAGTAATAACAATTTTATTATAAAATTTGAGAAAAAATAAAAAGTAAGTTTAATGTGGAGGCAATTTTCATCATTTTGAAATCATAATACTCAAAAAGTTGAAAACTAACAAAAGACCTTAGCAGAGGACCAGAGGTGAATACCAACGGAGCTTTATATCCCAACTATTCTATTGTATTTGTTAGATAACAGAAATTTATATAAGACCTCAAACACTGCTCATATACAATCCGCAAAAAGGTATAGATTGGGAGAAACATCCTGATCCCGGGTGCCTTTGGCACCAGCCAATGTCCAACTCATAAGGAATAGCTTCGGGCAACTCTCCTGGCCTAGTGGGACACCAACTGGAGTGTGCCGAGACTATACATATATAATATTCGTGTCACAATATTTACAAGTTGTCAAATGTTACCAAGGGCAGTCCTATGAAAGGGCAGGGGAGGGTCCTGCCCCCCGCCCCCCCCCCCCCCCCCCCCAAAATAATTTTTTTTTTGCGGCACATAGTGTAAATATTATAGGTTTAAGGATAATTTAGTTGAGGTTACAAACAAATCTTTGATTTGCCCCCCCCCCCCCCCCCCCCAAAATAAATTCGCCCCCCTCCCCCACAAAAAAATATTCTAGTTCCGCCATTGAATGTTACTATTAATATTGATCCATTTTTTTATTATTAATTGTATAAGTTATGTTTTAGATTTTATCTATACAAGCTTTTAATATCCGGTACGGCATACATGGTGTGGAAAGAAAGAAATAACAAGATAGTAAGATGTTGTGGAGCTTGGTGGTTTGGGACACGGCATACATGGTGTGGAAAGATAGAAATAACAAGGTGTTTAAAGGCAAGTCTGAGAATATTAAAAAATTAGTCCAACAGATTCAAGTAAGAAGTTTTGAATGGATTAATAGAAGATAAAAAAAGGGCAGGTTTTCATGGGATCATTGGTTACAAAATCCAAACATGTGCAAGTTTAAAGTGTATCCTGGTACAGGTATTAGCTCAGGTGGTTGATGGCCATGTTTTTGCGCCAGTTTGCGGTGTGTGTTTTAGAGAGTTTGGTAGTGCCTATAATGATTAAGTTTTGATGGTGTGGTGTGGAAGTAAAGAGGCTTGCTAAAAAAAATTCAGTTGTGGTAGTTTGCGTGAAAAGGTCACCAAAAACTATCATACACCACACCTCGTGTTGTTAAACATAGTATGGTGATCAAATGTTCAGGTTTCTAGTTGATTGCATTAGTTGAGTTTGTAGCCTGTGAGGTTGTTGGTATATATATGTACACATCTTAGACCTTGTAACTGTTATGTTTCCTGAATAAAATTTTGCCGTTTCAATATATATATATATATATATATATATATATATATATATATATATATATATATATATATATATATATATATATATATCCGCTACGGCAATTGCAAGCATAAAAAAACCTCATGTGGAAAACTAGAAGGGGGGGGGGGGGGGGGGGGTTGAATAGTTTTTCGTCAATTTGGATTTAAAAAACTTTGTTTTATAAAAACTTCGATTCTTATTTATGTGAATTTCAACACTTGTACAACACAAACAATTTAATCTAACTAACTAAACAATTATAACGTAAATATGAAAGTAAAGAAAAGATAGAGATAGAAAGATCAAACCACAACACATGGTATTTATAGTGGTTCGACTACGAAGCATCTCTTCGCCCTACTCCACTTCTCGAGTCACCTACTCGAGAGTTTTTCTTCACTATGTCAACAAACTCCCTTTTGGTGGAGAAACCTTACACAACTTTCGCTTACACTAATTAACGACACTAAGCTAAATGTCGAGTCCTAATAGTAGCTAGAACCAATCTCACGACTTCTTCACGACTAGACACACCTTCTTCACAACTAGAGCACACCACTACTTCTTCTCAACTACATACTACTTCTACTTCACACCACAACTTCTTCAATACTAGATTTACAATCCCACCTAGATCTATCAATTACAATCACTACACAACTTTACAATAAATACAAGCTACACAACTAATCTTCAATACTTTTTGATTTGAAATGAAAGGAGTATTCTTCTCTTGCACTTTGAATAATGCGGGATTAGATCACTTGAAACAAAAACTAATATGTTTATGATCAAAGGATTTTGAAAGATGTTTTGAGAGAATTATAACAGAAAGTTTTAGTGTAAAAGGTGAAGAAAAAATTAAGATTTGAACCAGTATTTATAAGCAAAACATTCTGACACAGGAGCGTAGGCCGGCCCCTTTAATTCATGGCCGGCCCCCTTAAAATTAAGGGGGCCGCCCACCTGTAACGGCAAGAATGTTTTGTCTTTTCTGGGAAAAGTTTATTTGGTGAAAATTTAACTGAATTTGGTTAAAAATTTGAATTCATTTATTTATTATGAAATAAACATTTTCCTTTAATTACCAAAAGTGTTTTTTCTTAAATATATAAAATGTTTATACCATTTTATATAATTTATTTTTAATCAAAAATACGTTGGACAGAGTTCGCACGAAGAGAATTACTTGACATTTATTTGACATTTCGTCAACTAAAATTTCTTTGATAATTTTGGATAAAATTAATCAAGACGTCAAGTCGACGATAGAAAATTTCCTTGATATATATATATATATATATATATATATATATATATATATATATATATATATATATATATATATGTGTGTGTGTGTGTGTGTGTGTGTGTGTGTGTGTGTGTGTGTGTGTGTATGTGTGTGTGTGTGTGCGCGCGCGTGTGCGTGTGTGCGTGTGTATAAATAATATGGGTTTATATGACGAGAAAAAGAGAGGGAGACGGATGCAAAAGATGACGTGAGTTTGTTTCATCCATAGGTTCTTCAACTCATTTATCTACATCAACATGAGTATGTTTGAACGTTAAAGTTCAAGAAGGCCAAAATAGGGGAAAAGAAAAGGTTCGTAAACGAACAATTTCTAGTTCTAGAAAATCAACTAATGAGTTTTCTAGGTTATAAGAGCATATAGTATGTATAATAATAATATGTGTATATATATATATATATATATATATATATATATATATATATATATATATATATATATATATATATATATATATATATAAGAACAATATTTATGAGGAGTTACAAGACAAGCTATAATAACTATAAACTAGATACTAAACTAAGCATGCAATCTTGACATGAAAATTTAAAAGAGATATCTACCTTTTTGTCTTCAACAAGCAAATCTTCAAAGTCTTCAAGAGATTGCATGATTATGTGGAAGCGGATAGAAAACCAAGTTTGCCAAGGTATGACGAATTCATCTTGTTGGTCCCCATTGTCTCATTTGAACAAAGTTGTTTGGTCCAAAGATGTTATGCATTTGACTTGGCTGCATATATGGTGGAATCATGCCCCAAAGATTGAAGTTCCACATTTGATGATTATTGTGAAAGTTTCGTCTATTTTGGTTTACTCTAGTTTGAGGAGTTTTAGACCTAGGATGAGGACTACTTGGTTTTCTAGATGGTGGAGTTTTAGACCTTATTTTTGGCTTAAGGGGTTCTACTTCGGGTTTCAAAGATGATTTACGAAAGCTTTTAATTTCTTCATCATTTGCAATAGGTACTAATCTATCTTTCAAAAGTATATACTTTTGTTTTAACTCTAGAGGTTTTTGTTCACTAGCTTCACCTTCAAATTTTACATTTTAGATTTACTAGTTGACGCCTCGGTTGAGTCGTATCCTAAACCGGTTTTATCTTTGGTAATTCTTTGAGAGCTAATTATTTTACTAAGTGATTGACTACTATTTTCAAATTTCTCAAATCTAATAATTTCTTCCTTAAGTTTTTTTTCTCATTTTTAACAACTAGACATTTTGTACATTCTATAATACTTTCTTTTCCTTTTTCTAGTTTTTGCAGTTTCATTTTTAATTCAAGTATTTCATCCTTTAATTTATTGTTAGTATGTTTTAGTAGTTTATTTTTAGCTATGGAGAAACACTATATTCCGCGGAGCATTGATCTAGGGTATTTGACTTTGTTGACCATTCCTTGGTCAATATAAGTTGGTGGTTTAGCGTCAATCAACTTTTGGCGCCGCTGCCGGGGAGGTGTACGCGCTATTCTAAACGGTTTTTCTGATTAGTGATCTTGGAATTCATCCACTGTACATTTATCCATCCTTGTTCATATTTTTCCATAAAAACCCATAAATATTTTTCCTTACCCTCTATCAGTTTGATTCTACCTTCTTATACCCCTCTCATGTATAATTCTAAATGACATCTCTCGATGACGATTTCTTTGAACAATGGGCCTTTCAAAGCAAAATCGAAAAACTTATGGCCTTGTCAAAAATATCGAGATGTCGTAGTGATTATGATGGACCTTCGATTCCTATTCCCTCTCCGGTGAGGGAAATGAATCAAGAAACCAAGGTGACAAAGGACCATGTACTTCCCTCTGACGATGAAAGTGCTAAATACGTCCAACCTACGGTTGTCCAAGAACCTAAGCTCACAAATACTCCTAAACCTTCAAGAATCAATCCTGATCTTTCACGATATAAGGTTATAAGGTCATCAAGCAAACGTACAGAGCTTAGGGCAGTGACTGAAAAGCACGACTTGCCCAATCTTCACATTTATCAAGAACCAAAACCCGAGACCATAACGGAAGTGGTGGAAATTGCTAGCTCTAAGAGCACACCACTTGTCCCACCTCCGGCTTTTATTCCTTGTGTTGGTTGTGGTGAGCCTCTTTTTGGTTTGCCATGTTGTTGGTGTACATGTGTGCAATGTGGTAACGATATTCAAAGCGGGAGTTGTTTGTTTTGTGGGTCGAGTAATTCATTTGCTTATGACCCTAATCAAGACTCATTCAACGACTCTTCAAATTTTTCCGATTACCCATCACATTCATACGAGCAAGAATCATATTATCCAAACTTCAATGATGCTTCGTATCAAGTTACACCAAGCCAGACTCAACAGTTTTACTGTTGTGAGTACTGTGGTGGTCCACACTAATTCTGATTGTCAATCGGGAAACACGCTTGTCTATGAGCAGTTTCCTGATAACAATTATGACTTCAGCACATATGACTCACAGCCACATCAGTTTTACTGTTGTGAGTATTGTGGAGGTCCACACCCTAGCTCGCATTGTCAAACAAGGAATCCGTTTCCTTGTAACAATTACGACTATTCGTATTCAGACCCACCTCCACATTACCAAATGACCCAAGCAACTCCTCTTGTTACTGAGCAAGACATTTTAATAGAGGCTCTTGAGATATTGAAAGATCTTAAGGAGGAGTTGGCTACTTCATCGTTTCCAAGCTCTCGTGAGAAATCTATGGCAGAATTACTTGCGGAAGAACGAGCAGCGAGAAACGAATTGAGCAAGGAAGAATTGCTAGTCTTAGAACAAGCAGCTAAAACACGTGCCATATTTCGCCGTGCTGCTCTTCTCGACGATGATGATGATGATGTTACCCTTGATTTTTCTCAATTCTGTACGGGTTCATCAAGTTCATCTGTTGTGATTCCTTCCTCGGAAAATCAGGGAGAAAAGACTATGATAGAATTACTAGCAGAAGAACAAATGAAATTTATACAGCCCATGTCTGCTAGTCCTTCTCAACTCCCTCAGTCTATTATCACACCCGAAGTTCACACTCACCCTCCGATCATGGGGGATGAGCATCTTAGCACTGTTCCTGATAAGGAATCGGACGAATTAATTAAGTCTAGTGTTGAGATCCTTGTCCCAATCCCAGGAGAGTCACAGGGAACTTTCGATGATATGTGTGATATTCCTTCCCCTATTGAGTGTACTAAAGATCAATTTGAGACTTTCTCAGATTTTAGCGATGATTGTACATCTCATGGAGACATTGAGTATATTGAGGCACCACTGCCTCATTCTGATGTTGATCCTCTTCTTGAGGAGTTCGCTGATGAACTTACTCACATCAATCCACTTTCATTGGAAAGTGATGATGGTCTCCTCGATTTCCAAGCCGATCTGGGAGAAATTGAAAGTCTCCTTTATCATGATCCGTCACTCACTTCTGATCTCAGCAGTCCAATAGAGAATGTTAATCTCTTTGTTCCCGAAACATTCAATACGACTCTCACCAATCCTCTATTTGAATTCGAATCTGAATTCACTATGATTTCTAACAATCCAATCTTTGACGAGGATTGTGATGAGTCCACAATGGAACATGAGTTCACAGATTCACATCTTGTGAATAATTCTCTTCATGAGGAGTTCTCCGGTGAACTCACTCATCATGTCACGACTCCTCCGGAGTTTGATTGCCCGGGGGGAGATGCTCTCAATCTTGAGGATTTACAAATTCCCACCCACCCTCCCGGGTTGTTTACGAGCTTACCCTTTGAAATCCAAACTCAGGCTATTGAGCCTCTTCTCGAGGAAGAAGATCAAATCATTATTTTCGTCATGGTTTTCTTCCTTTTCTTCACCTATACGGTGACTTCTTCTCTTCTTCACTCCTTCGGGAGTGAGGACACTATCTTTGATCCCGTCATTTTCATGTATCTTTATCTTGAGCCGGTTACTTATCTCATCGGTGTGGAACTTTCACGTGCTTCAAATGTTTGTCCAAACATCTTGAATGAAAGTCCGATTGAGATTGTTTCTTCCACATCATGCTTCCCCAATGACAAATGAATTAGGGGTCGAGTCAAGCTAGCGACTCGGTAAACAAAAACAGTAGCATGCTTATAGGGTTTTCACCCTAAGTGTGGGGGAGTCCCCCATGCTATGATTACAGAAGTGAAAATACAAAATGGTGTTTTCCACGCTTAGCTTGTAATGTTGCCCTTTTACGTTCAAAATGTCGGCATAATAGCCGGGATTTTGAATATTGAGGACAATATTCATGCTAAGTGTGTGTGTGTGTGTGGGGGGGGGGGTATTCGCTATTCTAGCGAATTTTGTCACATTTTACTATATAATACCCCTATTTTAGCCAAAATTTCAAAAAATTTAAAATTTTTTTCACTGGTGCTTCAAAATTTTTGTGGTAATCAGTCCGCCTTGTCTAAGCGACAAAAGGGATTGGCTAGTCCAGGAGCAAACGGCTCTTGGTAAAGACATCTCAAATCCGTTTATGGCTTGCAATTTGCTCAAAATTGTATGGTTCCTCAACTCCCCAAAAACAAATGAGTTGGCTAGCCCGCAAGATTATGGCTTGTGGTAAAGGCCGTGGAAAATCCATAATTGGTAATCAGCTCACCAAGATGTTGACTATTCCATCAAGAGCTGGCTAGTCCAGAAGCAAACGGCTTCTGGTAAAGACTACTCAAATCCGTTGACAGCTGGTGATTTGCTCAAAATCACACGGTTATCAGGTGTGCCACAGTTCTTACACCTGGCTACTCCAGAAGTGATGGCTTTTGGTAAAGAGTTTAAAATCCATCAAGTTTTCAAAACAGTATTGCTAGGAACTAGCAATAGTTTAGTGTGGGGGATTGATGAGTGCTCAAACACTCATCATTTTTGGTCTAATCTGAACTGCAAAACATACAAAAACACTCAGTAATGCATCAAAATACTAAAAATATTTCAAAATTGTGTTTTATATGTTTTAGATACAAAATGAGCAAAAACAAATGAAAAACGCACAAAGTTTGCAAAATTGGCAGTTTCAGTCCCCCGACTTTCAAAAATTAACAAAACTAGTCGCTGGATATTCAAAATATGGAAAATTATCACCAAAGGTCATTTTGAAATCATAACTTGTCATATTTAGTCCTTTGGTGAAAAATTGGAAAAGTTTTGGAAAATTGCAGTTTAGTCCCTGGAGTTACAGATTTTGGCAGATTCAGTCCCTGGTGGGATATTTTTGAAAGAAAAATCAATTTTTGTCCTTGAAAAATTAAAATGTGTCAAAAATGATCCTTGGATAAAAGTTTTTACAAAATGACAAAAATGACCCCTAAACTTTCACATTTTGCAATTTTGGTCCTCGGGGTTTCAAATTTTGGAAATTTGTAATTTTGGTCTTTCTATTAATCACATGTGATAAAAATGGTTTTTATGATAACTTTAAAATTATGCCACAACAGGTCCCTTTACTTTTGCTAAATTACAATAATGGTCCTTATGGTGTTTTGTTATGTAATTAAACCTAAACCCTTTCTAAACCCAAAACCCCTAACCTGATCCAACCAAAACCACCCTTGGCCCATTGCACCAATCCAGCCCATCTCCCTTACTTTTAATACCACTGGGCGTTGACCCCAGTCAAACCCACGTTTTACTGTTCATCGTCCCTAACAAGCCCCTAATTACCAGGCTTGTGTTTCCCCCCTCCTCACCAAACCTCACCAACTATCAATAAATGTTCACACCAACTCAACCAACCCCCTCCTCATAATTACCCACACCAAACCCATTATCTGCCAATCCCTGTTTTCCCGCCACTTTTTATTTGAACGGTTGAGATGATAGAAGCCAATCCAACGGTTGTGAAGGTGTGGGAAAGTCAAGGCTACCCTCCAGGCTTATAAAAAGAAAAGAAAAAGAGAGAGAAGAGGAGTTAGCTAGTAGTAGTTTTAGTAGTATAGTTTTAGTTTAAATTTATGTCGGATTAATGTAATTTTCATTTTCTTAGTTGTTAAAATCAGTTTAACAGGTTGTAATCAATGGTTTTAATGTAATATCAAGTTCCTTTAATCTTGAATTCAAGTCTTGTTGCTAAATTCAGTTTTTGCCATTTTAACTTAACATCTCATTATTAGCTTTAAAGTTGTTGAAAGTTCTTGTTTATTGATCTATTCAAGTCAGTCTTTCTTGTTATTAAGTTTTTATAAGCTCTTTAAGCATTTAAATCAGTTTTACTTAAATATTAAAAAAAAATACCAAAAAAAAATAGTGTAAAATTCAAAAATCAGATTTTCAAGAAGAGTGGCAGAAGCAAGCTATGGATATGGGTTGATTTAGAGCTCTTGGGAGCATAGGATTATAGAGTTGGTTCTGGTTCTCACTCATTCCCACTTTGGATCATCTTGTAAGACTTCAATTTTAGCATAATTTACTATTCCGAGTTATTATTGTTGTTTGTTGTTTAAATGTGTTTAAATATGCTTATTTACTGATAGTGTAATTAGATCTAGTGTTTTCCTGGGTTAAATCTTGTATTTGCTTTGTTAATCTGTCATTTCAGTTTAGTAAGGGGGTGTTTGGATCAGCTATGTACTACCTATTCTAGTTGTTATTTTGTTGTTGTTTTAGTGTAGAAATACTACATTAGGTTTAGTAAGGTTTAACAAACCTTTATATCCAGTCTTTAACACTCAAAAGTCAAAAATCACCATTGATTTCCCCCACTGCTCACTGTTGAGCAGTTAAGCCCCCTAAACCACCATTTCATGTTCTAAGTTGTTTGTTTTAACTTAATTTGGATTCATTTAAACTTATAAACATTTTATCAATCCATTAGATTCATCCAAAATCCACCAAAGTCAAAGTACCATGTTCTAATCAAAAAGTCAAAGTTCATGCAATTCAGATTTGTGCAAAACTTCAAGGATTTGTTTTGATTTTTATGGGATGATCTAGCTTCTGAAACTTGTTGTGGTTATAGTCCAACACCTCATCTTTGATATCCCACACCCCTTTTATTTTTGTGAAATTTGTGGTGGGCCCCACAGCTCTCCAAAGTGAGCTGCAGGGCTGCTACCTGCTCTGTCTCAGCAGATACACCACCACCACCACCACTTGGTGGTGGTTTTCCAGCCAACCCAGTGGGCCCCAGGCCATGAACCTTGCACCTTTCCACTCCCCTCCTACCAGGGTACCAGGTTTGACCAGTGCTTTGACCTGAAACCCTGTGCGACCCATCTGAATCAGGCCATAAAGCTTGGCCCATATCTGAGTTCACAGTTTGGTTTTGGATTAGCTTATCCAGCTTATCTAGCTTATTCAAGGTCTAAACTTGTTCCTTCCAGCTTATTTTTGTGCACTTAGCTTATTTACACAAGACTTACCCTTTGTGGGTCCCACTGTAGCCCAACTCAGCTTATTTTGCCCCTTGGTCAACAGAAGTCAACTGTTGACCAAATAAGCACCTCAAGTGCTTATTTTTGATTTTCATAAAAGTTGTTTTTGTAAAAGTTTGTTGTTTTCAGTTGTAAAATAGGTTTGTAAAAGAAAAATCAAGAAAAATCAATTTAATATTAAGTGATAGTTTCTATTTAATGTAATTTAATTTTAATTTTCATTTTTAAATTTTAATTAAGTACTTAGCTATTTTATATTTTTCTTAAATTACTCATATATTAAAGTATTTATAATAATTTTTTCAGATTTTTATTTTGTCATTTAGTGTTTATTAGAATTAATCTTAGTTTTATTAATAATTAAGTAATAATTAGTTTTAAAAAGCATAATTAGTTTTTATTAAGTAAAACCTAGTTTTTATATTTTTTATAGCTTTTATATGTTATAAAATAATTTTAGAAATTTTATTAGAATTTTTACTGTTCATTTAGTATTTTTCTTAATTTAAAATATTTTAATTAGATAATTAGTATTTAATTAGTAATTAATTAATAGAAAAAGCACAAAAAGACAAAAATACTTATTTTTAATTTTAAAAGTTGTTTTTAGTTATTTTATAATTTTAGAAATTTTATTTTCACCTTTTTAGTATTTAATTAGTATTAAATTATATTTAAGTGTTTTTAATATTAATAATAAGTATTAATTAATATTAAGTTAATATTAAATGATTAATTAGTGTTAAAATTTATTTTCTTTTTCTAAAAATTTTCTTTTACCTTTTAGTTTGTAAAAAAATCATTTTCACCCCCTGGGTGTTTTCAGATTTTACTTTTCACGTTTTATTTTGTACGTCTACGTTTTATTTAAACGTAACGTACGCGTTTTTAGGTTTAAATTGTTTCTGGTTTTTCCTAGTTTCCAGTCTTATTCATATAGCTTCTTTAAGCTATTTCTTTGTATATTTCTTAGCTCAATCACTCACAAACCCTTTTTCATCCAAATTCACCCGATCACGAAACCGTTTTGTTAGCCATTCACACCTCGTCGGGACATAACGACCCGGGGAAACACTATATTCCGCGGAGCATTGATCTAGGCTATTTGACTTTGTTGACCATTCCTTGGTCAATATAAGTTGGTGGTTTAGCGTCAATCAAACGGCCAGAATGTTTTGTCTTTTCTGGAGAAAGTTTATTTGGTGAAAATTTAACTGAATTTGGTTAAAAATTTGAATTCATTTATTTATTATGAAATAAATATTTTCCTTTAATTACCAAAAGTGTTTTTCTTAAATATATAAAATGTTTATTCCATTTTATATAATTTGTAATTATTATATAAACCTTCCTTTGATCATAAAATGTATTAGACACTTGTTTATTCATACCTTAAGTGAATTAGTTGGATATAATGATATTTTGTCACTAAATACTTATTTACGTAATGATTTTACGTTTAATGATTTTACATTTTGTGATCGTCAAAACATAGGGATATCGAGAAATATTAATAACGTTTTTACACATTATTTATATCAACACCTCCATCGCTACATATGATTCTAAAATGACATTTGATGGAATAAGCAATGTAATACCTCAAATTCTAAAATATGCAAAATGAACAAAATGCCTTTAAGATCAAAAATTTGCATTAACACTTAAATAATACCAAGAAAACCCTATAAATTTAGAAATCTGCAACATATGATCACAATAAATTAAGTATGAATAAAATTTGTTATGTTTGTAAAAGTAAAATTTTATATAATTAATTTTGTCGAATTATTATTAGTATATATGTATATTTAAATTAAGAAATAAATCACAAATACATTAGGAAACTTGGATAATATTTTTATTTGGCTTTATCACATAAACTTGCAGCCCAAGGTAAGTATTTCACCTATTATATATGAATTATACACGTTTTATATATTTATAAAACATTAAACCGACTTTAAAAAAGTCAAAACCCTAACAAAACCCATCACAGTCGACTCCAATTTTTTTGAGGCTTCTAAGTATTTTTCCTATACATTTTTCAAGTATAAGTGTTAGGTCACCATTTTGTAAACACAAGTATGAGAAATGAGATGAGAATGAGAGATGGTTGATTATAAGAAATGAGAGAAGATAATTTGCAAGAGTTTCTTTACTGTATTCAAATAACCAACAAATAAAATGTTTACATAAGCTTGGTATTTATAAGGGAGGAGTAGGACAACATTCCCTTCCTCCCTCATCTTACTTAAACGTGGGCTTTCAAGCCCATTGGACTTTAATACTTAAGCTTTGTAACATAAAATATAATGAAATAAATAACTAAGCAACCTATTACAAAAGGTAATGACCGAGACTTTACTGAATACAAAAGTATGGTCCCAACAATCTCCCCTTAAGGGTCGGTCATCACGGTTGCTTGACGTCTTCATCTTTGTTGTTGACTTGTGACACGTAAAGCTTTAGACATCTTCAAAATGGTTGAATGATAATGAATGTACTTTGCTCTATGTCTTTGTTCTTTGGTGATGATGTAGTGATTGTGTCATGAAGTAGTCTGCCATTCGTCACTCCTGCGTCTGTGGTGGTTGTCTGCCATTCCAACATACTCATACATCTTCGGACTTATACTTTCACGTACATGAAGTTCCTTTTCATATTCTGAGATCTTTAAGTCTTTATACTTTGTAGATTCTTCTTTATTGACGTAGAATCTTTCTTTGAACTTTGTGGTGCTAAGTTCTTTGGGGGATCTATCATTTGCTTCAAGATGTATGTATGAGCATGTTGGAATCTACCATCATGGAAGTGAGGTACCTGCGAGTAAACAGTTAGCAATAAATACTCGGTACTTACAGATAAGGAATTAGAGTTCATCAACAGCATATTGTGAAGACTCCCTCTAATCCTTATCCAGGCCGTTCCCATATCAGATACTCCCGAAGGATCTTACGAGACCTACTAAGTAGCTCAATGACTGGGTGAGTCGCTGGGGATCACTCCATGACTGTAGACCGCTATGGAACCGCCGTAAACACTAAGCGTAACCCTTGTGGGGTTACCGAAGTGACCTGCTGTCAGGGCTGTTTAATGTTGACCCTGGTAGGATTTCCGTTCAATCACTGAGAAATACATTAGTAATCCTCTCATAAACGTTCTCGGCAGATTGCTAAGATCTGCGAAGGACTCGATAATTTACAGCTGGTGTCCATTGATGTAGAACACCAGTTGTAGAAATACTAAGTGTTCCTAGGAGATCTTTGATGTATCTCAAGGCTCTAGACTCTATAAGTGCACACTTAGGTTTCCTATGCGGAGACTAGGGAGGGGTCTCCTGCTTCAATATCAACCATCTCTAAGAGATAGGTCGATAGGTTACGCTGGTTCCCCGTGAGAATGAAACAAGTCCTTTTAAGAGAACTTGAGTGGTTTAGAAGGTTTAGTGCATTGCGTCACTGGGTCCATGACAACTTTATCTTCAATACCGGTGTTGTCTTTTGCAACAACCAGTAGCATACGTATTGAACCCGGTGTCTGCCCTAAGGTTGAACATATGGAGGGCTATTTCTTTTCACCCTTTTCTTTACTTTTCTTTTTAATTCTTCAACTCCTTCTTTCCCTTTCATTCTTTTCTCCTTTTTTCGTATCATACCTAAGGACTTCTAATTCTAACTACGGGAGATGTCCTTGGGTAGATCCCTCCGGCTCTGGCGGATCATAGGACGGTTATTCCTATCTTAATTACCTTATACCTCCGACAGTAGCCAAGAAACCTTTGATTAAAAATCTCTCAAAGTGTTTGTGATAATCAAATACTTTGGTTAACACTTTGAGAGTTTTGTGTACACTTTTGAAGGGCTCCCCCTTCACATGTGCTCATAAGTATTCAATAAATTTGCACATGCGGGAGGAGCAAGCATTTTGAATTGATCCACTTTCCGTGAACAAGACCGATTCGAGACACGCTTACATCACTAGATAAACTAGCTTGAAGTTATTACCCGGCCTGGTCAAGTCCACAGAAAGTTTCTCGAGACGGTACATTTCTACTAAGACAAATCCTTTTCGAGACACGCTTACGTGGTTAGTTAAAGAGATACATTGTCAGCTTTTAGGTGACAACTAGCTCTAGTAACTAACTTGATGTTATTACCCGTCGAGGATAAGTCTTTTCGATATTACTAACTTTTATTGTCTCGTCAATTCCTGGGTCATTTCTGAGTCTAGCTCGCTCATGAGACAGCTTTGAGCCTTTTGGCTACTTATATTTTAATCACTTTTTCATTTTCTCCCCCTCAAAAATAGCATATCAGATGATGTTTTTGACAAACCTTTTTGGATTAAAATATGCCTTTTTGAGTCTTATGGGGAGATTCACTAAAAACCTTTTGATTTTGAACAAAGTATGTTTGTTTTGATGAGTGCTCCCCCTCAACAAGTGATTAGGTCTTATTGAGGTGAAATACTTGTCCTTTTGAGCAGAATTATGAAAAATCATAAACATTTGATTAATTCTACTCAAAAGTAAGAAGCCTTCGCTCCTTATATTAGGCTTGAGGCACTGATGCGTACCTTAGGGTCCTTTCTTTACAAGTTCGGGTTGTGCACTGTAATGCGTGCACAAGCCATTATGAAGTATAATATTGACAAATCAAATCAAATTCTTACAACTTTCTACCATTCAGGTCTCTGAAATGTCAACTCCGGAAATCCAGGTCTGCCTCCAACATAGCTTTCCAATGTCCGAAACTGATCCCTGCGCTTCAACCGGTTCTCAACCCTTAAAATGAATCTGCGAGCGTCCCAGGCCTCATTGGTATTCCACCTTTTGGAATTACCCAGTGCGATGTCATCTAATCTGCTTTTGATTCCATCTCTGATGAACTTCAAGGTTTCATCACAGAACTTATGTATTTCTCCATAGCCCATGAAGTAGTTACGACCGTTGACAGTGCGGTATATGAACCCAAATGCCGGATGTTTGATCAAGGAGTATTGAGATAGATGTTGAAGGTTGGGGATGTCGAACAGGTTTGGTTTGGTGAGATTCAGCTTCTTCTGGTAACTTTCCACTCCCAGTTGAAGATCTTCTACTCTTTCTCTGATGACTATCTGCCTAATGAAGATTAGGAGAGCTGTGATAAAGGCAAGCTGCATATCTTTGGGCAAGTTGCAAAGCTTTCCTTGAACTTTGAGCAGGTACATATCTTCTATGTCGTTGAGGAGTAGTCGTGGAAAGTCTGACTCGGAAATATCGTACTCTTTTTCATCAAGTCTTTTGAGTGTGATTTTGCTGAGGAAGGGGTACCCAAAGTGAGTGACAGTCGAAATAAACTAAATCGAGACTATCTTCAAATCACTTGTCATATCACCCATCGTCTGATTGAGTCTGCTGCTTCGATAATACTGTGCCCGGTTATCTGGCCAATGATGTATACCATAGAGTGCATTCCGGTCATAGTCAACAACTTTGTCGATGAATAAGGCAGAGGCTTCTTCTTCGATGGCATTGTTGAGATATCTAGCTGCAGGGAGAAAGGCAAGTGATGTGACGTACTTCTTCTCAATCTTGCTGCCGAATTGCAGAAATTCCAAGTCATTGTTGAAGAAGAACTTGTAAGGGATCTTTGGTTCCTTAGGCTTCCCAATCATCGGTAGTGGTTTGGACCAGTCAGTTATGTATGGTGCGGTTTTCCTTGTGATTGGATCGACGTAAGATTCAGGATTGATCCAGTCAATATTGCTTGACATAGCTCGAGCAATATTTTCAAGATGGTACTCAAGTTCGATGGAGTTAGCAGACCGATCTTTCAGAAGATTGAACGCATCATTCTTGATTCTTCGTAGCTCTTTCTTGTTCATCTTTTTCATCTGAAACTTATGCTGAATCAACTGAGCGTATTCCACTGTTCGACCATCTTGAGGTTCTTGATTGTCTGCAAGTGGCGGTTGCGAATTAATCATCTTTTCAAACCAAGAGTAATCGGCAGTTTCGTCTTGGTCTAGCCATTTGAGGACGGTTTTCGGTTTCTTGGGTTCTGTGCCTTTTGATGAGGTATCCGGTTTGTGCTGATGATGCTTTCGTTTCCATTCTTTCTTCTTCTTAGATGACGGTTCTGGTACTTCATCGGGCTGAGGAATCTCGTCACCACCTGTGTATTCGAAGTGGTCATGTGCTTTGGGAGCGGAACCAGATGCCTTGGGTTGTTGTGAAGATGTTGTTGTAGTTGGAGGGATGACCGGTGCTTTATGTTGAGATGAGGGTCCTTCGGCTTGCTTTTGTTTCTTTTCCTGAGAGTTAGGATCCTGATCTTCATCATCTCTTGGACGTTTCAGTTTGTCGGCCTCAGTGCTGCAGGTCTCTTTAGTCATCTTGGCTTTCAAAGATTTCAGGACTTTTGCTTCTTCAGGTGATAATGTGAACTTGCTAGCCAATTTGTCTAAGAGCTGGGTTTCTAATTCGTCCATAGATAACCCTGGTTGTGGTAAAGTTGATTTGTCAGCTCGAAGAGTAAACGTGGTAGATCGGATCACTTTCTTGACTGCTTGTTCTGCAAACTTGGTGAGTTCATCTCTCATAGGTAAGATCAAATCTGCTTGTGCGTTCGAACCCTAAATCTATGATTCATGATCAATACCAGTTTCTGAAACAATTTTAACGATTATGACAAAATTAGCCATTGGATTAAGATGAAATTTAAAACCCTTGTTTGAAATCATGATCAAAATGTTGTGGCACTTACAGATTAAAGGATAGATGATCGGATTAATAGAATGATTGTGAGTCGTTGATTATGGTTGGTGAAGAAAGTAAATGCTTTGCAGGTGTGGTAAATATGGTGGGTCAAAGTTGTTTTGACCAAGGTTAATACTAATTTCACTTATTGACAACTTGGGCCCTTTAACCTTATGTTAAATTCAAACCTAATGCCCAAACTAACTCTCACATTAAACTTAAGTTAACTACACCAAGTTATGACCAGAACAACTTGTGGAATTTTACTCCCCCTCGACCTTAGACCGTAGTCTTAAAAAAAACTTAAAAAATTTATTATAATGGTCAAGGTGAGTATCCCGAAACATTTTTGAAGCATCACTTATTGATAAAAAACGTAATATTTTTGGTAAAATGCAAGTATAAAAGTAAATAATATGAGAAAATTTAAAATGACTTTTCCTCCCCCTCAACACTTGTTTTTTTTTTTTTTTTTTTTTTTTTTTTTTTTTTTTTTATATTTGAAGACATTTTTATAAAAATAGTGTTGAAAGAGGTGGTGTATACTTGCATTTTTTTTTTTTTTTTTTTTTTTTTGAGAATATTTACAAAGATAGTTTTGATGTTTGACGATCAATTGTGTTTTAAAACTTTTCCAGATCATCTGGAGTCAAACATCGCATACCAATTTGATGAACTAGACTAGCAAACCTTGATGGTGCTAAAGATTTGGTAAGTAAGTCCGCCAATTGGTACTCAGTCCCAACAAAATACAGTTCAACGGTACCCTTTTCAACATGCTCTTTGATGAAGTGATAACGGAGATCAATGTGTTTTGATTTGCAGTGATGAACTGTGTTGCAGGAGATAGCAATGGCACTTTTGGAATCACAGTAGATTGGAATCTTGTTAAATAGGTAGCCATAATCCTTAAGTTGTGATCTCATCCAGATGACTTGAGCACAACAAGCAGACATGGCTACATATTCAGATTATGTTGACGATAGTGATGTGCAGTCCTGCTTCTTTGATTGCCATGACACAAGTTTATCTCCGAGAAACTGTAATCCACCAGATGTACTTTTGTGTGTGTCTAAACATCCTGCATGATCAGCATCTGAAAAAGCAATTAGTTCAAAACCAGAATCCTTCGGATACCAGATTCCCAAGTTAATGGTTCCCTTTATGTATCGAAGGATTCTTTTGACCTCACTGAGGTGTTTTTCAGTTGGTTTAGACTGATAGCGAGAGCACATGTAGACAGCAAATACTATATCAGGTCTACTAGCTGTTAGATACATGAGTGACCCGATCATACTGCGGTATTTGGTAGGGTCAACAGGAGTCCCATGTAAGTCAGCATCTAGTTTTGTGGTATAGCCCATTGGTGTATTATAAGTATCACAAGTCATCATTCCATGTTTCTTTAAAATTTCAAGAGCATATTTGGACTGATTTATAAAAATTCCACGGGGTGATTGATGAACTTGTAGTCCTAGAAAGAACGAAAGTTCACCCATCATGGACATTTCAAAATTATCTTTCATTAATTTTGCAAAATCATTAGAGTAACTTCTTTTTGTTGAGGCAAAAATAATGTCATCGACATATATTTGAACAACAAGTAAGTCCTCCCCGTAGGTTTTTGTAAATAGTGTTGGATCCACCGATCCTTTAGAAAATTTATTGGCCAGCAAGAAAGTGGACAGTTTGTCATACCACGCCCGTGGGGCTTGCTTAAGTCCGTAGAGTGCCTTTTTGAGTCGGTAAACGTGATTAGGATGCTCAGGATCAACGAAGCCGTCAGGTTGGCTTACATACACTTCTTCACGGAGTTCTCCATTAAGAAATGCTGTTTTCATATCCATTTGGTAAACAACCATGTTCCTGTGTGCAGTATAGGCCAAAAAGATCCGAACAGCTTCATGTCTAGCCACTGGAGCAAAGGATTCAGCAAAATCAAGTCCTTCTAGTTGGGAGTATCCTTTCGCTACCAGGCGTGATTTGTTACGTATGACAGTTCCTTCAGCATCTAGCTTATTCTTCCAGATCCATTTTAACCCGATGACAAAGACTCCGTCAGGTCTTTCAACTAATTCCCAGACTTCTAATCGTATGAACTGCTGAAATTCCTCTTGCATAGATTCAATCCAGTTGTCATAAGTCATTGCTTCTTTAATGTTCTTAGGTTCTTCGTGACAAACTGTGAGTGCATAGATACAAGTTTCTCCATCAGTGTGAAGTCGTTGTCTTGTCATAACAGGTGCATCTGGATGGCCAATAATATGAACTAGTGGATGGTCTCGAGTCCATTTGTGTGTCGAAGGGTGTAGTTGATAAGTATCTCTCATGTTAGCAGGATCCAAATTGCGTGTAGACGACTTAGCTATATCAGGAAAGGTAGGAGCCGGTGCAAACGGGTTAAAGAACGCATCAGGATCATGCTCTGCGGGTTGTGGAACTGATTGTGGTGTTGGATCTTCAGCTGATTGGCGGGAGTTAGAAACAGTTTGTTCTGCTGTAGATGGTGATGCAATTGGAGGACCGTCTCTCTCAACAGTTGTTGTAGTTTGTTGAGGTGAGTCTGGTACTGGAATGTTATCAGGTTGAGCAGCGGAATTAGGTGAGACCTCAGTAGAACGGTATTCAATTGTATCATCGAACAGTGGAGCAAACAAGGTTTCCAATTCTTTGCGGTTGAGTGGCAATGGTTCAGCCGAAGAGTCCGGAGTGTTAAGACGGTTGAATTTGGGTCCTAAGCTGTGTTGCTCAGAAGCCATTTGTGTGAGTTCATCAAAATTAGCGTGAATGGTTTCTTGAATTTCTCTTGTTCGACGATTCCATATCCGAAAACCTTTAGAATTCTCACAGTATCCAACGAACACTCCGATGTCAGCCTTTGCTTTAAGTTTACCTAAATCATCACAATCATTTTTTGGATAACAAAGTGCTCCAAATACATGAAAGTAATCGATATTCGGTTTTCTTTTGTGAACAATTTGATAAGGTGTTTTGCGATGGCGTTTTGTTATCATGCAACGGTTTTGAGTATAACATGCGGTTGAAACAGCTTCTGCCCATAAGTAATCTGGTAATTGAGCATTAATCAACATAGTTCTAGCAGCTTCCACTAACGTCCTGTTGCGTCTTTCAACAACTCCATTCTGTTCTGGGCTTCTAGGAATAGATGTTTGATGTTCAATTCCCACTTTCTCGAAATATGACCGAAGTGTCTGATTCTTAAATTCAGTTCCATTGTTAGTTCTGACTATTCGTACCGCATTGCGTAACTGAACTTGAATTTTAGTGAGAAAGGTGATGATCATTGAAGGAGCCTGATCTTTACTTCGTAAGAAATAAACCCAAGTCCATCTGGAGTAATCATCCACAAGTACAAGAATGTAGCGTTTACCGTTGATACTTTGAACACGCATCGGTCCACACAAATCCATATGTAGCAATTGTAAAACATGATTCGTACTGTGCTCAGGTTTTGAAGGAAAATGAGCCCGAGTACTTTTTCCTTGTTCACAGGCTGAACATAAGTGATCTTTGGTAAAACGGAATCTTGGAAATCCATCAACAAGTTTGTGACAAGCAAGTTTAGTCATAGTTTTGAAATTCAAGTGTGAAAGACGTTTGTGCCATAACCAAGATTTAGTCGATTCTGCTTTGGAGAGAAGACATATCGGAGATGTAGCAATCATATCTGACATCGATATTGTATAAAGATTAGAACCACGTGAGCCAGACATTAGATCGTTTCCTTGTAAGTCACGAACGAAACAAGTTTTCTCACGAAATGCAACTTCTAGATCCCATCACAAAATTGACCAACAGAGAAAAGGTTGTGTCCAAGGCCTTCCACATAATAAACACGACTGATTTCAATGTTCCCACTGATATAGTCACCATATCCCATGATTAGAGCGTAATGATCATTCCCGAATCTGACAGTGCCAATGAACTTTGAGACAAAGTTGTGTAACAGTTTGAGATTGCCTGTCATATGTCGGGTGCATCCGCTATCAACAATCCAGAGAACAATCTGTACCACCTGCATCACAAGAAGAAGACATGGATGGAACAGAAGTAAGGGTGGAACCCAAAGAAAGTGCGGGTTCCTGTTGGTTAGAAACACATGTATTCAACAATTTAGGAATCCATATAAAGTCTGGTTTGTGTTGTAACCAACGTTGCCAATTCCAACTAGTTCTTGCTTTCTTAATGGTGAATTCACTAGTAGTTGGCTTATTCTTAGATTTGTTCTCGGCACTTATGGGGGTAACTTCAACTTCATTAGAAATCGTAGAAGGCGGCTTTCCTAAGTTATACTTAGAGGCAGTAGTGGGCCTAGGAGGAATGCGTATCCTATGTTTCTTATGACGATTCAGAAGAGAAGTAGCTATACATTTTGTATGATCACCAGATGATACGTTTTTACGACAAAACACACAAGATGCATTAATATTCACAACATTCAAAGGTTCATCATTCGTTACATTTAGATTTTGATTACAATTTGCCAGATTAGAATCTAAATCTGATGCAACATGAGTTTTATTCAAATTCCTAAGTTGATCTTCTACTTCTTGAGCTTCTAGTGATCCTCTTTTACGTTGCCAGAGCCTATTCTTCTTTTTACTTTTTCGCTTGGGTCTGCTAACGCTATTAGTGGAGACTAGTCCTGTTGAAGTGGAGTTATCAACATTAGTATTTTGAACAACATTTCCTTTAGCAGTTTTGTCTAATTGATACAATCCTGGTGCTATCACCGTGGTGTCAACAAACTTTCCTTTTTGGAGTATCTTGATTTTCTCTTTCAAATCAATGATGATGTGATTCTTATCCTGAATATTTGACTCAAGTACACCATTGCAATATTTGATGTCTTCGTGGTTTTGTTGATATGCAACGTTATCAATTTTTAAATCCGCAATTTCTTTCTCGTATTTGAGACACATACTTTTGAAAGACTCATTGTTTTGCAAAGCTGACAAGAGTTTGAAATATTTTGACTTTGAAGTTTCAGTTCCGTTTCAAGACTTTGAGCTTGACACCATTCAAGCCTTTGTTTGAGTTGACAAATTTCTTTAGAAAATTGTTTTGTCACATCATCATTTTGTATTCTCAGCTTATCATTATCATGTTTAAGTGTCTCGATTTCCACATTCAACAAGTTATTATCAACACAAAGATCATCCATAAGCATAGAAGTACCAGATTTATAGAGATCATTCATGATAACAGACAAAATATCAGCATTGAGAACTTGTTCCAAGAGTCGATCAACATCATTCTTTAAAATTCTATTTCTTTGCTTTTGAACCAAAATCTCATTTTCAGTAGAGTTGAAAACGTTTATCATATTTTTGACCTCGTTTTGAAGTTCCTGATCCCAACGTGTAGCACAGAGACGGAGGTGTTTGACAATTGGCAACATTTGTTTTTGAAAAATATCTCTCTTTTCTCGCTCGTAAGCGGATTGAAAGGTTTCAATTTTTATTTCAGAATTCCGTTCAATTGTTTCCTCCAAAATTTAAATGTCTTCCATAAAAGTTTTGAAATAATTTAAGACACGACAACTTTTCGGTAAAGGTGTAAGTTCACCGGATGATGGTAAAGGACCATTTATTTGTGCTACAGTTTGGACGGGGGCCGCATTAGAGGATGAAACATATGACTCAGTGACATACCATGATTTCTCAGGTAATTCCTTTTGAGGAACAAAAGATTTAGAAATATGAGGAGCTTGTGAATAATCATATGGTGTCCAATATTGAACATAACTCATTTTAGATCAACTATCTTCTTCAAGTTCTTCCTCTTCCTCAGTATCAAAAACAACACCACGCACAATAGTATTATCAAGCAAATGGTCCATACTGTAAATTTTAGGAATTTCTTTGAATGCCGTGTGAAGAAACATTGATTTGAAATCGCCAAGTGCAAATCCTTTATCGGGTCTCGGTTTTAAAGTAAATTTATGAATTGTTGTGACAGAGTTAACGTGTTTGTAAACAATATTATGAAATTCTTTGAGTTGTTTTTCAAGATCAACAATCTCACCGAGTAAGTCATCTATATACTTCCTTTTTCGTATTTTAAGTTCACAAAAATCCTTTTTACAACTTGACAATTCTGTTTCTGTTTTTGAAAGTACTGTTTGAAGACGTTCAACTTGCATTTTCAGTTCACACTTTTCACTTTCGAGTTTCGAAATCAACTTTCCGTTTGACTCAATTAAATCTTGCATTTTGTGTTGAAGATCTTGTTCTTTGTTGTAAGAATCTTGAAAAGCTTTTTCAAAACTTTTTGCATGTTTAATCTTGTCTTCCTGATTTGAAAGTTGAATTTTATAACACTCAATATCTCTTGCAAGAGACTCATTTGTTTCTTTTAAAGCTTTGTTTTTCTCGTTGCATTTTATGATTTGCAATTGCTGAGCATTCAGTTGTTTAGATAACAATATGAGGTCAGGGTCTGGATCAAATGATGGTTCATGTTGTTCTAAATGATCATGTTTATCATTCTCAATAGGATCATCAAATGAAACAACTGTGTCATTATCAAATATGACAATTGTGCTTATTTGTTCATCTGTTTGAGAAGATGAAGATGATTTAGATGGAACAACTTGCGCCATATCTAATTCATAAGCAGAGGGTGAGGCTATTTCATGTATTAGGCATGCTTTTTGGTCATGTACCTGAGACAAGCCGTCAGTGTCATACACTGGACCTGAATCATTAAACTGAAGTTCCTGCATGTTGGCCATAAGCATCACAGCTGCATTGGCTTCCAGATCTTCCATGTCATCATAATTGTTCACATTTTCCATGAAGTTGTTATCTTGTTCAGGGAAATGTCCATCTTTTTCATCTTGAAGAGCCATGAGTAATGCCTGCTTGTGAAACTTACTTCCCCGAGTTTGCGGTTTGGGACATGCTGTCGCTATATGACCTTGTTCATTACAAATATAGCACCACACTGCATTCCCTGAGTTAGAGTTCCTAGTTGCAACTGGTTCAGTCCTTTGCTGAGAAGATCCTGAGTTGTTCCTGAACCCCCCATTGTTATTAAACCTGTGACCATTCCCAAAATTTCCTGAAGAACTTCCTGAACCAGATCGACCATAGTTACGATTCTGAATTTCCACTCTTCCATCATTGATAACAACTTGATTCCTTGTGTTAGAAGATGAACGTTGACGGTTGTTTGTTTTGTTGGAGAATTTGCTGAAAGCACGAGCAATAAGAGCAAGTCCCTGATTCAACGTATTAAAGTCATCATCGTCATCTTCATTGGAGTTGGAGTAATATACTGCATCATTGTTGTTTAATGGAACAAGTTGAGTAGAAGTATTCTGTGGAGATGAATCATAAGGGACCATTTGGTTCGAGGTAGAAGATTGTGGATAACTGAAGTAGTTTTGCTCTTGAACATATGCATGATTAGACATAGGTGGTGGAGCATAGGGAGATTGAGCTACGAGTGCCAAAGAATTTGGTGTTGGTGATGGTGAGTATCCTCCTCGAAGAGCTCTATCTTTTTCCACTTCAGGTTCATGGTGTTTCAGAAAATCATACAACAAACCATATGGAGCATCATGAAGATTTTTGGTTTGACGTACAAATGTCACATATTTATGCTAATCCGGGCCAAGACTACCAACGAATTTGGAGTTTACTGCGATCCTTGGTACTGTGATTTTGTGACGTTCCAGATCATTGACCACATTTGTGAAACGATGATAGTAGGATTCAAGTGACTCTCCGGGTTCAATTGTGATGTCAGTGTATTCCATGTAGAGTTTGGATTCCATATCATCTTTGTTCAATTGAGTGCCTTCCATAAGGAGATGAACATGTTCCCACATAGCTTTGGCTGTTTTCTGAGCATCGACACTTCGATAAATTGGATTGGGTATACCTTGAAGTATATAAGCCATTGCATACTCATCAGCTTCACGATGTAATTTCTGTTCTTCTGTGAGTTGAGATTCTGGAAGAGGTCTATCACCAGGAGGACGTGGAGGATCAGCAGTTGGATCACCAATTTCAAATCTTGTTGGCCACTCAAATGGTCCTTCAAGTATCACTTGTTTCAAGAATTTCCCATGAGGTTTCTTTAGTTCAAGAAATAGTAAGAATCGACTTGACCATTGAACATAGTTCCCAGGTGTTAGCATTGGAGGTGTTTCAAGTGATCCTGCCTCATGTCTGGATTGTTGAGTTGTAATAACTTCACACATTCTATCAAACCAGTGAGGTTGTTTGGAGGAATACTGATTGTTTTGTTGTGACATTTGATATGGTTGTTGTTGAGGAATGATTTGATGTTGTTGCATCATGAGATATTGTGGTTGTGGATTAAACGGTTGTTGATGAAAGTGTGATTGTGAAGGTTGTTGATATGATTGTTGCTGGTATTGTTGTTGCTGATACTGCTGATGTTGTTGCTGAGGATTAGAGAAGTAGTAATGTGGTGGTTGAGACATCTTAGAACACTTGTGTAGTAATGGATCTTTGTAGAAGATTGAAATGCACGTTCCTTTGGTTAAGTTCAAAATCCCAGGGGTAAGTTGAATTCTTACGCTTAATAATAATCTTACGTGTAAACTTTAGGTTATGCGTAAAGAGTTGTTTATGCGTAAACAATGAGTTTATGCATAAGTTTCCTCTTTACGCGTAAGCTTTGGCTTATGCGTAAGTTTAGACTTATGCGTAAGGTTAAACAACCAAACAAATCTTCCAAACTTATCCAATCTTGAAAGATATCCGAAGTCGAAGTACTCCACTAACTTATCCAAGCTAGGGAAGTACTGAGTCACCGTAACACAAGGAGAAGACCTTTGATGAAACTTAAGCGTAGATTCTGGCAACTTACGCGTAAGATTAACTCTTATGCGTAAGACTGAACTTCTGCGTAGAAAAGGCAACTTCTGCGTAGGAACTTTGGCATAAGAAATAGACTTACGCGTAGGATTAAGGCGTAGAAGGCAAAGTTATGCGTAGGAACAGGGTTTTGACCAATGTTACGCGTAAGAAAAGGGTTTAGACCTTAGTTTTATGCGTAAAGCGACTAAAAAGTACTGTAGACAGCTGGAGATTGTACTATTCCCGACCAACTTACGCGTAAGATGTATTGTTCATCAGAAATATCAAAAATTTTGAAGAAAAAAGGCCTAGTTTTAAGGTTCTAATGATCAAGTAACTTCACCAATACTTAGAAAACACTTAAAATGAAAGATTTTGCTACCAAAAACTAGTTTTCCAATATCAAAGAAGCTATAAAACCTTAAGAAACTATAAGAACATGAGATAAAAGCCTTAAAAATCAAAACTTTATGCAAAAACTAAGCTTCAAATCACTATATTAACCTTGAAACTTGTCCAAGCTTCAAGATTTGAGTGAAAGAAACAAAGAAAAATGCAAAAAAATAGATGAAATACACCCTAAACCCCATGTAAATTCCAAGAAACACACTTCAATCTCTATTAGGTGAATGATACCACTTGTTAGGTCACCATTTTGTAAACACAAGTATGAGAAATGAGATGAGAATGAGAGATGGTTGATTATAAGAAATGAGAGAAGATAATTTGCAAGATTTTCCTTAATGTATTCAAATAACCAACAAATAAAATGTTTACATAAGCTTGGTATTTATAAGGGAGGAGTAGGGCAACATTCCCTTCCTCCCTCATCTTACTTAAACGTGGGCTTTCAAGCCCATTGGACTTTAATACTTAAGCTTTGTAACATAAAATATAATGAAATAAATAACTAAGCAACCTATTACAAAAGGTAATGACCGAGACTTGACTGAATACAAAAGTATGATCCCAACAATCTCCCCCTAAGGGTCGGTCATCACGGTTGCTTGACGTCTTCATCTTTGTTGTTGACTTGTGACATGTAAAGCTTTAGACATCTTCAAAATGGTTGAATGATAATGAATGTACTTTGCTCTATGTCTTTGTTCTTTGGTGATGATGTAGTGATTGTGTCATGAAGTAGAATGCCATTCGTCACTCCTGCGTCTGTGGTGGTTGTCTGCCATTCCAACATACTCATACATCTTCGGACTTATACTTTCACGTACATGAAGTTCCTTTTCATATTCTGAGATCTTTAAGTCTTTATACTTTGTAGATTCTTCTTTATTGACGTAGAATCTTCCTTTGAACTTTGTCGTGCTAAGATCTTTGGGGGAGCTATCATTTGCTTCAAGATGTATGTATGAGCATGTTGGAATCTACCATCATGGAAGTGAGGTACCTGCGAGTAAACAGTTAGCAATAAATACCCGGTACTTACAGATAAGGAATTAGAGTTCATCAACAGCATATTGTGAAGACTCCCTCTAATCCTTATCCAGGCCGTTCCCGTATCAGATACTCCCGAAGGAGCTTACGAGACCTACTAAGTAGCTCAATGACTGGGTGAGTCGCTAGGGATCACTCCACGACTGTAGACCGCTATGGAACCGCCGCAAACACTAAGCGTAGCCCTTGTGGGGTTACCGAAGTGACCTGCTGTCTGGGCTGTTTGATGTTGACCCTGGCAGGATTTTCGTTCAATCACTGAGAAATACATTAGTAATCCTCTCATAAACGTTCTCGGCAGATTGCTAAGATCTGCGAAGGACTCGATAATTTACAGCTGGTGTCCATTGATGTAGAACACCAGTTGTAGAAATACTAAGTGTTCCTAAGAGATCTTTGATGTATCTCAAGGCTCTAGACTCTATAAGTGCACACTTAGGTTTCCTATGCGGAGACTAGGGAGGGGTCTCCTGCTTCAATATCAACCATCTCTAAGAGATAGGTCGATAGGTTACGCTGGTTCCCCGTGAGAATGAAACGAGTCCTTTTAAGAGAACTTGAGTGGTTAAGAAGGTTTAGTGCATTGCGTCACTGGGTCCATGACGACTTTATCTTCAATACCGGTGTTGTCTTTTGCAACAACCAGTAGCATACGTATTGAACCCGGTGTCTGCCCTAAGCTTGAACATATGGAGGGCTATTTCTTTTCACCCTTTTCTTTACTTTTCTTTTTAATTCTTCAACTCCTTCTTTCCCTTTCATTCTTTTCTCCTTTTTTCGTATCATACCTAAGGACTTCTAATTCTAACTATGGGAGATGTCCTTGGGTAGATCCCTCTGGCTCTAGCGGATCATAGGACGGTTATTCCTATCTTAATTACCTTATACCTCCGACAGTAGCCAAGAAACCTTTGATTAAAAATCTCTCAAAGTGTTTGTGATAATCAAATATTTTGGTTAACACTTTGAGAGTTTTGTGTACACTTTTAAATGGCTCCCCCTTCACATGTGCTCATAAGTATTTAATAAATTTGCACATGCGGGAGGAGCAAGCATTTTGAATTGATCCACTTTCCGTGAACAAGACCGATTAGAGACACGCTTACATCACTAGATAAACTAGCTTGAAGTTTTTACCCGGCCTGGTCAAGTCCACAGAAAGTTTCTCGAGACGGTACATTTCTACTAAGACAAATCCTTTTCGAGACACGCTTACGTGGTTAGTTAAAGAGATACATTGTCAGCTTTTTGGTGACAACTAGCTCTAGTAACTAACTTGATGTTATTACCCGTCGAGGATAATTCTTTTCGATATTACTAACTTTTATTGTCTCGTCAATTCCTGGGTCATTTTTGAGTCTAGCTCGCTCATGAGACAGCTTTGAGCCTTTTGGCTACTTATATTTTAATCACTTTTTCATTTTCTCCCCCTCAAAAATAGCATATCAGATGATGTTTTTGACAAACCTTTTTGGATTAAAATATGCCTTTTTGAGTCTTATTGGGAGATTCACCAAGAACCTTTTGATTTTGAACAAAGTATGTTTGTTTCGACGAGTGCTCCCCCTCAACAAGTGATTAGGTCTTATTGAGGTGAAATACTTGTCCTTTTGAGCAGAATTATGAAAAATCATAAACATTTGATTAATTCTACTCAAAAGTAAGAAGCCTTCGCTCCTTATATTAGGATTGAGGCACTGATGCGTACCTCAGGGTCCTTTCTTTACAAGTTCGGGTTGTGCACTGTAATGTGTGCACAAGCCATTATGAAGTATAATATTGACAAATCAAATCAAATTCTTACAACTTTCTACCATTCAGGTCTCTGAGGTGTTCTTGTAGGATCGTAGTTTTGATTGAATATTGTGATTCGGGAGGTCGGGGAAGATGAAAGATTAAATCTTCCATTGTTAGTGAGAGAGAGTAGAGAGAGAAGGGAAAAACTATGTTTTATTGATAATGAAGAAAGTGAAATACAAAACAAAGTCTCACCCCTCCATGGAAGTATGGAGGGGTATATAAAGCCTAACACAAGCTAAACTATTGCAATATTACATAACTAGTCCATGTGTTTTGGCATAATAAGATAGCAAATGTAATCCCGTGAATGTCGTTCCATTTACGTGTTGGGATTATAAACTTTGATCCCAACAATCTTCCCCCAATAGGGCGACATAAGGGGTTACTTACAACATTTCCTACAAGTACAAATAAGAATAAAGAAAGGTCTTCATCGGCTCTTCAAGTGCTGAGGATGACTACATTTGACGCTCTTTGTCTTCATCTTGTACCTCGCCTTGAGAACTTTATCTTTACTTGTAGGAAAAATGATGTAATATGCATGAAATGGATTAACTTCCCCCCAATTCATGCTGCATGTCTTTAGCGGCTTTTTCGTACACTTCTTTTTGGCGAAGTTTCTGAATCAGCTTCCCCCCAAACTAACAAACGTCTTCAGCAGATTCGAAACTTAGGTGTAGTCAACATGTCTTCTAACTATTGAAGTTTTGAGTACGCAGCGGAATTTGTAGATGACACCGTAAACCACACCAAGCAAATCTGACTAGTTACTTAATCACGGTTATGCTCAATGCGGAAGCTCCGTTCGGGGGTAACATGCAAGAAATCAGCAAGATCTTCTCACATATTCAGGCTACTTCACACTTCACAACCCGCGAGAGTTGAAACGATTACACCAAAATCACAAAACTTAACCACTGATCATCTCTGCAGACGTCTCTCCGGTAGTAATAAAATTGTAAGCTCGATCACGTGAGTCTGTTATGCGTCCTTGATGTGCACATTTCTTCCCTCTAATTGCAGATCCTCGTGGAAAATGAGTGTTTTCGCAAAGAAGTCAAGAAAAGTCAAAGAAGCAAAACAACACCCACTCTCTCTTCCCCCACGATGTCTTCGCGGAATCGGAAGCATACACACTATGTTTACGATGGAAACGGAGGCAGCGTAACCCCATATGTCTAACTAACCGATTATGTGTGAAGTATCATAAATAGCCCGTGAGAATCAACTGCTGATAAACAACTCTACTCTTTTATACTCCTCTCAACTAACTCATTACCGACCCCATTATCATTCTGTCAGCTCTTTGTAGTGACTACTGATGGAGAAAACTCATTATGATGAACTTAAGACTGAAGTAAAATAACCCAAACTTGTGACTTAAACTTGCACTAATGTATGACAAAGAGCAGTGTAGAGAGTTCGCACCTGTTCGAATCCCTAAGTACTCTATACTCATCAACCAACCAACCATCAAGTATAAGACGTACATCACTTCTTGACTATCCACAACTTCATGTGACACTAAGCACTACAACGTAACTCCTTAAAGTGATAGTTATTTTGTGGTAATAGAAAGAAAGAATCACAAAAATAACTAGATATCCAAGTCTTTGTCATTTTAAAGGTTAAAAGCTCGAACAAGGATCTCGAAGAATCATGCATCCAACCAACCCCGATATCTTCAGATACTAAGTACACGCGCCCGTGATATCCCACTTCAACCTCAAATAAATAATAAAGAATAAACTCCGTAGTCACATCTTGCGGTTAAATGCCCAAAACTAGCCTTTTGACGATTTAGTCGAATCTTGATAATGGTTCCTGATCTTGTCAAAAATATGTATCCCCGTGAAAATTTGAATAACCAAAATACCACTCTTTATCGCCAAACGTTAAACTAAAAATTAACACAATGTATTTAAAATACATTCGACTAATAACAATTTAAGCCCTAAGTGTTAATTTTCGTATAAACATTTCAAGCCCAGTCCACGTTTTTGTATGCAGCTCAATAGCGTATTAAGCAACACCACGAGCCCAAGAAATAAGACCCAATCCACTTACCTTAATACCCGTTTCATATCCAACACATGATCCGAATCTATATCAGTTATAAACCATAAAAAAATCACGTTTTACCCTAAACCTAATCTCACTTCACATTTTATCCGCCTACATCTTATTCTCACCTCTCACCTAACTGCTTCTCACATCAAACTGATTACAAACTCATCACAATCTCAGTTTGCTATTCTAACCGAACACCAAACACATCTATGAATCAAACTCCTCAAAATAGTCTCAACTCAAATCGATCTATACAACCATTTAAACGATAACTCATCTCATCTCATCCAATAAATCTGTCACCATATTCAATCCCAATCAAATCGAACAATTAAAAAACAAAACTGCAAACTCAGACTTATAACCGGATCCATACCAACTGATGCTGCACAATATCGAATCAAGAAGCTATCTTAAAAGGCGTCAAGATCCTTTGAAGGGTCACGGTAGGTTCTACTTGAAGTGTTGTTTGCGTTTAATTTGTTGGTCTTGAACGAAAGAAGAAAAGAGAATAACATAGTTGTTATTTTTCTTATCTTATGATTCGTATAGATAAATGAAGCCGAGTCTTCGATAATGATTGATGATGAAAATCTCTTGTGGGTTTAAACTTTGAACGAGCTTTGGTTCATACAATGAGATTTCTGAGATCGTTTGTATGTTTAATTTTATGTCCGAGTCTTGTAGATTGATATGGAGTGATGTGGAGAGATGGTGAGATTAAGGTTGTGTCTAGGTAATTATGTTTTGTTGTAGGATATGGATTTGGTTGAGCTGTGGTTACTTCAATTAGCTTTTCAGTCGAGTATTCTAATTTTGGCTTACAATGACTTCCTTGACTGATGTTTATACGACTGAATGAGTTTGTGGTATTTGGTTATGGTCAATTTTCTGCTTCATCTTACATCTGTTTTTATTCTTATTGGCCAGTTTACGCTTAACCTTACGCGTAAACCTGTTGAAATCTTATGCGTAGAAATCTTACGCGTAGAAATCTTACGCGTAGAAAAACTTATGCGTAGACATGCTTTACAACTTTTGCGTAAACCTTCTCTTTTGCGTAAGACTTACGCGTAAGAAAAGGGTTTTTCGCCTTAGTTGAACCTTACGTATAACTTGTCTAAGTTATGCGTAGAAAAATTGAAGTTACGCGTAGACCGTTTTCCGGCGTCCTTTTCCGTTCAGATTCCGGCCAAAAATTATGAGCAGCATAGAAACCATGTTAAAATGACCAGTGAAGAATAATAACCACGTTGACCATATATTGACCACAAGTTCACGGGTATGATATAAAAACAGGTACAAAATTAGATTATAAAACTTGTAATAATCAGATCTGTACTGTTTTGACCATAAAGATACATAAGGACATGTATAGAAACTGTTATACAATAAAGGACGAGAAAAAAATTTATCAGATCCAAAAAAATATGTATAACATCAGCATCAAACATGATATGAACAACAAAAAAATCATCAAAACAACACAACGAGGCTCTGATACCACTTGTAGGATCATAGTTTTGATTGAATATTATGATTCGGGAGGTCGGGGAAGATGAAAGATTAAATCTTCCATTGTTAGTGAGAGAGAGTAGAGAGAGAAGGGAAAAACTATGTTTTATTGATAATGAAGAAAGTGAAATACAAAACAAAGTCTCATCCCTCCATGGAAGTATGGAGGGGTATATAAAGCCTAACACAAGCTAAACTATTGCAATATTACATAACTAGTCCATGTGTTTTGGCTTAACAAGATAGCAAATGTAATCCCGTAAATGTCGTTCCATTTACGTGTTAGGATTATAAACTTTGATCCCAACAATAAGAAGGTGAGAAAATTCATAATAAATTAAGTATGAATAAAATTTGTTAATTTTGTAAAAGTAAAATAATTTAATTTTATATAATTAATTTTGTCGAATTATTATTAGTATATATGTATATTTAAATTAAGAAATAAATCCCACATACATTAGGAAACTTGGATAATATTTTTATTTGGCCTTATCACATAAACTTGTAGCCCAAGATAAGTATTTCACCTATTATATATGATTTATACACGTTTTATATATTTAGAAAACATTAAACTGACTTTAAATAAAGTCGAAACCCCAAAAATCCTTAGTCGACTCAAAGTTTTCCACAGCTTCCAAATAATTTTCCTGGTCTTTTACAAGTTATTGAAAGGTAAGAAAACTATTGGTTTCAATTCTGGGTCGATCGGGTGAGCTAGGGATTTAATTGAGTTGATTTTGTGCTAGCGAGAAGGAATAATTTTTGCTGCTTCATCTACAGTTCCAATAATCTTTCTGGTATTTTTATAGCATCCTATATATCATATCTAATCAGTATAAAATTTTATAATCAAACCATGTGATGAGGAGAAAAATGAACCGTTTTTAGGGGGTCATTTAAGCCGGAATTTGAATTTATTTGATTAAATATTGTCCTAAATCGTTCCTTTTGTGATTTTAGGTACTTTGGGAGTGAAATCTGGAAAAGGAAGCAATTCGGACGTTTTTGGAGCATAAAAGTGAAGAAAACGCCAAAGTCTTAATTTTCCTTGCTAGGAACAGTAGGTGACGGCGTCAAGAGTAATTTCCATGACGGCCCAGTACATATTTGACGGCGTCACAAGGTAGGGCGTCAAGAGGAAAATGCATGACGGCCTGGAAACACATAACACTTGACGGCGTCAGATCTGGATCAAGGCAGTCCGAGGAGTATTTTGGCGGCGAGATGACGGCGTCACAATTTGTTCTTGACGCCGTCAGTCCCTATTTCCTATATATAGTTTTCTAATTTTCACATTAAAAGGGAGAAGTTTTGGAGAAACCCTGATGAGTGTATAAATACTCATCATTTTTACCAATTCTTAACTGCCAAAACATCCAAAAACACTCAATAATGAATCAAAATAGTGAAAATATCCCAGGAAAGTGTTTTACATGTTTTAAATGCAAAAATACCAAAAACAGATGAAAAACGCACAAAGTTTGCACAATTGGCAGTTTCAGTCCCTCAGGTTTCAAATATTGACAAAACTAGTCCCTGGAAGTTTAAAACAAAAGAAAAGTCAACCCAAGGCATGAAAAAGTCAAAAGTTATAAAAAATGATCCTTGGGTAAAAAGTTTGAGAAAATTACACATTTGGTCCCTCAAAATCCAAAATTGGCAAAACAGGTCCCTAGAGTTTGTGAAATTGGCAGATTTGGTCCCTGAGGTTTAAAATAATACTTGTGGTCCTTGTGCTAATGTTTAAATGCAGGTTTGGTCCTTATGTGCATTTTGGGAAAAGTTTCATGATTGGTCCCTGGAATTACAAGGTTTGGCAGAAATAGTCCCTGGAAGGGTAAAATTGGAAAAAATCATTTGGAACCCTCACACTATTCATCATGGGCATATTACACCCTTGTAAGCAAATTAAGAAAATGCCAAATCTACACCCTCAACTTTCCTAAAATTACATAAATGGTCCTTGTAAAAAATAAGCTAAATCCGGATCCTTATATAACTAAACCTAAACCATAACCAATCCACTAAACCTTAAATCCAATCCACTACTTGGGCCCAAAAGTCATCTCAGCCCAGTCCACACCCAATCTTTGACCCGACCCCTTGGTTGACCCCGGTCAAAACACCAAAACCACCCCAGTTATCTTTTTCCCTCCCAAACCACCATCACCACTCAGACCCAAAACCACCTGGTTTTGCTACCACCACCCCCACTTGCACCTCAATCATCACCACCCCACCCCCTACACCTACCCCTCACCTCCACAATTAATGCACCCTCCCCATTACACGTTATCAGAGCCAAATTGAAGAAACGGATTTTGGCGCCAAATCCACGTGTAAGCTCATTAGTGGACCAAATTGATCAAGACATGGTGGGATTTGCTCAGAGTGCTCAGGGGAACCCTAATTGGGAGCTATAAATAGAGGGGGAAGCACAAGGAAGATTAGTAGTTTTAATTTTAGTTTTAAGTATGTCGTTTAATTTCAATTTTCAATTCTAAGGTACACCCAAGCTCTTAAGCAGTGGTAACCTTCTTTTTATTGTATTGTGACTTCATTTCAATTATAAAGTTCAAGTTTCTTTTATTATTACATCGTGTGCACTTTTAATTCTATTTTTATATCTCATATTACTCAATTGTTGTTTTAGCATTTTGTAATGGACTCTTAGATACATATAAGCTCCTAAGTAGCTTATTGAAGCTATTAGTAATAACTTAAAACTGTTTAGAAATAAAAAATTCAAAATACAAAAAAAAGTCAACTAAAGTCAAAGTGAAGTGTTCTTGGAATTCACAGCTGGAGCAAGGTGTGAAATGGATGGCCTTGGTTTAGAATCCCATGGGGGATGTTAGGAAAAGTTTCATGGTTCTTGGTTCAAAGCATAAGCTGGAATGCACTTTGTAAGCTTGTTCTTTAATTTTTAGTATCCTACTGTAGCTTAGCTTAATCTTTCTTATCTGTGTGCTTTTGAGTTTATTTGGTGTTAGTTATTCAATATAGAGCATAATATAGATAGCTTGTTAACCAGATTTCCTTGTTGCTAAAAATCTTAAAATCTCACAGTTAAATCATCATAATTGTCAATACATGGTATCCTGATGTTATTGTTGTTGATTCATGTTCAGAAGCTTTAGTTTAATGATATTGTAGAGTTTGGAAACTGAGTTGGAGTCTAAATCAACTATTAGTTTTGAAAATCATCAAAAGTAGTTTGTAAGGGAGTGTTTGGATAATGCTGTTTTGCTGTACTCTTGTTGTTTATTAGGGTAGAAGTTGGTTTTAATCAATTACTTAAGTTCATAAAAGGTCAGGTTGACCATTGGTTTTGTCACAATTAAACTAGAAAGTCAAAATCCAAAACCAAACTCCTTGATAGTTAACTGTCAAGGATTTAAGGTCCATAAACCCAACCATTAGCTCATATCTTGTAGGTTTAGCTTAAATTAGGTCTATTGTAGCTTATAACATCATATTCAATCAGTAGTAGCCCATAGAAGTTCATAAAAGTCAACTAGTTCAAGTTTCCTAAAAAGTCAATTTATACACACTCAGATTTTCTCAAATATTGGGAGAATTGTTTAGAATTTAGGATTGGGATCTAGGCTTTGAAACTTGTTTCTAATTACACTCTACCAGCTCAACTTTGATTTCCCACCTTCATCATATTTTTAGCATTTTTCTAGTGGGCCCCACAGACCCCTAAACTAAGCTGCAGGGCAAGGTTGTGCCCTGCTCACCCAGTCACCACCTCACCACCATCACTTGGGTGGTTTTTTGTGACCACCATTATGGACCCCAGACCCCATAGATAGGTTTTTACATCCCCCCTCCTACCAGGGTCTCACCTTTGACCATTGGTTTGACCTTAGGACAAGTGGACCCCACCTGAAATTGCTCATCAAGTTTGTTCCATTTCTGAGCCATAAGTGCAAAGTGCAAAGTGCTTATTTGCTTGTGTTTAGCTTATTTAAGCTTATTTCTGGTTATTATCTGTTTTTTTAAACTTGTTGAACTAATTGGCATCTGATTTCACCATTGTGGACCCCACCCAAGGCCATTTGACCTTATTTGACCAAACAGTCAACCAAAGTCAACTGATAAGCTAAAAGGGGTGTGCACAGCTTATTTTCGAGTTTTAAAATAGTTGTTTTCACAAAAAGTCTTTGTTTTTAGGTGTAAATCAAGTTTGTAAAAGAAAAATCCAAAAAAGTTAGTTTTAAATTAAGTGATAGTTTCTATTTAATTCAAGTTAATTTTAATTTTCATTTTTATATTTTAATTAAGTCACTAGTGTTTTTATATTTTTATTAAATACCTTATATAGTAAAGTAATTTTGATAATTTTTTCAGATTTTTATTTTGACATTTAGTGTTAATTAGATTTAATTTTAATTTTCTTTATTATTAATTAATATCAAGTATTAAATAGCTTAATTAGTTTTTATAAGGATAAATCTAGTTTTTATAATTTTCCTAGCTTTAATATAGTATAATAAGTTTTTAGAAAATAAATTTTAAGATTCTACTGTTCATTTTCTATTTTTCTTATTTTATTTGTTTAAAATAGACTTAAGTTAATTAATAGGTAAATAATTAGTTGTTTAATCTTAAAACATAATTTTTAGAGTTTTTATAATTTTGTAGGATTCCAGTGATGGTTGAGTAATTTTATAAACTTTATCTTAATTTTCTAAGTTAATTTAGTATTAATATAAATTAAAAGTAGTTTAATTAGTTTAATTAAGTTAAATAGTTTTTAATTAATTACAAAACCACAAAAAGACAAAAATATTATTTTTAATTTTTTATAATTTCTTCAAGTTCTAATTTAGGTTTAGAAAATATTTTTGTTAATTTTTAGTATAATTTAAATCATTTATCATTTTTAGTTTATTTAAATTAGGTTTTAATTAAGATTTTAAATAGTTTAATTAATTAAATAATAGTTTAATATTATTTTAATCACTTTTATAATTTCTTTTTCATTTTTAATTTTAAGTTTTGAAAAGTGTCAAAAGCACCCCCTGTAGTTTGATAATTACCAAAAACCCACTTTTCCAGTCCGATACGTGATCTTAATTGTGAATTTGTGCATATATCTGATATCTGATTATTGTGAATATTATATCTGTTTGTCAATACCAAAATAACAGTAGCAATATCATTCCCACATCATCTGGCTACTGTCCTCAGTGCCACTTTCTCATAAACGATTCCAAAAGCACCATTTCAATCTCGCTGGGACTTTTACGACCCGGGGAAACACTACACTATCACCGGAGTATTGATTCTAGGCTATCTTTGACTTATTGACCTTGGTCAATAATAATTAGACGGTTTAGGCTCAATCAAAATTTGGCGCCGCTGCCGGGGAGGTTGTTGCGTGTTTTATAAAATCGTTTTAAGTTTAGTGGTTTTCAAAACCCCTCCCTGTAAAAAGTTTTTGTAAAAACATAATCATATCAGAAAAACGTTCATTAACACTTCTCCTGAAGTGTTGAAAAACACCAAAAAAATTAAAAACAATCAAAAACAAACTGTGAAGTTAAATTACTTCGTGTTCTTTAAGATTACAACTTGAAACAGTTGGTTTAAGGTAAGTTCTAACATTAAATTGCGAACTGAAGAGGAAACCTATTTACTTCCTCCCGCCAGCCTGCGAGTAATCTTAAAGGGACCATTTCGGTTAACGAATCAGTTCCAAAAATATTTCCCAAGTTTTCTGCACACACACCCATAAGCCTAAAGCAGTTTTTCAAAAATCAATTAATAAACCCATAATAAGTTCCCAAACTTAAGATTAAAACTTGCCTTTGTATCCCTGTGAGTAGTGTACCTTTTTCAAAGAAGCTGCTCACTTGTGATTATTGGTTTAAGTTCACTGTAGTTTTGCCTCGAACTTGTGTTGAAAAATTGTTTTTAGTGCATGCGCACTCGGTCTCAAGCAAAGAATAAAAAACAGAAAGACGTACCCGAGCTACGTTCTAGCACAGAAACCGAAATGGCCGCTGGGCCACCACCACCATTACCACCCCCTGATGAGCCAGCTCCCGATCTCCGAACGATGGAGGAGCTGTGCCAGCCTACCATGCAAGGGCGGGGTGGGCCTATTGCACCACTCACTATTGGGGCTGCGGACTTTGGCCTCAAGCATCACATGATCCAACAAGTCCAGAATTCGTGTCAATTTCACGGATTACCGGGTGACGATGCCAACAAGCATCTTGACAAATATCTTACGGTCACCCAAAGCATGAAACAGCATGGTGTCACCGATGATGCCCTTCGGCTGTACCTCTTCCCCTATTCTCTCGCTCATCATGCCACTGCATGGTTTGACCGACTTCCAAAGAATTCTATTCGAACCTTTGATGAAATGGTAACCAAGTTCTTAGCAAAATATTTTCCACCATCCATGGTTACCAAGTTACGAAATGATATCAGCAACTTCCGGCAACTTCCCGATGAATCTCTTTTTGAGGCTTGGGAACGTTATAAGCTAGCCATTGATCGGTGCCCTAACCACAATATGTTACAAGTTACCATCATAGATACCTTCTATAATGGTCTGACATTGAGGCACCGAGACATTCTCAATGCTGCTGCTGGTGGGACCTTTATGAAAAGGCGTCCCGAGGAGTGCTATGACTTAATCGAGAACATGACTGCCCATCATAACTTTTGGGATTCCTCTGCGGAGAGGGAAGCGTCATGTAATTCCGTTACTCCCTCATCATCATCTCCTGAAATAATCGCTCTTACCAAAAAGATGGATGATATTTCTACGGCTGTGTTGAGAATGAACCAAACGATACAACATCAGGTTCAAAATCAACAAGTGAAAGCCGTAGCCCGAAGTTGTGAAACTTGTGGGGGCCCACATCTGTATTCCGAGTGTCCAGCTACTGCTGAATTTTCTCAAGAGAACGTTTATGCTGCTAACGGTTCCTACAACACGGGGGGTAATTCCTACCAACCGCAAGGGGACCGTAATCTCTTAAGCTATCGTTCCAACAATTTTCTCGGACCTCCAGGTTTTAACCAAAATCAAAACCGTAACACGAATCAGAATTTTAGCCAAGGTCAAAACTCAAATTTCCAAAACCCGAACCAAAATCAAGGCCAGTTTAATCAAAACAATTTTCAAAATGGCAATCAAAACCAAGGTTTTCAAGGAAATTTTCAAAGAAACCAGAATCAAGGGAATTACAATCAGGGTAATTTCAATCAGAGAAACAATTTTCAGGGTAACAACAATCAAAACCAAGGGAATTTTCAAAACAACCGTGTTCAAAATCCCCCTGTTCAGAATCAAAACGTTGTTCCACCCCCGTCTTCCTCCGATGCTGAAATTAAACAATTCATGAAAGCACAAGAGGAAACAAATCGGTTATTGATCAAGACTATCTCTGAACTTCAGAAGTCTTTAAATGATCGACCCTCGAGCCCGGGTACATTATCGAGCAACACGATCGCTAACCCGAGGGGCGATGTCAAAGCGATCACCACCCGAAGTGGGACATCTTACAATGGACCCTCGATTCCTTCTACCTCTTCTTCTCCTCCTAAGGTAGCGGAACGTGAACCTGAGGTCACTACGGACAAGGTACTTCCTACTAATAACGGAGGTATCAACAACGTCCACCCTCAAGTTGTCCCGGTCCCGGCTCGTAAGCCGAAAGTTGTATTTGATCCTCCTGTGAGTCCTGATGAAATTCCTAAGAATGATCCTAAGCCTTCAATTCCATATCCTTCACGTGTGTATGATCAAAAGAACCGCGAAAGAGCTAATCATCAGATGGAAAAATTTTATCAAATTTTCCAAGAATTACACTTCGATATTAGCTTCGCGGACGCTCTTCTTCTCATGCCTAAGTTTGCTTCGACAATCAAAAATCTGATAAGCAACAAAGAAAAACTCTGTGAGATGGCAAAAACTTCTCTTAATGAGCATTGCTCAGCAGTGCTCTTGAAAAAGCTTCCCGAAAAGCTTGAAGATCCCGGGAAATTTCTCATTCCATGTATTTTCCCGGGGATGGTTGAATGCTTTGCCTTGGCCGATCTTGGCGCAAGCATTAACCTGATGCCTTACTCAGTTTGGAAAAGACTTTCTCTACCTACTCTCACTCCGACCTGCATGACACTCGAGCTTGCAGACCGTACTATATCCCGTCCTCTCGGCATTGCCGAAGATATCTTCGTGAAAGTAGGAAAGTTCCATTTTCCGGCAGATTTCGTGATTGTTGATTTCGATGCTGACCCACGAGTCCCTCTCATTCTCGGGAGAGGATTCTTAAGAACGGGTCGTGCTTTAATCGATGTATTCGAAGAAGAAATCACTCTACGTGTTGGTGGCGAAGCCATCACATTCAATCTTGATCAGACTTCAAGATACTCCTCCAACTATGACGCTGAAACGGTTAACCGAATTGATGTCATCGATGTTGCGTCTGAGGAGTATTCTCAAGAGGTCCTCGGTTTCTCATCCAGTGGCAGTCTTTCTACTGACCCGATCATTTCCGACTCTTCCCCTTCCCTCACTCTGTTTGAGGGAAGTGACTTCCTTTTGGAAGAGCTCGAGGCTTTTCTTGCTCAAGATAGCTCAATTCCCGATGGAGTTGATGAAAACTATCTTTACCCGGAGGGGGATATTCTTCTCCTTGAAAGATTGTTAAATGACGATCCTTCACCCTCTCCGTCTCCACAAATACTTCATAAAGCGGAAGTCAAAAATGTTGAAATAACTGAAGACTTCCCCGAGGTTGAGCTCAAGGACTTGCCTCCTCATCTAGAATATGCATTTCTGGAGGGTGATAATAAATTACCCGTCATTATTGCCAAAGACTTAAAAGATGAGGAAAAGGCTACACTCCTAAAGGTTCTTAAGTCAAACAAACAAGCAATTGCTTGGAAACTCTCCGACATTAAGGGCATAAGCCCAAACTTTTGTACTCATAAAATATTAATGGAGGATGACTTTAAACCAGCTGTGCAACATCAGAGAAGGGTAAATCCCAAAATCCACGAAGTTATTAAACAAGAAGTTCTTAAACTTCTTGATGCGGGATTGATTTACCCTATATCTGACAGTCCTTGGGTTAGCCCAATTCATTCTGTTCCCAAAAAGGGTGGCATTACCGTTGTCACCAACGAGGATAACGAGTTGATTCCAACTCGTTTGGTCACGGGTTGGCGGGTTTGTATTGACTATCGAAAGTTAAATGAAGCCACCCGTAAAGACCATTTTCCTCTCCCTTTTATGGACCAAATGCTCGAAAGACTTGCGGGGAATGAACACTACTGCTTCCTCGATGGCTTCTCGGGTTACTTCCAAATCCCCATTGATCCCCAGGATCAAGAGAAGACTACCTTCACATGCCCCTACGGAACTTTTGCTTACAGACGTATGCCTTTCGGCTTATGTAATGCACCAGGCACGTTCCAGAGATGCATGATGTCTATTTTTTCCGACATGATCGGGAAAACTATGGAGGTATTCATGGATGACTTTTCGGTCATCGGGGATTCATTTCAGACTTGCCTCTCCCACTTGGAACAGATGCTTAAACGTTGCAAAGAAACGAATCTAAGTCTCAACTGGGAGAAGAGCCACTTTATGGTCAAGGAGGGCATTGTCCTCGGCCATAAGATTTCAAAAAACGGGATCGAGGTTGACAGAGCTAAAATCGATGTCATTGCCAAATTACCTCATCCCACCACCGTAAAAGGTGTTAGGAGCTTTTTGGGTCATGCCGGCTTCTACCGTAGGTTTATCCAAGATTTTTCTAAGATTACCCGGCCTATGACCCATCTCCTCGAGAAGGATGCTCCTTTCATCTTCTCTCCTGAGTGCATCGAAGCTTTTGAAACATTAAAGAAAAAGCTTACCGAGGCACCGATTCTTGTTGCCCCCGATTGGGACCAACCTTTTGAGCTTATGTGCGATGCTAGCGATTTTGCCATAGGTGCGGTCTTGGGGCAACGAAAAGCAAAATACTTTCAGCCCATACACTACGCAAGCAAAACTATGACTGAGGCTCAAGGTCATTACACCACCACTGAAAAAGAACTCCTAGCTGTGGTGTATGCCTTTGAGAAATTCCGGTCATATCTAATCTTGACTAAATGCGTAGTGTACACAGATCACTCGGCTTTGAAATACCTATTTGCAAAACAAGATGCAAAGCCGAGGCTTCTTTGTTGGGTTCTCCTCCTTCAGGAATTTGATATCATTATCCGTGATAAAAAAGGAGCCGAGAACCTTGCTGCTGATCATCTCTCACGATTAGAGAACCCTCATCAAGATGTGTCCGAGAAAAAGGAAATAAATGAAACATTTCCTCTCGAGACACTCAATGCGGTTGATTTTCGTGGTGACTCTACTACCCCATGGTTTGCCGACTTTGCAAATTACCATGCGGGTAACTTCATAGTGAAGGGGTTAACGTCCCAACAAAAGAAAAAATTCTTCAAAGACGTTAAACATTACTTCTGGGACGACCCCTTCCTCTTCAAAATCTGTGCCGATCAAGTCATCAGGCGATGTGTATACGGACAGGAAGCCACTGATATTCTCAAGGCTTGCCATGCTGGACCCACCGGGGGCCACCATAGTCCTAACTACACCGCCAAAAAGGTGTTTGATTCCAGTTTCTATTGGCCCACAATATATAAGGATGCCCACGAGTTAGTCAAAGCCTGTGATGCTTGTCAGCGTCACGGGAATATTTCACAAAAGAACGAAATGCCGCAAAATGCTATTCAAGTTTGTGAAATCTTTGACGTCTGGGGCATTGACTTTATGGGGCCATTCCCATCTTCTCGTGGAAACAAATACATACTCGTGGCTGTTGACTACTTGTCAAAATGGGTTGAGGCTAAGGCCTTACCCACTAACGATGCTCGAGTAGTTGTGAAATTCTTGAAATCCCTCTTTGCTCGTTTTGGAACCCCACGTGCCATCATTAGTGATCGCGGTACTCACTTTTGCAATGATCAATTTGCAAAAGTCATGCTGAAATACGGTGTTACTCATCGTCTTTCCACCGCATATCACCCCCAAACAAGTGGGCAGGTGGAGGTTTCCAACCGTGGTATTAAACGGATTATTGAGAGGACAGTAGGTGAAAACCGTGCTTCCTGGTCGGATAAACTAGATGATGCACTCTGGGCCTTCCGTACAGCTTACAAAACACCCATCGGGTGCACTCCATACAAGCTTGTATACGGGAAGGCGTGTCATTTACCGATCGAGCTCGAGCACAAAGCCTACTGGGCCTTGAAACATGCTAACTACGACCTTCATAAAGCGGGTGATCACCGTAAGGTTCAAATCAATGAACTAAACGAACTTCGTGATCAAGCCTACGAGAACTCTTTGATCTACAAAGAAAAGACAAAGAAGATTCACGACTCTAAGATTAAGAACCGAGTTTTCAACGTCGGTGACAGAGTCCTTCTTTTCAATTCAAGATTAAAGATCTTCTCGGGGAAATTAAAAACCCGATGGACCGGACCATTCACTATTGCTAAAGTATACCCATACGGGACTGTTGAGTTATCTCAACCCGAAGGTCCCAACTTCAAAGTGAATGGTCACAGATTGAAACATTATTTTGGAGAGGACACACCACCCTTGGTTATCCCGGATCTCCAAACTTTCCCCATGGACCAATGAATTCGGGGATCGAGTCAAGCTAGTGACTCGGTGAACAAAAATTAGCAGCATATATGGGTTTTCACCCGTATTTCTGACTTCTTTCTACTTTCTACCACCCTAGTGTGGGGGAGTGGCCATCCCCCACCGTTTCAAAAGTAAATATTTTTCAAAATTCAATAAACATGTTTTGTATATTATGTCATTCAACTCCCGGGCTGTCATGGAAATTTACTACAGTTAATCATTCACAAGTGATTAGCTAGCGTGGTAAACTTGACACAAGCCTGGGAAGTGTATGTATATTATATACTTTATTATTCAACTTCCAGGCTGTCAGGGCAGATTTATTACAATTAATCATTCACAAGTGATTAGCTTGCGTGGTAAACTTGACACAAACCTGGAAGGTGTATGTATATTATAAACTTTATCATTCAACTTCCGGGCTGTTAGGGCAAATTTATTACAGTTAATCATTCACAAGTGATTAGCTAGTGTGGTAAACCTAACACAAGCCTGGGAGGTAGTGAACCAAAAAAAAAAAAAAAAAAAAAAAAAAAAAAAAAAAAAAAAAAAAAATTTGTATGTACAGATAAAATAAAGTGAAAAATAGAAATTTCCACAGTTAGAATCGAATATTAGCTTTTCCATTCAGAGATTCGGCATAATAGCCGGGACTTTGAATATTGAGGACAATATTCAGTTCTAGTGTAGGGGGGGGGGGGGGGAAATTCTTACGAATTTTATCACAAAACTTTCCAAGTACCCCCATTTTAGGCCAAAATTTTTCAAAATTTTTCACTTTATTCCAAAATTTTTGTGGTTATCAGTCCGCCAAAGTCTAAATGACAAAGGGATTGGCTAGTCCAGGAGCAAACGGCTCTTGGTAAAGACATCTCAAACCCGTTGATGGCTGGCAGTTTGCCAAAAATTGCGTGGTTCCTCAGCTCCCCCGCATCCTCATAAGCAAATGAGTTGGCTAGCCCACAAGATTATGGCTTGTGGTAAAGGCAGTGGAAAATCCATAATTGGTATTCAGCTCACCAAGATGTTGACTTAGTCCATCAAGATGCTGGCTAGTCCAGAAGCAAACGGCTTTTGGTAAAGACAAATCAAATCCGTTGACAGCTGGTGGTTTGCTCAAAATCACACGGTTATCAGGTGTGCCACAGTTCTTACACCTGGCTACTCCAGAAGTGATGGCTTTTGGTAAAGAGTTTCAAATCCATTAAGTTTTTCTCAAAAGATTGCTAGGGACTAGCAATGTTTTAGTGTGGGGGATTGATGAGTGTGTAAATACTCATCATTTTTACCAATTCTGAACTGCCAAAACATCCAAAAACACTCAATAATGAATCAAAATAGTGAAAATATCCCAGGAAAGTGTTTTACATGTTTTAAATGCAAAAATACCAAAAACAGATGAAAAACGCACAAAGTTTGCACAATTGGCAGTTTCAGTCCCTCAGGTTTCAAATATTGACAAAACTAGTCCCTGGAAGTTTAAAACGAAAGAAAAGTCAACCCAAGGCATGAAAAAGTCAAAAGTTATAAAAAATGATCCTTGGGTAAAAAGTTTGAGAAAATTACACATTTGGTCCCTCAAAATCCAAAATTGGCAAAACAGGTCCTTGGAGTTTGTGAAATTGGCAGATTTGGTCCCTGAGGTTTAAAATAATACTTGTGGTCCTTGTGCTAATGTTTAAATGCAGGTTTGGTCCTTATGTGAATTTTGGGAAAAGTTTCATGATTGGTCCCTGGAATTACAAGGTTTGGCAGAAGGGTAAAATTGGAAAAAATCATTTGGAACCCTCACACTATTCATCATGGGCATATTACACCCTTGTAAGCAAATTAAGAAAATGCCAAATCTACACCCTCAACTTTCCTAAAATTACATAAATGGTCCTTGTAAAAAATAAGCTAAATCCGGATCCTTATATAACTAAACCTAAACCATAACCAATCCACTAAACCTTAAATCCAATCCACTACTTGGGCCCAAAAGTCATCTCAGCCCAGTTCACACCCAATCTTTGACCCGACCCCTTGGTTGACCCCGGTCAAAACACCAAAACCACCCCAGTTATCTTTTTCCCTCCCAAACCACCATCACCACTCAGACCCAAAACCACCTGGTTTTGCTACCACCACCCCCACTTGCACCTCAATCATCACCACCCCACCCCCTACACCTACCCCTCACCTCCACAATTAATGCACCCTCCCCATTACACGTTATCAGAGCCAAATTAAAGAAACGGATTTTGGCGCCAAATCCACGTGTAAGCTCATTAGTGGACCAAATTGATCAAGACATGGTGGGATTTGCTCAGAGTGCTCAGGGGAACCCTAATTGGGAGCCATAAATAGAGGGGGAAGCACAAGGAAGATTAGTAGTTTTAATTTTAGTTTTAAGTATGTCGTTTAATTTCAATTTTCAATTCTAAGGTACACCCAAGCTCTTAAGCAGTGGTAACCTTCTTTTTATTGTATTGTGACTTCATTTCAATTATAAAGTTCAAGTTTCTTTTATTATTACATCGTGTGCACTTTTAATTCTATTTTTATATCTCATATTACTCAATTGTTGTTTTAGCATTTTGTAATGGACTCTTAGATACATATAAGCTCCTAAGTAGCTTATTGAAGCTATTAGTAATAACTTAAAACTGTTTAGAAATAAAAAATTCAAAATACAAAAAAAAGTCAACTAAAGTCAAAGTGAAGTGTTCTTGGAATTCACAGCTGGAGCAAGGTGTGAAATGGATGGCCTTGGTTTAGAATCCCATGGGGGATGTTAGGAAAAGTTTCATGGTTCTTGGTTCAAAGCATAAGCTGGAATGCACTTTGTAAGCTTGTTCTTTAATTTTTAATATCCTACTGTAGCTTAGCTTAATCTTTCTTATCTGTGTGCTTTTGAGTTTATTTGGTGTTAGTTATTCAATATAGAGCATAATATAGATAGCTTGTTAACCAGATTTCCTTGTTGCTAAAAATCTTAAAATCTCACAGTTAAATCATCATAATTGTCAATACATGGTATCCTGATGTTATTGTTGTTGATTCATGTTCAGAAGCTTTAGTTTAATGATATTGTAGAGTTTGGAAACTGAGTTGGAGTCTAAATCAACTATTAGTTTTGAAAATCATCAAAAGTAGTTTGTAAGGGAGTGTTTGGATAATGTTGTTTTGCTGTACTCTTGTTGTTTATTAGGGTAGAAGTTGGTTTTAATCAATTACTTAAGTTCATAAAAGGTCAGGTTGACCATTGGTTTTGTCACAATTAAACTAGAAAGTCAAAATCCAAAACCAAACTCCTTGACAGTTAACTGTCAAGGATTTAAGGTCCATAAACCCAACCATTAGCTCATATCTTGTAGGTTTAGCTTAAATTAGGTCTATTGTAGCTTATAACATCATATTCAATCAGTAGTAGCCCATAGAAGTTCATAAAAGTCAACTAGTTCAAGTTTCCTAAAAAGTCAATTTATACACACTCAGATTTTCTCAAATATTGGGAGAATTGTTTAGAATTTAGGATTGGGATCTAGGCTTTGAAACTTGTTTCTAATTACACTCTACCAGCTCAACTTTGATTTCCCACCTTCATCATATTTTTAGCATTTTTCTAGTGGGCCCCACAGACCCCTAAACTAAGCTGCAGGGCAAGGTTGTGCCCTGCTCACCCAGTCACCACCTCACCACCATCACTTGGGTGGTGTTTTGTGACCACCATTGTGGACCCCAGACCCCATAGATAGGTTTTTACATCCCCCCTCCTACCAGGGTCTCACCTTTGACCATTGGTTTGACCTTAGGACAAGTGGACCCCACCTGAAATTGCTCATCAAGTTTGTCCCATTTCTGAGCCATAAGTGCAAAGTGCAAAGTGCTTATTTGCTTGTGTTTAGCTTATTTAAGCTTATTTCTGGTTATTATCTGTTTGTTTAAACTTGTTGAACTAATTGGCATCTGATTTCACCATTGTGGACCCCACCCAAGGCCATTTGACCTTATTTGACCAAACAGTCAACCAAAGTCAACTGATAAGCTAAAAGGGGTGTGCACAGCTTATTTTTGAGTTTTAAAATAGTTGTTTTCACAAAAAGTCTTTGTTTTTAGGTGTAAATCAAGTTTGTAAAAGAAAAATCCAAAAAAGTTAGTTTAAATTAAGTGATAGTTTCTATTTAATTCAAGTTAATTTTAATTTTCATTTTTATATTTTAATTAAGTCACTAGTGTTTTTATATTTTTATTAAATACCTTATATAGTAAAGTAATTTTGATAATTTTTTCAGATTTTTATTTTGTCATTTAGTGTTAATTAGATTTAATTTTAATTTTCTTTCTTATTAATTAATATCAAGTATTAAATAGCTTAATTAGTTTTTATAAGGATAAATCTAGTTTTTATAATTTTCCTAGCTTTAATATAGTATAATAAGTTTTTAGAAAATAAATTTTAAGATTCTACTGTTCATTTTCTATTTTTCTTATTTTCTTTGTTTAAAATAGACTTAAGTTAATTAATAGGTAAATAATTAGTTGTTTAATCTTAAAACATAATTTTTAGAGTTTTTATAATTTTGTAGGATTCCAGTGATGGTTAAGTAATTTTATAAATTTTATCTTAATTTTCTAAGTTAATTTAGTATTAATATAAATTAAAAGTAGTTTAATTAGTTTAATTAAGTTAAATAGTTTTTAATTAATTACAAAACCACAAAAAGACAAAAATATTATTTTTAATTTTTTATACTTTCTTCAAGTTCTAATTTAGGTTTAGAAAATATTTTTGTTAATTTTTAGTATAATTTAAATCATTTATCATTTTTAGTTTATTTAAATTAGGTTTTAATTAAGATTTTAAATAGTTTAATTAATTAAATAATAGTTTAATATTATTTTAATCACTTTTATAATTTCTTTTTCATTTTTAATTTTAAGTTTTGAAAAGTGTCAAAAGCACCCCCTGTAGTTTGATAATTACCAAAAACCTACTTTTCCAGTCCGATACGTGATCTTAATTGTGAATTTGTGCATATATCTGATTTCTGATTATCGTGAATATTATATCTGTTTGTCAATACCAAAATAACAGTAGCAATATCATTCCCACATCATCTGGCTACTGTCCTCAGTGCCACTTTCTCATAAACGATTCCAAAAGCACCATTTCAATCTCGCTGGGACTTTTACGACCCGGGGAAACACTACACTATCACCGGAGTATTGATTCTAGGCTATCTTTGACTTATTGACCTTGGTCAATAATAATTAGACGGTTTAGGCTCAATCAAACCCTAAGGCCGAACTTGGCACGAATTTTACAGGTTTTCAAGGGTTCTTAGCCCTTGATACCTTTCATGTGTAATTGAGATAAGTATTCTTTTAATTCAATCAATATGTCTATGTGTTGGTTGTCTATATCTTGTTCTTGTCTTAATTCCATTATGCTAGGCTAGATCTATCTTGTGTTTGCTTAGATCTAATGAAACCTAGATGTTAATTATGTGTTGATTACTTGTTTATAGTTGTATTGGATGAATGAATTCGATGTTAGGCTTAAGAAAACTGGTAGATCTCCAATTGGTAACATGCTTGAACGTCTTAGGAAACATGAACTGACGTGCACTAGGTTTTATTGGTTGTATTTAATGCATGAGTAAATTCTAATGATCCCATGTTAGGAGCTTCTTAGCCGGCTCGACATAGGAGTGAAGTAGGCACTCATAGGATTGGGGAATTAAGTGCGCCACCCCATGAATGGTATTAAGGAATACAATCCGTCATCCACGCTACTATAACAAGTAATTAACGTGTAAAAGATATCTAGGGAGTAGTGAAATCTAAGTAAACACATTTTCTCCACTTATTGCTCACAACCTTAGTATAATTTAGTTTATTTTCATTTTTTAGTATTTTATTTTGATTGCCTCTTTAGTATTGGGTTAGTTGACTAGCAACTAATTCCGCCCAAATTCTTCAAACCCGAGATTTTTACTTGCTTTCTAAAAAAATATAAAAAATTACAAAAATAATCATCCCTCACCTTTAGAACTAGTATTTAGGTTTTCTAATCCTAGCGACACTATTCCTAGCTGAACGATCAATCCCCCGGTACTTGTCACTATACTATACTACAACGATTAGGTACACTGCCTGGTGGGGGTTGTAAGCTTCTTAAGATCCCTTGAGAGGTAACGCCTGGTGCGATTCCCACGTATCAAGTTTTTGGCGCCGCAGCCTGGGGAATAGTTATTGTCTAGGTTAGAATCTCTTTTTATTAGGTCTACTTGCTGGATTCCTTTTTAGTAAGATTTTTTTTTTTTTTTTTTTTTTAGGTTTTCTTTAGTCTATTTTATTTCTTTGTGTTTTTGTTCGTAACTCTTTACCACCCGACATCATGGATGATGGGAACATCCTTAAACCCGTCATCCCACCACAACAAAACCCACCACTAGAACCCCTTAGGCCCCGAACCTTAGGAGAATATTCCCGACCTAGCCACCAAGGCTACCTGAAACACCATTGAGCTCACCGGAGCCAATGTGACCCCCTTGCGATCCGACACCATCCGGTTGGTGCAAAGCGGATGTGAATTCCATGGACTTCGTTCCGAAGATCGAAACCAACATCTTAAGGACTTCCTAAAAATTGTAGATTCAATAGACCTAAGTGTTGAAACTAGAGAGACAACCCGATTACGCCTATTTCAATTCTCTCTACGGGATCAAGCTAGTCAATGGCTTGAGCGTTTACCCGCGGGATCCATCACCACATGGGATGATTTCACCACTCGTTTCCTTGCTCAATTTTTCCCACCGGGGAGAACTACTAAGCTTAGAAATGACATCTTGATGTTCCAACAACGTCAAAATGAATCTCTTTATGAAGCATGGACTCGTTTCAAGGACTTACTCCAAAAAGTCCCTCACCATGGCATAGATCTTTGGCTCCAAGTCCAAATCTTTTATGACCATATCAATCTCTCCACGAGGCAAGCCATTGACCAATCGGCCGGTGGTAAGCTACATGATCTAAGTGCGGAACAATCATGGGAACTCATAGAAGATCTTGCTCTCTATGACAACGAAAGTTGGAATGATCCCCGTGATTTGAACAAAACGGTCAAGGCAATATCTTTGCCTTCGAACAATTCTAGCACTCCCGATCGTAGGATCATGGAACTTGAGGACCAAGTCAAGTTTCTCATGAAATCTTACGAAGCTCCTAAGCCTTCAAGCCAAGTGAACAAAATCACTTCTTCATGCGAATTATGTAGTGGTCCCCACGACACTCGTGATTGTGTGGAACTCCCCGGAACAGCTTTTGCGGACTACGCATCCACGCGTACCGACGAAGTGGGAGATAAGTGGTACACTTTCAAGCCCGAGCCAAACCCTTATGGTGATTCATACAACCCCTCTTGGAAAAATCACCCAAACCTTAGGTGGAAACAAAATCAACCCAATTCTTCCAACCCGCCTAATCGTTATCAACCAAACGGTCCACCCTCCAACCGTACTTTCAACAACAATCCTTCTAACAACTATGGTAGTACCAACAATCTTGAAGGATTGATGTCTAAGTTCATGGCATCTCAAGAAGCTCGCATAGCTAGGTTTGAAACCGAATTCAACCAACAACAAACGGAGATGACCAACAAGATTGACAACTTGTTGAAAGCCCTCAACAACCAAGCGTTAGCCAGACCTAGGAAGGACACTAGGGACACCAATAACGGAATCCAAATTAAGGACCCCTCATCATCCAAACATGTCCACTTTGTCAATGTTGTCACCATTAAACCAATAAATAAGGAGATAGAAGAGAGTGACAAAGATAAAGTTGGAATAGAAACCAAGACTAGGGATGAAAGTAGGGAAGTTGAGGTTAAAAAGGAAGAGGAATTAGAGGAAGTAGAGCCTAAAGAGAAGTACTTTGATAAGTTTCCCACCAAGGAAGAACGGGAATACCATAAGGATTTATTCGATAGTCCCGAGAGACCATATATCCTTGGCACACCCCTTATCAAAATGAGAGACCCCTCTAACATTAACATACCATGCAATATCGGACACATGCATATATGGAAAGCTTACATAGATCTTAGATCCCCCGTAAACATCATGACTAGGACTTATTACAATTGGGTGATGAAGAAACAACTTGATTTTAGGATGATGCCCAATAGGAATTTAATAAGTAATTTTGTAGGAAGAGTGAAGGGATTGCATGTAATTATAGGTAATCTCACCTATGAGATCGATTTTATGATAGTGGAAGACACTCGTCCGGTGATAGATGATTGCCTAAGCCAAGTAATATTTGGAAAACTATTTGTTGAGGCCACTAGGATGAGTTATGACCCAACTCTAGGGATAGTTAGATTCAAGGAAGAGAATGATGAGGTTGCCTATCAAATGCCTTACAAAATTGAGCAATACCGCCTTCTCTCTAATTTCGAAAAGGAACACAAGCAAGCGGCTTATTATAGGAATGAGGAGGATAGACGTAGAGGAGTAGAGTATGTAAAGAATAGGATGCTTGGTTTCTACAAAGAATGCTTGCAACTAGGTTCGGAATACAAAACTGGTTTAGAAGACGACCTAGAGAGTGGAACCAATGATGAGGTCACGTAGTAACCCATGACCTTGAGTCTAGCTACAAGACTCGTAAATAAAGAAAAGCGCTTCTTGGGAGGCAACCCATGTTTTGTGTGATTTTTATTTTGCTTGTTTGTTATTTGCTTCCGTATGCATGCTTTATTTTTATTGTTGGTTGATCATGTTTCTCAATTAAATAGTGGAAATACTTTACTTTTAAGAAACAAACGATCATGATTCTCCACAATATTAAATGAACATGTATATTCGTATTTGTTAGAGTCAAATGCTTGTATTGAGTCATAATGAAGTTTTGCAGGATTTTCCAGGAAGTAGGACCAAGTTTTTCCAGAAATTTTCCGGAAACTTAACATAAGAATTTTTGCAGGTCACTTCTGACGGCATCACGAGTTAACTCTTGACGGCGTCACGTGTAAAAATCTGGAAATTTTACCAGTTTTGTTTTTCTAACGGAGTCTTATGGTTTTTGTGAATTATTAAGTTTTATGATACCTTACATATGAACTTTCGCTTGAGTTTGTTTTGTTTGATGGTAGATGTGTAATAAAACTATGAGAGCAATTTTAGCACCAAATTTAAATTTTTTTACAACATTTAGGAATGAAACTTTAGCCATAGCAAGCGTCTCAAGGATAGGAGATTGTATGACTAGCACAAAACCGTATATTCAGAAAAATTTTCCACCCAAATATGTGAGGTTCGCCTTTAGATTTGATAGGAAAAGCATTTACTATTAGTGCTTATGAGTGCACCGGTAGCATTTAGATTCTAGAACTTGCGTTAGTGATGCATCCCGAGACCGCTAGTGAGACTACATTCGTGTAGTAGGATTTACTACATGATAAGAGGCATTAGGATCACCCTTGTGTTAAACCCGTATCATAATTACTTGACCATTTAAGTCATATTACTTGACTAGTTAAGTCAACTAATTTTTCCCACACCCTTAGCGTTGTACTCATTTTTAGTACACGAAACCCCTAGTACACCCCTCCGAGCCTATCTTTTCGTTTCTAACTTTAAGCATATTACTTAAAGGAAGAATTTGTTACACCCCACTTAAATGTACAACCAAATCGCCTTAGCCTTCCGTGTATGCGCTCATCTTTAGTGCATTATTGTTATTTGTTAAACCCTAAGTTAACTATCTAATTGATTACATGGTTGCTAAGTCGAGTCATATCCTTGTACATATTGTTTTGGGACGATTGGGACTCATGGGTAAAGTACTTATTTTATGGAGTAATGGGGAAGAACATCATATATTACCCCCATACGTGTGTTAATCTTAAAAGTACTCCAAGTGTTTTGATTTTCTTAATTCGAGTCATTAGATTAGTTTATTGTAAAGTATGTAAAAATTCAAGTGTAAGGGGAATTTCCATTCCCTATGATGTATTATTTTGGATGGTAGGGTAAGAGTGTATGCCAAAAAAAATAATAATAAAAAAAATAATAAAAAAAATAAAGGAAAAGAAAAAAAATAGAAAAAGGAAAAGAGAAAAAACATACGGACTACCATCCCTTTTTATTCTATGTTCATTTTTATGTTTTTGTTATTTTTGATTTATTAGCTTAAGTCGAGTCTAGTCTTGGCTTAGCAACGCCATATTGTACATGTAATTGACTAAGATTGTTAACTCGCCACCAGTAAAACTTTCTTTATCCAACAAAACCGTGTATTTCATATCCCTACACCTAACGTTACAACCCTTTAAAAGACCTCTTTGATAGTTTATCCTAGGTGCTTACGCCATGTGGTGGAGGTTTGATCCTTTCCCAAGCCCATGGTAATCTATTTTGCTATGACAGGTAGTGAGAGATATCTTCCGTTTCCATATTGTAATTTATGCTTTATTACACCCGAGAGATGTGAGTATCTAAACACTATTTGTGAGGTGCTAGTGTATGACCTCCGTGCTTGTCTATTGGTCTTTAGTGGAACGATTATTTGTTGTAATTACTTTTATATTAGTGTTAAATGACCCCTAACTTATATTTTGAGTAGAATAAAAGCGCATTTGCTTGAGGACAAGCAAATCTCAAGTGTAAGGGTATATGATGAGGCGAAAAATGAACCATTTTTAGGGGGTCATTTAAGCTGGAATTCGAATTTATTTGATCAAATATTGCCCTAAATCGTTCCTTTTGTGATTTTAGGTACTTTGGGAGTGAAATCTGGAAAAGGAAGCAATTCGGACATTTTTGGATCATAAAAGTGAAGAAAACGCCAAAGTCTTAATTTTTCTTGCTGGGAACAGTAGGTGACGGCGTCAAGAAGAAAATCTTGACGGCGTCAAGAGTAATTTCCATGCCGGCCCAGTACATATTTGACGGCGTCACAAGGTAGGGCGTCAAGAGGAAAATGCATGACGGCCTGGAAACACATAACACTTGACAGCGTCAGATCTGGATCAAGGCAGTCCGAGGAGTATTTTGGCGGCGAGATGACGGCGTCACAAATTTGTTCTTGACGCCGTCAGACCCTATTTCCTATAAATAGTTTTCTAATTTTCACATTAAAAGGGAGAAGTTTTGGAGAAACCCTAAGGCCGAACTTGGCACAAATTTTACAGGTTTCCAAGGGTTCTTAGCCCTTGATACCTTTCATGTGTGATTGAGATAAGTATTCTTTTAATTCAATCAATATGTCTATGTGTTGGTTGTCTATATCTTGTTCTTGTCTTAATTCCATTATGCTAGGCTAGATCTATCTTATGTTTGCTTAGATCTAATGAAACCTAGATGTTAATTATGTGTTGATTACTTGTTTATAGTTGTATTGGATGAATGAATTCGATGTTAGGCTTAAGAAAACTGGTAGATCTCCAATTGGTAACATGCTTGAACGTCTTAGGAAACATGAACTGACGTGCACTAGGTTTTATTGGTTGTATTTAATGCATGAGTAAATTCTAATGATCCCATGTTAGGAGCTTCTTAGCCGGCTCGACATAGGAGTGAAGTAGGCACTCATAGGATTGGGGAATTAAGTGCGCCACCCCATGAATGGTATTAAGGAATACAATCCGTCATCCACGCTACTATAACAAGTAATTAACGTGTAAAAGATATCTAGGGAGTAGTGAAATCTAAGTAAACACATTTTCTCCACTTATTGCTCACAACCTTAGTATAATTTAGTTTATTTTCATTTTTTAGTATTTTATTTTGATTGCCTCTTTAGTATTGGGTTAGTTGACTAGCAACTAATTCCGCCCAAATTCTTCAAACCCGAGATTTTTACTTGCTTTCTAAAAAAATGTAAAAAATTACAAAAATAATCATCCCTCACCTTTAGAACTAGTATTTAGGTTTTCTAATCCTAGCGACACTATTCCTAGCTGAACGATCAATCCCCCGGTACTTGTCACTATACTATACTACAAGGATCAGGTACACTGCCTGGTGGGGGTTGTAAGCTTCTCAAGATCCCTTGAGAGGTAAAGCCTAGTGCGATTCCCACGTATCACCATGCATGCAAATATGATCATACGAATTTATATAAGCTAAAAACTCTAAATCGAATGAAAACCTTAATCGACTATAAAGGAATTTTGTGAGCTTTGTATATCTTTTACTCTGGTCCTTTACAGGTTACATAACATTAGAAAAATATGTTTTGTAATTTTTGAAGCTTAGAATCTGTTTTGGAATTTATTTTGAAATCGGCTAAATAAGAAAAAGAAAAGAAAAATAAGAAAAAGGTAATCGATTAGGGTTAGGTTTAGGGCTTTGGTATTGGATTTTAGTGTAATAAATGTGTTTTAAAGTTCCATTTAATGTTTGTAATTATTGGTTAATTTAGGGTTAGGGTTTTATGGATTTTTGTTTAAACCGATTTGATATAAAAAGAATAAAGGTGTGTTTTGTAATTTTATAAACATGTGGGTTAGTTTTGTAAGTTGTATAAAACCTATGGTGAGTTGGGAAAAATATAATATGAGGGTGTCATGGTAGATTTGCAACTAAAAGGTTTAAATGGTAAATTATGTAATTATATAACCCGAATTGTAATTAATTAAATTAGGGGATTAGTTTGTTAAATTGTGAAAACCAGAGGGTTAATTTGTATATAAATTATTTGAGGGACTAAAGGTGTAAGTTTAGTAATTAAAAGGACTTATTTATAATTTCTATAATTAAAAAGGTATAAATTATATTTATTTTAATTAAAGGGTTAAACTTGTAAATTATGAAAGTTAAGGGCTCTTTTGTACATATATTAAGTGGAAGGGTAATATGTGTAATTTTGGATAATTAAGGGCTTAATGTGTAAATATGAATATAATAAGGATTAAATTGTAATGTATTTAATTAAAAGGTTTAATTTGTAAGATTATTAAGATTAAAGGATTGGAACTGTAAATAAGAGAACTTATTGATTTAAATGAATAAAACATGAAACATATGATATTTACATTTAAAACCTTCCACTATATTATAATTACACTTTATGATGACTTACTAATTTTGGAAACCTGCTAAAAATGGAGAGTTACTTAAAGTGGGAAGAAGACCTAAAATGAAATATGAATAAGTAAATGAATGAACAAGTTATTAAAAATAAATTATCCCTAATTCAGGTAGACATATTGAAGAAGAAGCGAACTCTTCCCTTCCGTGATTCTTTCTTTTGATCTCATTGCTTTGCTAAGGTACGGATATTCTGACATTACTTTTAAGGTTTCCTTTGTGATTACAACCTTTGCTATGAACCTTTGACATGAAAAATTTGTTATCTGAACCTTTGATATGACCACTATATTTTGAACCTTTGATTATGAACCTTTTGTTACCTGAGCTTCACTAGGCATGGGGGTTCCATGTCCGTGTCAGGGAGGCACCTCTGACATGACTTTAGGGCAGTAGAGTGATGTTCTGCCACGTCCCTTTGATTGGTCTGCATGTGAATGGGTAGGGGCGTGTGGATGCATCCTAGATCTGTTTCTGTATCTGTTATGATGATTACGATATGATATGATATGATATGATATTGTCTGGTGAATGTGGTTGTGTGTGCAATACACGTCCTTCACAATTCTGGGAGCTAGCTACTCCACTTATATGATTATGATATGTTTATGATAAGTTTCTGAGCTCATGGTATTATTTTGGTTCTGATTCTGTTTATACAAGTGACTGTATGAATTCCTTACCTAACCTACACATTTTATTTTTGTATTATCTGTTATACCTAAATATGTTTTCCTCAAAATATATCATTTGTACTTAAGCATTTTATTTCAGTTTATTATTGTTATATCCGTTCACTGGGCTTTTTAAGCTCAGCCGCATTTTTTTTTCACTGCGGCAGGTATTCAGGATAGCTTTTGGGATAGCTTTCTGGGATTGAGAGTAGAGCTGAGTTGAAGATTTTGACCATAGCCATTTAGAGTAAGTCATTTATGTAAGAATTCCGCTTTTGATCTGTTCTGTTTGTTCTGATGTAACACCATAATGTGACACTTCTACCATTGTCGGGTCGGGGTTTTACAAGCAATGTTAGTGTGACCTTAAAATTTCTACTTGTCACTAGCCAAACACAATCTTAAATCTTAAGGAACCTCTTTCTATATTGTTAAGGGGGTGTTTGTTTCGGCTTATACATGTGCTTATTAGCTTATATGGGTTCGTCTTATATTACATAAGCCACAATTTTGTGGCTTATTTTGACACTTATGGGCTTATATAACATTGCTAATGCAATGTTATATAAGCTAATGCAATGTTATATAAGCCCATAAGTGTCAAAGTAAGCAACAAAATTATGGCTTATATTATATAAGACGAATACGGCTTATTTTATATAAGCTTAAACGAACACCCCCTAAGTGAATTTGTATATGGAATGAGATTCGATATACATACCCCTCCTAAATGGATTATGTTAACCTTTTTTATGTTTATTTTTATAATTTTTTGTTTTATTAAAAAACTATGAAACTGAAAGTACGAAACACAAAATATAAAGTTTGAAAGTCAAAAGTATTTTAAAAATAGAAAATACAAAACAAAAATAATCAAAAACTATCTTAGACTCTCAATATAATGATAAAAATGAAGTGAAATTGAAAGGGATGTACCAATAAGAGCTTGAGCTATGGTGAAAAAATGCTTCTCGCCACTCCTGCGTGAGACTTGTTGTGGCTCGCCACTCCTTAGCCACAACACCAAGCTGGCTTGCCGCTTCTTGTTTTTCATTGGTTTTTCGTCTGCATGGTGAAGATAAATGTTGTACGGAGTAGCAGGTTTACGTTTGTAAATGTTTAAAAAAATTAGTGTTTTCATTTTTTTCCAATAAACACATTTATATACACTATAAATACTACATTATTTTAACAAATTTTACACACAAATTCTCTTTGAAAACATTTCTTCTCTTTAAAAAATCTGATATGGCTTGTTCACTTCCACATACGATTTCTGAAATCATGGCTTTAGTTGATAAAATAATTGCGGGGGACAGAGCTCGTCATCAAGCGTTGTGCGAATTAGCCGTGCAATTTGAAAAAGCATGCGAGCCTAAAGATAATCTGAGACAAGCATACAAGAAATACAATGACATTCCGCCTGAAAACCATACTCAAATAGAGACTTTTTTAAACGAATAATCTACGAAAGATTACGAGATGCATAATTCTCTGTTTAGCAAAGCGGGAAAAATAGAAAAACAAGTCGAGGGGAAGTTTATTTGGCTACATAAAATACACTTAGGACCATTATGTGTTGTATTTTAAATTTCGTATTATAACTTTTACGTTTAAATAAATGAATGTACCTTTAAATTTTTAAATAAACACAAAAGCATTTTTTTTTTTTTTTTTTTTTTTTTTGATATGGGTTTGCTTCTGCTAGAGTTGAGAAAGTTACAACACAGAAGATGCAAGTGAAACAATATTGTAAGAGTAGAAGGTATCATCACATTTCATTCAAATTATTCATTAAAAACAATACATAGCTTAATCTATCTCATAATCGGATTCAGGTTCCCAAAATTCCATCACGTACTAATCGTGTTCTGCTTGTTCTTTCATACGTTCTGCTTCCCACTCTTTTTGAACCCTAACTACTTCTTCTTGATGCCTTGTTTCTTTTTTGAATTCATACTGTAGCTTTAAAATTTGAATTAAAATTTTTGAATCAGTTTAAAATTTTGAATTTGATAGCCTCCAACGGCTATTTTCCCTTATAAATATCCCTTCACCATCATTCGTTTTCTCACACAACTTCTTATCAAACTCTCTCAAGTATCACTCATTTTCACACAAATGGTATGGCTAACGAACCATCTAAGGTGCAAAAGGTTATCCTTAGACGAATACGCACGAACAAGTAGAAGAACTCAAGCTGATTAACAATTTGCTAGGTGAGATAACTCGTATTATGCAACAGATGCATGATCGTGCTCAAGAGATCGAAATGTTGCGTGACCTACCTCAAGACCATCTAGCTATCAGGGTCGGTCTACAAACTCTATTAAGAACTGAGGAAATAGATGTACGTCTTCATTTCTCCTTGAAGAACGCTAGGGAACAAGTGTTGCAAGTCTAAGAGGAGAAGACAGATCTCATCGACAATTAGAAATCAATATAAAATCTTTATGAGAATCGTTGGATAATTTGTGTTTTCGTATCGTATCGTCATTTGTGTTTCAAATTCGTATCGTAATTTGTTGTGTTTTTTTTTTTTCATATCGTAGTTTTTTTTTTCTTCTCGTATTGTAATTTTATTTTTATAAATGAATTTTATGTTATTTGAAAAATTGAATAAAAAAATAAAATATGAAGTGATGGGACCCAAATGAAGTTGTTGTATTTAGGGTGTGTTTGGTTTATAAATGGGTTTGGATTTGGATTAAGATTTGAATTTGATGTAAGATTTGAAGAGAGAAGTTATATTTGTTTTATTAATTTAATAATAATATTTTATTTAAAAAATATTATTTAAGAAAAAAGAAAGTATATATTTGTGAGAGAGAAAGTGATACATAATAATATAAATGTGTGTGAGAGAAAACCTTCCAACTTGCTTTACTTTTACTTTTGGTGGGCCATGAACACTATTCAAATGCCAAACCTCTATACCAAACTATAAAATTTGGCATTCATCCTAAAGATAGGTCCAAATCATGGATAACAAATAGCCCTTAGTTGTGATAAGGGACGGTTGTAGAAAAGGTTGTGTTATGGTAATGTGACACCCGTGAGACACAAATGACACACCTCAAGCTCTAACACCTCCGAAATATGTGTGAATTAATTGATTAATACATGCCAAAGTTAACAAACTGAGAAATTGGGTCCCTTTAATGACATTTATTTTTGGTTTGATATTCTACTTTAAACATACCCATAAATGGGATAATAAGAACTAGAGTAAATTGCACCGTTCGTCCTTGTAGCTTGCGTTGACTGGCGTCGTTAGTCCCTCCCCCACTAACGCTTGTTAAGTGTTGTTACACCTGAAGTCCCATGAGGGTATACTAGTCATTTCGCAAACCAAAAGGACGAACGGTGCAATTCTTTTAATACGTTCGTATTTTCGTCCGTTTTTTTCGTTTTCGTATGTTTTTTTACGTTTTCCTCCGTTTTTTGTTTTTGGTTATTATTTGAAATTAGATGTTTTTTTTATTCTTTCTATGTTTTGAAATTTGATGTCTTTTAGTTATTATTTGATATACCCATGTTGTCAAAATGTATAAAACGTATAAAAACGGATAAGGATGGATAAAAGCGTTTGAAAATGTAAAAAAATGAACGAAAAAAAACGGATGAAAACTTTTTACGGAGGAAAATGAAAAAATACAGACAAAAACAAAAAAAAACGGACGAAAACAAAAAAAAAAACGGAGGAAAACATAAAAATACAGACGAAACCGAAAAACGGTTAAGAATGAATAAAAACGTAAAAAAAATGGACGAAAGCGTATGAAAACGTTAGAACAATGGACAAAAACGTAAAAAACGGACGTAAACCTAAAAAACAGACGAAAACGAAAAAACGGACGAAAACGTAAAAAAAACAGACAAAAATGAAAAAAAAACGGATGAAAACGTAAAAAACGGAGGAAAACGTAAAAAAAAGAGACGAAAATGAAAAAAAATGGACAAAACGTAAAAAAAAACGGACGAAAACGTAATAAACAGACGAAAACAAAAAAAAACATAAAAAACGTATTAAAACGGAACTTACGAACGTAGTAAAAAAAATTGCACCATTCGTCCTTTTCCACCGTTCGTCCTTTTGGTTTGCGAAATGACTAGTTTACCCTAATGGGACTTCAGGTGTAACAACACTTAACAAGCGTTAGTGGGGGAGGGACTAACGACGCCAAACGTTGCCCGTTAAGGACGAACGGTGCAGTTTTTTTCGTCAAGGGACTAACGACGCCAGTTAACGCAAATCACAAGGACAAACAGTGTAATTTACTCTAAGAACTAAGAAGGATTGTCTTTTGATAATTCGATAATACTTGTACAAAGTACATGATTTATTTATGAATCCCCTGATATGACGACATAGGAAAGGTATGTATAACACATCTCTTATTCTAATTTTAAGGCCCGTGAATTAATATATTTAGACATTTGAAACTTCCTACAATATCTATACAAGACACTTTTTTAAGTTACGCACCCGGCATATTCACTCATGCAAAACATGCTTGCAAAACTTATCTTTGTGAAAATTAATTTTGACAAAAAAAAAGAGCTCAATTTCAAATGTAGGTTCCTGATTGGTAATAAAATTTAAAATTAAGTTAGAATTTGGTAAATATTCAATCAGATTAATAATTATATAGAACAAAAATATTCATGACCCTGAGAGCTTTATTTTTTATAAAAATATTTGGTAACGTAACTATAGCTATAATTATAATGTGTAAAATAATTTCTAAATGTTCAACGCTCCTGAATGCTACTTCATGGAGCGTTGAAAAAAGAGCATTCCGAAAAAAATAGATAAAACTATTTGATGCTTGCCAAACGAGCATTAAAAATCCAACGCTCATCGCTAACTGCTCCAAAATGTTCCTAAACGCCTTGCGTCAAACACACCCTTAATGCAACAATACATCTATACAAGACGTATAATTATGTTATTCTTAAAATACCCCATCATTTAAAAATACAATTAATAATATAACACATGATAAAACCAATACCTGTTAGATCTATGCTAACTAGCAAGTAACTTTCACTGTCAATCATTACAACTTCGTAATACTACTGGCTACCGTTTTCGTATCGCCATTACATTGCGATGACGAGTACTCCCCCAATTTTATATGAGATAGTGTGCGATAAAGTTATTCCCTAAAATTCTTGTCATACGTAAAGTTATTATCACAAAAAAAACATATAATCAAATAATATTGTTCATGACAGTGTATACGTCGCTGCAACGCGCGACAGTTGTATGTAACTTTGATTGGATTATCTGAGATAAAGTTGAGCATGAAATTAAGACAGTGAGTGTGTCGATTACTCTTAAGAGTAAGATCTTTATTTTTTTAGCGTGTTTTTGTTTTGTGTAAATACATTTTAGAGTAGTGGGGCATTCCTATAGTTCGGTCAAATTGAGGGTTTAATTTCTTATCTTTTCGAAAGTCCACTCATCGTTCCAATAAAAAAACTTACAAGTGCACCTTTGATCTCGACATTAGTTAAATTACTAAACTACCATCTTCGTCTTCTCTTTCACTTTGGTCTCTGTGACAAACTTTTACATTACGCAATATTAGGAGTCCCAACACACACACACAATATAATATTGGTATACTCCGTATTATTCTTCATTGTTTCTCTTTCGGCAACTACTTGTGGTATTCGATCTCAACACCTTGAGTTGATCCTTAAGTCTTTTTTGAGCTGATATATATGTCATACTATAGTTTAGCCAGCAAATAAAACTCTTTCAATTACGGATTACCACACATGACCACTATTTTTTGTTAGTGTTTGATAACTGAATAATATATAATGATCCAATCAATCTATCAAAACCCAATTGCCATTTATAGAATTATAGGGTTGAGGATGGGGCTGCCTTTTTGTTGGCTAAAGTGAAAGTGGAGGCAATGACCCACTCCCGAATGATTGTACCTTTGTTTCCTTAAGATTAATTTACCATGTCATCCAATTGTCTTGGCTAACCCATGGTTACCCTACCTTTGCAACATTATTATTTTATTGTTTGTCATAGATATTGCAATTTATGATCACTGTATATAAAATGCACATTCTGCTTAGTATGTGCTGTGAAATACAAAATTATAGGCGTAGTCTAGATGTGTCAAACTAGTTGGTATGATAACATAGATAATTCTGATAGGATTCAGGAATATTCAAGGAGTTGCCTCAGCTTTAAATTCTGTGCATGAACACGCCCATATCCCTCAAGGAAAGAAGAAGAATATTTACTCGCGGACGTGATTTGTGCGGTATCCGTTCTTCCTCGAGAAACTTATCTAGTTATAGGATAAAAAGACTACTCATGAGTAAGTAATGATATTGGATGTTTCACCATATATACATAAGCTGTCATTTTCTTTCAATTTATGATGGAGTTATTAACTAGTTAAACTAATGTGCTTAGCATAGTTTTAAAACTAAGTATCCTAATTACATTGAAGGTGCCTTAAAACGATATTTTGGAATGTCTTTTGTAATCAAGAGAACACGTTCTTTTGAAAAGATATTATAAGAAAACGACTTCTTAATCATGTAAGAAACGTATTCGTGTAGAATGAAACAATTTAACTCCAAGACACTCTTGAGATTGCAAGTATATATTTCGAACAATAGTACTTAAGACATTCATTCAATTGTCACATACGACATATCACCAATCCTATATAGAACAAATATACTACGTATGATTATATTGTCATACATTTAAGTTTTTTCTGGCCAGAAGTTAAATTTTTTGACTTTCACATGTTCGAAATGGTACTATGAGAAAATTGAATCTACTGGAATCACTGGATATAACTAAATTTCTAGTGGAAATCTTTATCCATAGATGACCATAAAATGTTATCGGCTTGTCACATAATGGCATATTGCTCATCAAATTTAAATTTAGAATGCAAGTGCGACCAGAAACTTAGTATATATGGAAAGTTAAAAAAAACCACGATTCTATAGAAAAACTTGTATAGTATTCTAAATCTCCTTTTTAAATTCAAGGGCAACTAGAACTTGTTTGATTTTCTAATTATGATTAAATGGCCAATAAAATTCTTGATTTGCAATTGCAAATCTTTCTAGCTTTGAGCGATAGTGACCACCATCCTAATATGCCTTTAAGATGGTTAACACATTAGCAAGCCTAAAAATTTAAGTTGACCGAGAGTTAATAGTGTGAAAAGTAGCCAACTTTAAACTTTGATGGCCTAAAAAGTTTAAGTTGTTAGATTTTCACCATGTTATCGACTCATTAACATATGCGCCGTCCATTTCTTCTGTCAAATAACACAGTGAAATGAAACAAAACTCACGGTATAGTGTGTGTGTGTGCGTGTGTCTGTGTCTCTGTGTGTTTTTTCCTTATGCTTTGCACCAATGTTAATATCCAAGTCCTTTAACATAACTTAAGTTACTGATGTTTACATGAAAGACAAAAGATGGAAAGTGCCTGTGTAAAGTAGTCATATAATGTAAGAAAAGTAGATATGCCATCACCATAGGTTTCTGGAGACCATATCGGAAAATGGGATATGGTGGTGATGGGTGGTGGAGCCTAATGGTGCTGGTGGCCATGATAAAAAGTGTAAAAGCAACCACATGGTACAAAACAAGTGACATAGTTGCCCCTTCTTTTGCATCACCTAAAAATTTAGCCCAGCGGTCAAATAGTTGTTCAGAAATCCCCACTGTCCTTTTGTTCACAAGACTTTTGTCCACCTAACATTTTTGTTGCATAGCAAAATGGTCCAACCAACCCCTATGCAATATATAATCAGTAATTCTTATTTATGTTTGAGATGGTCCTGCCAGCATGCCATGGTCGACACCTACACGCGCAAACCCAAATTCGTACAAATTAATCATTTTGATCCAAATGTTATGCAAAACACACGACGATAAAGAAAAAATAAAATAAAATAAAATAAAAGAACATAGTGATGTACTTGGTTTAGTCTCAATGTGACAGACTATGTCGTACAGCAAAGGAGATTGAGTGTATTTATAGTGTAACAATATTGCTTCGGTATCATAAATTACCAATGTTCTCATAGAAAATGAACAAAAAAGTGTTTACTAGCCAGCCAAACTAAACATATACTAATAAACGACCTTTTCAACCCGTTACCATTTTGTCCATGTTCTACACCCGGTTGGCCTACATGTCGTATTCTCGTCTAGTCACGGGTAGGTTTAGTTCAAGAGAACCTTTTTTAAGAGAGTAATACGTGCATGGGGTAGAAATGTGACAGCCACACATATCATCAAGGATGACATTTATAAATATGGGTCCATAGCAGCATGCCAATAATGCAGCAAGTGTCAACACCATGACAATAACTTGCTGTTTCAGAAGTATCTATGGTAATTTTTTTGACAGTGACAACACTCCCGGGGTTCGCTTATTATGGTCACAAGTGAGAGGAACCAAGTGGCAAATACAGCCCGACCAATGGGTATCGTTTGGTATATGTTAAGAAACTTCTTTTGGAATTTTGGCTCTTTATGATTTGTGTTCTTGTATGTTGATGCTACTTTTCATCTAGTTTAATCACTTCCTAGTTAGATGCACACCTTTAAATATTGTCTCGAGTGTGAGTATGACCAGGTTAGCTATTTTTAAAGGATAATAAACTCCATAAAGGTGACAGATAAGTGGATTCGAGTTTATATCCAACCAAAATGCTACTCTTCAGGAATTTGCTAAGACAAACCAATAACTCGCCGAATCCTTTGATATTTTGTTGGCAGACCAGTGTGCGTTGCTTAATGTACACGCGTGGTTATCTGGACATTTATGGTGTGGGCCTTGGATATGGGTTTCTTTCTGGTCCAAGCCGCCCCCATTTAACCTTTTCCATCAGGTTTAGATGATTTTATTGGGGCAAATTGCATAAACACTTTAATGTGATTCATTTTGGGGTATCCATCTTTGGGTAACACCTCAAACATGGAAACCTTTTAATAAAAGAACTCGGCTTAAATAATTTTGATTCAAGGTAAATGACTCGGTTACCTGGTGTATTGACATCGTAAGAAACATGCCAATAACTTTGAACAAGTTGACTTTTTTCATCATATGTGTTGCACCCTGTTTAGTTAAAAGATTACACGAAATGGACTTTTGTAAGAGCTTGCGCATGCATACAAAGTGTGTTACCGAAAACTGAAGCCCAAGTAAAGTGTCTAAGTGTCTTACCTGGTTATGCAATGTCCTCTTCTGGTAGGCTGGAATGCTGGAGATTCAACTTCAGTAACCTGGTAATGGATATAAATGGATGATATAAGCATAAGCACTATGATGCTAATAAGTTTTGGGTGAATAACTTAACTACAGCACGGGTGTAAGAACTAGATATATGGAAATTAGAAGATTAAAGAATGGATGGAAGATATGATATACATTACAAGTATATATTAATAGATTATTCTGTATTACATGTAACAATTGAAAGCAAGAAAAAAACGACATCTACAACATGAAAAACGTATTTACAAGTTCGGGAAGCATTCCTTCTCGTTTTACATCTTTTACAGTCTCTTCATTTTGAAATAAAATTCATGTTCTTCTGCTATTTACTTCTCATGTCGATTTTCAGAAAATTTTACAACAGAAGCAATTTTTACATGATTTTCATCTCATTCTTTTAGTGCAGCAACAGCAGAAATATTGCATAGAAAAAAGAAAGAAACAATTAGTAACTTTTTGAAGGGAAAAAAACACTTTGAAGAAAAAAAGTCAAAGACAACTTGCAAACAGGTTACCTGAAAAAGGAAGAGTGATGCTCCTAGACCTTCTGGACTTGCTTATGAACGCCTAAAGCATCAATGATGCTATCAACCCAACTGTAAATTAAAAATGTATGTGTCATAGTATAATATAAAGTTTATAAACGTAGTGAATGATACATTTATTATACATAGTGACAATATCGACATGTCGCCTGATTTTGAGAGTCCACTATCTCTCCCAATAACTCTTAGCTCAACCCTAGTTCAATAATCAAAGCAAGCATATCATCTATCTTATCTGACATATATCAAGTTAACTGATTATGGTAATAGAGAGGTGATTTATAGACCACCTCTTTTACTATATAAACCGCACAAAGAAGTTGGTTTTGACCATGCCCTTGCACCAATTTTACTCATGTTTGTTACCCATATAAGGTGCAAGGGCAAAATGGTAACACGGTAACAATCTGGTTTCTACTTTTCCATACGATCTTAGATGTATATGTGTCTTCTAATTACTATTGCATTTATCTTATGCAGCAAGGTAATACTAAACTTCCTATATCAACTAGTTATCCTTCAATTAGGGTCTAACACAGTAATTTGAAGTCTCAACATCCATAGTCCAACTACATGTGAAGTCTGCTAAAAAAACACTAACACAAGTATAATTGACCCAATATCATTGGAGAGAAGAATAAGTACCCCTGAATACCAGGGCTTGATGGATAATACACATTTTTCAAACCCATTCTTTTTGCAGCTGAAGCCGTGGTCTCACCAATGCATGCAACAGAACCACCCCAACGCTCCGACTCAGCTACCAGATTGACCCATGCTCTGTTGCAGAAGAAAATAGTAGATAAACAGCACAGCTTCCAAAAAATATTAAGTGATCTAATCAAGAAATGAAGCCAGAATTACCTGATTGCAGAAGGTGATGCAACTGCAACGACCGAAGCAGAAAGTGCTTGTTCGAAAATCATCTGATCCACGTGTTGAACAGCTTCCTGGAAGAACTTACCATTAGGATTCCTAGATATTTCAAGAAAGTTCCAAGGAGAATCACACATAAACCCAGAACTACATTAATCTTGTACTACTACTTAAGACTTAATTGGACCTAGTGCTCTTTATGAGAAATGCATAAATAAAATTGCGGACTCGCGATTTCAATCTGGATAAATATTCACATAGAAATTGTCTTACATAGATAGAAGTTGCAGCAATAAACCAAGTATTTTTCTAAAACAAACAAGGGATCAGATTGAATAACACACATAATGTAATTATATCATACTATAATGAATATTGTGGATCGCGAACCTTATCTTTAAATAACTATTGTGAACCAAATATAGATGTGTACCGTTGTGTAAGTATTTAATCGCATGACCTGAAATCCTCGCTTAGAAAGACCTTCCTCTGAAACACAGTCATCATGGTTTTAAATTCGTAAAAGTAAAGAGTGAAGTATGTTGGTAAGTAACCGCTGAAACAATAAATAGCAAAGAAACTTATACACGAATCAGAAGCATAAAATAGTGCAAAATATTTCCTTTCAAACCATCAGAACTGAGGGACATAAAAAAGTGCAAAACATGAGCTAGATAACTGAGGGACATAGTAACTACTATCAAGTGGGTGGTTATCTCTACTAATCTTGGAATTGTTGTTCATAATGTTAGTACACAATATTGTTAATACTAACCAGTAACCACACTGTGGCCAGAACTCTCAGGATCTGCAAATTACTAGGTAAAGAATGAATATTTATAACCAAATAATCTTACATGAATTGTTGTTATGTATATTACAGCTGAAAGATTGCCAAAACGATATTACTACAATAGTAAAAAAGTTTGGACCGAGGAGTCAAGATGTTGAATGGTCCAATATGCAACATTGTGTGCACGAAGCACTCAGAATCTCCACATTTCTAGTATCCTATCGAAATTGCAAAAAATTGAGTCAAGATGTGACGGAGACCAATATGTCCCACTCATATGTGCACAAGTTGATAAATACTAAATAGTGAAGAAACTTTTGAGTCATGTACAAATAATTAAAGACGATAACCATCTACTAACTTTTCTTTATGTAGCCATTTTATTTAACTTTCATTAAACACTTCTGCAGGGACAACAACTCCAGAGTTTTTGAAAATTAGTAACCTCGGTCTTCAGGTTTTTTGAAATAGCATATGTACTGTTTTGGAAGGTAAATAAACTGATTCCATGGCCGATTTTCCCTAATTCTAAAAATGCTTATCCATCAAGTTTGTCTGCCTTCCAACTGGATAACTAGTATGCATGATAAAGCATAAAGTTGCCATCAATTTACAAAACAGATACAGTAGATTATAGGACGGAGTTCTTTTTGACTCATACCTAAAACAACTTATGAATCATAGTTTTGTTATATGTATCAAGCAAATCACATTTACAACAGAATTTGCATTTTCAGTTTTAGAAGCGCGAGGGAACGCAATTGCTAAATCAATCTAGAGAGAAAGTCGAGTTCATACCAATGTCATGACCAGCTTTTGCAGAGGCAGGGTATAAAACAGTGCATCCATCATTTCCATGCTTTGGCAGCTCTGAAGCAAGAACCTTGCCAGTTGCTGCAAAGGTTCACAAAGTAGAACATGTTAATTAAAAAATAAATATCTAGTATAGCTGCCGAGCTACATCAAAGCAAACCACAATATGCAGACCAGTAAATGATCCAGACTTCAATGGAAAGACATGTACAGACCTTTTGATGGGACAAAAGCAACATCAATTAATTGCTTGGATGAAACCGTAGCTTCACTGAAAATGCTAGCTGTACCAGCTCCAACCACAGCTATCTTTACACATGGGGATCCAGCAGCTCTATGGATTATAGGAAAAGGCGAGTATAAGACGTTAAAACTAACAAATAAGATGGATAAATAATGAAAGGGTTGCCTCTAGGCTAATTCTATTTAGCCTTTTTTGGTCGTCAGATGAAAAGAAAATACATGCATGCTGGGTAGGGTGGAAATAAATGAATTGAGAGTATATAAGTTCTCGCAAATTATCTAGCATAAAGAGTTGAATGTTACACAATCAACTAGGACAGGCTGTTCATATGGTAGTTGCGTGTGAAAACATTATCTGAGAAGTTATCATAAGAGAAGTAGTAGCTTAATACTATATGCAGAAAAGTTCAATAAGCACCTCCAGGCATCAAGAAAAACCAGAGCTGCTTCAGGTGAAGTTATGGTGATCCAATCAAAAGTAGTCGCTGCCACCATAAAAGCATAAGAATCACCACAAGAAATTACATAAGACTTTATCAGTGTGAACCTTTAAATGTTCTAGGCAGGAATTTTTTAATGCACAATAATGTATTAACTTTCATTAATTTTCTGCCTACTAAGTAGATGGAAAGTGCACCATACTGCGATAAGTGATTAAACTGTCAAGTCAAGCATTATGAACACTCTTTTCCTATCAATCATTAAGAAAACGGGAAATTTTATTACCGCACAGTTCCGAACCTCATGTTTTCAGTCAGTTCATTCATAGTTCTATCTTTATCATTACACTCTGCAGATCTAATTCTAGTAGAGAATCATTACACCCACACTTACCACATCAAACCCTGCCATTTATCAAGGTAACATAAGTTTGTGAAGGAATGTTTCTTACGAGAGAATCTACCATTTTCTTAAGCAATAAAAGTTCATACCTGAAACCCTACACCTACAGTTTGATTCATAGGTGAAGTATGTTCAACTACTTAAAGAAACAACCAAATAAACAGAATGGTCCATACTCTGTAATCTATCCACGCAACAATGATTGAATACATATTCAGATTAATTACTTAATAAGAACACAAGCTCCAACGTCTAGAAGCCAGTTGACATGTGCAAAACAGAATATAACACTAAAGAATGGCTGCAAAACATAGTGCCAATATCATGTGTGCATGAATTGTTCGCATTGCTACATCGCAGCTATGAAGACGAAAAAACAGGAGGGGAATGGTAGAAGAAAATGAAGAACAAGTGAAATATGAGTCACTCTTATATACCTTCAACACACTATGTAATCAGACAAAGAAGAAGTGCTGGCAACTGAAAGTTGAATCATAAGAAGAGGAATTTACCACTCAATAGAGCAGCAAGTCGGTCCAGGTCAGGTAAATGTGTATGCTGAATCAGGGGAACCTCCAAACAACTGACCCCGTGTGCTGCCTACACAAACAGATTCAAGTATATAACATCCAACAAGTAAAGAGCCATACCAAGTGTTACAATATATACTTTATCTATTTCTTTTTATGTATAAACACTCTCATTATCTATGCCAAGTGTAATAAATTACTTTTTACTAACATTATGAAGGAAAGTATATTAAACTAACAGGCTACTGCATGGCAAACCAATAGTAGCTACAAGTTGCTGCATATACTTTTCTTTGAAAAGAATTACTATTTTTTTATTTTTATTTATTTTTTATTTATATTTTTTTTATTGTTTTATATCACACACACACACACATATAGTGTATCTTTATTAAGTGCGGAACTGCGAGAACTCTAATTTTGCATTAGAAAACATGCATGTTCATATAAAACATGTATGTTTTCTTATATATACCTTAATAAACACATACGTGCGTAACATACATGTTCATATAAAACCATGTTAAGTGCAACATATCAATGCAAAATGGTTTTATATGAACATGTATGTTACGTAGGTATTTGTATTAAGGTGTAAGTAAGAAAACATACATGTTTTATATGAACATGCATGTTTTCTAATACAAAATTGGAGTTCTCGCAGTTCCCGCACTTAACAGGTTCTGAAAATAAAGCCCATATATATATATATATATATATATATATATATATATATATATATATATATATATATGCATTTTTAATTTTTTTTACATAAACAGTCTATGCGCTTAAAATCCAATTCTTCAAGGTCATGTCTATGCTCCACTGTAAGAATAAAAATGACCTCTTGCAGTAAGAACTAGGGGTGGCAATTCGGGTCGGGTTCGGGTTGGCAGGTTCGGATTGTCAGGTTGGCGGGTCAGAAAACCCCAACCTGAACCTGACCCATTTAAATCATCGGGTCAGCTATGTCAACCCTAACCTGTTTACATGTAACCCGAACCTGACCCATTTAACCCGTATATATACTTAGGTTGACAGGTTAAATAGGTTACATGGGTTGAATATGTTAAACGGGTTTCGAGTTGACCCATTTAATCTGTTTTATATATAAAAGTTAGCACATTACACGAGTTAAATGGGTTAAACGTGTTAGTGGGTCGACCCGTTTAACCCATTTAACCCGTATAATTAAATATAAATAATTTTTAATTAAGAAAAAAAAACTTAAACGGGTTGCCGGGTCAACACGTTTATTTTATTCCCAACCCGAACCTGACCTGTTTAATAAACGGGTTAGATATGTCGACCCAAACCTGACCCACAATCTATTTAGCTCAACCGAACCTGTTAATTTTCGTGTCGGTTTCAGGTCGGGTTTCGTGTCGATTGTGCAAACAAGCCAAGCTTTTATCAAGCAACTCGAGATCGAGCTTGACTCAATCGAGTCGAGCTTTTATCAAGCTCAAGCCCGAGCCTAACAAACAAGCTCGAAACACATAACGAGCCAAGCTCAAGCATTTCATAGCTCGAGCTCGAGCTTTAATCGAGCTTTTCAAGCTTTCAAGCACATATATATTTTAGTATACATATTTATATAAACAACTTAAAACTAACATGAATATTGGTATAATAATTAAATATTTGTAGGAGGACCATTTAAACCCTAATACTCCCGAAGGTTTTGTATAAGTTCTTTCCTCTCAAGTTCATTGCGTATTTTCTTGAATTTATTGAAGAGCTTGACTATCAAATTTAATGTTTATATATGAATTCAAGCTTTTCGAGCGGAGCTCGAGCCTTACATGAGCCAAGCTCAAGCCTGGATGATTAAAGCTCGTCAAGCTATCAAGCCAAGCTCAAGTCTACCTTATAAATTTCAAGCCAAGCTCAAGCCCTGTCAAGCTCGAGCTCGGCTTGACTCGATTACACCCCTAAGTCTAAAACTACCAGGGGTGGTCGAGTTGGCAAAAGCTTGAGACTAACAAACAGAGGGCTTTAAGCGGTTTATGTTTGTGTGAGCTCGTGGATTAGTTGGCCAATAAGTTGAACAACATGACAAATCTAATTCAAAATTCTTATTAGGAGAATGTGCTTATTTTTTGAAATAATAAGCTACTTAAAATTTAATTTAAGCTTTGTTTGACAGACATAATTTATAAGAGCTTTTAGAAGGTTAAATTTTAGGTAGCTTATAAAAATAATCTCAATTCTTAGGCTCCCGCTCTATTTTTGCATCTACAGCTTCATTTCCAGTTCCAACAGTTACTTTCGCCAAACATAATCGGAGTGCAACACAATTAATACATTATATCCAAAGTACAAATTATTTTATCAAATGCCTAACGGACAATTTTTATCTAACAATTAGCCTATTAAATAAAATAGTATTAACTATTGCGATAATAACAGATTTTAAAGTTGAAGCATTTTATATGAATTCCTCAAAAGTAAAAGAATAAGAGAAAATTACGAGTGCTTTGATGAGCTTGTTATTTTTACCACGCTCACGTGTAACAACAACACGATGATCACTAGATGAAGCTCTCACTTTAAAATGAAGTCTCCGGCGGTGACAAGCTTGCGCCGACGGAATAAATATACTGGTTGAGAGAGACAGAACCGGTATTTTCATGGTGGTTGACTTTGACTTTTTATTAAGCGACACTTGAGTAGTTGTTGGTTAAGTAAGCTCTTTCCCCTTCCGATATTGGCTGACTTTGTTAGCTTGTGTTTATTTACGCTGGGATTTAGGGTGCGTTTGATATTCAATTAAACTAGCATGGTACTCGCGCAATGCGGCGGCGGGTATTCTGTGATTATATTTTCTGGTAATGTGATGTTATACGGCTATAATTTTTTTAACGATTAAGTTACAAATAACAATAATTTTAGAATTGGACCAGTTTGAAAACCCCTTGCATCTTAACCTAGAGGTCAATGGTTCGATCCTCACTCCCTACAAAAGGCCGGAGGTCCTTTCCAATCTTAGATAGATAGAACTGGAAGCAGCATCTCTACCTTAGGTAGGGTTAGGCATAGTAAGTCGACCGACATTTATATTTTTATTTTTATTTCAAAAAAATCATCTCTTTTACACTATATATATCCCCCTACATTTTCATTTTTAATATATACTATTCACATGAACCAAATATCAAAATTAACCAAAAACAACTATACCATACAAATAATATACGGCTCAATTAGTAATTAATCTAAAACCATTTTCAGCCTAAACAAACTTTAATCATCAATATCTATTAAGGCCCATGATAAAACTACCAAACAATTTGTGATATCATTTAGCTAGCCCAATTAACAACCAAACCGTTATATAACCCAAATGTTAGGACTTATAAATAGGTTTTCAAAACCTAAATAACATCATTACTGCCCTAATTTCCCTCACAAAAATATGCATCCATGATTTGCAGCCACACAAACATCACGTACTCTTCCTTTCTTTCTTTTCTTGATAACAGAACATAACCAACAATCTATGTTTGCAAGAAAATCTGACCCTTTTCTTGAATATCAAACGAAAACTCTCTCTAAGGTTTTATGTTGTGTAGACCGTAATGGTGGTTTTGAGATGTGGTTAGAATTGAGGTAGATATAGACGTTGGGTTTTATTTACTGTACACTTTCTGTTCGTGGACCATAGATGAAATAAGTTTGATGTTTGTTTTGGCTTGATTGATGATTGTTCTTTTCTTCTTTCGTTTCATCTTCGTTTTTATTTTGATATGTAACGGTACATTTTTTTTCTTCTTTTGTGGAATGCATTAATCGGTCGAGGGGGTGACTGGTTTGCGAATGTTGGAGCCATCCGACCTTCATCGATCTTGTGGTTGCAGTGGTGGCGACTCGGTCAGCGCAGGGGCGACCGGTCCGATCGACCGACCACTATGCCCAGCCTAATGGCTTTATTTTTAAGTACTTGGCTTAGTAGCTTGATTAGCTTGTACATTATAGTTAAATGATTGTATATTTTGGTGAAGGGGTGAATTAATTAGTGTATTAATTATATGTGTTGAATAGATTGTTGACCTTAAAATTATTGTGCTTTACATAGTTGTGCTTTGTGTTTTATGATTTGTATTTACTTAAAAGCTATTGTACATTGTGCTTAAATGGTTGTAATTTTTGGTGAAGGGGTGTTTTTAATAGCATTAATATTGTTTGATAGAATTTTGGTCTTAAAATGACACCATGCTATTTTTTGTTGTACAATATGCTTACTTTGTTGTAATTCTAAAAATTGGGTGCATTAAAGTGTTGTAAACCATGCATTATTTCTTGTAAATCTGAAAATTTTGGAGAGAGAGTGCTTCATGCATTATATGTAGTATAGATTATGAGATGAAAGTGATTAAATGTATTTGTTTAGGATGAGAGGGCCCACAACTATGGTAATAAATGATAGAAATCCTCCATACTCTATATACCGAGAGGTCCACCACTACTATCAAAATCATTCCCATTGTGATTGATTAAGGCATGCCAAATGCACCCTTATATTATATAAGTTGAAACTAAAATTTATATTTTTATAAATTTGTTTCGCAATTGGGATGGGGATGGGGTTTATTATTGCAAAATTACTAAAAATGACATAATTAAATGAGTTTTGTATATGTTAAATATTTTTGTGGGTAAATAAGTAATTTATTCTTCAAAAGCCCCGGGCTAAAGTTTTTAGCCCCTTTTATAGAGCTAAAGTTTTTAGCCGACTTATTTTATAAGCTCTTCCAAAAGCCCATGACAAATGATACTTATTTTAGCCGACTTATTTTAAAAGCCCAAGCCCCTATAAGCCTCCTATAACCCCTTACCAAACATAGCCTTAGTATTTGTTTTTTATGTTTAGTTTTATAAAAATTAGGATGGAAATTTCTTTTCACAAAATACTTGAAAATATAGAAAATGAGTTTAGTAGATGCTTGTATTTTCTATTTTAAATAAGGGGAAAGAGAGTTGTGGGTTACAAAGGAAAACAACTAAAATTTGTTTTGTAGTTTTCCTTGTTAAATTAGGGATTTAATGTAACACCCCAACCTGAGACGGGAATAATGTCACATTATTGTGTCCATCAGAACATACAAACGCAAGCGGAAGACTTATAAACATAATGATTACAATCTAATACAATAACGAAATACTAACTCTAAACATAGTGAGTTCCAAAACTGAAATACAAATCCAAACTAGATCTAATTGAATCCAAATTCAAGTCCAATCCAGAGTAAATGGGTGTCTAATCACCAGGGTGATCCACTAAGAGCTCCTATTGTCTAATCACCAGGGTGATCCACTAAGAGCTCCTATTGTAATATCCCGTAAAATTTTTCTTTCATTTGTGAACAATTAACAAAGAGTAATCTATCGTCATGATTTGATTAGCTATTTTTACGGGCTAAATTTTTGTTTTTACTCAATTATATTATAGATCAATGTGTCGTGACGCGTTCTCACATTCCTTGTGACAAACCCATGTACATGCCACGCTATTCCAAATCACGAACCAATCAAACCCGACAATTCCATTTCGACTTTACACGACGTAACTAAAATAAACACATTTTTATAAATCGTTTTGGGCTTATAACTTTAACCCAACGCACTTATTTTCATTGGGCTTGGCCCGTTCACATTAATAACCAAATGAACCCTTTTATATTTTCTTTTGTTCACTTCGACTAGCTAGACAACCATGTCTAAACAAAAGAGCTATGATGATCTTACACATCCTTATGACACACACAAGACCATGCTTCTCTCCTCTGTTTTTTCCATGATTTCCTGCTGTTCAAACATCACCAAAAGCAACACTCTTCCTTTTATCTTTGCGTGTATACTAGAACAAACAAGGACAAGACAAGGGCCATGTGGTACTCTTACACTACTGTGACACACTCCAAATGCATGTGGACTTTGTGAAAACTACAAAACCAACCGGACTTTTGTTATGTGATATGTAGTCGACAAACAACACCAGGACTTTTGCTGTTAGTGTATGTAATAAATGAAGGTTTTTACAAAAGGTATATCACAATCATAGCCTTGACCAATGCAAAACTTGTGTGGCCTACATATCTATGACAGCAAACAGAGTGTGAATATTAGTAACTTACCCATGAGCTAACAACTTTTCAACAGCATCATCGATTCCACTCTCATATATACCAGCCTGAGCCACAAGGCAACATTTACCAAAAAAACACTTAAAAAAAAGCAATAATATTCAAGTTACATAAACGCGGTGGGAGTGTATGGTTCAGTTGTAGTGCTTTAGAACTACCTGTCGGCATTTCCCAACACCGCTAATCGTCATTTTCCAATCAAGATATTTATGTCCAATTTCAGCATCTACTTCATATAGCTCGTAAAATTTTCCCTACAACACCATGATATTCAACTCAGACAAATCAGACATATGTAAAGAAAGTATCTGAAGTCAAAATCGAGTGTCTAGATTCCTTCAATGAGCAAACGAGACACAATCGTTGTATTTACATAGTACCAAAACTAGAAACTAAGCATACAGTAGTACATTTCTACTACTAACTTCATTAGTGCAGACTAAGTATTACTTAGGATGCTCTTCAAAGTTAATAATAACCATTTTAAAGTATGTTCACATAAAAAAAATAATAAAAAAATAAAAAATAAGAACATCTATATATTCACTCTTGATAGTCCAATACTGTTTCTGATATGCTGACATTTTTCTCAAAACATCATATGGTATATAAAGTGTTATTTTATCATAAAGAGGATTGCCTAGCCTTCTTCCATTAGCATATTTAATTTTTGAGGGATGAAGCCAATCAAACTTACTACCCATGTCAGATGTCAGTTCTTCTTTCTTAATTTCAGCCGGTAAATCATTAAAGTACTTTGATCTTTTGTTATTGTCATATGCCAGTTCTGGTTTCTTAATTTCAGCTGATAAATTATGAAAAAACTTTGATTTGGGTTGTGTTTTATCTCAAACTGGTCAAAAGATATAATGTTTAGCTAAAAGTTACATGTCAAATGGTGTAACAGGTCAAATATCATATCCTTTATAAATCCTTTCATTTAAATAATCAGATTAAATGTGTAACAATAATGTGTTCTAATCACATTTAAGACACCGATTATTCATAGAGCATAAACAGTTGTTTAGAATTGCTTATTAAAAGTACGACGTGCTTATTTCGATTTGATTGAGTACAATTATAGCTTTGTGGTTGAGGTTAAAAGTAGTGTGCCTGAGACACATGACTGATGCAGCCAAAGATACACCCATGATGGAATTAAAATTGGGGAGATGGGAAAGAACAAAATGTATAGAAGCAAATAGGTCAATATTGTTCATAGTAGTCCAGTACCTATCAACGATAAATATACTAATGGGTTGCAAGTATAAGCTACGTATAATATTCTATCTTCCAATTTAGACTAAGACGATGTTACTTATTTTCATCTGTTAAAAAAGAACACAAAGAAGTATATAAGCTTTGTATCAGCCTTTCTTTTGTCATACTGCATGCATCAAAAAGATTTAAACTTGTTACTTATTAGTCCACTAATCAAATGAGAACCATAGAGAATTACTTATAGTCCAATATCATATATAACCAAGAACACATATTCGATAGCTCAGGCTTACATCATGAAGGTTAAAATACTAACCTGAGATGTTGCCTTTTTGTGAGCATGGTTAGTGGGCCCATCTTTATATTTACCATACCAATAGTATGTCATGGATCGTTCATTATATAAAATAACACCTCCATGAGCTTGAATCAGATTCCCCTCAGTATCCAACCATATATTATCGGGATGATACAATGACTCAGAACTACAACACTGATATCTAAAAAGAGTAAAAGACTATTTATTAAATACTAAAATAGTTTTAATCAGTCAACATGCTTAAGTAGGAGGAAGAGTTTGGCTAAACATATTGAATAGCCTAAGATGTTCCTAAAATCTTTAGAAAACCACTTCAGACAGTTAAATTAGCATATACTGTAGAACCGTAGAGGGGGGGGGGAGAATACGGTTTCTTTGACTTTTTAGATGTTTAAAAAACTTTAAGCCAAAGAGAATACTAAGTGGTTGTACAATAATCCAACAACCACTAACACAACCAAAGTATATAAAGCAAGTAAGAACACAACGATATATACTGGTTCGGGATGGGGGGTTTATACCATCCGTACGTCCAGTTGCGAATCCGCGACTCCGATACTATTCACTAGTATAATCCTTTCGGTGGACTACAAACCGTTACAATTCACTCCACCGATATTCACCAATACCGATGCTCACAAAGAAGGATTTACTCCCCAACGGTAATCCGCCCTCGGAAACCACCCAAAAGAATCTCGCGATTCGACTTCACCTAAGGGTCACCAAGACCACTACCAAGACTTCCCAACGGAAGTATCAAACCCCAACTAGATCCCCGAGGATCTAGGCTTGGTCACCAAGACACAAGACTTCCCTTACAAACAATTGAATGAATGAATATATGTTTGTTCAACCAAGACCTAACCTACCCTAGAGACTCGATTGTAATAGAAAGGGTATAAGTAAGAAGACCCTCGACACAATCACAAGAGTGGATTAGGTTCTTGTGATTCTTCCCTTGCAAGTAGATGTGTTCTTTCAAAGATGTTAGTATGAAAATCAAGAACACAAGATTAGAGATAGAGATTTGAGAGTGTTTAGAGAGAAAGAATCTAGAGAGAAAGAATAATGGCAATGGGTGAGGAATACAAGAGGCAAGGGTGGTATTTATAGGCCAAGAACCCAAACCTGGGAATTTTTACCGAGGCCGGCGCGTCACTCGCGCGTCAGCGCGTGGGCAGCTCGTCAGGCTTCTGTAAACTTTCCCAAGTGTTGGGTGTTTGGATCTTATAAATACATATCCTTGCTAAACCCCCAATTGTACTTCACACTAAACTTTAACATTAATCAATCTAATGTTTACCAACTCAAATAGCCAATTAGAAAATGTTTTGTGAAGTGTTTATAAGAAAACCAAATTACCAAGGGTATAAAGTGTGGATAGGGTAATTTGGAAGGGGTAGAAGTGTTATTCCTCACATGGCATAGAAAAGAGAGAAAGAATATGCCAAGGTATATTCCAATGCTTGGGGGGAAGAATGAGATGGAGGGTTGAGATGAAATGGTTTGAATTGGATGGTGGAGATCAAAGGGAGCCTCCTTTGGTTTTCAAATTATTTGGCATGTGGGAGAAATGAAGGGTTGAGATGTGTTTATTTGAAATAGATGGCTAGGATCAAAGGTGCCTTGTGTTTTGATTGAGAAGGGATATTCCAAAGGAATATGCTTTGCTTGGGGGAAAAGGGTGAATCAATGGTTGAGATGGTTTTGGTTTGAAATTGATGGTGAGGATCAAACACATGTGATGGAATGGAGAGGAAGAAAGAATATACTAGTGGAATATTTCAAATCATGAGGGAAAAAAATAATATGGATGGTTGAGATGTGTTTGATTGGCCTTAAACAGTCAGATAATATTAACCAAGTTATGGTCAACAAGTCAGACAGCCTAAACCAATACTCCGGTGAGTGTAGTGTTTCCCCGGATCGTTAGATCCCAACGAGATGTGAAATCTGAAATAAAACGACTTTAAGATCAGGTGAATTGAACAGGAAAAGGGTTTAAGTGATTTGTACTACTGAAATATAAGAGAAAATAGCTTTAATAAGCTAAATTAACTAAAACGTGAAATCAGATAAGTGCACGTGAAAAAGGTACAAAAAAAAACGTAAACGTTTATTAATTAAACGTAAACAAAAACAAATTTACTTATAGTAGGATTTAATAAGCCTTAGGGGCTTAAATGCAAATTAAATAAATTTTAAATATTTACTTTATAATTAAAAACTGATTAATTAATTATTTTTATTTAATAACTATTTATTAATTATCTAATAATTAACTATTAATTATGAAAGTGTAAAATAAGTATAGAAAATTAAAATTAAAATTTCTAAAAATCTAAAATATTATAAAACTCATTTTAAAATTAAAATTATATTTTTCACACTATTTATCTATTTATTATTAATTATTTAATTAAAAACTATTTAACTATTTAATTAAAATTCAACTAAAAATTATAAATACTACAAATTAAACTAAAAATTTATAAAAATATTTTCTAAACCTAAAATAGAACTTGAAGAAAGTATAAAAAATAAAAATAAATCTTTTTGTCTTTTACTAAATTTTCTATTAATTAAAAACTATTTATAATAATTAAACTAATTAAACTATTTTAAATTACAAATAATATTAAACTAACTTAGAAAATTATGAAAAATTTTATATATCTAATTAACCATCATGGGAATCCTAAAAAATTATAAAAACTTTATTTTATGTATTTTTAATTTAATCTATTAATTATTATGCTAATTATTAATTATTATCTAATTAAAATAAATAAATTATAAAAACTAGTAAATGAACAGTATAAATCACAAGAAAATTTCTAAAATTATTTTATGACTTATAGAAGCTAGGAAAAATATAAAATATAAGTATTACCTTATAAAAATATATTATGCTATTTAATTCTTATTTATTATTTAATTATTAAATAAACTAATAATAATTCTAAATAACACTAGATGACAAAAGAAAATTCTGGAAAAATTTATAAAATTACTTTAATATATAAGAGATTTAATAAAAATATAAAATAGCAAAAGTGCTTATAAATAAGCTAAAAAGGAAAATTAAATAGATAGTTTCTATTAAATAGAAGTTATCACTATAAGTAAGTTTGGCTTTTTTGGTTTTTTCTTTTATAAAAATATTAAAATACTTAAAATAAGAAACTAATACAAAAACAATAAGCTTGGAAACACAGAATAAGCACTTAGAGTGCTTAATACCCAAAACAGTTGACTTTTTAGTTGACTTTGAAGGAAATAAGCTCAAGAGAGCTTATGTGGGGTCCACTAGGGTAGAGTCTGGTTCCAATAAGTTACTTATACAATACTAAACAAGATTCAACCAAATTAGTAACTTGAATAAGCCAAAGAACACAAATAAGCACTTGCTTATTTGATTCTGAGACAGAAAATGGGACAGCTTTGTGAGGTAAAACCAAGTGGGGTCCACTAGGGTCTAGGTCAAACAAAGAGTCAATGATTCAAGCCTGGTATGGGGGGGGGGTTGGGAGAACCAAGTTTTAGGTTGTGGGACCCAGTGATAAGCTCTGAAAGAGCTTGGGAAGTGAGGGGTCCAAACTGGTTCACTCAGTTGAGTGAGTGAGTGAAATAAGCTAGTAAGCTTGTTAAAAGCTTAAAAATAAGCCTAAGAAAGAAAACAAAAAGATAATATTATATATATGTGGTATATTAACAGATGTGAACAAGTGGGTGTACTAGATTAAGCTAATAAGCTTGTACTAAGCTTATGAATATTTTCAATAAAGCTGAGATCCAAACACCCTTGACAGACAACCAAGGTGGACAATTTGAGCTTATGTAATAAGCTCAATAGAACTTTTTGAGTACTGAGCTATAAATATGGGCTGGTAAGGATTCCAAATAAGCAAAGCTTAAGCTGTGTGAACCACAGATGAGCTTGTCAAAGGCTTATGAAGTTTGGTGTTTGACTGAGTCACTCAGAGGACTGAGTGAAATGAACAAGTTCCAGTTGATTGCAGCCCTAGTAAAAGGACTAGAAAATGAAAGATTAAGCTTGAACTTGAGAGATGGACTACTTAGCTTCTAAAATAACCTTAGATCACAAGCCAAAGCTCAGTGATGAGCTTATGATGAGCTTATGAATTTGCTTGCCTACACTGAGTGACCAGTGTATGGTTTGATTTTGTTGCACAAATTAAAGCAAGATAAGCAGACCAAATAAGCATTTAGTTTAGATAACTAGCAACATGGGCATCATAAAAATCTAATTTACTCAGACTGACACTTAATAAATAAGCTTGTGCAAGCTTATGAAATTGAATGTCAAACCTGTGCACAGGGGAGGTCTAAGTATAATCACCCAAAGTTAAGCACTGATTAAGCTCTTAATAAGCTAGTATAAAAATTAATAAAAATAGTATCAAAGAGGTCAGCAATAAGACTTACTAAACCTACAAGCTCAGGTCCTATAATCAATTAACAAGCACATGGTGAAAATCCAAAGTTAATTCAAAAATTCTATAGGCTGCAAATTGACTTTTTAATATGAACTCTAAGTTTGACTTATCTGAGCTTTAATCTAGATTTACTGATTACTTATGTTGTACTAAGCTATTATAAGTTGATATTAAGCTAAGTTATCTAAATCTAAGCTAGTATGAAGATTTTGAGATTTATATCACTAACAGTTGAATAGCTAGATTAGATTACAACTAATTTTGACTTTTACTTTAATAAGGACTACTTATTATGACAGATATGAGTTATATTAATCTAAGTAAACATGCAATGACAAGAATTAAGCAACAATATCATGCATCAACTAGTGAAACAGCTTGATCCAAACATACCTTATAATTATTAAAATGAGATTTTTAAAGCTAATGAAATATTTAATCCACCACACAGATTCAAAACACTAATTTATACTATTGTAAGATCAAATTAACCTAAATCAACTACTACACAAGCATACACCTCAGATTTGTCACAAATAAGGTTTCCACTGTGCAATTATGATTTTTAACAACTAAGGATTTAAATTAACAAGCTATCAATATTAATTGATAAAACTACTTAATAACAGCTTAAAATTATGAAAGTACACAAACAAGATCAGGTAATATTCATATACATTGAAATGCAAATTTTAATAAAAATTGCTTACAAGTGCTATAAGCTGCAAAACCAAGGACCAATGATCAATACCACTCTTAACAGCTTTCCACAAAGCTTCTAACCCAAGGCCATCAATAATACACCTTGCTCCTTTGCTTGATCACAATACACCATGATTTTTATATTTTTACCTATTTTTCTTGATTTTTTTTATGTATTTTCAGTTTTGATGCTACACTTGGATTCACTGTTTCTAAAAGCTTGTTTAAGCTTTGTCAAGGCTTAAATGAACTTATTCAATTATTATAATCCACTGCAAACAACAAATATGATATTTGATAATTTTAAGTAAAAAGGTAATATGCAAATTTGAGAGTTACACAGAAAACTTGAAATCTATTATTACCAAAGTGTTAAGATACACTGATAATCAAGAAATACAACTTAAAAACTTTAAAAATACAAAGCTAATTGAGAATTTTACTAGTCGACATACATTAAATAAAAATTAAAACTAGATAGATTACATTGCTTCCTTCTTCTCCCTTTTATTGACTCAAAAGTATCTCCTCAGCTTCATACCACTTTCCCAAGTCAATTTGAGGCCATTGGATGAGTCAAAGTAATCTCCCCCGTTTAAATCTGATTTTGGCGCCAAAACGTGCCACGTGGAATAGAGGCAGTTCCAAAGCAATTAAAGCTTCTTGGGAGGTAGCATGAGGTGGAGGGACAAGTATTAGGAGTTTTGAGGCAAGTTGGGGTAGTTTTACTCAAAATCGTGGGTAAGTGTTGCTACAGTGGTGGTTTTAGGTTGAAATGGGGTGTGAAGTGCATTAATTGTTGCGTGTTAGGGGTGAAGGAGATGGTGGAGAGTGGGTGTGATGATTAGGGTGTGAGCTGGAGGGGTTGAGGTGGAAGAACAGGTGTGGGTGTGAGGTGGAAGAAGAAGAAGAGAATACGGGGGGTGTTTGTTTGTTTTATTTATTTAATAAAGGGGGTTTGGGCCCAAGTGGTGGACTGGACTGGATTTGGATTGTAGAGTTGGATTTGGATTTAAATAAAACAAAGGGTCCGGTTGGTTTTAGCTTAGGAAAATTCACAAGGACTAAATGTGTAATTCGGCCAAAGTTAAGGGATTTGTTTGTGATTTTTCCAAACTTTATTTAAGGACTAAACCTGCAATAAACCATTAGTATAAGGACCACAATTATAAATTTTATCATTTTAAATCTCAGGGACCAAAACTGTCAATACCACAAACTCCAGGGATCAAAATTGTAACTTTCTGATTTTTGAAGGGTTGAAATTGTAACTTCTCAAAAGTTATCATAAGGACCAATTTTGTCTTTTTAGAATAGTACAAGGGTGTAGTTTGATAATTTTCATTTTTTAAACACCCAGGGACTAAATTTGACACTTTTCAAAAGTTGAGGGACCAAAGTTGTCATTTTGCTATTTTTAAACTTTAAAGGACTTTTCTAGACAACTTATGAATCCCAAGGACCTTTATGACATTTGTACAAGTTTTGATTTACCAGGGACTAGTTTTGCCAATTTTCCAAAGTTCAGGGACTGAAACTGTAAATTATGTGAAATGTTTTGTTTTTCATCAGTTTTCAATCCTTATGCATAAAAACACAACCCAGGGATAATTTTATGTATTTTAAGGCATTCCTGTGTGTTTTCATATGTTTTTGCAGTTTATATGTAACAGAAATGATGAGTATTTACACACTCATCAATCCCCCACACTAAACTATTGCTAGTCCCTAGCAATCTATTTGAGAAAAAAATTAATGGATTTTTACTCTTTACCAAAAGCCATCACTTCTGGAGTAGCCAGGTGTAAGAACTGTGGCACACCTGATAACCGTGTGATTTTTAGCAAACCACCAGCTGTCAACGGATTTGATTAGTCTTTACCAAAAGCCGTTTGCTTCTGGACTAGCCAACTCTTGATGGAATAGTCAACATCTTGGTGAGCTGATTACCAATTATGGATTTTCCACTGCCTTTACCACAAGCCATAAACTTGCGGGCTAGCCAACTCATTAGCTTTTTAGGATAATGGGGAGTTGAAGAACCATATAATTTTTGGCAAATTGCAAGCCATCAACGGTTTTGAGATGTCTTTACCAAGAGCCGTTTGCTCCTGGACTAGCCAATCCTGTTGTGGGTTAGACATGGAGGATTGATACCATTTATTGCATTTCTAAGTGTGAAAAAACTTTAAATTTTGATCAAATGAGGGTGCTTGATGGAACATGTGTTTGAATTCGTGAGAATCCCCCCCCACACTTAGAAATGAATATTGCCCTCAATATTCAAAACACCGGGTGTTAAACCGATACTTAGAACGTAAGAAGGAAATATTAATAACCTTTATTTTAGGCTATTTACATACAAACTCACTTTTTTCTTTTGTTTTAAACTTTTTTTTTTTTTTTTTTTTTTTTTTTTTTTTTTTTTTTTTTTTTTTGAAGATATATACATATATACAACATGTGGGGGCATCTCCCCCACACTAGGTGGTAGAAAAGAGAAAGAAATCAGAAATATGAGTGAAAACCCATATTGCTATGCTTTTGATTACCGAGTCACTAGCTTGACTCGACCTCGAATTGATTTGTCCATGAGGTAGCTTGTTTTTGATTCCCGAGTCACTAGCTTGACTCGACCCCGAATTAAAATTGTCCTTGGGGAAATATAGTGGAATTGCCACTCAAAGATTGGGTGAGAAATAGGAGTGGGATTTCCACTCACAGAATTATGAAATGATAAGATAAAGGAGATTATTTTTTTGTTTTTATGTTTTATAAATGTTTTTGTATTTTTAGATTTGTATATATATGTACAAAAGAAAGAAAATTCCTAACAACCGCCCCTCGAAAGGGAATCTGGGTTTGACAGAGCTTAGTAACTGAAAACAGCCAACAACCAAATGTTGTAACTGAGGGACTAATCAAACTGGGCAAGTTGTGTGCATAGGAAAAATGTTTTTGTTTTTATATTGTTTATGAAATAATATAATATATGTAATCACTACCTCCCAGGCTTGTGTCAGGTTTACCACGCTAGCTAATCACTTGTGAATGATTAACTGTAATAAATTTGTCCTGACAGCCCGGAAGTTGAATGATAAAGTATAATATACATACAAGGATAGATATTTGAACAAAATACAAAATTCATTATTTATTATTATTATTATGTACATGATACTAATGTTTTTGTTTTCCGAGTCACTAGCTTGACTCGACCCCGTATTAATTAGTCCATGGGGTAAGTTTGGAGATCCGGGACAACCATTGGTACAATGTCCCCTCCAAAGTAATGTTTCACACGATGGCCATTCACTTTAAAACATGGACCGTCATTTTGAGATAACTCAACGGTACCATATGGATAAACTTTAGTGATAGTAAATGGACCAGTCCAACGGGTTTTTAATTTACCCGAGAAGATCTTTAATCTAGAGTTAAAGAGAAGTACTCGATCACCAACGTTAAAAACGCGGTTCTTTATTTTTGAGTCATGTATTCTCTTTGTTTTTTCTTTATAGATTAAAGAGTTCTCGTAAGCCTGATCACGTAGTTCATTTAGTTCATTCATTTGAACTTTTCTGTGATCGCCCGCAGTTTTGAGGTCAAAGTTGGCATGTTTCAGAGCCCAGTAGGCTTTGTGCTCAAGTTCCATCGGCAAATGACATGTCTTTCCGTACACAAGCTTGTAAGGTGTACACCCAATGGGTGTTTTATAAGCTGTACGAAAGGCCCATAGTGCGTCATCTAATTTATCCGACCAGGCAGCACGGTTTTCACCAACAGTCCTCTCAAGTATCCTTTTGATACCACGATTTGAAACTTCCACTTGTCCACTTGTTTGTGGGTGATACGCGGTAGAAAGACGGTGGGTTACACCATACTTTTGCATGACTTTATCAAATTTGTCATTGCAAAAATGCGTACCACGATCACTTATAATAGCACGTGGGGTTCCAAAACGGGCAAAAAGAGATTTCAGGAATTTCACTACAACTCGGGCATCATTTGTGTGTAAAGCCTTAGCTTCAACCCACTTTGATAAATAATCAACTGCCACAAGTATGTACTTGTTTCCTCTGGATGATGGAAATGGCCCCATAAAGTCAATGCCCCAGATATCAAATATTTCACATACTTGAATAGCATTTTGTGGCATCTCATTTCTTTGTGAAATGTTTCCATGACGCTGACAAGCGTCACAGGTTTTAATGAGATCCTGGGCATCTTTATAAATTGTGGGCCAGAAGAATCCGGAATCAAACACCTTTTTGGCGGTGTAATTAGGACTATGATGTCCCCCAGTGGGTCCAGCATGGCAAGCCTTAAGAATTTCAGTGGCTTCCTGTCCATATACACACCGTCGGATGACTTGATCCGCACAGATTTTGAATAAGTAGGGGTCATCCCAGAAGTAATGTTTAACATCCTTAAAGAATTTATTCTTCTGTTGGGTTGACATCCCTTTCACAACAAAGTTACCCGCATGGTAGTTTGCGAAATCGGCAAACCATGGGGTAGTAGAATCTCCACGAAAAGCAACCGCATTGAGTGTTTCGAGAGGAAATGTTTCATTTATTTCCTTTTTCTCATACACATTTTGATGAGGGTTTTCTAATCGGGACAAATGATCAGCAGCCAGGTTCTCAGCTCCTTTTTTATCACGAATAATGATATCAAATTCTTGGAGGAGGAGAACCCAACGGAGCAATCTCGGCTTTGCATCTTGTTTTGCAAATAGATATTTAAGAGCCGAATGATCCGTATACACTACGCTTTTAGTCAAGATTAAGTATGTCCGAAATTTCTCAAAAGCATACACCACAGCTAATAATTCTTTTTCTGTAGTGGTGTAGTGAGTTTGAGCTTCGTTCATAGTTTTGCTTGCGTAGTGGATAGGCTGAAAGTGTTTCGTTTTGCGTTGCCCCAAGACTGCACCGATAGCAAAATCACTTGCATCGCACATAAGCTCGAAGGGTAAATCCCAGTCGGGGGCAATAAGAATGGGTGCCTCAGTAAGCTTTTTCTTTAATGTTTCAAAAGCTTCGACGCACTCTGGTGAGAAGATAAAAGGAGTATCCTTTTCAAGGAGATGAGTCATTGGTCGTGAGATTTTAGAAAAATCTTGTATAAATCGACGATAGAAACCGGCATGACCCAAGAAACTCCTAATACCTTTGACGGTAGTTGGGTGAGGCAGTTTTGCAATGACATCAACCTTAGCTCTGTCAACCTCAATCCCATTCTTGGAAATCTTATGGCCGAGGACAATGCCCTCTTTGACCATAAAGTGACTCTTTTCCCAATTTAGACATAGATTGGTGTCTTTACACCTTTTCAACATTGTTTCTAAATTGGTGAGACATGTTTGGAATGAATCCCCAATGACCGAAAAGTCATCCATAAAGACCTCCATAGTTTTACCGATCATGTCGGTAAATATGGCCATCATGCACCTCTGAAACGTACCTGGAGCATTACATAAGCCAAAAGGCATACGTTTATAAGCAAAGGTTCCATAAGGGCATGTAAAGGTAGTCTTTTCTTGATCCGATGGATCAATGGGGATTTGAAAGTATCCTGAGAAACCATCAAGGAAACAATAGTACTCGTTTCCAGCTAATCTCTCAAGCATCTGGTCCATAAAGGGCAGCGGAAAGTGGTCTTTGCGGGTGGCGTCATTTAACTTACGATAGTCAATGCAAACACGCCATCCGATAACCAGCCGAGTTGGTATCAACTCATTTTCCTCATTAGTGACAACAGTAATGCCACCCTTTTTTGGAACGCAATGAATGGGACTAACCCATGGACTATCAGAGATAGGGTAAATCAATCCTGCATCAAGAAGTTTAAGAACCTCTTGTTTAATCACATCATGGATTTTTGGATTCACCCTTCTTTGATGTTGCACTGCAGGCTTGAAGTCATCCTCCATCAAGATTTTGTGTGTACAAAAATCTGGGTTAATACCCTTAATATCGGAGAGTTTCCAAGCAATTGCTTGCTTGTTTGACTTCAAGACCTTTATGAGAGCACTTTTCTCCTCAACACTCAAACCTTTAGCAATAATGACGGGTAATTTATCATCACCCTCCAAGAATGCGTATTCAAGATGAGGAGGTAAGTCCTTGAGTTCGACCTCAGGAAAATCATCAGTTTCCTCAACATATTTGATTTCCTGATTATGAAGTTGTACGGGAGGGAGTGGAGGAGAATTGTCTTGGTTTAGCAATCTCTCAAGGAGAAGAATATCTCCCTCCAGATCAATCTCATTGTTATCAATTCCCGATGGAACTGAATCACTTTTGAGAAAAGCCTCGACCTCTTCCAAAAGGAAATCACTTCCCTCAAACGGAGTGAGAGAAGGGGAAGAGTCGGAAATGATAGGTTCAGATGATGGAGTGGCATCCCCACTCACAGAATTATGAGAATAACCAAGAAACTCTTGAGAGTACTCCTCAGAAGCAATGTCTATGACATCTATTTGATTAACTGCTTCAGAATCATAATTGGAGGAGTACCTCGAGGTTTGATCGAGGTTAAATGTAACAGCTTCATTACCCACACGAAGAGTGATTTCTTGCTCAAATACATCGATAAGAGCACGGCCCGTTCTAAGGAAACCTCTCCCAACAATGAGAGGGACCCTTTGATCGGCATCGAAATCAACCACTACAAAGTCAGCGGGGAGATGAAATTCTCCTACCTTTACAAACACGTCCTCGGCAATGCCGAGAGGACGAGATATCGATCGGTCTGCAAGCTCTAAAGTCATGCAGGTAGGAGTAAGATCAGGAAGAGAAAGTTTCTTCCAAACTGAGTATGGCATTAGGTTGATACTTGCACCAAGATCGGCCAAGGCATAGCAATCAACCATTCCCGGAAATACACATGGTATTAGAAATTTTCCAGGATCTCCCAACTTCTCGGGAAGCTTCTTTAAAAGAACTGCTGAGCAGTTCTCATTCAAGGGAGTCTTTGCCATTTCAAACAGTTTCTCCTTGTTGCTTAACAAGTGTTTGATTGTCGATGCAAATTTGGGCATCAGAATAATAGCATCCGCAAAGCTAATGTCAAAATGCAAATCTTGGAAGATTTGAAAGAATTTATCCATCTGATGACTAGCTTTTTCACGGAGTTTTTGTTCACTCAAACGTGAGGGATAAGGAATAGAGGAAGTAGAAGGTCTGGACTGAGGTGTTTCAACTGGAATATCATTTTGTTCAAAAACAACTTTAGGTTTTGGTTTGGGTTTCGGGACAACATGAGGTGGGACGTCTTGGGCACCTCCCTTATGAGTAGGAAGTACTTCGTCCTTATTTACCTCGATGTTATTTTCCACTACCTTGGGAGAAGAAGAAGAAGGGGTAGTGGGAACAGTGGGTCCATCATATGAAACTCCGCTCCTGGTCGTGATCGCCTTTGCATCGCCCCTCGGGTTTGCGATCGTGTTGCTCGGAAGTTTTCCAGAGCCCGAGGGTCGTTCATTTAAAGATTTCTTAAGTTCAGAAATCTGGCTGACCAACAACCTGTTTGTCTCTTCTTGAGTTTTCATGAACTGCTTCAACAACTCATCTGATGATGGTTGTGGAGCTGGGAGAATGGCTTGTGTTTGGTTAGGGAAATTTTGGATACGGTTATTTTGATTATAACCTTGTTGTGGCTGAAAATTTCCCTGATTTGGATTACCATTTCCCTGAAAATGATTTCCGGGGTTGAAATTGTTTCTGTTAAAGTTTCCTTGATTGTGGAAACCTTGATTCTGTCCAGGATTGAAATTCCCTTGGTTTTGATAACCTTGGTTCATTCGAGGTTGGTTCTGGTTTCTATTTTGCAAATTTGGGTTTTGATTAAACCCGGGTGGTCCCATATGTGTGTTAGCACGGTAACTTGGTTCCATTTGAGGACGGTATTGAATACCTCCCTGATTTGTAGTTCCGGCTAAGGCATTGGCTTCAAAAGGACTACCATCCGTGGCAGTACAATTGTAGTAAGCATGTGGGCCACCACAAGTGACACAAACTTCCACTTTTTTAGCTTCAGCATGTGAAGGGTTTTGTGTGAAAGTGACTTTTTTCTGGCTTGAGAGAACCAAAGCTTGAATGGCGTCCGTGAGTTTATCTATCTTAGCATCGGTGCTAGAAGTACTCACGGGTGATGAAGTAGAAGGACCAGCACTCACTTGGGAGTTATATGGTTTTGTGCGTGTAGTGCGGACTTTGGACTTATTTTCAATGATTTCTAAAGCTTCTTTTGTGGTTTTGCTCAAAAAATTACCTCCCGCGGAGGCATTGAGAGAATCTTGGTCAGATTGACTCACACCATTATAAAACGTGTCAATTTGCATTAATTCAGTGAAACCATGATGAGGACATCGACGAAGCAATTCTTTGAAACGATCCCATGCGTCACCAAATGATTCATCAAACCTTTGAGTAAATTTGATGATTTCATTTTTAAGACTTGTCGTTCTGGACGAGGGAAAAAATTCGTTTACAAATTTGGTAACTAGATCTTCCCATGAGTGTATTGAACGAGGAGGTTGTTTTTCCAGCCAAATTCGGGCTGCTCCCTCAAGAGAAAATGGGAAAAGAAGAAGTTTAACTGCTTCGGAAGGGACGTTCTTGTATTTGATGGTTGAAGTAATTTTATTAAATCATCGAATGTGAGCATGGGGATCATCCCTCTCAAAACCATAAAATTGGCTTGAAGTTACTAGATTTAGTAACCCGGTTTTGAGCTCAAAGTATTCAGCCACGATGGCTGGGACAACAATAGCGTCTCCGTAACCCTCAATGGGTGCTTGGAGAAGCTCATTCATCGGACGGTCTTCCGCCATGATAACTTTCTTAGGTGAAACAGTACGTTCCTCAGATACGACTGTTGGGGCAGAACGTCTACGGCGTCTTCGAGGAATTCTGACAAGCTCACGTAAAGGGCTTGTGGACCTAGAAGAACGAGTGCGCATGCACTAGAGACGACTCTAAGAATACTTAGAGTGACGGGAAATTTACAAATAGAAAATAAAATAAAATATGAACAAAAAGATGATATATAACAAAGGGTGAAAATTCAAACTCACAGATATTTCAAAAAGTCGTAATACGCAGCACACCTCCCCGGCAGCGGCGCCAAATTTTGATTGGCCTTAAACAGTCAGATAATATTAACCAAGTTATGGTCAACAAGTCAGACAGCCTAAACCAATACTCCGGTGAGTGTAGTGTTTCCCCGGATCGTTAGATCCCAACGAGATGTGAAATCTGAAATAAAACGACTTTAAGATCAGGTGAATTGAACAGGAAAAGGGTTTAAGTGATTTGTACTACTGAAATATAAGAGAAAATAGCTTTAATAAGCTAAATTAACTAAAACGTGAAATCAGATAAGTGCACGTGAAAAAGGTACAAAAAAAAACGTAAACGTTTATTAATTAAACGTAAACAAAAACAAATTTACTTATAGTAGGATTTAATAAGCCTTAGGGGCTTAAATGCAAATTAAATAAATTTTAAATATTTACTTTATAATTAAAAACTGATTAATTAATTATTTTTATTTAATAACTATTTATTAATTATCTAATAATTAACTATTAATTATGAAAGTGTAAAATAAGTATAGAAAATTAAAATTAAAATTTCTAAAAATCTAAAATATTATAAAACTCATTTTAAAATTAAAATTATATTTTTCACACTATTTATCTATTTATTATTAATTATTTAATTAAAAACTATTTAACTATTTAATTAAAATTCAACTAAAAATTATAAATACTACAAATTAAACTAAAAATTTATAAAAATATTTTCTAAACCTAAAATAGAACTTGAAGAAAGTATAAAAAATAAAAATAAATCTTTTTGTCTTTTACTAAATTTTCTATTAATTAAAAACTATTTATAATAATTAAACTAATTAAACTATTTTAAATTACAAATAATATTAAACTAACTTAGAAAATTATGAAAAATTTTATATATCTAATTAACCATCATGGGAATCCTAAAAAATTATAAAAACTTTATTTTATGTATTTTTAATTTAATCTATTAATTATTATGCTAATTATTAATTATTATCTAATTAAAATAAATAAATTATAAAAACTAGTAAATGAACAGTATAAATCACAAGAAAATTTCTAAAATTATTTTATGACTTATAGAAGCTAGGAAAAATATAAAATATAAGTATTACCTTATAAAAATATATTATGCTATTTAATTCTTATTTATTATTTAATTATTAAATAAACTAATAATAATTCTAAATAACACTAGATGACAAAAGAAAATTCTGGAAAAATTTATAAAATTACTTTAATATATAAGAGATTTAATAAAAATATAAAATAGCAAAAGTGCTTATAAATAAGCTAAAAAGGAAAATTAAATAGATAGTTTCTATTAAATAGAAGCTATCACTATAAGTAAGTTTGGCTTTTTTGGTTTTTTCTTTTATAAAAATATTAAAATACTTAAAATAAGAAACTAATACAAAAACAATAAGCTTGGAAACACAGAATAAGCACTTAGAGTGCTTAATACCCAAAACAGTTGACTTTTTAGTTGACTTTGAAGGAAATAAGCTCAAGAGAGCTTATGTGGGGTCCACTAGGGTAGAGTCTGGTTCCAATAAGTTACTTATACAATACTAAACAAGATTCAACCAAATTAGTAACTTGAATAAGCCAAAGAACACAAATAAGCACTTGCTTATTTGATTCTGAGACAGAAAATGGGACAGCTTTGTGAGGTAAAACCAAGTGGGGTCCACTAGGGTCTAGGTCAAACAAAGAGTCAATGATTCAAGCCTGGTATGGGGGGGGTTGGAAGAACCAAGTTTTAGGTTGTGGGACCCAGTGATAAGCTCTGAAAGAGCTTGGGAAGTGAGGGGTCCAAACTGGTTCACTCAGTTGAGTGAGTGAGTGAAATAAGCTAGTAAGCTTGTTAAAAGCTTAAAAATAAGCCTAAGAAAGAAAACAAAAAGATAATATTATATATATGTGGTATATTAACAGATGTGAACAAGTGGGTGTACTAGATTAAGCTAATAAGCTTGTACTAAGCTTATGAATATTTTCAATAAAGCTGAGATCCAAACACCCTTGACAGACAACCAAGGTGGACAATTTGAGCTTATGTAATAAGCTCAATAGAACTTTTTGAGTACTGAGCTATAAATATGGGCTGGTAAGGATTCCAAATAAGCAAAACTTAAGCTGTGTGAACCACAGATGAGCTTGTCAAAGGCTTATGAAGTTTGGTGTTTGACTGAGTCACTCAGAGGACTGAGTGAAATGAACAAGTTCCAGTTGATTGCAGCCCTAGTAAAAGGACTAGAAAATGAAAGATTAAGCTTGAACTTGAGAGATGGACTACTTAGCTTCTAAAATAACCTTAGATCACAAGCCAAAGCTCAGTGATGAGCTTATGATGAGCTTATGAATTTGCTTGCCTACACTGAGTGACCAGTGTATGGTTTGATTTTGTTGCACAAATTAAAGCAAGATAAGCAGACCAAATAAGCATTTAGTTTAGATAACTAGCAACATGGGCATCATAAAAATCTAATTTACTCAGACTGACACTTAATAAATAAGCTTGTGCAAGCTTATGAAATTGAATGTCAAACCTGTGCACAGGGGAGGTCTAAGTATAATCACCCAAAGTTAAGCACTGATTAAGCTCTTAATAAGCTAGTATAAAAATAGTATCAAAGAGGTCAGCAATAAGACTTACTAAACCTACAAGCTCAGGTCCTATAATCAATTAACAAGCACATGGTGAAAATCCAAAGTTAATTCAAAAATTCTATAGGCTGCAAATTGACTTTTTAATATGAACTCTAAGTTTGACTTATCTGAGCTTTAATCTAGATTTACTGATTACTTATGTTGTACTAAGCTATTATAAGTTGATATTAAGCTAAGTTATCTAAATCTAAGCTAGTATGAAGATTTTGAGATTTATATCACTAACAGTTGAATAGCTAGATTAGATTACAACTAATTTTGACTTTTACTTTAATAAGGACTACTTATTATGACAGATATGAGTTATATTAATCTAAGTAAACATGCAATGACAAGAATTAAGCAACAATATCATGCATCAACTAGTGAAACAGCTTGATCCAAACATACCTTATAATTATTAAAATGAGATTTTTAAAGCTAATGAAATATTTAATCCACCACACAGATTCAAAACACTAATTTATACTATTGTAAGATCAAATTAACCTAAATCAACTACTACACAAGCATACACCTCAGATTTGTCACAAATAAGGTTTCCACTGTGCAATTATGATTTTTAACAACTAAGGATTTAAATTAACAAGCTATCAATATTAATTGATAAAACTACTTAATAACAGCTTAAAATTATGAAAGTACACAAACAAGATCAGGTAATATTCATATACATTGAAATGCAAATTTTAATAAAAATTGCTTACAAGTGCTATAAGCTGCAAAACCAAGGACCAATGATCAATACCACTCTTAACAGCTTTCCACAAAGCTTCTAACCCAAGGCCATCAATAATACACCTTGCTCCTTTGCTTGATCACAATACACCATGATTTTTATATTTTTACCTATTTTTCTTGATTTTTTTTATGTATTTTCAGTTTTGATGCTACACTTGGATTCACTGTTTCTAAAAGCTTGTTTAAGCTTTGTCAAGGCTTAAATGAACTTATTCAATTATTATAATCCACTGCAAACAACAAATATGATATTTGATAATTTTAAGTAAAAAGGTAATATGCAAATTTGAGAGTTACACAGAAAACTTGAAATCTATTATTACCAAAGTGTTAAGATACACTGATAATCAAGAAATACAACTTAAAAACTTTAAAAATACAAAGCTAATTGAGAATTTTACTAGTCGACATACATTAAATAAAAATTAAAACTAGATAGATTACATTGCTTCCTTCTTCTCCCTTTTATTGACTCAAAAGTATCTCCTCAGCTTCATACCACTTTCCCAAGTCAATTTGAGGCCATTGGATGAGTCAAAGTAATCTCCCCCGTTTAAATCTGATTTTGGCGCCAAAACGTGCCACGTGGAATAGAGGCAGTTCCAAAGCAATTAAAGCTTCTTGGGAGGTAGCATGAGGTGGAGGGACAAGTATTAGGAGTTTTGAGGCAAGTTGGGGTAGTTTTACTCAAAATCGTGGGTAAGTGTTGCTACAGTGGTGGTTTTAGGTTGAAATGGGGTGTGAAGTGCATTAATTGTTGCGTGTTAGGGGTGAAGGAGATGGTGGAGAGTGGGTGTGATGATTAGGGTGTGAGCTGGAGGGGTTGAGGTGGAAGAACAGGTGTGGGTGTGAGGTGGAAGAAGAAGAAGAGAATACGGGGGGTGTTTGTTTGTTTTATTTATTTAATAAAGGGGGTTTGGGCCCAAGTGGTGGACTGGACTGGATTTGGATTGTAGAGTTGGATTTGGATTTAAATAAAACAAAGGGTCCGGTTGGTTTTAGCTTAGGAAAATTCACAAGGACTAAATGTGTAATTCGGCCAAAGTTAAGGGATTTGTTTGTGATTTTTCCAAACTTTATTTAAGGACTAAACCTGCAATAAACCATTAGTATAAGGACCACAATTATAAATTTTATCATTTTAAATCTCAGGGACCAAAACTGTCAATACCACAAACTCCAGGGATCAAAATTGTAACTTTCTGATTTTTGAAGGGTTGAAATTGTAACTTCTCAAAAGTTATCATAAGGACCAATTTTGTCTTTTTAGAATAGTACAAGGGTGTAGTTTGATAATTTTCATTTTTTAAACACCCAGGGACTAAATTTGACACTTTTCAAAAGTTGAGGGACCAAAGTTGTCATTTTGCTATTTTTAAACTTTAAAGGACTTTTCTAGACAACTTATGAATCCCAAGGACCTTTATGACATTTGTACAAGTTTTGATTTACCAGGGACTAGTTTTGCCAATTTTCCAAAGTTCAGGGACTGAAACTGTAAATTATGTGAAATGTTTTGTTTTTCATCAGTTTTCAATCCTTATGCATAAAAACACAACCCAGGGATAATTTTATGTATTTTAAGGCATTCCTGTGTGTTTTCATATGTTTTTGCAGTTTATATGTAACAGAAATGATGAGTATTTACACACTCATCAGTGTTTAGTTTGAATTTGGATGGCTTGGATTAGATGAAGCCTCTTTGGTTTTCAAACAATTCCCATGTGTTGAAAATGAAGGGTTAAGATGTGTTATAAGGGAATGGATGGTTGAGATGTAAACTGTGTAAGGGAATGAGTTGGATTGTGTAAGGGAATATGTAAGAGTGTAAGAGATTGCGTAAGAGAATATATGATTTGGATATGATGGTATTTGTCTTTTGTAAGAATGAGATTAAGAAGTAATCTAATTGTCATTAAGAAGAAAAGGTTTAGACAATTAAGATTATGAGTTGAGAAAATCATAAGTTACTCATATGTTCAAGTAACACAATGTCGAGAATTCATAGTTTCATATCACGTGACTTTCCACGACTCGAAGTTCTCAACTAATACCTTGGTGCAAACAAGTTAAGTGCTTTGCCTAGATGTAAAGCATAACCCAAGTGGGAAATGATGCGTTTACGCAAAGTGACCTTTGACTTAGTTTGACCAATAAGGGAGTAAACCCGTTACGTAATTAGAGAAGACGTAACCACGGGATATGAGCATATGGATGCTTTAACACGATATCACATGAAATATATAAGCTTCCTAAGTTTAGAAAAGCCTTGGCTAGAGGCGATAGTTAGAAAACATGAGTTGGCGTTTTCCCGTAAATGGGTGTTTTAAAAGTAGGATCTCTCAAGTCTCAAAACTCGTTTCGAGTGTTCTCAATTAAGCACATAACATATTGTTAGGACCCTTGATCTTATATCATACACAAGTTATATAGAGATAATAGATGAGATAAGTAGAGATAGAGAGATGTAGAATAGAGATGGATACTTCTAGTGAGAGAAAGGAAAGATGTATTATGTTTAAAGAGAGAAACACATAGAATTACACATAGAAGCACCACCTCCAAATGGGAGCATTTGGAGGTTTATATAGCTAAGATAAAGAGATGGGCCGGGCTTGGGCTCTTGTAATGAGCTAGACCTAAACTTATACAATATTAGATTAAACCAAGCCCGTTTACCCTTAACTAAACTACAAGACTATTACAACATTATTACAAGACTCGTTGATACAATAATGATCGTCACTTCTATTTCTTACAATCTCCCCCTAAGGGACGATCATTGAGATCTCCCTTTGATTACATAAATGATCAACACTTCTAATGCTAACATTCTCTCCCTGAGGGTGATCATTGAGATCTCTCTTATGTGACCTTGATCTTTGTTCTTTGAAGCTTGTTCTCTTTGAACTTTGAGTCTTGTTGTGTAATAGTTTTGGCTAGTTCCTTTGTTCCTTCATGCTTTATGATCTTTGATGATTGACTTTTCATCGTTCTTTGTTTCTTTGTGATGTGGAGTTATATGCCATTCGTCACTTCTGCGTCTGTGGTGGTTGTTTGACATTCCAACATGCTCATACGTCTTTAGTCTTTGTAATACATGCATTTGTAGTTCCCGTTCTTTCACACAGATCTTTGTCACTTTACTTCTGTAGATTCTTTCATATTGCGTAGAATCTTTCTTTGAACCTTTCTTTGCTTTGATCTTTGCGAGAACTTTCCTTTGACTTCGAGATGCATGTATGAGCATGTGGAATCTGTCGCCATGGAGATGAAGTGTCCCTGCATATAAACAGTTAGCAATAAAACATCCGGTACTTACAGATAAGAATTAGAGGTCGTCAACAGCATAGTGTGAAGACTCCTTCTAACCCCTACCAAGGCCGTTCCCATATCAGATACTCTTGAGAGAGCTTACAAGACCTACTTAGTAGCTCAATGACTGGGTGAGTCGCTGGGGATCACTCCACGACTGTAGACCGTTTGAAACTACCGTGAACACTAAGCGTAACCCATAAAGAATTACCAAAGTGACCTGATGTCAGGGCTGCTTGATGTTGACCCTGGCAGGAATTTCCATTCAATCATTGAGAATCACAAAAGTGAATCCTCTCATAAATGTTCTGGCAGATTGCTAAGATCTGCGTACGACTCTTAAGTTTACATCTGGCGTCCTTAATGTTGAACAACCAGTGTAGAAATATCATGTGTTCCTATGAGATCTTTTGATGAATCTCGGGGCTCTAGACTCGATAAGTGCACATTTGGTTTCCTATGCGGAGATTAGGGAGAGGTCTCCTGCTTCAATATCAATCATCTCTAAGAGACAGGTCGATAGACTACACCGGTTCCCCGTGAGAATGAAACAAGCTCTTTTAAGAGAACTTGAGTGGTTAAGAAGGTTTAGTGCATTGCGTCACTGGGTCCATGACGACTTTATCTTCAATACCGGTGTCACCTTAGTAACAACCAGTAGCATATGAGTTAAACCCGGTGTCTGCCCTAAGGTTGAACATTTGGAGGGCTATTTCTTTTCACCCTTTTTCATAGCTTTTCTTTTTAATTCTTCAACCCCTTCTTTCTCCTTTTTTTCAATCATACCTAAGGACTTCTAATTCTAATCTTTTGTCCTTGGGTAGATCCCTCCGGCTCTGGCGGATCATAGGACGGTTTTCCCTAACCTTAGTCACCTTATAACTTCATGACTTTCCTATTGTTGCCATAAAACCATTTTATGAAAAATCTCTCAAAGCGTTTATGATAATAAAACACATTTTGTTGACACTTCGAGAGTTTTGCATTTCTTTTGAAGGACTCCCCCTTCACATGTGCTCATGTAAATTTTAAGAAATTTGCACATGCGGGAGGAGTTTGCACTTTTTGAATTGATCCACTTTCAGCGAACATGACCGATTCGAGACACGCTTACATGACCAGTTAAACTAGCTTGAAATTATTACCCGTCCTGGTCAAGTCCAGAGAAAGTCTCTCGATACGGTACACTCTACTCAGACAAGTCCTATTCGAGACACGCTTACATCACTTGTTAGACTAGCTTGAAATTATTACCCGTCCAGGACAAGTCTTTTCGATTACTGACATTTTAAGCTTCGTCAATTCATTGGTACTTACTGAGTCGAGCTCTTTTGAGATTCATTCACAAACTTAAACATCTTTGTTCACATTTTAATCATGTCTTCTCCCCCTCAAAAATAGCATAGCATGATATTTTTGATATCAACTGATTAATAAAAAGCTTTTTGGAGAGAAAGACAGATTTTGCATGAATTTGAAACATTTTTCTTTTTATACTCCCCCTTAATGATAGCACATTTTAAAATTACTTAAGGGTTTTGAGGGAGTTATCTTGAGCACTAATTTTGAGAGATTTTGTGAAATCTTTTGAACAATCTTGAAAAAGTGCTTAAGAATTTTGTTTGAAAACGAGTTTATGCTTGAAATCTTTTTCGTTTGTTTAGACTCGAACATTTTTGAAAAAGAGTTCGTCATTGAACGTACGAGTCCTTGATTTGAAAATAATTAGAAGTCATTGTTCGGGTCCGGGTTTCGTACTGAAGTATACGAAAGCCATTGTGAAGAAACTTTTGAGAAACGACATGTTTTAGAAAAACATAAAAAAGAACTCCCGTTCAAGCATCTGTACATGTCCGTATCATTGTTGAATGACATTTCTAGAGACGTACAGAATATTGATTTATACAAAAGACATGTCGTGAGAAGAATATTTTTTGGATTTTTTGATTTTATATTGTTTTTGTATTTTTTGAAAATTTATATTTTTGTATTTTGTTTTTGGTTTTATAAAAGAAAAGGAAAATCAAAAATTGAAGATTGAAAGAATGATTTTATAGAATTTTCAGAATTTGAACCCTCTGATGAACTGGGTTCTGAGATAGTTGAAGCACCTGCAACCGAAGACGAAGAGGTTTCACAAATAACAGTGTTAGAAGTACATGAACATCACTCTGCGGGTGTTGACTATCAACAGTTGTAATGGTTTCTACTTCCTTAACCTGATGATTATCACTATTATTTGTCTTGGTGCAACTATCAAAAATCTTTCCTGTGGGAATCCATCTAAGACCAACTGTTTTAAAAACTTTTCCCGTAGGAATCCACCTAAGGTAAGATCTAGACGTAGTTTTCTTATCAGATGCAGCGGAAGTCTCAGTCTTGGAAAAACTACATCCTTTAGATATCCACCTATTAGGTTTCTTAACCTCATGCTTCTTATCAACGGGTATGTATCGATTTGGTGTCTTAGTGGATTGTGTCTTGACACATGACTTTCTTTTCTTGATAAATTGTGCAATACATGCATCGTGATTAGCTGAAAAAACACATTTTTGACATGTAGGACAGACAAATTCAACATTCTTGTTTAACACAACAATTTTAATTTTGTCACTACAGTCGTTTGGAAATTGTTTGTTGTTCGATGAGACTTTGGAATTCTTTGTGTTGCATTCTACGTTCCTAGCATTCTCTTTTGTGCCACTACTCGTAGACGCAAGCCAATCCCTAGTAGTTTGAAGATAGATCCTAGGTAATGGTTTACTACTACTAGCAGTGCTTTGGAATCTTGTAAAATTCATCACACTAGGTTTTGCGCCTAAAATTCTGTTTTTACGACGTTGTGCCTTTTTCCTAGCTTCTTCTAGATGGTGATATTGGACCATGTCATTAGAACCAACAGATTCCTTTACAGATTTTGTAGTCACATTAGTTGTACTATTCCTAGAAGAACCAGGTGCACTCACATTTGTGTTTGTTTCAACAACCAATTTTTGTTTTTCAACAATCTTTTCCATTTCCTTTTTCTTGAGCAAGGGTTGTGGAGTGACTGGTTTTGACAAATCCTTTTTCTCATCGACTTTTGGAGCAAACCGAGAAATTGACATTTTTGGTTTTTGAACCGTGTTAGAAACATTTGGTTTCTCCGAAGTCGATGGTTTTGCAAACTTAGTTTCCACATCCTTCCCTTTTATACTTGCAAGCTGAGCTCTCAAAAGATCATTTTGCTCTTTCATGTCCTTGTAGGCATGCTCATACGACAATTTGTCATACTTGCATTCCTCTGATTTGCGATCAAGTTGTTTGAAAAATGACATGTTTTCTTTTTCAAGTTTTTCAAGAGCATTTTCATATTTGGAAACAATTGCGGAGGTCTCAGCTCTTAGTCGTTCATCGTCTTGAACAGAATATGTTTGTAAAATGATGGACATAATGTCAGTCGTCATAACAGCTTCGAAGAGAGAATCATTTAGGTTTTCCAAAACATTCATGTTTTCACGAGTATCATTAGCTTCGTTTACCAGGGATTTATGGTCCTTGACAAAGTCGGCCGTTTCTTTTAAGAAAGCTTGTTCAAAATGGATTACCCTTGCACTGATGTTATTCAGTGGGATAGTAATTTCGTTTTGAAACACCTTTTTCTGCTCAATATGAAAACTAGAATGCCAGTTGTTAATATTGATGGTAGTTTTTGAAGCAACAATATTTTGAAGTTCTTGAATTCTCTTTTTAACGTCATCCAGAATTTCTCTAGCCTCACTTGTATTAAAAGTGTTGTTAGAGGACATTTGTTCTATTTTAGAAAGAGATTTGGAAACAACTTTCTTTTTAGACAAGAATTTCGCAAATGATCGTTTTATGGAAAACGCAGATGGTTCTGTTTGTGGAACAAAAGTGATTCCCGAAAGTTTGTTCAATTTGTTGTAATCAATGGGTTTCAAATCCTTTTGTTTCATTTTATTTATGCTCTCTTCGACATGTTCAATCGTTAGTACAGAATCCCGAACGACGGGAGGATCATGTTTGGTATAAATCACATTACCATTGTACAAAACATTCTGTTCTTGCTGAGCTTTCTTGAGATTACAAGGGGTGTTGTTACCAAGAGCCATTTTATGTTTCGTATGGTAAATCGGATTAATTTGATTTGAAATCATCTTCATTGTTTGACTCGACTGACCCGACTTAACCACTAATTCTTCTAAATGAGCAATCACGTGTTCTGACTCTACGATTTCTTCCAAAAGTTTGTCTTCTTTCTTTGCAAAATCCTTTTTCAACTCATCCATTTCTTTTTCAAGATTGGAATAAGCTGTTTTTTGTTTAAAAAGTTGGTTTTGTAAATCAGAAATTTCCGCGTTTAAAGATTTTATCTTTTTGAAAGAATTAACATTAAGTGTATCAAACTTGAGTTGCAATTGTTGTTTCTCTGAAACGGAATTTTGATAACCAGTTTCTAATTCAGACAATCTTTTGTTATGAAATTCAAAAGCTTTAACGGTGGATTTGTAACTCTCAAGCTCAGCGGTCAATTTTACATTCGCGGCCTTAACATCGCGATTGACCTTTTTCACTTTCTCAATTTCAATACCACAATTATTTATTAATGATTCAAATAAAGCACGGGTTTCCTTATCATTAGCACCATTTTGTGCAACTTGAACTCCATTAGGATCCATGTATGGAGTTGCATAGTTAGCATTGGTATTAACTTGCTCCCCCACATATGTATCATAATTAGGTTCAGGTGGCACATAATGTGGCTTCTCATGAGCATACAGATTAGCATTATTACCATAATTTGGTATCTCATGGAATGGATCTGAATCATAAGTAGGAGGAAGATCAGAATCACTGCTTGATGTTGTTGCCTGATGATTTGCCATAAAGAGGTAGTTTCCATTGATAGGTTCCACGTCCATTGATGGAAAGAAAGTTTTGAGATGTTCCATGAACGTGAAGCTTAATTAAAACGCTTTTCGTGTTTTCCGAGAGAGATCGACGTTTCCCTCCAAAATTTAGTTTGAAAATTTTTCTCTCCCAGAATTTTGAAAAACACCTAGAAATGCAATTCTAAGGTTACAGAAAAAATTTGAGTTTGAAAAATTTTTGACGCTAAATTTTACCAAAAAAAAAATTGAATTTTGGCTTAAAAATTTGAATTTTGGGCCAAAATTTTCACCGTTATACCAAAATTTGAATTTCGCGTAAAAATTGAATGTTTAGTCTCCTGTAAAAATTAAATTTTACTAAACTTTTCCCGCCAAATTTTTTATTTTTTATTTATTTATTTATTTTTTTTTATTTTTTTTTTGAAGAAAGATAGGATAAAGTTGATTCTTGGATCGTTCCAACGAAATAGGAGTTGAATTTGGAAACTTTGTCCACCAAAAGATTTTCTAAAAGAGTTCTAGAAAAAATTTCTAAAAGTGTTCTAGAAAAAAAAATTTCTAAAAGGTGTTCTAGAAAAAATTTCAGTGTTTTAGAAACTTTTCAGTATTCTAGAAACTTTTCAGTGTTTTAGAAACTTTTCAGTGTTTTAGAAACTTTTCAGTGTTCTAGAAACTTTTTCAGTGTTTTAGAAACTTTTCAGTGTTCTAGAAACTTTTCAGTGTTTTAGAAACTTTTCAGTGTTCTAGAAACTTAGCACCAAAACTTTCTAAATTATACAATTTAGAGAGTATACCACGAGTCGAAGTGTTTTCTCACTTATACAAGCAAGGGAAACACCGAGTAAGCAACGGGAGCAAGTGTGTTCTCGAAACTTTTGAGATTTAGAAACTTTGTGATTTAGAAACTTTGTGATTTAGAAAAATTGCAAGAATTTTGAATTTGCAAAAAGCTCATCCAAATGAAGTTTGTATTCCAAGATTCTTGTACTTCTAGTTATAAAAACACCAAAGCTTGAAGAAAGTTGCAAACTTGATGATTTTTATGAAAATTTTTGTGATCTAGAAAGTTTGCTAGAATTCTGATTTTGCTAAAAACTCATCCAATGAAGTTTGTATTTCAAGATTCTTGTACTTCTAGTTATAAAAACACCAAAACTTAAAGAAAGTTGCAAACTTGATGATTTTTATGAAAGTTTTTTGTGTTCTAGAAAAACAAGTACAAAATCAAAATTCGAATTTTTAAGCAATAAATCTTCAAAAAGATTGAAACTTTCTTGCTAGAAAAGGTTTATAACACTAGTTTGTAATCAAAAAAGTGTTAAAGACCAAGAAAAACAAGAAAAGTAATGAACTTTTCTTAAAAAAAACGTGTAGAAAGCTTAACAAATTCGAAACCAACAAACTCCCAACACTCCTAAATCATTGTTTGGCGATTGATACCACTTGTTAGGACCCTTTATCTTATATCATACACAAGTTATATAGAGATAATAGATGAGATAAGTAGAGATAGAGAGATGTAGAATAGAGATGGATACTTCTAGTGAGAGAAAGGAAAGATGTATTATGTTTAGAGAGAGAAACACATAGAATTACACATAGAAGCACCACCTCCAAATGGGAGCATTTGGAGATTTATATAGCTAAGATAAAGAGATGGGCCGGGCTTGGGCTTTTGTAATGAGCTAAACCTAAACTTATACAATATTAGATTAAACCAAGCCCGTTTACCCTTAACTAAACTACAAGACTATTACAAGATTATTACAAGACTCGTTGATACAATAATGATCGTCACTTCTATTTCTAACACATATTCATACCTGTATTGAAAGATCCACATTTGTCGAGTAAGGGGAAAGCCGACTTTCAAAATTCGCCCGGAACCATACAGTGTCCTGGGGCGTCACCCACGCGTTGACGCGCAGGCATCGCGCCAGGAGCAGACATGGGCTCCGGCGATTTTGAGCTAACGTTTGTTATTTTATGTGTTTTGATGGTTTATTTGTCATCATTAAAACATGAAGAGATCTTAATCATGTTGCCTCAACAATCTCCCCCATTTTGATGATGACAAATAAAAACCGAAAGCAAATAAATTACAAAACTTAGCGTAGACAAAGCGCGCCTTTGGTGTAGCTTGCGTCTTGACCTTTGCCTTGTAATTTGGTGAAACCTTTAACAATTCTTGAATTGTTTTCACGCTCTTGCTTTCTTTCTCCCCCTTTTGTCGAATCAAAAAGACGTCCAATCAAGCCAGGTTTCAAACTTGGGCCTGTGGGATAATGAGCTAGCTTGTATGTGCACCCTAATGTGCTCCCCCTTGAACATAGCTCCCCCTAGATCGTTGCTCCCTGATGCGTGGGAATCACACCTTGCTTTACCTCTCGAGGGATCTCGAGAAGCTTACAACCCCCACCAGGCAGTGTACCTGATCGTTGTAGTATAGTATAGTGACAAGTACCGGGGGATTGATCGTTCATCTTAGGAATAGTGTCGCTAGGATTAGAAAACCTAATTAATAGTTCTAGAGGTGAGAGATGATTATTTTTGTATTTTTATATTTTTATGAAAGCAAGTAAAAATCTCGGGTTTTGAAGGAGTGGGCGGAATTAGTTGCTATTCAACTAACCCAAAGCTATTATATAATTAAAATAAAATAATGAAAATGAAATTAAACTAATTATACTAAAGTTGTGAGCAGTGGTTGGAGAAATTGTGTTTACTTAGACTTCACTACTCTCTAGATATCTTTTACACGTTAATTACTTGTTATACTTGTATGGATGACGGATTGTATTCCTTAATACCATTCGTGGGGTGGCATACATAACTCCCCAACTCTATGAGCTCTTATCTCCTCCTACACCATGACCCAGCACAACTATAGGGATTGTAAACAGTGGCTCATGCATTAAATACAACCAATAAAGACCTAGTACGCCTCGGTTCATGTTTCTTAAGACGTTCAAGCATGTTACCATTTGGAGATCTGCCAGTTTTCTTAAGCCTAACATATAAATCATTCATCCAAGAACAAGAATAAACAAGTAATCAACACATAATCAACATCTAGGTTTCATTAGATCTAAGCAAACACAAGAGAGATCTAGCCTAGCATAATGGAATTGAGACAAGAACAAGAGATAAACAACCAACACATAGACATATTGATTGAATTAGAAGAACACTTATCTCAATTACAATGCAAGGTATCAAGGGTTTGGAACCCTTGAAAAACCTGTAAATGAGGCACCAAATTCGTCTTTAGGGTTTCACCAAAACTTCTCTCTTTTAATGAAAAAAAACTAGAAAACTATATATAGGAAAAACAGGCTGACGGCGTCAAGAGTTACTTGTGACGCCGTCACCTCGCCGCCATATACTTCCTCGGACGGCCTTGATCCACTTATGACGGCCTATGTGACGCCGTCACCACCCACGGTATTTTATTCTTGCCACTTTGACGCCGTCATGAAGCCTTCTGACGCCGTCACCACCTACGATGTTTAATTCCTCATGTCTGACGCCGTCAAGATGGTGGTCTTGACGCCGTCACCTTGTATCTTCAGCATGGAAATTTGGTACTTTGCCGTTTTCTTCACTTTTATGCTCCAAAAACGTCCAAAATGGCTTCTTTTCCAGAATTCACTCTCCAAACACCTAAAATCACAAAAGGAACGATTTAGGGCAATATTTGATCAAATAAAGTCGGATTCGGGCTTAAATGACCCCCTAAAAACGGATCATTTTTCGCCTCATCATATACCCTTACACTTGAGATTTGCTTGTCCTCAAGCAAATGAGCTTTTATTCTACTCAAAAGACAAGTTAGGGGTCATTTAACACTAATATAAAAGTAATTACAACAAATAATCGTTCCACTAAAGACCAATAGACAAGCACGGAGGTCATACACAAGCACCTCACAAATAGTGTTTAGATACTCACATCTCTCGGGTGTAATAAAGTAATATAACATTATGGAAATGGAAGATATCTCTCACTACCTGTCATAACAAAATAGATTACCATAGGCTTGGGAAAGGATCAAACCTCCACCACATGGCGTAAGCACCTAGGATAAACTATCAAAGAGGTCTTTTAAAGGGTTATAACGTTAGGTGTAGGGATATGAATTACACGGTTTTGTTGGATAAAGGAAGTTTTACTGGTGGCGAGTTAACAATCTTAGTTAATTACATGTACAATATGGCGTTGCTAAGCCAAGACTAGACTCGACTTAAGCTAATAAATAAAAAATAACAAAAACATAAAATAAACATAGAATAAAAACGGGATGGTAGTCCGTATGTTTTTTCTCTTTTTCTTTTCTATTTTTTTTTCTTTTTCTTGTTTTTTCGATTAATTTTTTTTTTTTTTTTTTTTTTTTTTTTTTTTTTTTTTTTTTTTGCATACACTCTTACCCTACCATCCAAAATAATACATCATAGGGGTTTGAGCAATCCCCTTACACTTGAATCTTTACATACTTTACATTAAACTAATCTAATGACTCGAATTAAGAAAATCAAAACACTTGGAGCACTTTTAAGATTAACGTACATATGGGGGTAATATATTATGTTCTTCCCCATTACTCCATAAAATAAGTACTTACCCATGAGTCCCAATCGTCCCAAAACAATATGTACAAGGATATGACTCGACTTAGCAACCATGTAATCAATTAGAAAGTTAGGGTTTAACAAATAACAATAATGCACTAAAAATGAGCGCATACACGGAAGGCTAAGGCGATTTGGGTGAACATTTAAGTGGGGTGTAACAAATTCTTCCTTTAAGTAAAATGCTTAAAGTTAGAAACGAAAAGATAGGCTCGGAGGGGTGTACTAGGGGTATCGTGTACTAAAAATGAGTACAACGCTAAGAGTGTGGGAAAAATTAGTTGACTTAACTAGTCAAGTAATATGACTTAAAGGGTCAAGTAATTATAATACGGGTTTAACACAAGGGTGATCCTAATGCCTCTTATCATGTAGTAAATCCTACCACACGAATGTAGTCTCACTAGCGGTCTCGGGATGCATCACTAACGCAAGTTCTAGAATCTAAATGCTACCGGTACACTCATAAGCACCAATAATAAATGCTTTTCCTATCAAAACTAAATGCGAACCTCACATTTTTGGGTGGAAAATTTTTCTGAATATACGGTTATGTGCTAGTCATACAACCTCCTATCCATGAGACGCTTGCTATGGCTAAAGTTTCACTCCTAAATGTTGTAAAAAATTTTAAATTTGGCACTAAAATTACACTAACAAGTATTTCTCATAGTTTTATTACTCATTTACTATCAAACAAAACAAACTCAAGCGAAAGTGCATATGTAAGGTATCATCTTTTTACCCTCCCCTTACACTTAAGATGAACATTGTCCCCAATGTTCAAGTAAAGAATGTAAAAGTTAAGAAGTAAAGAGAATGAAATCAAATACTCCCCTGATTCGCTCGGTATGGATTATAGGTTGGCCAGGTTAAATCTTCCTCCAAGAAAACGAACAATCAAAGCTTCCCTTCCAGAATATAAATCATCTTCTTGTCATAAATAACCTGTAAATCCTGACAACAATAGACAAGGCAACCTCGCGTAAAATCGGCGGCATCCTATATAAGTTACTAAATCCTAGAAAACAAAGTAAGATATAATGCTTGTGGAATGAAGTTTGCAGATTTCCTGGAGATTATAAAACTTAATAATTCACAAAAACCATAAGACTCCGTTAGAAAAACAAAACCGGTAAAATTTCCAGATTTTAACTCCTGACGTCGTCAAGAGCAATACCCTGACGCCGTCAGAATGGACCTGCAGAAATTCTTATGTTAAGTTTCCGGAAAATTTCTGGAAAAACTTCGTCCTACTTCCTGGAAAATCCTGCAAAACTTCATTATGACTCAATACAAGCATTTGACTCTAACAAATACGAATATACATGTTCATTTAATATTGTGGAGAATCATGATCGGTGTGTTTCTTAAAAACATATTTGGGGTTTCCCCTTACACTTATCTTTTGCAAGAATACCTTTAGGTTGAAGTTAAGACTAGGCCAAACAACATAATAAAGTATTTCCACATTTTATTTTAGAAGCATGATCAACCAACAATAAAAATAAAACATGCATATGGAAGCAAATAACAATCAATCAAATAAAATCACACAAAACATGGGTTGCCTCCCAAGAAGCGCTTTTCTTTATTTACGAGTCTTGTAGCTAGACTCAAAGTCATGGGTTACTACATGATCTCATCATTGGTTCCACTCTCTAGGTCGTCTTCTAAACCAATTTTGTATTCCGGACCTAGTTGCAAGCACTCCTTGTAGAAACCAAGCATCCTATTTCTAACATACTCTACTCCTCTACGTCTATCCTCCTCATTCCTATAATAAGCCGCTTGCTTATGTTCCTTTTCGAAATTAGAGAGAAGGCGGTATTGTTCGATCTTGTAGGGCATTTGATAAGCAACCTCATCATTGTCTTTCTTGAACCTAACTATCCCTAAAGTTGGATCATAACTCATCCTAGTGGCTTCAACAAAAGGCTTCCCGAATATAATTTGGCTTAGGCTAGAATCTATCACGGGACGAGTGTCTTCCACTATCATAAAATCAATCTCATAGGTGAGATTCCCTATAATCACATGTACTCCCTTAACCCTTCCTGCAAAATTACTTATCCAATTTTTACCGGGCATCATCCTAAAATTGAGTTGCTTCTTCATCACCCAATTGTAATAGGTCCTAGTCATGATGTTTACGGGGGATCTAAGGTCGATGTAAGCTTTCCATATATGTATGTGCCCGATATTGCATGGGATGTTAATGTTGGAGGGATCTCCCATTTTGATCAGGGGGTCGCCAAAGATATATGTTTTCTCGGGACTATCGAATAAATCCTTATGGTATTCCCGTTCCTCCTCGGTTGGCAACTTATCAAAGTATTTCTCTATAGGTTCTATCTCCTCCAATTTCTCATCCTTTTTAACCTCAACTTCCCTACTCTCATCCTCACTATTGGCTTCTACTCTAACTTCATCCTTGTCACTCTCCTCTATCTCCCTATCTATCGGCTTAATGGTGACAACATTGACAAAGTGGACATGTTTGGATGATGAGGGGTCCTTAATTTGAATTCCACTATTGGTGTCCCTAGTGTCCTTCCTAGGTGTGGCTAATGTTTGGTTGTTGAGGGCTTTCAACAAGTTGTCGATCTTGTTGGTCATCTCCGTTTGTTGTTGGTTGAATTCGGTTTCAAACCTAACTATGCGGGCTTCTTGAGATGCCATGAACTTTGACATCAATCCTTCAAGATTGTTGGTACTACCATAGTTGTTAGAAGGATTGTTGTTGAAGGTACGGTTGGATGGGGGACCGTTTGATTGGTAACGATTAGGCGGATTGGAAGAATTTGGTTGATTTTGTTTCCACCTAAGGTTTGGGTGATTTTTCCATGAGGGGTTGTATGGATCACCGTATGTGTTTGGCTCGGGCTTGAAAGTGTACCACTTATCTCCCGCTTCGTCAGTACGCGTGGATGCGTAGTCCACAAAAGCTGTTCCGGGGAGTTCCACACAATCACGAGTGTCATGGGGACCACTACATAATTCGCATGAAGAAGTGATTTTGTTCACTTGGCTTGAATGCTTCGGAGCTTCGTAAGATTTCATGAGAAACTTGACTTGGTCCTCAAGTTCCATGATCCTACGGTCGGGAGTGCTTGAATTATTCGAAGGCAAAGATATTGCCTTGACCGTTTTGTTCAAATCACGGGGATCATTCCAACTTTCGTTGTCATAGAGAGCAAGATCTTCTATGAGTTCCCATGATTGTTCCGCACTAAGATCACGTAGCTTACCACCGGCCGATTGGTCAATGGTTCGCCTCGTGGAGATGTCGATATGGTCATAGAAAATTTGGACTTGGAGCCAAAGATCTATGCCATGATGAGGGACTTTTTGGAGTAAGTCCTTGAAACGAGTCCATGCTTCATAAAGAGATTCATTTTGACGTTGTTGGAACATCAAGATGTCATTCCTAAGTTTAGTAGTTCTCCCCGGTGGGAAAAATTGAGCAAGGAAACGAGTGGTGAGATCATCCCATGTGGTGATGGATCCAGCGGGTAAACGCTCATGCCATTGACTAGCTTGATCCCGTAGAGAGAATTGGAATAGGCGTAAACGGGTAGTCTCTCTAGTTTCAACACCTAGATCTATGGAATCTACGATTTTTAGGAAGTCCTTAAGGTGTTGGTTTGGATCTTCGGAACGAAGTCCATGGAATGCACATCCGCTTTGCACCAACCGGATGGTGTCGGATCGCAAGGGGTCACATTGGCTCCGGTGAGCTCAATGGTGTTTCGGTAGCCTTGGTGGCTAGGTCGGGAATACTCTCCTAAGGTTCGGGGCCTAAGGGGTTCTAGTGGTGGGTTTTGTTGTGGTGGGATGATGGGTTCAAAGATGTTACCACCTTCCATGATGTCGGATGGTAAAGAGTTACGAACAAAGGCACGAAGAAATAAGATAGACTAAAGAAGACCTAAAAATAAAAATAAAAATCTTACTAGAAAGGAATCTAGCAAGTAGACCTAATAAAAAGAAATCCTAACCTAGACAATAACTATTCCCCGGGCTGCGGCGCCAAAAACTTGATGCGTGGGAATCGCACCTTGCTTTACCTCTCGAGGGATCTCGAGAAGCTTACAACCCCCACCAGGCAGTGTACCTGATCGTTGTAGTATAGTATAGTGACAAGTACCGGGGGATTGATCGTTCAGCTTAGGAATAGTGTCGCTAGGATTAGAAAACCTAATTAATAGTTCTAGAGGTGAGAGATGATTATTTTTGTATTTTTATATTTTTATGAAAGCAAGTAAAATCTCGGGTTTTGAAGGAGTGGGCGGAATTAGTTGCTATTCAACTAACCCAAAGCTATTATATAATTAAAATAAAATAATGAAAATGAAATTAAACTAATTATACTAAAGTTGTGAGCAGTGGTTGGAGAAATTGTGTTTACTTAGACTTCACTACTCCCTAGATATCTTTTACACGTTAATTACTTGTTATACTTGTATGGATGACGGATTGTATTCCTTAATACCATTCGTGGGGTGGCATACATAACTCCCCAACTCTATGAGCTCTTATCTCCTCCTACACCATGACCCAGCACAACTATAGGGATTGTAAACAGTGGTTCATGCATTAAATACAACCAATAAAGACCTAGTACGCCTCGGTTCATGTTTCTTAAGACGTTCAAGCATGTTACCATTTGGAGATCTGCCAGTTTTCTTAAGCCTAACATATAAATCATTCATCCAAGAACAAGAATAAACAAGTAATCAACACATAATCAACATCTAGGTTTCATTAGATCTAAGCAAACACAAGAGAGATCTAGCCTAGCATAATGGAATTGAGACAAGAACAAGAGATAAACAACCAACACATAGACATATTGATTGAATTAGAAGAACACTTATCTCAATTACAATGCAAGGTATCAAGGGTTTGGAACCCTTGAAAAACCTGTAAAAGAGGCACCAAATTCGTCTTTAGGGTTTCACCAAAACTTCTCTCTTTTAATGAAAAAAAACTAGAAAACTATATATAGGAAAAACAGGCTGACGGCGTCAAGAGTTACTTGTGACGCCGTCACCTCGCCGCCATATACTTCCTCGGACGGCCTTGATCCACTTATGACGGCCTATGTGACGTCGTCACCACCCACGGTATTTTATTCTTGCCACTTTGACGCCGTCATGAAGCCTTCTGACGCCGTCACCACCTACGATGTTTAATTCCTCATGTCTGACGCCGTCAAGATGGTGGTCTTGACGCCGTCACCTTGTATCTTCAGCATGGAAATTTGGTACTTCGCCGTTTTCTTCACTTTTATGCTCCAAAAACGTCCAAAATGGCTTCTTTTCCAGAATTCACTCTCCAAACACCTAAAATCACAAAAGGAACGATTTAGGGCAATATTTGATCAAATAAAGTCGGATTCGGGCTTAAATGACCCCCTAAAAACGGATCATTTTTCGCCTCATCACTCCCCCTTGTTTCAAGGCGGGGATCCGTGGGTCAAGAGTCTCACCTTTGCGGTGGCCTAGCTACACATAGAAATCACAACATGCAACAAACAAGAAATCCTCACATGTGAAAGTTCCAAAATGGGTTAGGTTACCATTTGAAAACTTGCAACATGGGTTAGTTCATATCATAACAATATATATATTAGTGTCCAAGATGACTCCACTATTCAAATGTTGAGCACTATATAAAGATAGAGTTGAACTAAACATGGATTTCTCATATAACCCATAATCCACTTTATATTACATAGAAGAGCATAAAGCATACAACAAAGACAATTCCTAATACAAGCAAGAGACACATACATCAACACATTATTCTAGCACAATATTATATGGTGACTAACTATATCACACATGACCTACAACAAAAGTTGCCCAAGCGCACTTATTTCTTGCGCATTTGAGCCGCAACTTTTGCAAGACCTTTCACAACATTTGTTAACATCATGAAATTGTTCTTGTAGTCAAGATGCAACTCTCTCATCTCCTCTTGAAGATCCTTAACATCATTCTCAATCTTGATTGTTTTCTCACAACATTTACACCTTCGTGCATGGTCATGAGTTGAAGCATCAAGTTTGGGAGGGAGAGGGTATCCCGTTTTGTACCATATAGGATCACTCCACAAACACTTCATCACATAATTCCTAAGTATTTGATTATCAATACATGATGGATTTTCCCATTCATCATTTGGTTCTTTATCTACCACAATGGACTTACCCTTGTAGTAATTGTTTGAAGCATTACTTAGAAGAGATTTTTCTATGTGATTTAAGTTTTGAAGGAAGAGGATGAAGTATGTGAAGATGCAAGTAATAATTTGATATATATATATATATATATATATATATATTTATATAGGATGGAAGAGGGGTGGTAGGTATGAGTAAAGAAACTAGTCTTTCATGTTCATGATGAGTTTAACTACTAAGGTGCTTGAAGAGATGGTCAAGCCATCTAAATCATGTACCAATATGTCATTAAGCATGTGATGGTGTAAGGAATAAAAGAAAGAGATGAGTTTTATTAGTTGTAGTTGGTAGAGATAAGATGATAGTTCACATAATTTGTCATGCATGCATCAAACTTATGCATGTAACTACAAGCAATTAATTATTAGGAGATAGCATTATTCAATTTAATTTGAGCATGCAATCATGTATTTATCACATAAGGTGCACAAGAAGAATTAGATACAAGATCTTTAACACAAGTGTGAATTGTGTTTCGATATTTTTTCTAATCTTGGAAAATTAACATAGCCAAAATTTTCAAGATGAATCAAGATAATTTGCGTCAAGTTTTCTTATTCAAACACATAGTATAGACATGTAGAATCTTGGATATTATCAATCATTGTTTGAATAATGAGTTGATACACATATTTCCTCTTGGAAGACATTTATTTGGTCTTCCATCCATGCCTTCATATAAGCCTTAATCATGTAAGCACATAAGCTCTAATAACACCTAAAGATTGTCCTCCTAAGATGCATGTTGATGAGGCGAAAAATGATCCGTTTTTAGGGGGTCATTTAAGCCCGAATTCGAATTTATTTGATCAAATATTGCCCTAAATCATTCCTTTTGTGATTTTAGGTACTTTGGGAGAGAAATCTGGAAAAGGAAGCAATTCAGACGTTTTTGGAGCATAAAAGTGAAGAAAACGCCAAAGTCTTAATTTTCCATGCTGGGAACAGTAGGTGACGGCGTCAAGAGTAATTCCCTGACGGCGTCAAGAGCAAAATTCCATGACGATCCAGAAGAGATTTAACGGCGTCATGAAGGTAGGGCGTCAAGAGTAAAAGTCATGACGGCCTGGAAATGATTAAGTCTTGACGGCGTCAAATGTAGATCAAGGCAGTCCGAGAATAGTTTTGGCGGTGAGGTAACGGCGTCACAAGCTTTGTCTTGACGCCGTCAGACCTCTTTTCCTATATATAGTTTTCTAATTTTTCACATTTAAGGGGAGAAGTTTTGGAGAAACCCTAAGTACGATTTTGGTGCGAATTTTACAGGTTTTTCAAGGGTTCCAAGCCCTTGATACCTTTCATGTGTAATTAAGATAAGTGTTCTTTTAATTCAATCAATATGTCTATGTGTTGGTTGTCTATATCTTGTTCTTGTCTTAATTCCATCATGCTAGGCTAGATCTATCTTGTGTTTGCTTAGATCTAATGAAACCTAGATGTTAATTATGTGTTGATTACTTGTTTATACTTGTTTTGGATGAATGATTTATATGTTAGGCTTAAGAAAACTGGCAGATCTCCAATTGGTAACATGCTTGAACGTCTTAAGAAACATGAACCGACGCGCACTAGGTCTTTATTGGTTGTATTTAATGCATGAGCCACTGTTTACAATCCCTATAGTTGTGCTGGGCATGGTGTAGGAGGAGATAAGAGCTCATAGAATTGGGGAGTTAAGTGTGCCACCCCATGAATGGTATTAAGGAATACGATCCGTCATCCATGCATTTATAACAAGTAATTAACGTGTAAAAGATATCTAGGGAGTAGTGAAATCTAAGTAAACACATTTTCTCCACTTACTGCTCACAACTTTAGTATAATTTAGTTTATTTTCATTTTTAGTATTTTATTTTGTTTGCATCTTAGTATTGGGTTAGTTGATTAGCAACTAATTCCGCCCAAATCCTTCAAACCCGAGAATTTTAATTGCTTTCTAAAAAATATAAAAACACAAAAATAATCATCCCTCACCTTTAGAACTAGTATTTAGGCTTTCTAATCCTAGCGACACTATTCCTAAGCTGAACGATCAATCCCCCGGTACTTGTCACTATACTATACTACAACGATCAGGTACACTGCCTGGTGGGGGTTGTATGCTTCTCGAGATCCCTCGAGAGGTAAAGCCTGTTGCGATTCCCACGCATCACATGTTATCCATGAACATCTAGACCTATCCCAAAAACAAATTAGATTTTTGAAAAATGTCATGCCAAAACTTAGACTTGTTTGTTTTGCGACCTAAGTGTCCTTTTATTCAAGTCACCAATGACTTGTTGTATAGGATGACTCCTCGCTTCTCTCACTTCCTTAGGATTGCCTTCATCCAAAACACTAACTTGTAATGTTGGCGACCTCTCTTGATCTTGAACTATAGGTTCATTGATCACATCATCTTCTACCGAAGGAGATGATTTAGGCTCGGGCATGCTCTCATCAAAGGTCACATTGAGAGATTCCTCAATCCTCATTGTTTCCTTGTTAAGCACTATGTATGCTTTACTAGTTTGATAGTATCCTAGGAACACACCTTCATACGACTTTGGTGAGATATTCTTTGGTGCTAAGTATAAATACTTTGCAACCAAATACTCTAAAATACTCTAAGGAGGGCTTCCTATTTCTAAGTATTTCATATGGAGTATTGTTAATGACCTTTCTTATATGAACTCTATTAAAGATATAACATGCGGTATCTAGGGCATGACACCAAAACTTTTGTGGGATGGATTGCTCGTCAAGCATTGCACGACTCATCTTTCTTAACTTACGATGTGTTCTTTCAACAATCTCAAGCGATTGAGAAGTGAACGGGCCCGATAAGTTATAAGATATTCTATGTTGTTCACAAAAGGTTCCAAATTGCATTTTATCAAATTCACTACTATGATTTGTTTTAGCTGAGACAATTGAACAATCAAGTAGGTTTTCAAGTTTCTTTCTTAAAATGTTGAATTTATTCAAGACTCCGTCCTTGTTTTCTAAGAATAAAATCCAAGTATAATTTGAATAATCATCTACAATCATTAAAGTGTAGAAGTTTCCTCCATAACTTTAGATTGGAGGTGGACCATACAAATCCAAATGAATCAACTCTAAAACTCTATTAGTTGTCACTTCCTTTTTATTCCTATTATTGGTTTGTCCTTGACTCCCTAGACATGTGTCACAATAATGTCTTTCAAAGCTCAACTTTGGTAAATCCCGTACTAGCTCGTTAGAAACTTGGTTTTGGACTAACCTCATATTGGCGTGACCTAACCTCCTATGCCAAAGCATTGAGTTGTCCACCATGGACGTAAGACATATGGTTTGCTTAGAGTTATCACCCAACTTGCATGCATATATGTTATTTCTCCTATGACCTTTTGCTAACACAAAACCATTATTACTAATAGTGCAATCAACCCTAGTAAATTTAACTTCACAATCATCATCACTTAATTGACTCACACTAATCAAATTGAAACTTAGACCCCTAACATGCTCAACATTGGAGATTTCTATGGAGTCATGAAGGACATTACCTTTGCCGACAATTTTGCCGTTAAGTTTGCTTCCAAAAATGACTTGATTGCCATTATACGCCGTGTATGATGTGAACAATCTTCTATTCCCGGTCATGTGTTTAGTGCAACCACTATCCACTACCCACTCATCCGGTTGTAGATCACTTTTGAGGCAAACCTCAAATTTTTCTTGAGCCATAAGACATGTAGCGTCATTTGTTGGTTGGTCTTCATCTTCACTATCACTCCACGCACCTCCAACGAATGCCTTGTTCACTATAGGCTTAGGACATTCATTGATGAAGTGACCATTCTCTCCGCAATTGTAACATCCTTGGGTGCGTCTTGAGCTTTCACCAACCTTGTTGTCACTACTTCGGTTCCCCCCAAAGTTGTTCCTTCCACCATTATCTCGGTTTCCAAACCGATTTCTTCTTCCAAAGTTACCACCTTGCCTAAAGAACCTCCGAAAGTTCTTAGCCATGAGATTGTATTCTTCGTCGTTCATGTCCTCATCTTCATTGCTATCATCTTGACTATCACTATCATCACTAGCTTGAGTACTAGTGACTTTAGCCTTAAGAGCCAAAGACTTAACCTTCTCCTTCTTGTCTTTGGTACTTGCCTTGTCGTTATCAAGAATCATCTCATAGACTTTGAGATTTCCAATGAGCTCATCAAGAGGTAGTTCCGCCAAATTCTTGGCTTCTTCTATGGCCGTCACCTTTGGCCTTCACTTTATTAGAAGAGCTCGAAGAAACTTCCTCACATGGTTCTTGTTATAGAAGCTAGGATCTAGAGCCGTGAGGCTAGTGATAATATCATTGAACCTTGTGTAACCATTATCAATGGTTTCTTCATCCGAGACCGTAAAATTCTCATATTGTTGTATGAGTAAGTCGATCTTGCAATCTTTCACTTGAGAGTTTCCTTGATGAGTGATGATGAGAGAGTGCCAAATTTCCTTGGCGGTCTTGCAAACATGAACCCTCTCGAACTCCCTTCGAGGTAGAGCATTATAGATCAACATCTTGGCTTCATCATTCTTACCAAGCTTTCTCATTTCATCATCATTAAGATCCATATGTGGCTTTTTCACCAACAACTTTGTTTCTGAATCTTCCACCATGAACTCAAAGTTGCCATTTTGGATGATTTCCCACAAATCAAGATCTTTGGACCTAACATAGGTCTCAAATCGGGTTTTCCAAAAACAAAACACATCGGTTTCTAGCAAAGGTGGTCTTTGCATAGAACACCCCTCAACATAGTTCTCTTGAGCCATGGATTTACACTCTACTTTACCAAAAATCTTAGTTAGGATTTCAGATTTTCGGGAAAGAAGTTTTTGACTTAAAACGACTTCTCAGGAAGGCTTTAACGCTCAAAAACTTGAGTATACCGCTCTGATACCAATTGTAGAACCGTAGAGGGGGGGGGGGGGTAAATACGGTTTCTTTGACTTTTTAGATGTTTAAAAAACTTTAAATATGCTATGATTACTCGAAGTCACTACGATACTTAAAACCTTTTCTTTTCGGAACGATGCTCACACATGTATCACTATAGTCTAACAATCGCGAGAGTATTAAATTTTACCACTTACGAACTTACGTAACATATTTTTAACAAAACACGTTCGACAACGTAAAAGTCTCACTAATTAAATACTAAAATATTCACTAATTATAATTAACAATTTTACTAATCTTAATTAACTCTAAACCGGACCCTTAATTACCCTAAGCCCAAACCCAAAAGTGCGGCATGTTACTATTCCTAGCCCAAACCAAATCCAGCCCAATTTCCCTTTGTTTTGTTTTCATTCCATTCGACTAGGATAACTAGAAATAAGCTTCGTACGCTCAAATCCTACACACGACCCCCCTATATTTTTACACATACTCGTTCCTCCCCTAGCAAAGAATTAGAGTATCGATTTATAGCTTCTCTCGTTAAGTCTAGACACGATTTTACGAGGCAAAGTAATTGTCCCCAAACACAATTTTATGAAATGTCAACATATTCAAAACTCAACCGTTTTAACCCACAATTGTTTCTAAAACATCCTAAACTCATTCTAAACTCAAACTAAGGTCTAAGTATTGCCAAGTTATCAAAATCCCACAAGTCACAACCAATCTACAAATCGGTTCACTAAATAATATGTAGTCGACATGCATGTTATGAACCAAACTAGTACCCCCTTAAATCAAGCACACACAATGTCATATTTTATTCACTAAGGAAAGTACCATGACCCTTTTTATAACATATATCACAAGTACCATTCGTTTGCAAGTTTTCAAAGCCCACGTTTTTCTTTGAAGTTTGAGATGTCGACCACAAGAAACAAAGACCTTGAGTGTCTAGTACTACTCTTACAACTTTAGTACTTTTTGAAAACACGTAACCATCCTATCACTTTAAAACTTGGACACTAGAACACCCTTAGAACCATATATATAATGCATGCATGCATGCTGCGTTTTCTACTTCCATGCAAACCAAAACTCCACCAAATAATTCTAAGTAATGAACTAGGCATTAGGTCGAAACTTTGGGTAGGAAATTAAGAGATTCGTGTGGGTTTAGGAGAAGAAATTGATTGTTTGTGAACCTTGGTCGAGCAAACTAACACACTACGTACTCATCTCACTTACTTCTCGACTCTACGTCCCTTTTTCCCCACCATTTGGTGTCGTAAGTCCCTAACGACTCATTTCAATTCTTTTTGATATACATTTATTTGCATTACATTTTTACACGACACACACAAAACACACTTCATTATTCGAAAACTAAGTAAACGACCCATATATATTTTACGTCCACCTACATATTTGACACCTTAAGAAATAGGCTATGTAAAGTTTTGAAACTAACACGCTACGTAAAAACCAATTCGAAGTACATTCCTAGCGTACCACAACCATTTTGAAAAACTCTAAAAATTTTCTAAGTCTTTTGTTTACAAAAATTCGTCCCATGCCACGCCCAAAACACACGTATAACTTTAATATTTACTTAACGAGCATACCTTTTTATTTCACAAACCAATAGACCTCATAGCACACAATCAATTTGGTGTAGAAACTTTATAATGAAAATCATGTTAGGACCTAGTAATCGATCAAAAGCAAATCGACCAAGAAATAGTTTTTGAGAAGTTAAGTAGTAGCCGAGTGAATAAGCTGAGGCTATAAGCTATTGGGCAACTTTTTCACGATCCTAACCTTAGCCCTAAGCAAAGCCCAAAAACCCCGTAAGCCCATTGGATTTAAAAACACTAACGGGCTTAATTTTTCGTTAAAAAGCCCATAAGCCATCCATAAGCTTTTTTGAACTAATAAGCTATTAGAATAAGCTCAATAAGCTTTTTTGAAACTATTTAGGAAATGAAAACATTAAGTTTTGAAAATTTTGGATTTGGACTAGATTTGCAAAATTTATGAAATTCGGGTAAAAAATGCAAATATTTCAAAGTTGTGGTGAAAACTGTCATTTTCGTAAACTTTAGGATGAAAACTGATTTTTATAAACTTTAGGGTGAAAAGTGTAAGAAAAATAAAGTTTTGGACTTAAAATGTAATTATATTTAATTTTGGACTAACGGCGTAACGCTAACGCTAACGCCGTTAGGGTAAAAAGTGTAAATTTTTGGAAAATATAAGGGCCGTATACTAAAACTAATATTTTTATTTTTACTTTCCACTTTTACGAGTTCACGTCACGACGTTACGTTTATTTTCAAACTAATATTATTATTACTATTATTATTATTAAACGTTACGTTTATTTTCAAACTAATATTATTATTACTATTATTATTAGTAAACGTTACGTCTATTTTTCAAACTATTATTATTATTAAACGTTACTCATTATTTCAAACTATCGTTACTATTTTATTATTAAACCTTACGTTATATTTATATATATACATAACTAAACGTACGATATACTATAAAACCAAAAGTCTTACTAAAGATAAATTAACAAATCACGTAATCAAAAACTACTCGCGATTAAAACATTAAGACTATCAAGCACTGAAAATTGCCAAATATTATCTAGGTCGTGTGTGGAGCCGTTCCCATTTTGCAAACTGAGTATCGATATTTTTATTCACTAAACCACTAAGGTGAGTTCATAGCCCACTTTTATAAAACTGTTTTCGTGGGGAGATACATGCTTAAAAATCTGAACACAAGTATTTTCTTATATTATGCCTGAAATTGTTATTGCTTAAGTACCTTTTTGCCAAAAAACCCCTCATATCATGAGCCTTAGTCACCCAGAGAGGTGAACGTAAATAATTGTGGATAGATCTATTAGGGATTGACAATCCCCGTTTGGGAGTTGAGAAAACAACCAAACGCACTTTATTTGAAATCTAATAGGTTACTGGCAAGGACCTATCCCGAGGGCCCCCCTGTTACTATAATTCATCATTTATGATGAGATCTGTTAATCGGCTGAGTGTCATGAGCTTAATGCAATAATAAATGCTTTTCAAACTTATAATTGTAATTCGATGCAATTATCACTATCGCTTGTGTTCAACTACTAAACTTAAACCTATGAATATCACTCAACTTTTGTTGACCTTTAGCATGTTTATCTCAGGAAATTAATACAAAGGAGCTCGAGGCATGGAGAGGGCATTTGATGAGGCGAAAAATGATCCATTTTTAGGGGGTCATTTAAGCCCGAATTCGAATTTATTTGATCAAATATTGCCCTAAATTGTTCCTTTTGTGATTTTAGGTACTTTGGGAGAGAAATCTGGAAAAGGAAGCAATTCGGACGTTTTTGGAGCATAAAAGTGAAGAAAACGCCAAAGTCTTAATTTTCCAAGCTGGGAACAGTAGGTGACGGCGTCAAGAGCAAATCCTTGACGGCGTCAAGAGCAAATTTCATGAATTCCCATGACGGTCCAGTAGAGTTTTGACGGCGTCACGTGAGAAGGGCGTCAAGAGTAAAAGAGTCATGACGGCCTGGAAGTGTATAACTCTTGACGGCGTCAGAAGTAGATCTAGGCAGTCCGAGGAATGTTTTGGCGGCGAGGTGACGGCGTCACAAGATTACTCTTGACGCCGTCAGACCTGTTTTTCTATATATAGTTTTCTAATTTTTCACATTTAAAGAGAGAAGTTTTGGAGAAACCCTAAGTACGATTTTGGTGCAACTTTTACAGGTTTTTCAAGGGTTCCAACCCCTTGATACCTTGCATTGTAATTGAGATAAGTGTTCTTCTAATTCAATCAATATGTCTATGTGTTGGTTGTCTATATCTTGTTCTTGTCTCAATTCCATTATGCTAGGCTAGATCTCTTTTGTGTTTGCTTAGATCTAATGAAACCTAGATATTGATTATGTGTTGATTACTTGTTTATTCTTGTTGTGGATGAATGATTTATATGTTAGGCTTAAGAAAACTGGCAGATCTCCAAATGGTAACATGCTTGAACGTCTTAAGAAACATGAACCGAGGCGTACTAGGTCTTTATTGGTTGTATTTAATGCATGAGCCACTGTTTACAATCCCTATAGTTGTGCTGGGCATGGTGTAGGAGGAGATAAGAGCTCATAGAATTGGGGAGTTATGTATGCCACCCCATGAATGGTATTAAGGAATTCAATCCGTCATCCATGCAATTATAACAAGTAATTAACGTGTAAAAGATGTCTAGGGAGTAGTGAAATCTAAGTAAACACATTTTCTCCAATTACTGCTCACAACCTTAGTATAAATTAGTTTATTTTCATTTTTAGTATTTTATTTTGATTGCATCTTAGTTTTGGGTTAGTTGAATAGCAACTAATTCCGCCCACTCTTCCAAAACCCCGAGATTTTAATTGCTTTCTAAAAAATATAAAAACACAAAAATAATCATCCCTCACCTTTAGAACTAGTAATTTAGGCTTTCTAATCCTAGCGACACTATTCCTAAGCTGAACGATCAATCCCCCGGTACTTGTCACTATACTATACTACAACGATCAGGTACACTGCCTGGTGGGGGTTGTAAGCTTCTCGAGATCCCTCGAGAGGTAAAGCCTGTTGCGATTCTCACGCATCAAGTTTTTGGCGCCGCAGCCCGGGGAATAGTTATTGTCTAGGTTAGAATTTCTTTTTATTAGGTCTACTTGCTAGATTCCTTTCTAGTAAGATTTTATTTTTATTTTTTTAGGTTCTCTTTAGTCTATCTATTTCTTTGTGTCTTTGTTCGTAAACTGTTTCGATGGATAACAATAACATTGATCGTTTGATTCCTGTTATTCGTGTTTTTCGTCGTAGGATTTTCCAAATGCCAGCCCCACTCCCTCTAGTGGAGAATGAGAACCCACCTAACCTGTCACCCAACCACCACTTTGACAATAATTCTGAGCTAGAAGAGTCTGATCATGATGATGACCGTAGGGCTAGTCCTTTCTACTATTCAGACTCCGATGAGGATCTTGATGATGGTGATGTGATTAATGAGGATAGAATGGAAGAGGAAATAAACCCTCTTAGGTATGTCGACCCTAGAACTAGGATTGAGTGTGATAGTTCATTTAACATGCAATTCCCTTGTAAGATTGGATTTAAGAGCTTTAACGCCTATCTCAACTCATCTCTTCCAATGAACATAATCTCACGTAATGAATACAATAAAATCATGGTAGATAAGTTAGAATACAAAGGAGAAAACATTATTGCTAAGGCAATACCATTGCATGTGTTTGTAGGAAGCTTGGTTTATCTTGTTGAGTTCATGGTTATGGAGAATCTAGGAGAATTTATTGATGATAAGTTGACCCAAGTTGTGTTTGGAAAACCTTTCAAACAGTTAACCAACCTTGATGAAAAACTCATAGAAGGGTTAATTACATTCTCGGATGCGGAAGAAGATTTTGTCTATCAAATGCCCCGCACACACCCTAGGTTCAAGGATTTTCCCATGGAAAAGTGTAGTAGGTATCCGCCCATAGAGATGCTAAGTGAGAATGATAAGAGAAAAGGACTTAAGTATACTCATGAAAAAAGTAAAAGATACTATCACGGATGCTTAGAGTTAGGAGATGAATATAAGAAAGATGAGGCGACTATTAGATGGCTCACACTTGGTTATGTGAGCATAAGCGATACACGATAACCCATGACCTTGAGTCTAGCTACAAGACTCGTAAATAAAGAAAAGCGCTTCTTGGGAGGCAACCCATGTTTTGTGTGATTTTATTTGTTTGTTTGTTATTTGCTTCCGTATGCATGCTTTATTTTTATTGTTGGTTGATCATGTTTCTCAATTAAAATGTGGAAATACTTTACTTTGTTGTTTTGGCCTAATCTTAACTCCACCTAAAGGTATTTTTGCAAAAGATAAGTGTAAGGGGAAACCCCAAATATGTTTTAAGAAACAAACCGATCATGATTTTGCAGGATTTTCCAGGAAGTAGGACCAAGTTTTTCCAGAAATTTTCCGGAAACTTAACATTAGAATTTCTGCAGGTCCATTCTGATGGCGTCAGAGTTTTACTCTTGACGGCGTCAGGAGTTAAAAATCTGGAAATTTTACCGGTTTTGTTTTTCTAACGGAGTCTTATGGTTTTTGTGAATTATTAAGTTTTATAATCTCCAGGAGATCTGCAAACTTCATTCCACAAGCATTATATCTTATCTTATTTTCTAGGATTTAGAAACTTATATAGGATGCCGCCGATTTTACGCGAGGTTGTCTTGTCTATTTTCTCAGGTTTTACAGGTTATGTATGACAAGAAGATGATTTATATTCTGGAAGGGAAGCTTTGATCGTTCATTTTCTTGGAGGAAGATTTAACCTGGCCATCCTATTATCCATACCGAGCGAATCAGGGGAGTATTTGATTTCATTCTCTTTACTTTTTCACTTTTACATTCTTTACTTGAACATTGGGGACAATGTTCATCTTAAGTGTAAGGGGAGGGTAAAAAGATGATACCTTACATATGCACATTCGCTTGAGTTTGTTTTGTTTGATGGTAGATGTGTAATAAAACTATGAGAAATACTTGTTAGTGCAATTTTAGCGCCAAATTTAAAATTTTTTACAACATTTAGGAGTGAAACTTTAGCCATAGCAAGCGTCTCATGGATAGGAGATTGTATGACTAGCACATAACCGTATATTCAGAAAAATTTTCCACCCAAAAATGTGAGGTTCGCCTTTAGATTTGATAGGAAAAGCATTTACTATTAGTGCTTATGAGTGTACCGGTAGCATTTAGATTCTAGAACTTGCGTTAGAGATGCATCCCGAGACCGCTAGTGAGACTACATTCGTGTAGTAGGATTTACTACATGATAAGAGGCATTAGGATCACCCTTGTGTTAAACCCGTATCATAATTACTTGACCATTTAAGTCATATTACTTGGCTAGTTAAGTCAACTAATTTTTCCCACACCCTTAGCGTTGTACTCATTTTTAGTACACGATACCCCTAGTACACCCCTCCGAGCCTATCTTTTCATTTCTAACTTTAAGCATTTTACTTAAAGGAAGAATTTGTTACACCCCACTTAAATGTACAACCAAATCGCCTTAGCCTTCCGTGTATGCGCTCATTTTTAGTGCATTATTGTTATTTGTTAAACCCTAAGTTAACTTTCTAATTGATTACATGGTTGCTAAGTCGAGTCATATCCTTGTACATATTGTTTTGGGACGATTGGGACTCATGGGTAAGTACTTATTTTATGAAGTAATGGGGAAGAACATCACTTATTACCCCCATATGTACGATAATCTTAAAAGTGCTCCAAGTGTTTTAATTTTCTTAATTCGAGTCATTAGATTAGTTTATTGTAAAGTATGTAAAGATTCAAGTGTAAGGGGATTTCTCATCCCCTATGATGTATTATTTTGGATGGTAGGGTAAGAGTGTATGCAAAAAAAAAAAAAAAAAAAAAGGGAAAAAGAGAAAAAAACATACGGACTACCATCCCGTTTCATTCTATGTTTATTTTATGTTTTCGTTATTTTTCATTTATTAGCTTAAGTCGAGTCTAGTCTTGGCTTAGCAACGCCATATTGTACATGTAATTGATCAAGATTGTTAACTCGCCACCAGTAAAACTTCCTTTATCCAACAAAACCGTGTATTTCATATCCCTACACCTAACGTTACAACCCTTTAAAAGACCTCTTTGATAGTTTATCCTAGGTGCTTACGCCATGTGGTGGAGGTTTGATCCTTTCCCAAGCCTATGGTAATCTATTTTGCTATGACAGGTAGTGAGAGATATCTTCCGTTTCCATATTGTAATTTACACTTTATTACACCCGAGAGATGTGAGTATCTAAACACTATTTGTGAGGTGCTTGTGTATGACCTCCGTGCTTGTCTATTGGTCTTTAGTGGAACGATTATTTGTTGTAATTACTTTTATATTAGTGTTAAATGACCCCTAACTTGTATTTTGACTAGAATAAAAGCGCATTTGCTTGAGGACAAGCAAATCTCAAGTGTAAGGGTATATGATGAGGCGAAAAATGATCCGTTTTTAGGGGGTCATTTAAGCCCGAATTCGAATTTATTTGATCAAATATTGCCCTAAATCGTTCCTTTTGTGATTTTAGATACTTTGGGAGAGAAATCTGGAAAAGGAAGCAATTCGGACGTTTTTGGAGCATAAAAGTGAAGAAAACGCCAAAGTCTTAATTTTCCAAGCTGGGAACAGTAGGTGACGGTGTCAAGAGCAAATCCTTGACGGCGTCAAGAGCAAATTTCATGAATTCCCATGATGGTCCAGTAGAGTTTTGACGGCGTCACGTGAGAAGGGCGTCAAGATTAAAGAGTCATGATGGCCTGGAAGTGTATAACTCTTGACGGCGTCAGAAGTAGATCTAGGCAGTCCGAGGAATGTTTTGGCGGCGAGGTGACGGCGTCACAAGATTACTCTTGACGCCGTCAGACCTGTTTTTCTATATATAGTTTTCTAATTTTTCACATTTAAAGAGAGAAGTTTTGGAGAAACCCTAAGTACGATTTTGGTGCAACTTTTACAGGTTTTTCAAGGGTTCCAACCCCTTGATACCTTGCATTGTAATTGAGATAAGTGTTCTTCTAATTCAATCAATATGTCTATGTGTTGGTTGTCTATATCTTGTTCTTGTCTCAATTCCATTATGCTAGGCTAGATCTCTTTTGTGTTTGCTTAGATCTAATGAAACCTAGATATTGATTATGTGTTGATTACTTGTTTATTCTTGTTGTGGATGAATGATTTATATGTTAGGCTTAAGAAAACTGGCAGATCTCCAAATGGTAACATGCTTGAACGTCTTAAGAAACATGAACCGAGGCGTACTAGGTCTTTATTGGTTGTATTTAATGCATGAGCCACTGTTTACAATCCCTATAGTTGTGCTGGGCATGGTGTAGGAGGAGATAAGAGCTCATAGAATTGGGGAGTTATGTATGCCACCCCATGAATGGTATTAAGGAATTCAATCCGTCATCCATGCAATTATAACAAGTAATTAACGTGTAAAAGATATCTAGGGAGTAGTGAAATCTAAGTAAACACATTTTCTCCAATTACTGCTCACAACCTTAGTATAAATTAGTTTATTTTCATTTTTAGTATTTTATTTTGATTGCATCTTAGTTTTGGGTTAGTTGAATAGCAACTAATTCCGCCCACTCTTCCAAAACCCCGAGATTTTAATTGCTTTCTAAAAAATATAAAAACACAAAAATAATCATCCCTCACCTTTAGAACTAGTAATTTAGGCTTTCTAATCCTAGCGACACTATTCCTAAGCTGAACGATCAATCCCCCGGTACTTGTCACTATACTATACTACAACGATCAGGTACACTGCCTGGTGGGGGTTGTAAGCTTCTCGAGATCCCTCGAGAGGTAAAGCCTGTTGCGATTCCCACGCATCAGCATTAAACCCCTATACGGGTGTTAAATAAAATGTTTTGTCAATCGCTTTTAATAACTCATATCTCCTACGATATGTTAAAACTAATGAAACAACTTTGTATTTGAAAACTTACTTTTAAATGAATGATAAACATAATTTTAAAACGTCTCTTTGAGTCATTTTCTATGACTCGACTTCGATCCTCTAAGTAATACCCCACAAAGTCTTCCGCTGCTCTAGTTGAAATTTAGGGGGTGTTACAGATTGGCATCAGAGCCAAGGTTATAGAGAACCAGGTGTATTTTAAAACACTGGACTATAACTACGCTTTTAAAACGGACCAAATTTTATTTTTACAAAAGTCATGTTACGCCCTCCGTGCCTTCGCAGCTCCATCAACGGTTAGAAAATGTTATTTATCATATGAGCTTTTTATAATGTTAACGTAGTTTATGATTATATTAATGACTTACATTTACTATTCGGGATTTATACAGTACCATGTCGTCATCTTCTCATCCTATCACCTTCTCATCTGACTCAGACTCAGAAACTTCTCTCCCAATACCACCACCCCCTCACCTACCCAAAACCGCAGACATAGGCATGTACGTCAACTCCAGATTTACGAACCAAAACCCTTTGGTCAACCTTTTCGACGATACGGAGGAGGTCCTGTCTGTAAACACACACCCCGGAAACAAGTGCATGCGATACTTACTCCACGTATACCACCACCATCTCCACCTCTACCTACTCCACTCGTATCACCACCACCAGTGATATTTCCCACCTCGCCTATGACTGGAATTAGGCCATCACCATCCTCATCCCTTGAGCACCCTAGGACTATACGACTATCCCCAGTTCCACCAAACACGTCCTTTACCGACAAACCACCACTGTACCCTTACCAACACCTGATTCACCAACCATTACCTCACTATCAGCTCCACCTCGTACGAGGCCACGTATTGTGGCTTCATCCCTTTCTGACCCTTGTGAGCAAACCGTAACCGAGACTACCTCCCGCCCTAAGACCCCGTAGGAGGGTCGATGCTCGAAAATGGTCTTTCTTGCTTCCAATCCTTCATTATTGGAGATCTCAGGAAGGTGCTCCAAGTGCTAGGGAACTAGGAGAGAGTTCATCCTCAGCTGCTTCTAGGATTCTTCCAGTTCGAGAACCCATCCACCATACCATACCTTTACTAGCCGCTAGGATAGCCTGCCATGAGGATCGTTTTGATGACATTGTTAGAGTTATTGATGATTTCCCACTAGAGCAGATAGAGGCTATAGGAGAAGATGTAGGAAACCTTAAGATTGGTCAGTTGGCTATGGAGGAGAGTTTTGAGCTGATGAGCACCCATCTGGAGGGGGCCATCAAGATGATACGTACCTTGGGAGGTATTGCTATCATGATGCAGGGAGAGATCGATTCGCAGGATGACGAGATCGACAGGATGAGCATTCAGGTCCTAAACCTGAAGAGTATGATTAGGGACACCCAGGCCAGAGAGAGAGCCAGAGACTTGACTATAGAGACCATGATGACTATGATTGAAGACCTTCAGCGCAGAGTCAGAGGTGCACCAGGGAATCCATAGATCTGGGACATATCATTATAGCTAAGGACTATCTTAGCCTGCCAATGTGGCATTAATAAAGAAATATTGTATTGTTATGTTTTCTTGTAAAACGAATGAACAAGACATTATTAATATTATGTTGTCAGTTACTTTGTAATATATTGATGTTTATCTATGTTTTCTGTGGTTGTATCTTTATGCGTTGTTGTGTTCTCATATATATGTTGTCACAGGGCATGTCAGTCTATACAAACCAAACCAAGCATTTGTACTTCTATTGTGTGTTGTGATTTATCCAAGCATGTCGTGTTGATTATTTATAATGTTATAAATTTTACGCGATAATTTCTCAACATAACGTAGTTATATATGTGATATTAATAGAGCCATGGCTAGGACAAGGAAACCGACTGCGACTACAACACCCGAAACCGCAACCCCTGTAACCGAAACGTCCACACCGACTATGACTCCGGCTAATATCGAGAAAGCAATTACTGACGGTGTAGCCGCTGGATTAGAAGCAAATGCACGTAATAGCGGCACTAGTTTACCACCAGGAGGAAGTGGCACCTCTGTACCCCGCAAGTGTACCTATAAAGATTTTATAGGATGTCAACCAACTTTTTACAAGGGTACAGAAGGAGTGACTGGACTTACTCAGTGGTTCGAGCAAACCGAAACAGTCTTTCAGAGGAGTGGCTGTTCGGAGGATTGCAAAGTTACCTTTGCTACCGGAACCCTTTTGCAAGATGCTCTGTCTTGGTGGAATTCTATCACCCAGACTATGGGAATGACTGAAGCATTCCAACTCACCTGGACCGAGTTCAAAGCAAAAATACTGAGGAAGTACTGCCCCCGTGCTGAGCTGAGGAAGTTGGAAGATGAGTTTCACGAGTTAATGGTGAAAGGGATTGATCTCAGGACATATAACAGGAGGTTCCAAGAACTATCAGCACTATGCCCCACGATGGTGCCGGATTTCGAAAGAACCCTGGAGAAATATGTCGAGGGACTCCCTCGTAGCATCGAAGGAGATGTTACCTTGTCAAACCCACCAACTCTAGAAGTAGCAATGACCCTTACTCAGAAGCTGTTGGACCGAGAGGTCAAGTGTAACAAAAGAACTCAAGTGAAAGCTTGATGATAAAAGGACCACACACACCAACAGTAGCAACCACTATAACAACAACTCCAACAACAACCTTAGGAACAACAATCAGAACCGCCATAACTACAACAACCGCAACAGTCAACAGAACCCTAGACAAGAGACTGCCAAAGCATACACCGCCACTGGAAGCGGGGGATATGCGGGTCCAAAACCTCAGTGCCACAAGTGCAAGTTACACCACTATGGGTAGTGCACCATTAAGTGTACCAAGTGTCAGAAGGTGGGCCACCAAGCTAGGGATTGCAAGATCCCCGCTACCGGGAGCAATTTGCAACCTGTGACCCCAACATGCTACACTTGTGGAGAAATTGGCCATTACAAGAGCCAATGCACCAAAGGAAATGGTCAGACAAACAATGCTCATGGGAGAGCCTATGTGATGGGAGAAGGAAATACGTCACAGAACCCAGACGTGGTCACGGGTACGTTCCTACTCAATCATCATAGTGCTAAAGTATTATTTGACTCCGGAGCCGATAAGAGTTTCGTGTCTACTTCCTTTGCCCCCTTACTTAGCATAGCACCTTCTAAGTTAGATACCGCCTATGATATAGAAATGGCCAATGGAGATTTAATAGGCATAGACACCGCAATTCAGAATTGCACCATAACCTTACAAAACGAAACCTTTCCCATCAACCTCCTGCCTACACAGCTAGGTAGTTTTGATGTCGTAGTCGGAATGGATTGGTTATCCAAACACCATGCTAGAATCATCTGTGATGAGAGAGCAGTCCATATTCCATATAACGGTGAAACTCTAGTTATCCAAGGCGATAAGAGTAAACCACGACACGGTATCATCTCGTACATCCGAACGGTGAAATACTTGAATCAAGGGTGTCAAGTATTCATGGTTCGAGTAACGGAAGATAAATCAAAGGAAAAATGTCACAACTCACCATTTCAGGTCATTTCCCAAACTTCGACATTTTACTATTCATAAATCACTATTCATCAGAACACTATTCATTGTTTTACTATTCATCATTTTCGAGGTCAATTTGATATTCTGAGAAACATTTGAGAATTTTACTATTCACTGAACACTATTCATTTCCGGAAAAATTTTCACTATTCACTTGCATTACTCATTTCATCGTAAATTTAGTTTACGGGTATTCAAATTCGCGTAACCGGATTGGTTTAGGTGCGAATTCATTTCATTATTAGTAAGGACACTGCATACGGACAAGAGACAGTCTGCATTTCATCATAATAGCATTTTCATGTTATACCACTCTTAGGATTTTCAAATTTATATATTTGATACATTTAACGTTTTCTTATAATTATTTATAAATAAACGTTAATACCCGGTTAATAAACACGACGAATATATCTAAATATTCCCACAATGGTCCCGACATATTTTTATATCCATTTTATCTTCATAAAAGTTATAATACTCATTTACCCAGTATTTTGGAAATTTATTTTATTTATAACGTAAGATTATAAATATTACGACGGTTTTCGTAAAAACTAAACAATAATCACCCGAACACTCAGTACTTGTACCCAACATAATTTTAACATTTTTACAACTTTATTTCATCCCGAATAACTTCGTTAACATTTATTTCTATCAAACCCGGTACCCGATTTTAACTAATAACACATATCTACACATATACTACACAAGTTTTCCTAATTAAATCAAAACTACCCCAAACCCCCCCCCCCCCCCCCCTCATCCACCTAGGCCGGCCCCTAAAGTCCTCACCAAGGCCAAATTTATACATTTATCTAAACCTCTAGCATTTATGTGCTAGTATAATACATTATACTTATACTAAATATCCAAAAACACATATAACATAATCATACATATTTCTAAGAATCATAAACTCAAGATCTCATCTCTTCTCCATTTCATACCCCACGACCAAACCAAAAATCCAAGATAAAGTGATTATTTTCCAAGAGTTAAAGCTACAAAGTTGTTCCTTTTGTCATCCTAATCAAGAATCTTACAACAAAAACACAAGTAACACAAGGTTTCTCATCATTTAATCACCTATTATTTCAAAGTGAGTTATCAAATTTATTTTCATGATTTCATCTAATTAACACTTGTATCTTATGGTTTTCATGCTTAATTTCATGTACAAGTTAGCTATACCACTTTATTTTTGTAGACTTTTTGAACATACGAACCCTAGATTTTGATTTAGGTGTTCCTTTGTTAAATTAATATGGTTAGTAGTGATTAGGAACCCATGGCACCCTAAGAAGGTGTATGGTAGGATTAGTATAGCTTTGTGGTGTTTGCAAGAGTTTTGGTTGAAGTAGAAACTAGTTTTGAACATGAAAAATGGGTTTATAACAAGTATATAAACATTCTGTCCCATTTTTGTAAATACAAGAAAATCAGTAAACATAAAGGAAACTTTGGCAAAATTTTTAGAAAATACTTTCAAAAACGAATCCGTAGGCGAAAGAACGGATTAAAAAGAGTTTATAACGAAGAAGTTATGATTTTTGCAAGTTTATTGACGAAAAGTATATTTTCTGAAAATACATGCTGTTGGACGTTTTTCATCGGACAAAAAGAGGCTTTAGACGTAACCCGGAGGAGCCAAACTTTCCAAAATATATTACTACATAATAAGAAGTAACCGTGGATATAAAGAACAAGTAAAACAGACTTATAACGACAAAGATATTCACGTTTCAATATCGGCAAAACTAATATTATTTTGACAGCTTTTAGAAATAATAACACTAAAACTACGTAGTAACTCTAGATTTCTAAAAATAATACCAAGTACCCAAATTCATAACTAATGAAGTATTAGTGATTACAAATATATTTTTATCACTACAAGGCGTTATTTCAAGGATTTCAAACCGAGGATTTCAACACTAACATTGATACATACGATATATATACATATATATATATATATATATATATATATATATATATATATATATATATATATATATATCAACTAGTTTTATTTTTCTAATAGCCATATTTTCCTAAGTCTTGGAAAATGTATATTATTGTTAACAACAAGTGTTTTTCCAAAGAGTAGAGTGGTATAGGAAACATGTGCATGGACATTCATAACATCATTTTGTGATCTAAATTAGATCGTTCATCATTCATATTAGGTTGAGGCAGCTAACCGTTCATTGTTGTTCATTTCACTTCATCACAGTATCATCAGTTTAAGGTGAGTTTTCATAGCCCCGTATACATTTTATGATTGTTTTCAAATCCCACGGGGGAGAATACATTGCACCATTTTAGTACGAGCCCAAGTATCAAAACTTATGTACATTGCTTAAGTAGCTTGTCTGCCTTGTGATAAGTCCCCTATTATCATCATGAACCGTTAATTTGCCTATTAAGCGAGAGTGAGTGGATAGATCTATTGAGGGTGACGCCTCCATCCGTGGTAGTATTTACCAACAGTAAGCGGATGCATTTCATGTCTGTTACATTTGAGTGTTTTGGCAGAACATTCAGGAGGAGCATACATTTCATCAGTCTAGCGTCGGTGTCATGAGCTTAAGGTCTATTGTACTATTTTATGTGACATTTTGTCATGCACTTATACTTGTGGTGGCCGTACAACATTACATTTTATAAACCTATGATTATTCACCAACTTTATGTTGACCGTTTTCGCAATGTATTTTCAGGTAACTAAAGGCATTATCATATCATATGCATGGAGTCACATTAGGGTGTGCCAGGGATGACGCACTACATTTTGGATTTTTCATGCACTTGTATTTTATCGTTTGATCGTACCAGACCTATTTCCTTAAACTTGTCCAGACTTTGGGACCTATGTTTTGTAACACTGGATGTTTTTAAATAAATCAAACGATGTGTTTTTCCAAACGACACTTTAGGTCGTTCAATATATCCTTGTTATGGTGCTATGACAGTTACACCCCCAGGCATTCCATTCCGCTACAAGTCAGGTAAATTGGGGGTGTGACAGATTGGTACCAGAGCCAAGGTTATAGCGAACTAGGATGCATCATGATAGGGTTTATGATGTATATGATCCCTAGACTATAACCACATTATCATAGCATCTCATCATTTCATCATAAGTGCATGTTCATTGTTTTAGGTGATTCCATTATACGAGTTATTTATTTTATTTCACCTTGATTATCACAGAACCATGTCTTCAGACCCGAACGTTGTCGTACTTTACTCTATCACAGACTCCGATGTTGAAGGCTCTATGTCTTCCACTGCCTTTTCACCACCACCCATTCCTCTTGTACCTGTGTTGCCACTCTCGGCATCAGGTGAGGAAACCGAGCCTTTTGAGGAGGATGAGACTGCTCCTACTCCTCATGTTTCCCCTATTGCACCACCTGAGATTACCCGTGCACCCACTGACACATCATCCTCTGCTACCACTATTCCATCAGAACCTAGACTTATGTTTCCCCGTAGGAAGACGACTATAGGTCCTAGTAAGAGAGTTTGCCTTGCTACATCTACCTTTAGGATCCCTGCTATTCCTATGTTACCCACACCACCACCAGCCATACCCGCTACTACATCCATATCTACTTCACTATTGCCGCTTAGGAAGCGTGCGAGGTTTACTACACCAGCTTCACCTACTACAGAGTCAGAACCACCACCAGTATACCATGTAGGTGAGAGTTCGAGAGCAGCTGCTGCTAGGGAGCCTACAGATGTTACATTAGAGGATTAGTTAGGGGCTCAGCAGGAGCAGGTTGATAGTTTGGGTTATAGGGTTGATGAGGATATCACTACTCGACTTGAGGCGATTGAGGAGCAGGTCGAGGGTTTGCTTTTAGGCAGAGTTAGCATCGACGTGTCATATCATGGACTTGAGGCACGGCAGGAGGGACATTGAGAGCTGATTGACCAGCTTAGGGATGAGCTACCAGGGATACGGGATAGAGCTCAGACTACACAGAAGGCTCAGGGAGAGCAGACACACCAGTTGGCAGTAGCACATGAGAGGTTGGCTATGATGGAGGGTAGAGATGCTGCTCTTCAGCTTCGAGTTCAGCATCTAGAGGAGATTGCAGTTATGATGGACAGGGAGATTCGTCGTCTGAGGAGTGCACCTGGAGCATCTGGAGCTCCTGGACCATCTAGAGCACCTGGAGGAGCCTAGACATAGACTAGTATTGTATTAGCTTTTACTATTTTCCTAGTCCCGAGGTGTGGGACATAGTTCAAGAACTTGTAGTCTTTTGGTTCTTGTACAAACAAATATATCAAGTGCGACTCTACTATGTTGGAAATGTTGTGCTATATATATATTGGTCCATGTAGGCCGAAATTTTCATGTATTATATTCATGTGTTGTGATTATATTTTTGATGTTTCGTGGTTGCTCTTTATTGTTAACGTATTTATACTTGTTGTGGTTGTATCTATACATGTCGTGGTTGTATTATTACAGGTTGTGGTTGTACTCATACATGTCGTGGTTGTATTTATACTTGTTGTGGTTGTATATATACATGTTGTGGGTGTATACTTTTTGTACGATGACTATTTCTATTATGGTTTTCTCATGGTTGTTGTCGATTATTAATTATCATAAGTATGGCGCCAAAGAAAGCAAAGGCTACATCAGAAACACCCGCTATGACTCAAGCCGCTATCCGCAAGTTGATCAGGGATAGTATAGCAGAAGCTCTGGAGACAGAGAGAGCTGAAGTTGCTGCTAGGGCTACTGAGATTCCACCTAATACTGAAGTGGTTCAACCCACTACTAGGCATGAATGTACTTGGAAGGATTTCAAGATTAGTGATCCCGTCAAGTATAAGGGCACTGAGGGAGCGGTTGCTTTGATCCGCTGGTTTGAAAAGACTGAGAATGTATTTCTCATGTGCGGTTGCCAGGAGGTTAACAAGGTAAAATTTGCTACTGGTATGCTTCTTGATGAAGCTATGTCTTGGTGGAATTCTTATGCTCAGCCTATTGGTATGGAGAATGCCTACAAGCTCACTTGGGATCAATTCAAGAAGCTGATGACTAAGAAGTTTTGCCCTCGTACCGAGGTGCAAAAGTTGGAAACCGAATTCTACGAGCTGGTAACAAAAGGTGATGACATTGAGACATATATCAGGAAGTTTCAGGAGTTGGCTACACTATGTCCAACTATGGTTCCTGACGATGAGAAAAAGATGGAGAATTTTACTGGAGGACTACCCGAAAGCATCCGAGGGGATGTGATGTCTTTCGACCCACAATCAATGGAAGAGGCTATTCGTATAACTCAGAAATTTATGGTCCAAGTGTTAAAAGGAAAATCTGCTGTCAACAACAACAATAACCGTTCAAACAACACCAACTACAACAACACTCGAAACAACAACAACTATAACAATAACTGAAACCGCAACTACCCCAATAACCAAAACAATAAAAACAATAACAACAAGAGGAGGTTTGATAATAACCAAGGTGGAAATGCTATCCAACCAGCACCTAAGAGACAGGAAGTGGCAAAGGCCTATGCTGCAGGACCAACAAAAGGAAAAGGATATGCTGGAAAACTACCCAAGTGTAATAAGTGTCAAACTCATCACAACCCTGGAAATTATCCTAGAGCTTGTGAGAACTGTGGAAAAGTCGGTCATTCGACTAGGGAATGCAAAGCTCCGCGAGGGGTAATTAATCAGAACCAACCAAGAGCATGTTATGGTTGTGGAGAGTTGGGTCATTTCAAGAACAATTGCCCAAAGAGGAAGGATCAAGGAGCTGGAAATCAGGGCGGAGTAGCTCGAGGAAGGGCTTATGTTATGGGAGGAGAAGATGCCCGAGAGGACCCGAATGTTGTTGCGGGTACGTTCCTCGTTAATAATCGTTATGCATCCATTTTATTTGATTCAGGAGCGGATAGAAGTTTTGTTTCTATTGCATTTGCACCTTTACTTAACATAGAACCAACTACCTTAGACATTCCCTATACTGTTGAATTAGCCGATGGGTCTTTAGTTAACACCAACACCGTTATCCGTGGTTGCACCATCAATTTCCTAAATCATCCATTCAATATTGACATTATGCCCGTAGAACTTGGAAGTTTTGACGTTGTTATCGGTATGGATTGGTTGTCTCGACATCGTGCAATAATCATTTATGATGAAAAAGTTGTTCATCTTTCTTATGGAGGTGAAACTTTAGTTGTTCGCAGAGAGCGAAGTGGAACTAGACTTAGTATCATATCATGCATTAAAACCGAGAAGTACATAAAGAAGGGTTGTTATGCATTCTTGGCTCACATCACGGAGAAGAAGTCGGATGAGAAACGACTTGAAGATGTGCCTATTGTTAAGGAATTTCCAGAAGTTTTTCCGGAAGAATTGCCAGGACTTCCGCCTACACGTCAGGTTGAGTTTCAAATTGAATTGGTGCCAGGAGTTGCACCAATTGCACGAGCACCATATAGACGTGCACCTTCTGAGATGCAAGAATTGTCTAACCAATTACAAGAACTTTTAGACAAAGGATTCATTAGACCGAGTTCTTCGCCTTGGGGAGCACCGGTTTTGTTTGTGAAGAAGAAGGATGGATCTTTCAGAATGTGCATAGACTACCGTGAGCTGAACAAGTTAACGGTGAAGAATCGTTATCCTCTCCCTAGGATTGATGACTTGTTCGATCAGTTACAAGGTTCTTGTTTTTATTCCAAGATTGATTTAAGATCAGGTTACCATCAACTCAGAGTTCGGGAAGAAGATATCCCGAAGACGGCATTCAGAACACGTTATGGTCATTATGAGTTTCAAGTGATGCCTTTTGGATTAATGAATGCACCTGCGGTATTCATGGATCTCATGAACAGAGTGTGCAAACCGTATCTTGATAAGTTTGTGATCGTATTCATTGACGATATCTTGATTTATTCCAAGAGTAAGGAAGAGCATGAAGCACACCTCAGAACAATATTGGAACTACTAAAGAAGGAGCAATTGTATGCCAAATTTTCAAAGTGTGACTTTTGGATACAAAGAGTTCAATTTCTTGGCCATGTTATTGATAGCCAAGGATTACAAGTCGACCCAGCAAAGATCGTGGCAGTAAAGGATTGGGCTACGCCCAAGTCTCCTACAGAAATTCGTCAATTCTTAGGACTTGCAGGATATTACAGAAGGTTTATTGAAGGATTTTCTAAGATAGCGAAGTCGCTGACTAAACTGACACAAAAGAATCAAAAGTACGAGTGGGGAGAGAAACAAGAATCTGCATTTCAGTTATTGAAGCAGAAGCTTTGTAGTGCACCGATTTTGTCAATACCAGAAGGTATTGAGAACTTTGTGGTATATTGCGATGCTTCGCATAAAGGACTTGGAGCTGTGTTAATGCAAAACGAGAAGGTGATAGCTTATGCATCTAGACAGCTTAAGACACACGAGAAGAATTACACTACACACGACTTGGATTTGGGTGCTGTAGTTTTTGCACTCAAGATTTGGAGACACTACCTTTATGGTACTAAATGTGTAGTTTTTACGGACCACAAGAGCTTACAGCATATACTTGATCAGAAGGAACTTAACATGAGACAACGTCGTTGGCTAGAATTGTTGAGTGATTACGATTGTGAGATCCGATATCACCCAGGAAAAGCAAATGTTGTAGCAGATGCACTTAGCCGAAAAGAACGACTCAAACCTTTGAGGGTTAGGTCGTTGGGAATGACTATTATTTCACCATTACCATCAAAAAATTTAGAAGCTCAGATTGAGGCTCTCAAGGAGGAAAATCGACCACAGGAGAAACTTTATGGTATGCCAGAAAACAAGAATGGTTTCGTTAAGAGAGCAGATGGAGTGTTATGCTTCAAGGATCGAAGTTGGATACCACTCTATGGTGGAGTACGAGAATTGATTATGCATGAATCACACAAGTCGAAGTACTCTATTCACCCAGGTTCTGACAAGATGTATCAGGATCTCAAAAAGCTGTATTGGTGGCCGAACATGAAAGTAGAAATAGCTACGTACGTCAGCAAATGCCTTACTTGTGCTAAAGTGAAAGCCGAGTACCAGAAACCATCAGGACTACTTCAACAACCAGAAATTCCACAATGGAAGTGGGAGCGTATTACAATGGACTTTGTTACTAAACTTCCCAAGACGTCAGGAGGTTACGATGCTATTTGGGTAATTGTCGATCGTCTTACTAAATCAACACATTTCATACCCATTAGAGAGACTTATTCCATAGAACAGCTTGCCAGACTTTATGTCAAGGAAATAGTCTCGAGACATGGAGCACCAATCTCCATTATTTCTGACAGAGATAGTCGCTTTACTTCAAACTTTTGGAAGTCGTTACAAGATTCTTTTGGATCCAAGTTAGACATGAGCACTGCTTACCATCCACAGACTGATGGTCAGAGTGAGAGAACTATTCAGACACTGGAGGACATGCTGCGAGCATGTGTGATTGACTTTGGGAATGGTTGGGCTAACCATTTGCCATTAATCGAGTTCTCTTATAACAACAGTTACCATTCAAGTATTAAAGCAGCACCATTTGAGGCACTTTATGGTTGTAAGTGTCGTTCCCCAGTTTGTTGGGCAGAATTTGGAGAGGTACAATGCACAGGTCTAGAGATGGTTAGGGAAACAACAGAAAAGATAATCCAGATTCGAGAAAGACTTGAAACCGCTAGAAGCTGACAGAAAAGCCGCGCATATGTTAGACGCAAACCATTAGAATTCCAGGTCGGAGACAAGGTCATGTTGAAAGTCTCGCCCTGGAAAGGCGTGATACGATTTGGAAAGCGTGGAAAGTTGAACCCGAGATACATTGGTCCATTTAAGATACTGGAAAGGATTGGTCCAGTAGCTTACAAGGTTGAACTTCCATCAGAACTCAGCAACGTACATAACATGTTTCATGTCTCAAACCTCAAGAAATGGCTTTCAGATGAGTCTTCTGTTATACCATTAGAAGAGATTCAGCTAGATGACAAGCTTAACTTTGTAGAGGAACCAGTTGAAATCATGGATCGAGAGGTCAAACAGTTGAAGCAGAGTCAAATTCCGATCGTTAAGGTTCGCTAGAATTCTCGAAGAGGACCCGAGTTTACTTGGGAATGAGAAGACCAAATGCAACGCAAGTATCCACACCTTTTCACCAAACCTATTACCGAGGCCAACACTAGCTGAATTCAGGGACTGAATTCCTTTTTGGGTGGGCGACTGTCACAACTCACCATTTCAGGTTATTTCCCAAACTTCGACATTTTACTATTCATAAATCACTATTCATCGAAACACTATTCATCGTTTTACTATTCATCATTTTCGAGGTCAATTTGATATTCTGAGAAACATTTGAGAATTTTACTATTCACTGAACACTATTCATTTCCGGAAAAATTTTCACTATTCACTTGCATTACTCATTTCATCGTAAATTTAGTTTACGGGTATTCAAATTCGCGTAACCAGATTGATTTAGGTGCGAATTCATTTCAATATTAGTAAGGACACTGCATACGGACTAGAGACAGTCTGCATATCATCATAATAGCATTTTTATGTTATACCACTCTTAAGATTTTCAAATTTATATATTTGATACATTTAACGTTTTCTTATAATTATTTATAAATAAACGTTAACACCCGGTTAATAAACACGACAAATATATCTAAATATTCCCACAATGGTCCCGACATATTTTTATATCCATTTTATCTTCATAAAAGTTATAATATTCATTTACCCAGTATTTTGGAAATTTATTTTATTTATAACGTAAGATTATAAATATTACGACGGTTTTCGTAAAAACTAAACAATAATCACCCGAACACTCAGTACTTGTACCCAACATAATTTTAACATTTTTACAACTTTATTTCATACTAAATAACTTCGTTAACATTTATTTCTATCAAACCCGGTACCCCGATTTTAACTAATAACACATATCTACACATATACTACACAAGTTTTCCTAATTAAATCAAAACTACCCCAAACCCCCCCCCCCCCCCCCCCCCCATCCACCTAGGCCGGCCCCTAAAGTCCTCACCAAGGCCAAATTTATACATTTATCTTAACCTCTAGCATTTATGTGCTAGTATAATACATTATACTTATACTAAATATCCAAAAACACATATAACATAATCATACATATTTCTAAGAATCATAAACTCAAGATCTCATCTCTTCTCCATCTCATACCCCATGACCAAACCCAAAATCCAAGATCAAGTGATTATTTTCCAAGAGTTAAAGCTACAAAGTTGTTCCTTTTGTCATCCTAATCAAGAATCTTACAACAAAAACACAAGTAACACAAGGTTTCTCATTATCTAATCACCTATTATTTCAAGGTTTCTCATCACTTGTATTTTATGGTTTTCATGCTTAATTTCATGTACAAGTTAGCTATACCACTTTATTTTTGTAAACTTTTTGAACATACAAACCCTAGATTTTGATTTAGGTGTTCCTTTGTTAAATTAACATGGTTAGTAGTGATTAGGAACCCATGGCACCCTAAGAAGGTGTATGGTAGGATTAGTATAGCTTTGTGGTGTTTGCAAGAGTTTTGGTTGAAGTAGAAACTAGTTTTGAACATGAAAAATGGGTTTGTAACAAGTATATAAACATTATGTCCCATTTTTGTAAATCCAGGAAAATCAGTAAACATAAAGGAAACTTTGGCAAAATTTTTAGAAAATACTTTCAAAAACGAATCCGTAGGCGAAAGAACGGATTAAAAAGAGTTTATAACGAAGAAGTTATGATTTTTGCAAGTTTATTGACGAAAAGTATATTTTCTGAAAATACATGCTGTTGGACGTTTTTCGTCGGACAAAAAGAGGCTTTATACGTAACCCGGAGGAGCCAAACTTTCCAAAATATATTACTATATACTAAGACGTAACCGTGGATATAAAGAACAAGTAAAACGGAGTTATAACGACAAAGATATTCACGTTTCAATATCAGCAAAACTAATATTATTTTGACAGCTTTTAGAAATAATAACACTAAAACTACGTAGTAACTCTAGATTTCTAGAAATAATACCAAGTACCCAAATTCATAACTAATGAAGTATTAGTGATTACAAGTATATTTTTATCACTACAAGGCGTTATTTCAAGGATTTCAAACCGAGGATTTCAACACTAACATTGATACATACGATATATATATATATGTGTATATATTTCAACTAGTTTTATTTTTCTAATAGCCATATTTTCCTAAGTCTTGGAAAATGTATATTATTGTTAACAACAAGTGTTTTTCCAAAGAGTAGAGTGGTATAGGAAACATGTGCATGGACATTCATAACATCATTTTGTGATCTAAATTAGATCGTTCATCATTCATATTAGGTTGAGGCAGCTAACCGTTCATTGTTGTTCATTTCACTTCATCACAGTATCATCAGTTTAAGGTGAGTTTTCATAGCCCCGTATACATTTTATGATTGTTTTCAAATCCCACGGGGGAGAATACATTGCACCATTTTAGTACGAGCCCAAGTATCAAAACTTATGTACATTGCTTAAGTAGCTTGTCTGCCTTGTGATAAGTCCCCTATTATCATCATGAACCGTTAATTTGCCTATTAAGCGAGAGTGAGTGGATAGATCTATTGAGGGTGACGCCTCCATCCGTGGTAGTATTTACCAACAGTAAGCGGATGCATTTCATGTCTGTTACATTTGAGTGTTTTGGCAGAACATTCAGGAGGGGCATACATTTCATCAGTCTAGCGTCGGTGTCATGAGCTTAAGGTCTATTGTATTATTTTATGTGACATTTTGTCATGCACTTATACTTGTGGTGGCCATACAACATTACATTTTATAAACCTATGATTATTCACCAACTTTATGTTGACCGTTTTCGCAATGTATTTTCAGGTAACTAAAGGCATTATCATATCATATGCATGGAGTCACATTAGGGTGTGCCAGGGATGACGCACTACATTTTGGATTTTTCATGCACTTGTATTTTATCGTTTGATCGTACCAGACCTATTTCCTTAAACTTGTCCAGACTTTGGGACCTATGTTTTGTAACACTGGATGTTTTTAAATAAATCAAACGATGTGTTTTTCCAAACGACACTTTAAGTCGTTCAATATATCCTTGTTATGGTGCTATGACAGTTACACTCCCAGGCATTCCATTCCGCTGCAAGTCAGGTAAATTGGGGGTGTGACAAAAAACGACTCGAGGACGTTCCGGTCGTCAAGGAGTTTCCAGAAGTTTTTCCTGACGATTTACCCGGCCTTCCACCTACCCGCCAAGTAGAATTCCAGATAGATCTCGTGCCTGGAGCAGGACCGGTGGCAAGAGCACCTTATAGGTTAGCCCCGTCCGAGATGAACGAATTGGCCGAACAACTAGAAGAGTTGTCGGATAAGGGTTTCATCTGACCAAGTTCATCACCTTGGGGAGCTCCAGTCCTAGATGTGCATTGACTACCGAGAATTAAACAAATTAACCGTGAAGAATCGGTATCCTCTACCTAGGATCGATGATTTGTTTGATCAACTACAAGGATCGAGTGTCTATTCGAAGATCGACTTGAGGTCAGGGTACCATCAACTAAGAGTTAAGGAGGAAGATATTCCCAAAATAGCTTTTAGGACTCGATACGGACACTTCGAATTCCATGTGATGCCATTTGGTTTAACCAATGCGCCCGCAGTGTTTATGGATTTGATGAATCGAGTATGCAAACCATACTTAAATAAATTTGTGATTGTATTCATAGATGACATCTTAATCTATTCTCGCAACGAGAAAGAACATGCGGAACACTTGAGGATCATCTTAGAGCTGCACAAGAAGGAAGAGTTGTACGCCAAGTTCTCTAAGTGTGATTTCTGGATTAGAACTGTACAATTTCTGGGTCATGTTATTGATAGTCAAGGCATCCACGTAGATCCGACAAAGATTGAGGCCGTTAAGGATTGGGCAGCTCCTACCAACCCTACGGAAATACGCCAATTCTTAGGTCTTGCCGGTTACTACAGGCGATTCATTGAAGGTTTTTCAAAAATCGCCAAGCCTTTGACCGAGTTAACACAAAAGAATAAGAAGTATATTTGGGAGGAGAAGCAGGAATCGGCTTTTCAGTTGTTAAAGAAGAAACTCTGTGAAGCCCCGATTTTAGCACTACCAGAAGGAAGTGAAGACTTCGTAGTGTACTGCGACGCGTCGTACCATGGGTTAGGTGCGGTACTAATGCAGAGAGACAAAGTGATAGCTTATGCTTCACGACAACTTAAGACGCATGAAGTAAATTATACAACTCATGATTTGGAATTAGGAGCAGTAGTATTTGCTCTTAAGATATGGAGACACTATCTGTACGGCACCAAGTGCACGGTATACACAGATCACAAAAGTCTTCAACACATCCTAGATCAGAAGGAGTTGAATATGAGGCAACGTCGATGGTTAGAATTGCTTAGCGACTACGATTGTGAGATTCGCTACCATCCGGGAAAAGCGAACGTCGTGGCAGACGCCTTAAGCAGGAAAGAACGAATAAAACCTCTCAGGGTTCGATCCTTGGGAATGACGGTTTATTCGCCACTTCAATCGCAAATACTTCAAGCACAATCCGAAGCTCTTCGAGAAGAGAACAAGCCAAATGAGAGAATCTACGGCATGCCGGAGAACTCAAATGGTTTTGTGAAGAGATCAAATGGAATGCTCTGTTTTAAGGATAGAAGTTGGGTTCCACTCTATGGAGGATTATGTGACCTCATCATGCATGAGTCGCACAAATCAAAGTAATCCATCCACCCAGGTTCCGACAAGATGTACCAGGATCTTAAGGAACTCTATTGGTGGCCAAACATGAAAGCCGACATAGCAGAGTATGTCGGAAAATGTTTGACTTGTGCGAGAGTGAAAGCAGAATACTAGAAACCATCAGGATTGTTGGTACAACCCGAACTTCCCATGTGGAAATAGGAACGGATTACAATGGACTTCATCACCAAACTACCTAAGACGTCAACAGGATATGATACCATATGGGTCATCGTTGATCGTCTCACCAAATCCGCTCACTTTCTGCCTATTAAAGAAACCGACGAAATGAATACACTCTCACAGTTGTACTTAAAAGAGATTGTTACTCGACATGGAGTGCCTATCTCAATCATCTCTGATCGAGATAGTCGATTCACGTCTCATTTCTGGAACTCTTTGCAGAAAGCTCTAGGAACTAAGTTAGACATGAGCACCGCATACCATCCATAGACCGATGGTCAAAGTGAGAGAACCATCCAAACCTTAGAAGACATGCTCCGAGCATGTGTGATCGACTTCGGAAAAGGTTGGGACAAACACTTACCATTGGTAGAATTCTCCTACAACAATAGTTACCACACTAGTATTAAGGCAGCCCCATTCGAAGCACTGTATGGAGAAAGTGCAGATCACCCGTTTGTTGGGCCGAAGTAGGTGACGTGCAACTCACCGAGCCCGAACTCATTCATGAGACAACGGAGAAAATAGTTAAGATCAAACAACGGCTGCAAGCTGCAAGAGATAGGCAGAAAAGCTATGCCGACATAAGACGAAAACCTATGGAATTTCAGGTTGGAGATAGAGTAATGTTGAAAGTTTCTCCTTGGAAAGGAATGATACGCTTTGGAAAGCGTGGAAAGTTGAACCCTAGATACATCGGACCATTTAGCATCCTAGAACGGATTGGACCAGTGGCATATAAGCTAGAGTTGCCAGAAGAACTTAGCCGAGTACACCCTACCTTCCACGTGTCAAACCTTAAGAAGTGTTTATCCGATGAATCTCTAGTGATCCCACTCAAAGAGATTCAACTCGACGATAAACTTGTCTTTACGGAAGAACCAGTAGAAATCATGGATAGGGAAGTCAAACGATTAAAACAAAACTGTATTCCCATAGTCAAGGTTAGATGGAACTCTAAGCGAGGACCAGAATACACTTGGGAACACGAGGACCAAATTCGTGCCAAATATCCCCATCTATTTTCTTAGACACCCCTGACGACCATCTTAGACTAGAATTCCGGGACGGAATTCAGAATGAGGGGTAGGTATTGTGATCTCCCGTAAAATTTCCCTATGAATAGTAAAGTTAATCAAAAACTAATAAATCAGTACGTTAATTTATAACGTTTTTACCGATAACAAATTTTTTTTTTATTATTTAATTATTATTTAAATATGCTATGATTACTCGAAGTCGCTACGATACTTAAAACCTTTTTTTTTCGGAACGATGCTCACACATGTACCACTATAGTCTAACAATCGCGAGAGTATTAAATTTTACCACTTACGAACTTACGTAACATATTTTTAACAAAACGCGTTCGACAACGTAAAAGTCTCACTAATTAAATACTAAAATATTCACTAATTATAATTAACAATTTTACTAATCTTAATTAACTCTAAGCCGGACCCTTAATTACCCTAAGCCCAAACCCAAAAGTGCGGCCTGTTACTATTCCTAGCCCAAACCAAATCAAGCCCAATTTCCCTTTGTTTTGTTTTCATTCCATTCGACTAGGACAACTAGAAATAAACTTCGTATGCTCAAATCCTACACACAACCCCCCTATATTTTTACACATACTCGTTCCTCCCCTAGCAAAGAATTAGAGTATCGATTTATAGCTTCTCTCGTTAAGTCTAGACACGGTTTTACGAGGCAAAGTAATTGTCCCCAAACACAATTTTATGAAATGTCAACATATTCAAAACTCAACCGTTTTAACCCACGATTGTTTCTAAAACATCCTAAACTCATTCTAAACTCAAACTAAGGTCTAAGTATTGCCAAGTTACCAAAATCCCACAAGTCACAACCAATCTACAAATCGGTTCACTAAATAATATGTAGTCGACATGCATGTTATGAACCAAACTAGTACCCCCTTAAATCAAGCACACACAATGTCATATTTTATTCACTAAGGAAAGTACCATGACCCTTTTTATAACATATATCACAAGTACCATTCGTTTGTAAGTTTTCAAAGCCCACGTTTTTCTTTGAAGTTTGAGATGTCGACCAAAAGAAACAAAGACCTTGAGTTTCTAGTACTACTCTTACAACTTTAGGACTTTTTGAAAACATGTAACCATCCTATCACTTTAAAACTTGGACACTAGAACACCCTTAGAACCATATATATAATGCATGCATGCATGCTGCGTTTTCTACTTCCATGCAAACCAAAACTCCACCAAATAATTCTAAGTAATGAACTAGGCATTAGGTCGAAACTTTGGGTAGGAAATTAAGAGATTCGTGTGGGTTTAGGAGAAGAAATTGATTGTTTGTGAACCTTGGTCGAGCAAACTAACACACTACGTACTCATCTCACTTACTTCTCGACTCTACGTCCCTTTTTCCCCGCCATTTGGTGTCGTAAGTACCTAACGACTCATTTCAATTCTTTTTGATATACATTTATTTTGCATTACATTTTTACACGACACACACAAACGCACTTCATTATTCGAAAACTAAGTAAACAACCCATATATATTTTACGTCCACCTATATATTTGATACCTTAAGAAATAAGCTATGTAAAGTTTTGAAACTAACACGCTACGTAAAAACCAATTCGAAGTACATTCCTAGCGTACCACAACCATTTTGAAAAACTCTAAAAATTTTCTAAGCCTTTTGTTTACAAAAATTCGTCCCATGCCACACCCAAAACACACGTATAACTTTAATATTTACTTAACGAGCATACCTTTTTATTTCACAAACCAATAGACCTCATAGCACACAATCAATTTGGTGTAGAAACTTTGTAATGAAAATCATGTTAGGACCTAGTAATCGATCAAAAGCAAATCGACCAAGAAACAGTTTTTGAAAAGTTTAGTAGTATCGATTGGGCCTTAAGGCCCAATCATTTCAAAATAAGCCGAGTGAATAAGCTGAGGCTATAAGCTATTGGGCAACTTTTTCACGATCCTAACCTTAGCCCTAAGCAAAGCCCAAAAACCCCGTAAGCCCATTGGATTTAAAAACACTAACGGGCTTAGTTTTTCGTTAAAAAGCCCATAAGCTATCCATAAGCTTTTTCGAACTAATAAGCTATTAGAATAAGCTCAATAAGCTGTTTTGAAACTATTTAGGAAATGAAAACATTAAGTTTTGAAAATTTTGGATTTGGACTAGATTTGCAAAATTTATGAAATTCGGGTAAAAAATGTAAAGATTTCAAAGTTGTGGTGAAAACTGTCATTTTCGTAAACTTTAGGATGAAAACTGATTTTTATAAACTTTAGGGTGAAAAGTTTAAGAAAAATAAAGTTTTGGACTTAAAATGTAATTATATTTAATTTTGGACTAACGGCGTAACGCTAACGCCGTTAGGGTAAAAAGTATAAATTTTTGGAAAATATAAGGGCCGTATACTAAAACTAATATTTTTATTTTTACTTTCCACTTTTACGAGTTCATGTCACGACGTTATGTTTATTTTCAAACTAATATTATTATTACTATTATTATTATTAAACGTTACGTCTATTTTTCAAACTATTATTATTATTAAACGTTACTCATTATTTCAAACTATCGTTACTATTTTATTATTAAACCTTACGTTATATTTATATATATACATAACTAAACATACGATATACTATAAAACCAAAAGTCTTACTAAAGATAAATTAACAAATCACGTAATCAAAAACTACTCGCGATTAAAACATTAAGACTATCAAACATTGAAAATTGCCAAATATTATCTAGGTCGTGTGTGGAGCCGTTCCCATTTTGCAAACTGAGTATCGATATTTTTATTCACTAAACCACTAAGGTGAGTTCATAGCCCACTTTTCTAAAACTGTTTTCGTGGGGAGATACATGCTTAAAAATCTGAACACAAGTATTTTCTTATATTATGCCTGAAATTGTTATTGCTTAAGTACCTTTTTGCCAAAAAGCCCCTCATATCATGAGCCTTAGTCACCCAGAGAGGTGAACGTAAATAATTGTGGATAGATCTATTAGGGATTGACAATCCCCGTTTGGGAGTTGAGAAAACAAACAAACGCACTTTATTTGAAATCTAATAGGTTACTGAAAAGGACCTATCCTGAGGGCCCCCCTGTTACTATAATCCATCATTTATGATGAGATCTGTTAATCGGCTGAGTGTCATGAGCTTAATGCAATAATAAATGCTTTTCAAACTTATAATTGTAATTTGATGCAATTATCACTATCGCTTGTGTTTAACTACTAAACTTAAACCTAAGAATATCACTCAACTTTTGTTGACTTTTAGCATGTTTATCTCAGGAAATTAATGCGAAGGAGCTCGAGGCATGGAGAGGGCATTAAACCCCTATACGGGTGTTAAATAAAATGTTTTGTCATTCGCTTTTAATAACTCATATCTCCTACGATATGTTAAAACTAATGAAACAACTTTGTATTTGAAAACTTGCTTTTAAATGAATGATAAACATAATTTTAAAACGTCTCTTTGAGTCGTTTTCTATGACGTGACTTCGATCTTCTAAGTAATACCCCACAAAGTCTTCCGCTGCTCTAGTTGAAATTTAGGGGGTGTTACACCAAGACCACTACCAAGACTTCCCACCGGAAGTATCAAACCCCAACTAGATCCCCGATGATCTAGGCTTGATCACCAAGACACAAGACTTCCCTTACAAACAATTGAATGAATGAATATATGTTTGATCAACCAAGCCTTAACCTAACCTAGAGACTCGATTGTAATAGAAAAGGTATAAGGAAGAAGGCCCTCGACATAATCACAAGAGTGGATTAGGTTCTTGTGATTCTTCCCTTGCAAGTAGATGTGTTCTTTCAAAGATGTTAGTATGAAAATCAAGAACACAAGATTAGAGATAGAGATTTGAGAGTGTTTAGAGAGAAAGAATCTAGAGAGAAAGAATAATGGCATGGGTGAGGAATACAAGAGGCAAGGGTGGTATTTATAGGCAAAGAACCCAAACTTGGGAATTTTTACCGAGGTCGGCGCGTCACACGCGCGGGCAGAGCGTCAGGCTTCTGTAAACTTTTCCAAGTGTTGGGTGTTTGGATCTTATAAATACCTATCCTTGCTAAACCCCCAATTGTACTTCACACTAAACCTTAACATTAATCAATCAAAGGTTTACCAACTCAAATAGCCAATTAGAAAATGTTTTATGAAGTGTTTATAAGAAAACCAAATTACCAAGGGTATAAAGTGTAGATATGGTAATTTGGAAGGGGTAGAAGTGTTATTCCTCACATGGCATAGAAAAGAGAGAAAGAGTATGCCAAGGTATATTCCAATGCTTGGGGGGAAGAATGAGATGAAGGGTTGAGATGAAATGGTTTGAATTGGATGGTGGAGATCAAAAGGAGCCTCCCTTGGTTTTCAAATTATTTGGCATGTGGGAGAAATGAAGGGTTGAGATGTGTTTATTTGAAATTGATGGCTAGGATCAAAGGTGCCTTGTGTTTGGATTGAGAAGGGTTATTCCAAAGGAATATGCTTTGCTTGGGGGGAAAGGGTGAATCAATGGTTGAGATGGTCTTGGTTTGAAATAGATGGTGAGGATCAAACACATGTGATAGAATGGAGAGGAAGAAAGAATATGCTAGTGGAATATTCCAAATCATGGGGGGAAGAAATATGGTGGATGGTTGAGATGTGTTTAGTTTGAATTTAGATGGCTTGGATTAGATGGAGCCTCTTTGGTTTTCAAACAATTCCCATGTGTTGAAAATGAAGGGTTAAGATGTGTTGTAAGGGAATGGATGGTTGAGATGTAAAGTGTGTAAGGGAATGAGTTGGATTGTGTAAGGGAATATGTAAGAGTGTAAGAGATTGTGTAAGAGAATATATGATTTGGATATGATGGTATTTGTCTTTTGTAAGAATGAGATTAAGAGAAGATTAAGAAGTAATATAATTGTCATTAAGAAGAAAAGGTTCAGGCAATTAAGATTATGAGTTGAGAAAATCATAAGTTACTCATATGTTCAAGTAACACAATGTCGAGAATTCATAGTTTCATATCACGTGACTTTCCACGACTCGACGTTCTCAACTAATACCTTGGTGCAAAAAATTTAAGTGCTTTGCCTAGATGTAAAGCATAACCCAAGTGGGAAAGGATGCGTTTACGCAAAGTGACATTTGACTTAGTTTGACCAATAAGGGAGTAAACATGTTACGTAATTAGTGAAGACGTAACCACGGGATATGAGCATATGGATGCTTTAACACGATATCACATGAAATATATAAGCTCCCTAAGTTTAGAAAAGCCTTGGCTTGAGGCGATAGTTAGAAAACATGAGTTGGCGTTTTCCCATAAATGGGTGTTTTAAAAGTAGGATCTCTCAAGTCTCAAAACTCGTTTCGAGTGTTCTCAATTAAGCACATAACATATTCATACCTGTATTGAAAGATCCACATTTGTCGGGTAAGGGGAAAGCCGACTTTCAAAATTCGCCCGGAACCATACAGTGTCCTGGGGCGTCACCCACGCGTTGACGCGCGGGCATCGCGCCAGGAGCAGACATGGGCTCCGACGATTTTGAGCTAACGTTTGTTATTTTATGTGTTTCGATGGTTTATTTGTCATCATTAAAACATGAAGAGATCTTGATCATGTTGCCTCAACATATACAAATTACAATATCAACTAAGAACATAACAATAATTTACCCGAAAGCACCGTGAAAACATATCATGTGTGATAAAACTAAAATCCAAGCAAAAACTTCAGGTGGTTACTGTCTAAACGTAGAAGTTCACGGACAAAACTTTCTTGCCCAATCAAATTTTCCTTACGTCACTACATATATCTAATAATATTTAAATGGTTTGGCATGTTAATAGCTACTTGGCCCACCCAATAACCTTGAAAGATAGAAGAAAGAAAATCAAATTTAACCTGTGATTAAGCTAGAAGTAATACCTTAATTTTTAAATTTAATGATTTTAACCAATTATATTTATTGGCAATACCCAAATCACTTGCTACCTTTCTTGGCCATGGATCGCTACTATTTCCCGATAAACTCGAATTTGACCGCGTTAACCCGTCCTTCTCAAATGCCCTGTTGCCCTCGGTTGCCTCAAACAATTTTAGTGATCATCGTTCAACAGCTTATTGTTGTTCACTATAATGGTTTCGTGTCCAACAGCCTTTTCTGCTCTTTCCTTAGCATCAGCAGCCGCTCGTTCACGAGCCTTGGTTTGGGCTCTCTGAATTATCACAAGCTTTAAAGGTGCTTCAGCGATGGCTCTTTCACAAGCTTCTCTGTTAGCCCTTTCTACAGCTTGACTCGCATCATCCCTTTCATTTTCTCTATTTCTTTCTTTCTCAAGTCTCCTTTGCTGTCTCTCTTTCTCTTCCATTTCTATCTCTTCATCCATAGCCTGCTCATCTCTATGTTCGTGAACAGTTTTTTTTTATTTATTTCTGTTACGTGAAGCAAATGAAGCATTTGTATTTTGGGAGAACTTAACAGAATTGAATGAGGAAGAGAAATCATCATCTAATGTTTTTAAGTTTGATGCAAATTGTTAACGCAAATTGTTAAACGCTGCACAGAACACTTAACCATAATATTTTAAGGGTTTTGCTAATGACAACCCTTATGGTTGTGGTTAACAAGATGCATTTTATTACATTGTTATAAATAATTGATTATGAATGGTTGATAATTCCGAAAAAGATGCACACAATCCCGAAAAATATCGAACCACAACAAACAATTTATTGTGATTGCATAATTCAAGTCATTACAATGAATTGTAGTAAAAATAAACTTGTTAACCACAGCCCTAAGGGTTGCCGTTAGCAAAACCTATATTTTAATTATAACTATTTGTCGCTATAAAATGTAATAATTATGTATGAATACACGCCTCTATTGTCTTTAAAGTTTAAGGTACAATTTCATATTTACCCAAAACACTATAATGTCATATTCACTCAAAATATGTTTTAACTAAATTATACGTTATGCATTCAAAACATGTATTTTGAGTATTTTTAATATTTTGATGTTTAAATTGAGTATTTATAAAATTATCCCAAAGTTTAAAGATTAAAACAATCAAATGAGAACATGTTTTGTTAAAAAAAATTAAAAAAAAAAAAAAAAAAAAATTGTGAGAGCATGTTTTGTTATAAAAAATAAAAAATAAATAAAAAACTGTGAGAGCATGTAAGAACAAGGCTCATTGTATTCGGCGTAAATTACTGCAATAGCCTCTGCAGAGGCTGTGTGTCTCAATCTACCCCAACTTTTAGCCATTTTCATTTCTACCCCAACATTCTCCCTAAATTTATACGCGACATGTTAGAAATACAGGTGTCACCATTTGAGCTCGAATATATATATATATATATATATATATATATATATATATATATATATATATATATATATATATATATATATATATATATATATATATATACGCGACATGTGTATATACTTGCATGGGGAAGGAACACTACTCTACGTGCATGGAGAAGGAACATTACTGAAAAGCTTACATGTATTAATTTGAGTTGACGAATCGAGAGTGTGGTTTGTATACAAGTTACATGTCGCTTTAAAATTTTCACATAACGTGAAAAAATAATTCCATCTCTCTAAATTTGCTTCTTCTTTTCCTCTTTGGTGTTTTGGTGTGGTGGTAGTGGTGGTGGCGTTTGGTTGTTACCAGTGGTGTTGTGTTGGTGGAGTGGTGCTCTAGTGGTTGTGCGGTGGTGGTGTGGAGGTCTGGTAGTGGTGCAGTGGTGGTGTGGTGGTCTGTTGTTGGAGGAGTGGTGGTCTGGTGGTGCCGGCGTGTGGTTGTTGCTGGTGGCGTTGTGTCGTTGTGGTGGTGGTCTTGTCGTAGTGGCTGTGGTGGTGAGTAGTCTTTCATAATGGTGGAAAATCGGGTAATTTCAAAATATAATTTTTTTGTCATTATAATTATTGTTTATTTCTTACGTATATGTTTTGTAATATATATTTATTATGCCTTTTGGTTATTTTAGGATTATCCTGTGCAAGTTACATGTAGGAGTAGGTTGTCTTTAATTGGTGACATTAGAAAATTGATATTGAACACCCTTAAAGAAAAATTGTTTAGAGCAACCTCAAATGGTGACACCTGTCTTTCTAACATGTCGCGTATAAATTTATGGGGAATGTTGGGGTAGAAATGAAAACGGCTAAAAGTTGGGGTAGATTGAGACACACAACCTCTGCAGAGACTACTGCAGTAATTTTCGCTTGTATTCGCACACCACTTTTTTAGTAATGCCACACAATTTGAAAAACACAAAGATCAATTGCAATAGTGCAGGGTCACAAGTCACACTGTAGTTGGTCATTTTTTTAACAAAATAACATCTAGTCATCTTTATCTTGAACAATCTTCAAGTAGATAACTCAAGTATTCAATGGTTGTCACTTTCTATGACATGTATGAAATCAATTTATTAAGGATATTTTTAACTTTTGTACTACGAACACAAGTTAAGCACACTAAAAAATACTCTTTCTTTTTTAAAATTATTGTTCACATTTCTATTTTAGGATGTTTTAAAATAATTGTCTACTTTCTATATTTAGTAAGAAAAAGTGAATTTATTGGGGGAATATTTTATTTAAGTAATTAAGATTTATAGTGGTCCCACTTTTATTAAACTTTGTGATTCTTTTCTCCGGACAATAATTTTGAGACGGAGGGAGTACAAAAAAGTACTATGAGACCCACACAAAGTACAAAAAAAGTGTACTTTTGTGTGAATTTCTAAGTGCTTTTTTGCGGGTTTTATAGTACTTTTGGTGTACTTTACTTGTGCTCTTAAAGCACAAGTTAGAAAAACCCATTTATTAAAGATTTTATGTAAACCCGGACCCACAAGTCATACGTAGGGCTCTCCTTTGGCAACCGGTCGATTTGTGTTTTGTTGTTTACAGAGGTTTTATAATTTTGAAACAATTGTTACGCTCAAAAAGTTAATAGCCGGTAAATCAAATCGGCATATAATTGGCTGCCTTTTCATAATGCGAAGGACATACATAACTCATTTAACGGTTGTGGTTGTGAGGTGTCAAGAATTGAACTCATAACCTTATATTTGTTACGTGTAAAGATGTCTCATTCATTACCTGCATTTGTCATTTGTGTTTTGTTGATAGTAAAGATTTTAGATTTTGAAATACAAAATGTGTTGCTAGATTGCTTTTTGTTATTCTTTTTAACTGTAACATCTTTACCGACTAATTCATGTTGCTTGATTTTACCAAAACATACACCAAAACCGTATTGAACAATCTGAAAAATATTGGAATGGCCATTTCATGTTTATTTTCATTGAGAATAATTTGAATATGAGACTCATTACAATTAGTCATGATTGTCACAAATTCTTTACAACTATGACAACCCTGTCGATTTATCTTGCTAGATTATTTAGTTTCGTGAATTATATAATTGACAACTAAATATATGTTTCACAATACATCTTTCCATTTTGGATTTTCATTTTATTATCTTCATTCTTATTGCTTCAAAACACGATAAACAAGAACATCGTTACTTAGATTTCTTTCCTCTTTTTCAAAAGCTGATTTTATTAACATGAAGAGACTTCGAGAGAAATCTCAAAAACTATATATAAAAGAAAAGAAAACAAAGAAGCCAAATAAAAACAACCAAGCAACTAACCCAAATGGCAACATCCACCAGAATACTAAACTAACCACACACAACAACATTTATCGAATTTAAAATCTAAGAATTCAAGCAAGCAGAAGTAGGGAAAATATCCTCCAAGCTAATTTTATCAGCCGAATACATAAGCATTCACCAACTTACTCCATTTACAAATAGACCGGAGGATACATTGATATACCGCGTGGAAAATTTTGTTTAAAACCAATGTCCAATGGCCTCTGACTAAATTATTCACTGATAAGGAAATCAATGAGCAACCTCAACAAGGTTCACGTTATAGACATCGCCAAGGAGTCAAAGATAACTTGAAGATATACTCTATGGCTGATGCGGAGTCGGCTAGTATGTATAAGAACTAGAAGTTGAAGGACAACAGTTTATCAGGGATCGACAATGCCTTGATGAACCTATTAGCTCTCTGATCCACTCAACATAGCTTAGCTCAAAATATCTTTTAGATATTTAAGCGGGACTTTTCAAAATAGCAAATGAGCGGGATAAAGTGAATTCTCGAAAAGTCAAGACAAGTACAAGTTTGTGAAGAGGCAACGAATATTGGCAACATTGTTCACAAAAGTAAGATTGTTGTGTTTTCGAAAATAGAAGCATTTAATTAAAGCTATATTTCACCAGTAAATGCTTGACACGTCTCAGCAACCTTCATATGACGTCCTCATTAGTCTCATATATAAAAAGAATGTTGGTCGAAGTAAATGTTATTTCTTTTACATCAACTGTATCATTTAAGAAGAGCATTTACTCTCGTTTGAACTTGTTATTGTCCCTAATCCGATCAGAGACTCAAGAATTCACTTGCAAACTTTAACCTTTGTTTGAGTTTGCTTGTTCGGAGAGCTAAAACCTATCGTCGTCATTCAATTAAGTGTTTATCAGCAAAACAATTTGTAATTTTTTGATTTAGTCTAATAAGAAGTATACGTGAAAACATGTATCTTTGTTTTATTGCATTAAACCTTTTTATTCATTGTTGTCTTAAATCACCATGGATTAGGGAACTACAACCGGACTACCCATCAAACTCCAAACCTTCCTCCAAATAGACTGGTCCAAATAGACTGGTAGCTAGAAGAAGTATCAAGGTACCACCAACTCCAAACCTTCATCCAAGTAGATTTAACCCAAGCACAAGCCAGGAGGTAACGATTCACAGATTCAACGGTCTCCTCACAAAATGTGCGGTAGAGGGAAGGAATGTGAATACCTCAAGCCAAGAGATTATCTAACGAAGGGTGCCTATTGATGGAGGCACGCCAAACACAAAAAGGACAAACATAACACACAAGAACCATGCAATATCTAGATGAACAAAAGAATGCTTAATAAACAAATCATGTTGAAATCTAAGGCCAGACGGTTATGTCCAGCAATGCATATTCTCCAATTTCTACTGCAGGCAACAGATGGCAGATCTATTTTCCATGCAAGGCAAGCGAGTCAAGTATGGGTCTCGGTCATGTTATGTTTTTGAAATTCACGTACTGTTCTTACCATTGTGTTGTATGGATGTCGTTAATTTTGGGTACGCGTAAACTATTACCAACAAATTTAAGTATACATCTCAGAAATCTTGAGAAGATGCTGAATCTATCCTTACTTGTGGCAACAAAAAATAAAGAAATCAACCTGAATGTTTTAATTGTACCAATGACTTTTGAGCAGCCTGAGTTTAAACATATGATCTTTCTCATAATTATGTAAATAATCTTTGACATGAATTAAAATAAAGGAAAAATATAGATGGTGTTTATTGCATAAAAGAATCCAACTTATGCTCAACTGTTTCTAGCACATAACAGCAACATCTTAGATATAAAGTTGGCACCTTCCAACATTTATTTGTCCAACATACGACCCAAAACACAACATCACCATCTTTTGACATAAATATTGATACAAAGTCAAACTTTGATAAACGTCAAATCTAATAGTTGACCATTTCCAAAGTCAAACTTCAATGTTCAATACTTCAATTAGATCAAAGTATGAACAAGTTGCCATAAAACATATTATGATTTAATTTATTAAGATTACCTTTAGTTTATTAAGATTACCAAGTACGACTTACAGTTAAAATCCAACATATGCGACAAGTAACACATGATTTAACTGAGACCCTACGAAACTACCTCATGTAGTCAAAATTCAACCACCACTCCATATTAAGAGGGAGGATATGAGTTGGGCGCATACTACACTCCCAAGAGACACTACAAAGTCTTAAACGGAACACAAATGTGTGACCATTTATACTTGATACTATCCAGATACTCTTTGCTAATTCGCTTTTTGAGAGTAGACAGTGAGACACCTCGATTAGCTTACTTGTTGTTGATGAATCCCATACATTGGGTAAGCTCCATACGCTGCAGCGTACATGCTTGGGTCATGAGGTGGTGTCATGGCATACTCATATCCATCATACATGTGTCCTCCATAGTATGCCCCTCCCCACTGGTTACCAAAGTCGTTTCTCAACTGCAAATTTAAATAGAGACTGGTTAATCTAATGTGTACCAAAACAAGTATTAAAGATATGGCAATATGGGTGAGTCAAGAGCGGGTCAAAACTGCTTCAGGATAAAAACATATTTTCTTGTATAGATCAAACACGCCGGGTTGACACCAAATGTAAATCATCAAATAATTTTTATTGTATTTTAAAATCTAATATTGTCAAAGCTAAAATCAGTATCTAACTTTTTGAATTAAAGAGATTTAGAAATTTCTATGTATTATATACATATTGGGTGACTTTAGACAACGGTGATTGACTTACAGGGCAACAAAGCAGAAATGTATACCTGATTTAATAAAGTCTGTGCTTTAAAAATAGAAGTATGTTCTTGTTTAAGTGTGTAAAGGATTAATAACATTACCTGCTTATTTGCAGGGTTACGCCCCCAAGAAAGTCGCACTGTTTGCTTTCCAATTGTGGTGCCATTTAATTTCTGCAGTGCCTCTTCCGCATTATTTCTGCAAAACATATGTAAGAATGGCAATGAAAAAAACGTTATCAAACCCTTTTAAGCATTCTTCTGATCACAAGGTTGGTTGCTCAAAGGATCTTCTAAAGAACAAACAATATCAAAGACAAAAAGGTGCACCTGTTGGCAAATTGAACAAATCCGCATCCTTTGCCAATAGGAATTTTCACTGAAACTATCTCGCCATATTGGGAGAAAGGTTGCTTAAGATCCTCATCGCTTACAGTAGGGTCAAGTCCTCCAACAAATATCTACAGCCAATTGAAGGGTTAGCCAAGTGTGAATAATCTTAAAGATGATTTTTTTTTAAAAACCATAAAACTTGTGAAAAAGACCATGCTGACCGTTGTGTTATTAGAATCACCATCAGATTGAGAGCCACCATTCGACATATAACCACCTAACACAAAAACATAAAAAATAATATCCAGTTGAGCCGCCATTGCATACTACAAAAGTGGTTTACTCGATTGTGATAACACAGGTGGCAATATGTATGGGTCAGGAATCTGGCCAAAACTGGTCCAAGTTGAAATGGGTCATTTTAGTAAGGGTCAGGCTGACCAAAAACACTTTATGTTCCCTTTTCAACATTATTTTAACCGTCCACTTCTTAGCAGAAGTTTTTTATTTGACCCATTTGGAATAAAACATAACTCATACAAAGCCGTTAACAGGCACCTCTAACTGTGGTGTATTGAACACCTTCCTGTGGATTAGAAAGACCTAGCAGTAGACTGAGCTTCATGAGTTTTTAAATGGTTGTCACTGAATGAATTTGACTCTTCTATCATTGATTATATACTGTATTACTTAAGAGCTTATTTGCTTATAACGTTTTATAAAGCATATTTAACAGGACGATACACGCTTATTTCAAGCAGACACACAAATTTAAAATAAGCAATCCCAAACAGTATCTAAATCAGATTAACTTGCACAAAAATGTACCTTGTGAACCAAATTGTTGTTGGTAACCGGATGATTTTCTTGGAGTAGCAGCACCAATACGCATGGGCCGGCTTGAACAATAAGTTCCATTCATTTCAGTCATAGCCTGAGTCCTTTCACCATCATCACCAAACCTTACAAAACCATAACCTTTGGAGCGGCCAGTATTGGCATCAATGACAACTTTAGCAGCTTTAACGGACGGGTATTTATTAGCAAAAGTTTCATGTAATAAAGTATCAGTTACATCTGCAGCTAAATCTCCTACAAATATTGAAAGATCAGAACCGTTATTTGATCGCTTATCTCCCATGCTAAATGTGGCCCAGTTCAGGCGGAATGGTTGTTCTGTATTAGGCATAGCAATGCATGTATATGTCTGCAAAACCTTTTCGGCAGCAGCATGTGAAAAAAACTCAACAAATCCATATCCCTCTGAAAATCCAGTCTGCTTATTGCGAATAACTTTTATTGAGGCAACCTGCACCATAAGAGAACAATACAACAATGTACAATTAGTTTCAGAGGTAACAATACACACATAACAGATTATGAAATTTAAGACGACAACAATCTATTGGCAACTTGTAAGCATTCACAAAAAATGTACCCCTATGTCATTTGTTCTTCATGATACTCTTCAAATTTGTAAGTGTGAATAGATATACAAACTCGAACTATATCATGTGCTTTATACTTGCAGGGAATAGCGTACACAAACATAAGTCTTAAACGTGGATAATATACAATCTATCTAGATATAAGAATGTTCAAAATCAATTTGTGAGAATCATTCGCTTACAGGAAAGGGATGCGTTTCTTTTACAATCTAAATCTTAAGTTTAAAAAGAAATGTCCATTAAGCTAATTGTTGATATCTCACATGTATTAAGTTCTATCAAATCTTAAGGGCTGAGCCATTGTTTTCAAAAACTATCAAGTAGTGATAAATCAAGCCCGTAAACTGCATTTATGTGGTTGTTCTTTAAAGGATGGGTAGGATTATAACAAATGATGATATTCATATAAGAACTACTTCTTATACAACATTAATTCCATGTCAAGATGACGGTCTACCACTGTCATCGTCAGCAAAAGCAGTTGTGTCCTCTAAAACATCGGTGGTAGCCATCAATAATGTATATCAATAATAAGATTATATCCCAAAACTGAAAGTTCAAATTTCTCAATCTAGACTTAAATTTAGTCATTAAGACGTGGATTTAACTTTTAACAATACATATAAATAAATTAGCATTCTTTAATTAACATGTAATCACATTAATTAGCACATGATAAATATTAAAACCAGTTGTATCATAATTTTAAAATTACATAATTAATGTAAATAGTGGATTCAGTTATTTCGGGAACACTCCCTATATGATTAATTTACAAAGCTGCTTATTGAAAACTGTCTACTTATATAAGCAGGTTGTGTGTGTGTGTGTGTTTTTTTTTTTTTTTTTTTTTTTTTTTTTTTTTTTTTTGGGTTCCATCCAAACACTTAAAAGCAACAAGCACATAAGCCCAATCCCAAAATATCAACTATGTCAACCCTTATCAATGCAGTAACATATACTCTAAAGACTAAAACACCATTGACACGTATTTGATTGCCATAAATAGTGATCTTTAATGGATGAACCACTTTTGGTTCACCAACAATAGTGAATTAAAGGTGTACAATATTAATTTCCATGTGAAGATGAAGGTTTTCACCTCCACCGTCATCGTCAGCACAAGCGATTGTGTCAACTTGAAAGCGGTCAATGTATATCATCTTATAACCAAACTATAACCTTGATTATTATCTCAAAAAATTTAGATATTATATTTATTTAACAACTAATCAATCACATTTACAGGTTTGTAAGAACCGATTATTATGTAGATACTACTAACAAAATAATCTTTGTATTTGTTAGATGTAGTTAAAAGCTTATTGAAAAGGAAATATGAGAGTTATTTGCAGTACTAGAAAAACATAAAACATATGAATAGCTACCGGAAGCAAACCAGGTCATGAGGTAGATATTATAACCCAAACTAAAAGCTAAATTAGAGTCAATGAAGATTAGAGAATTTTATCATTAACAACATTATGGACTAAATAGATTGTTCCACTTCCACAAATAAAACAAATAAACAAAGCATAAAATCCTTAATTAACAATAGATCACATTTAATACAAGATAAAAACCTTTAAACCATCTAGATGACCTTTATTTTTTATTTTTTTTGAAATGCAATATATTTTATTAAAATTAAAACTAGCAAGGTACTAGAAGTTTCAACAATCTCGATCAACAATGACCCTCACAAACTAAAACAACCATAAACACAACCCTCAACAACGAACCTAAACTTAACAACATCGATATAAAGATTCAAATATTTCTCCTGTTTCTCGTATGTTTGGTACGTTCATAAACACCATTCATCTACGTAACGTTTTTATATCCAAACACTTATGAACTCAATCAATCAACGGTTTAAATAGGCAAATTCGGTCAAAACACCTTTTTTATATATCCACATAAATCACATCTAGCACATGACAAAAAATGAATTCAATGATTTTCCTTGTGTTTGACACATGACAAAAAATGAATTCAATGATTTTCCTTGTGTTTGAGATTGCTTATTTAAAATTGTTTATTTCATATAAATGGTTTTATCAAATAAGCAATCTCGAACACGCTCATAATAACATAACTCAAGTACCAAAAAAAAAAAAAAAAAAAAAAAAAAAAAAAGAAAAAAAAACATATATATACCTCGCCGGTAGAAGCGAAACAGCTACGAAGATAATCTTCATCCATCCAGTTATGAAGGTCACCAACCCAAATAGTCCTATTCTCACCACCGCCGCCGCCACCTTGTTGCGGCTGCTGAGCCACCGGATGATGAAGCTGATGTGGATGATACGGCATGTAATGCGGTGGAGCCGCCATTGGGTAATGTCCAGGTGACGGCGCCATCATTTGATGCTGCATTACCATAGCTGCCGCAGGATACTGCATAGCCACCCACTGCTGCTGTGGCGGCACGACTGCTGGTGCCGCCACAGCAGCAGTAGTCGCAGCAGCAGCCGCCACGGTCGACACTGGCTGCTGTACATCAGACCCATTACCATTAGTATTAGTTTGCATCATTAATAACAAACAGTTAAAAAGAAAAAGAAAAAAAACCAAACACAGTTTTGGAAAATTTAATGTAATGTTTTTACGTGTGATTTTTTTTTTTTTTAATGAAACAAGGACATGTTTTTTTGTGTGTTTATAGCAAAAACGGCGAATCTGAGAGTTTCGAGAGAGGTAAGATAAGAGTGAGAGAGATGTTGTTGTTATGGAAAGATTGATTCATAGGGGAAGCCCTACTTTGAGATGATGTGTATGAATTAATAGCCGTTGGATTAAATGATGAGATTAAATATGGGCCCTTGATTTTATATGATGTGAGGTCACGCTATGCGAATGTGTGTGTTTTTTAGTTAAGGTCGGCCGCCACTTATAGATTTCCTTTTCTTGTTATATTAAGAAAATAAATGTACTTTGATATATTCTTAAAATAAACTTAACATTGGTGTTAAAAAAAAACAGTATGTATGGTAAAAGTAAAAAAGTAAATATATTTTTAATTGTCATTGTATGTTTACCATTAAGAATAATTATTGGAAAAAAAAAAAAATTGCTAGTAAATAGAATGTGCAAGTTAATTTTGATACAAGTTTTGTTAATAAGTGCTCATTAAGCACTTGTTTAATCATGTTGAATTGGAACATTTAAAATAGATTTAGAAAATGTATTTAATTTAAATAATTTATATGTTTAATAAATGTTTATTTAATGCATTTTGTAATAGAAAAAGAAACTTTACGTTTAATAACAACACCCTAGTACCGCTATAGTACCGCTATACGAACACTTGTTAGCAAAAACTCTTTTGATATAACTAATGTACCAAATATACACTTTAAGAATTCATTCAAAAATGTAAAAATCAAAGCTAATTAGTGTCTTAACATTTGCTAAATGTGTATCAATGTTCATGAACAGTTTTGTGACATTTGATAAATGTTAAAAACATCCCTTAAACTTTGTGGATTACACAAAAATACTTAAAGCCTTTTAAGTTTGAGAATAACTCAAAAAGGCTTTGAAACCAATGGCCTTTATATTTTAAGAAAAGTTATATTAAATACCAAACTTTTCTTACATACTATGGGACTCATCCTCACCATCAATCTAAAAAGAAATCAATGGTTGAGATTAAAAGCAATTTAATATTTCACACATTTTTTATAATTTAAATATCTCTTAAACCGTTAATCGTTAAGCGAAAATAAGTACACCATCGCGACGAGCATTTAATTATCTTTCTATAGATGGACACTTTGGTATACTTTCGATATATTTTTTTTTTTTTTTTTTTTTTTTTTTTTTGTTATTTTCAGGATTTTTTTCTTTTTTTTTTTGCCGAAAAAATCATATATGATATATCATGATATTACATATCATATATGATATATCATACATGATTTTTTCGGACAGGAAAAAAAAACGTGTAAAAAACGAAAAAAAAAATTTTGTCGAAAATATATCAAAATGCCTATCTATATAAAGATAATTAAATGTTCGTCGTAACGGTATATTTTTTTCGCTTAACGATTAACGGTTTGAAAGATATTAATATTTGAAAAAAAAGGATGAAAGTGGTTTTTTTAAATTGTTGGGATTAATCTCATCCATTAGATCAAATAAAGATGGAAGGAAGATGGAAAGTGAAAATTAGTTCCTTGGTATGTAAAAAAAGTTTGGTACTCAAATGATCTTATATCTTATATTTTAACACCTATACTATCTACAAACACTTCTTTTAAGTTTAATAATAACATAAAAGAGCTCATAAACTCATTAAGCTTCAAATTTTAAAATCCATGATAGTTTTTTATTTTTTATTTATTTTTTTTTAGCAAAATCCATGATAGTTTAAAACTCTCCTTTAAGTTTACTAACATTACAAAGAGCCCCTAAACACATTAAGTTTTATATTTTTACACCTTTTTATGTTTAATAATATAAAACTCTTTATTTTTACTCATTTACATCATTATTCTTTTTTATTGTTATCATTTTTTAATTGATAAAACATATTATTATTAAATTAAATTTCTTATCTAATGAATGATTTTTGAGCAGCGCGAACATAATATATCTCAATATCTCGTTAATTTCATCTCACTTTTATTGTTAGCCAACAAAAAGGTAAAAGATAAATTTAAGATACTTGTATTTCATGCAAGATTTAACTAAATGTCAATGTTGTTGGAAGCGGCAAAAGAGTGGCAAACAAAAAAACTTGAGGTAAACCAATATCTTTTTTTGCGGGAAATGATTTAGATAACGAAAAATATGTCTAATCAAGTTTTGTCACACTATTAGACATATATTTACTTCCAACAATTGTTGCTTTTAATGTTATCAAATAAACATCCTCCTAAATCTAATAGCACTAGTATGAAATAATAAAAAGTTACTTCATTAATACATGAAAAGTAAACTTCAATTTCAATCAAAGCCCTTATATCAGGATAACTTTTTTTGTACCCCCAATCCTTTATAATTTTGATTATGTCGCTGTGCATGATGATTTTAGTAAGTACGATATTCTAAGTTATGAAGACATTTTAGCTCTAGAAAGATTAGAAACAGGAACTGGTGATCTTACTATATTTTAGTGATATCGATTTTCATCTATAAACATTAGAATGACTAGCCAAAAATAATACTATATAATTTAAATCATTGTTTCATTTCTTTGAAAAGAACATACCCAATAATTACCAAAATCATGCCACACACGTCTAAAAGTATAAATTTGTAAGCACATGATTGTTTCCATGTTATTTTCTCAACTTTTATTCTCAACCTTTATTCTCATTTTTCTTCTCTTAGAAACTTGTGAATGTCTTTTTACACTTATGAAATCATTTATATTGTAAATGAAGACCGATTTGAAAGGACATTCCAAGAAAGGAAAGTTTTGATGTAACTAAATTAAACCAATAAAATTCAAGGTTTACTAGAATGAAATATTTGATGCAACTAAATTGAAGCAATATAATTCAAAACCAAGGGAAATTAAATCAAGTGAGCTTTATAAGAAAAGGGAAAGAAACCAAAATTTTGTCAACATCTTCTTGTTTCATTTTTGCTTAAGGGAAATTATATTTCAATTGATAAAATAAAATTTACAATTAACTTAAAAGCTTTTGAAAATAAGCTAATCTTAAATTCAACATTATGCAAAACAGTTTTGGAAAAAAGTCAAACAAAAGTTAGGTATTCAGAGTGCTAATATGGAATGTAATGATTTGGTTATGTGGTATTCTGAGTTGTATAATGGTGATTCTATTAGAAGTGTCATTAGAAGGATTGGATTGGCAGCTAGTGTGTACTTGATTTGGCAAGAAAGAAATTGGAGATTTTTTAGAGATGTTCAAAGAAATGCAGATGAATTATTCAGTCAATTTTCTGAGATAGTCAAAATGAGATTGTTAAGTTTGAAAGTGAAAGCATCTAGGGTTGTGTCTCAAGTTCAGAAAGAATGGGAGATAACCTTGGATACAATGGATAAAGATAGTGGTACTAGTAACTGAGTTAGTTGAGGAGAGTATTGGATAGGGGCTGCTATATAGTTTGCTGATTTAAGGGGTGTTTGGTAGTTTGAATTACAGAAGCAAATTCTAAATTGTTTGCTTACATCCTTTATTCAGGCCATTACATCTGTGAAGTTCCTTGTAACTTGGAGTCCTAAATTGTGTAACTATACCTATAACAGCCTCATAGTCATTTCTAGTTTGGCCTTGGGAGGAAGCTAGGAATCTATGTTTGGTTGTGTAGGTGGTCTATCACAATGTGGATGTACCATAAAGTAGGGCTTCCTTTTGTGAAGGGTAAATGATCTTGGAGGGGAGTGTAAGCAGTGTGGAATTGAGAGTGGTGAAAGATGACACTTCATGGTCCATGTTTTATATTCCCACAGGAGGTAAGGGTGGTCCTCACTGGAGGAGGGTGTTCCTAGTTATATGTAGCCATTCTTTGAGATGGAAATGTAGTATAACTGGCAGAGCCCTTCAGTGGAGGGGTTATGGGTGCCTAGTGAAGCCATTAACCCATTCTTTTTGTGGTTACTGTGGGTGTTGGTTGAGTGATCATGGGAAAAGGGTAAGATGAAAATGTAGCTAAATGGTTAAAGTGCAATAAAAGGTGAATTGATGCTGATGAATGATATAGTATAACCAGGTTTGGTATATGATCGGTCTATTGGTTTATCTGAGGTGGTATTGTAGATAACTTGATATGCTTTATCAGTTATCTGATGAATGGTATTTGTTTATGTTTTTGCCGGTTGATGTATTGTTCTATGCTTGTATAAGATTTGGGGTTTGTCCAAATCTTCTTCTCATATTTTTAAGATGTACATGTTTTGGAAGTTTAATATAAGTTTCATCTTTTGCACCAAAAAAATTCAACATTATGAACTTATTAAGTGTAAAATTCTTATAAACTAGTTTGTATATACTAGAGAAATACATATTTGAGATGTCATTTCAGAAACGTTGAAACACTCATTTGACTCAAAATTTTAAGCTAACGTATTAAAGCAATTTGGTTAATCAAAATTAGTCAAAAACTGAATAAGATTGGTTTTATGGAAAAAAACCAAAAGTACATAACCACTCGTGAGGGGTTTTTTTTTTTTTTTTTTTTTTTTTTTTTTTTTTTTTTTTTTTTGACCAATAAAGTTTACAATTAAGTCTCGACTCTTGTAAATGAGTTTGTCTTGAATTCAATCTTATGCACATATAAGTGTAAAATAGATAAAATTCATATAATTAAACACCTACGAACAATTTTAAATTTTTTGAATATAATAGTTTGTAAATTGTTGTTAAATTAAACTGATTTCAATACTAAAAATCTTGTATGCTTATAATATTAAAATAGATGCACGAGTTTAAAACTAAAATGATTTTAATAACAAAATTTTGTGTACGCACATGTTATAAACTAGTTAAATATATTCATTAAGATTATTGAACATTCTTTATCTTTTAATAGTATTAATTAAGTTGGATTTATGGTTTAGCCAAAATAATAATTGATCGTTAATTAAGTACGAAATATAAACATTCCAAATAATCTAGCATTGACAATCTTTTAATGTACAAAATGAATAATGATAGAGAATTGCTAACAACACTAAACATATAACTAGGATTGTAAGTAGGGGTGCAAACGAGCCGAGCCAAGCTCGAGCTTGACAAGGCTCGAACTCGGCTCGAAAAAAAAACTAGGCTCAAGCTCGGCTCGATAGCTCGTCAAGCTTTACCATTCAGGCTTGAGCTCGGCTCGATTCAGTTTCGAGCAAAGCTCGAGCTTTCCTTGAAAAGCTCGAATACATGATTACATATATATATGAAAAGCTCTAATGTTATCACCTTGTCCCACTGATCAAGACACATTGGCCAAAATCAGTAGACACGCTGAACACCTATCTGAATTAGGGCATTATGGCCATTATTCCTTATTTGTAGTAGTATTTCCAAAGGGAATACCTGATGGAGTGATGGCTGATGAAGACGAAGTGATGGCCAAGAAGTGTGCATCATTTAGATTGTAGAATACAAAACGTTACGTAAGAATAATTAGGGTTTGAAGAGTATATAGTTAATTAATTGTTTATGGAGTAGTCCTTCTAATTAGGTTAATATTCAAATTAACTCTCATTTACTTAAAGCTCGAAAAAGCTTGATAAAAGCTCGAGCCGAGCTATCAAAAGCTCGAGCCGAGCAATCAAAAGCTCGAGCTCGGCTCATTATATGTTTCGAGCCAATATATTGGGCTTGAGCTCGCTAAAAGCTCGACTCAATCGAGCTAAGCTCGAGCTTGAGCTCGAGTTGCTTGATAAAAGCTCGGCTTATTTGCACCCTTAATTGTAAGTAGTTAATTGACATCTTATAAATGAAGTTCTATCAAAGTTATCTATAATGTAATGTCTTTTATTAAGGAAACAAGTGTATTTAATGGAATAATAATATTTCTTAGTTTATGAGTGACCAAATAATTATTTTGACTAAATTATATATCCAACTCAATATTCTATAGCAAACTATTTATTAAATACTAGGCGAGTACATATGTATAATAGCGAAAATCTAAAGCGACAATTATTATAGTTGTGAAATTGTGTTTAAGTGTTTAGTGTATGAAACAGATGAATATTGTTTATTGGATCAAACTTTCAATCATGAAATGAAATTATATTAATGTAAATAATAATATTAGAAAGAATATGGAATACGGGTAAATTAGTAACTTCATAGTTCTCACTTTAAAAGTTTTTAAACAAATTTGATTTCCCTTTGCATATAATAGAGATAATTCGTATTTACATATTATCAAATATGTAAGCCGCCCACTAAATTAATGGGTTTGCACCACTAGTGGCGAGTTTCTAATCTTTTTATGACTTAAACTAAAACTGATTCCGAATTAGATGAAACCATATCGAACAAAGACTAACTAGTGAAGAGAACTGAGACTAACCAACTAATCCTAAACCAACTCTACTTGGAAATCATAACTAGCTTGAAATCAATCTGAAAAAATTGGTTATAGTATGAAACCGATAATAACAATTTGAAACTGATTAAATAGCATTTCAAAACCAGTTATAACCCAAAAAAAAAAAAAAAAAAAAAAAAAAAAAAAAAAAAAAAAAGGTCCTATACAAGACCAAAATCAGTCATACTTTTTTGAATAAAAACTCAAATTATTGAAGTAATAACTTCACAAGATATCAAATGAAGGTTTCTCAATGCAACTTTTTCGAAGAAGGTAAGTCTCTGGTTTAAATGCACGCGGTTTGAGTGAGGTGTTCCGTGGTCGTTTTTGACACTTTGTCTGGCATCCCTAATGTGTACCTTTCAAGGTTAGGTAATTTACCACTAAACCATTTGATGATTACTATTGAAATAATGAAATACTGAATGTTATACTAGATTTGAATTACAAGACATATAATGCTGTTTTCAATGATTGAAATAATATATAAAACAACATGTGCAAGATGGGAGAAAAAAACTAACCTAAATGAAGCGTACCCAAAACTGTCTAAACTTATATTTTACATTCCTTGAATGACAGAAGTAAAAGGTAAGGAAAATAGCTAATGTTAAAAAAAAAAAAAAAAAAAAAAAAAAAAAAAAAAAAAAAAAATCTCTTTTTCTAACAAGAGAAAACTTTACAATTATTGAACTGACTTTTCTATTACCCAATCGATTTAAACGAGTGTAAACTTATCTCATCAATCTCATAAAATTAATTTAATATACATGCATAGATAGGTAGCCTAAGACTAGGCTTACACCAAACCAAAAGAGGTCGGTCCGAAGCCTAGTTCGAACAAAAAGACTTAAATGGTCCTTCACCAAAGTCTGGTTCCACTAGGGCTATGCCAGGTCAACCAAAAAATAGCCCGAGTTAAGCCTAAAGCCTGCAAAAGAGCCTGAAAGCCAAGGTTCTTCTAAAAATCCCAAAAATTATTTCAAAATGTTTTATTTTATTATAGAAGACAACTTTTATTAATCATATGTTATTATTAAAAGGTATTCTTATCCATGTTTTAAATGTCATATATTTTTTCTATGCATAATTTTTAACAACGAGTGTATGACAACACGCGGTTGCGGCATAATATTCTCGAATAAATCTTTTATGATATAATCACCAAAGAATGTTTGGTTATCTTTTTTCTCTTGTTATACTTTAGATTTTGTGTAACGGTGAACTCAAACCTCGAGGGTTAATCCAAAAAAATGTCAGAAACCACGATTTAAATAAAAATAAGAATAAGAACAAATTTGTGGTGTGTGAGAACTAAATAAATAAAAAACATTTTCATTATTTTATAAATGTTCTTGCGACGTACGAAATCATGCAAAAAATCATACATTGTTATATCAATTGATCATCACAAATTAAGTTAGAGTGGAACCCATGTGAGGTTATATACTCAACAAATTATGCCTTTTAGAAAAATAATTGGCCAATTCTATTTGTTGTTTTGAAAACCTTTTAGCTTTGCAATTCTTTGAAAAGTAAATATTTAACTTTGTTTCATTATTTGTCTAGTTATAATTATACTGTACTTCAAATGTGTGTTTTTTTTTAATAGATGAAGGTAGAAAATGAAATTTAGTTTCAAAATAATCCTTTCGAGGATTTTTTTATGAAAACTAATTACTACTCAAGTTTTTTTTTTTTTTTTCTCCGGGTGTTGTTTATTGGGGATGTTTTATGAAAACTAATTACCATTTGAGTGGGTTTCACGATGTTATCTGCATTCAGGGGGGGGGGGGGGGGGGGGAGGAGGGTGGTTGTGGAAATTAAATATGACCTAATGAGAATTTTTCTAATGAATAGTAACTTTATTTTGTTTTTTAGCCAAATATATATTAGTTAAATAAATAAATTAAATGTTAGTTTAACGAATAAAGTTCATTAAATTTGCTTATGAACAAGCATAAACATTCTATATTTTTCAATGTTGCAAAAATCGTGAATCGGTACTGAGGCGGTCGGAGGCCTTGTAGCGTTTTTTAGCCGATTAATCGGCCCAAAACCTTGTAATCGCCGATTAATCGGCCGATTACCTTGTAAAACTCACCAAGTTCCAGGGCCTTGTAGCTTGTAATCGCCGATTAATCGGCCTTGTAGGCCTTGTTTTGCAACATTGATATTTTTAAAGAACTATGTTAGCAAGAAAGTTCACTCGTTTAAGTGGGGTGTTTATTTCATTTTTTCGGTTAAATTCAAATGAATGAACATTTGTTCATGTTCATTTGATATATAGCCACAATATTATTTAAAATATGTGCCAATTAGGTTATAAGACAACTCAATAATGACATTGAAATTTAGGTAACAAATGAAATACGAAAAGTTTATAAAAATCTATATATAAAAAGCCCGAGGCAGTTTAGGCTAAGCCAAGTTCTGACAATTTGAGCCCAAAGGGGCTTTTTATTTATTATTTATTATTTTTTCATTGCGTTAGATTTTATGGGTTGGGGCATTTTTCAGCTCTTGCCTATGCTCAACTTTTGTCTGGCCCGAGCTTTATCCTCTCTTCATATAAGGTGTTATAGTTAGAGGTAGGATTGTCTCGAGGTGAGTAAACACATACTACGTAATTGATTATGTTAGGATTTAGGCCATATTGCAAGGTATGACAATAGTGATATGTGTCAAGATTTCTATTATTATACAACATATTAAAATGTGCATATTAGATCATTTTTTAAAAGTTTGTTACATTACTCACATTTTTGTTAAATGTACGTACCAAATCGGGACTATGGAGAAAGTTCATTACTATTTTATACCATAAACACTACTATGTTAGTATTGTTAAACAAGTTAACTATATATATATATATATATATATATATATATATATATATATATATATATATATATATATATATATATATATATATATATATATATATATAAAGTAGGCCAAAATACATATTGGTACTCTAAACTTGGCAAATTAAATCATCTAGTACCCTGCACTTTTAAAAGTGTAGAATAGTACCCCGAAAATGATAAATTAAATTTTTACTACCATATACTAAATTAACTAAACAATTATTATTATTATTATTATTATTATTATTATTATTATTATTATTATTATTATTATTTTTTTTTTTTTTAACCATCACTTTATTGAAAAATAAATAGGATTTTACAAGAAATTATTATTATTATTATTATTATTATTATTATTATTATTATTATTATTATTATTATTATTATTATGTGCTAGAGAAACAATTTAGTTAAATTTTTATACATAATTGGATAGTAATATTTGGCTAATTAAATATATTTTTCCTAAAATTTATTATCTTTTATTTTTGAAAAATACTATACTATTTGAATTTATTATTTAGAATATAAAGAATATGAAAGCTATTTTAAATTATTTCTTAAACACTACTTTTAAAAGAAAACACTACTTTTAATATATCTTATATTATTAAATGTTTGTTTCAATGGATATTTAAATCAAATTAAAAGTAACTATATAAGAAACTTTGTAATTTTTAATTTAATATATGCATGTGAAGAAATAAATAGTTAAATATTTATGGTCTCAATATTGTTTGAAACAAACATTAATTATATCATATGGATATTTACATATTAAAAGTAATGCGATAAATTCATCTTTTATAAATTCAAAAATATATTTATTCTCAATACATATACACAATTTTATATTTGTTAAAAAAAATGAAAAGTAACTACATCTTATGGAAAAAAAATTAGTTATCCTAAATTTAACTACAAACCAATTATAATACAATAGGCTTTAAAACATGTTCTTATAATTAAAATCAATGACCCATTTTTAAAATAAATAAATAAATAATAAAAAATAAAAAAACATAGTTAATCATTTTTTACTCAACTTATAAGATCGATTAGAAGGCCTTGATTCGTTGAGATTATCATGTTTTCCTTTTCATATAAAAGAATACTTGGACCACCAGGTTTGTTCTCATAGCTATAGCTTTCGCAACAAAACAATAATTTAATTTATCCTTTTAGTTTTTGCTTTAATAATGTAACCCAAGAAAATCTAAGCAAGATGTGAGGAACACAGTTGATGTGGCTTTCACATCAGGAAATGCATAGGTTTCAGCACTCACTAGTACACCACATACACGAAGTACTCTGTTTCTTTTTACCAAAAACAGATGTGTCATCAAATTGGTTTAATAGTTGACTACTTTAAATATACTAAATCTAGAAAGAAAAAAAAAAAAAAAAAAAGAAAAAAAAAAGAAAAGATATTCATACATATTGTATTATTAATGAATAAAAATATATATATTTAAAAACATTCTATGTTTTTAAAATAAATCTAAATAATGTATAAGAACACAATGGCCATCTTCAAGAAGTAGACTAGTAATGAGTTCAAATTTATAAAAATAATAAAAACAGTACTCGTACTAAAGAAGAAAACGGTTGCATGTGCCAATATCGTCCACTTTAAATTTGGGTAAAAAAAAGAGATTCTCTTTTACTAAAGGGAATTGATTGGCACACATTGATTTTTGATTGGGACACTCCAATTAACGCATCAGGCAGTTGTACCATATTGACAGCATGCTTTGATTACTTGTATCATGAGTGTGCAAATAAAAAAAAGGAGTGTGCAAATCACCTCCCTTTACTAAAAGTTATGATAGTGCTTTCCCATATTTTATTTTTCTTGTATTAGTTTAATCAAACGTGATGATCTCTCTATTTAGGATATTAAGTGATACGAGTACAACTTATAAATTATACTCCGTAATTAGTTAGGTGTAACAAATTTAATGAACTTTTAAAAACTTCTCACATGCATAAATTATTAGTACTTTCAGAATAATTGATCATCTTCTTAACGCAACTAACTATAAATCTTGGGTTTTGCTAACAACAACCCTATAGGTTGTGGTTAATCATTCCATAAATAAAAAAATCAACTGTTAATGAACACCAAACATGTAATATTTAACATCACATTCTATGTTTAAAATGAATAAATGTGTATAATTATAGAATATATTAGTTCATTTAATGTTAGTTTTTTAATAATTAAATGCTTAACCACAACCAATATAGTTGTTGTTAGCAAAACCCTTAATTTATTAGTATATGATGTAAACCAGGATTTATGCTACGCTATTCTTCTCATTTCTAAAGACGAAATAGCCTCATGCGCCGATGACCAGAGGCGAAGCTTCATAGGGGCCGGGGGGGGGGGGGGGGGGGGGGCGCCCGACCCCCCGAAATTTTTTTTGCGATGTAGGGGTATATAGTTTTCGTGTAGAAAAATTTCGGTATATTCGGTTTCGACCCCCCAAAAATTTTGGTATACCTGAAATATAGCCTTAGGAAAAAAAAAATTTAGATCCCGACCCCCACATACAAAATCCAAGCTTCGCCACTGCCGATGACAACATATTCAATAGCTGGGGATCTAGCATATGGGTTTAGTAAACCATTAAACCATAATGGCTCAATTTCTATCAAAAATCAAAATCGCCTATTCGAATATTTGTAAATAGTTTTGTTTTTTTCTAAGTACATTAGTTTTACATTTTGAAAATCTGGTTTTGTAATTGTGTTTAATACATTAGTTATTTACAAGTAATTATTTTTCTCAAACAAAATCACATCAATTAATCTAACCCGATTCGACCCAATCTGTTCTACTAACATTTATAATCTAATACTTGGTTTATTACCGGACCTATTAGTTTTATTACCCAATCTAAGTTGCACCACTGTAATTTACTGCATCTAATTAACTGTCCACAATATAACATCATTTACGCACATTTAAAGTCAACATAATTTTTCAAACAGGGTTTAACAAAAACATAGTTGTTTTGTGCGTACCTCAACTAGCGGCTTCTTGGCAGAGGCTGTCTCAGTAGTACTAACTGCAGCCACTACTGTACTTTTCGCTTCTCCTTCTTTTTCTTTAGGAGATGATTGCTTTAAATCCTGAAAAACAAAAAGCAAGAACACATAATCAGTTGTTATAAAACGTGACGCAAAGAATAGCATTTTGAATGCGGAATTATTTCTGTTCAAACATTCTAAATTATTTATGTGCACATCAAAACGCAATAAATAACATTAGTAGAACGGCTTGTTAGCAAAAACCCAGATAAAGGAATATTAGTTTAGAAACAAATCTAATAAAACATTCAAAACACCCAACAAAACAGGAACAACCCTCCAAACTTGTAACAAACTGACTGAACCTTAAAAACAGGAGGAGGAAAAAAAAAAAAATCCTTAAACTAAACAAACATAGACAAATCTTCCAGTCTGCAAATTATTATAAATTTCCAAAACAATATCAAGAACCATAAGCACACTTTACCATAATGATAAATAAATATCCATTATATTATACTCATAATATGAGAAAACATATCATTTCAATATATTCTACAAGCTAAGTAATCAATACTAATAATGAATAGATATAGATATATATATTAGATTTTGTATCCATATTTATGCTTACCATATTTGAATGGTGAATAGGATATGTGGTTTAACTTGAAGATGAAATGATGAAAGTGGAAGTATGAAAGAGAGAGAATGAGAGAGGAGAGGGTGAGCTGCAGAAAGTTAATCAATTTGGGAGTTAGGGTTACTACTTTATAAGTCACTTATATATGTGTGTTTAATATCTATGTTTCTATTTATATGTGCAACTTTAGGTTAAGGTTGTTTAGACCCCCATCATTATTATAATTTCATTGATTTGGTAATAGTTATAAGTTATCTTATATTTATGTTGTTTGGGTTCTTTTAGAATGTTACTACTTGCATTTTCCTAATCGGGTCAACTCAAACAACTTGACACAAGAATTGTCTTTCAAGACATGATGTATCACATCATGGAAAATGTACAATATACTATTGAAGTACTTATGGTCCTATTTTACCGACAACGGTTGCATTTGATGAAAGAAAAAAATGGCCTTGAAATTTCATCAAGGATTCACAAATTACCTAAGGATCGACCCTTAACAAGGCCCGAGCCTAGGACATTGCCTGACGTGAGAAATGATTTAGCCCATTTAGGCCCGCTTGATCCACATTTAACCGGGTTAAGGCTCGGACCAATACACCACTTATGCCAAAGACTCGAACTAAAAAAGGATAACTACCTGGTTATTTGAATAACGATGTGGCTCGATGTAAATAAAGGACACAGTGCAACATACAGATAGGTAGTCATTTAATGGAGTTTCTGATTAAAGTTTGCAATTAGATTCTTAAGCACTAATTTAGGAGATAAATATTAGAATTATATTTTTCCTAGCCAAGTTCTAAGAATAAATAGAGGTTATGTGTTTTCCAATATGAATCCCATGAGATCTGTAGTTTTAAGGGATCTATTCTAACTTTTTTTAGTTAGTAAATATTTTGTAACTGGATGAAAGGTACAATAACAATTAAGATTTGTTCAATTACTTGCACCAAAAATTTATATAACGATTAAATATTTCAGCCCAGCCCAATGAATGACCTCTTGAGCTCAGTGGGCAGCTTAATATCGACAACAGCATAAAGTAATAGTAGGAGTTCAAATGGCCAATAGCCCAATAATTGATCATAAATGAAACAAAACCCACCCCATAACCGAGAACAGCCCAGTGACCATATATTTTGCGCCGTGGTAGATTTTTTCTTAACAACGAAATCTCACTTAGAGTTATCTTTGGTGACTTGATAAATAGATGTTTACAAAAAGTGATACGTCGGTTGAGCCAGATGGTCAAGCTGTGAGGACATCCACCAGGTTGTCGGTTGCTCCAAAATGGCATAAGGATTTCGTGATGGGATAGGATGTCTATCATTTATCTGTTTTGTTTTGTTTAGGATATGTGTCTGTCGAATCCAAGTTGCACTTGGATAAGTGTCAAGTCTTATAGGTAGGGATGGCAACGGGACGGGGATTACCGGGGATTGTATTTACCATCCCCATCCCCGTTTCTCACTCCCCATTCCCATCCCCGCCTCCATCCCCATTGAGGAATCGTTTTACATCCCCATCCCCAATGGGGATCGGGGATCTCCACGAGGATTCAGAGATTTTCCGGCCTTATAGATTGAGCATAAAAATTACATAAGTAATCGAAATTATAAAGAACTAATCTATAAATGTCTTAAAAAGCATACATCGTACATAGTTGGATTAATTAAAATGCCATTCAACTTTAAAATATCCTAAATACTGAAACATCACATACAATACAAAAATAAACTGTATCGAATGTGTGTATTCGGACAAAATATTGATAGAATAATATGTATTTAGTGCTTAACATTTTTAAAGTATTTGATCCACTAAATATCATATATACATACATATATACTTCAAGTATAATACTTGTCACTATTCACTAACATATACATATACAAGTATATGTAGTATTAATATACATATAACTTATACAGTATATACTTATACATTAAAAGTTCGGGTTCGGGTTTGGGTTCGAGGTCGGGGTCGGGGATTTTTGTTATCCCCATCCCCGCCCTCATCCCCGGTTTTATAATTCGGGGATTCCCCGTCCCCATCCCCAGCCCCGGTCAACTCGGGGATTCCCCAGTCAAATCGGATTTGGGGATCGGGTCCCCGTCGGGTACGAATTTTTTTGCCATCTCTACTTATAGGATATGTGTTGGTGTCTAAGTTAGATAAGTGTCAAGTCTTATAGGATATGTGTTAGTGTCTAAGTTGGAGACTATCTCTAAACTAGTATTTAAGCAATTGTCAATCAATGAAGTTCATCAGTTTTTCGTGATCAAATATTCTGTTCTTCTACTTCTCTTCTTAAGGAGCAAGCATCCGCTATAGTGGTGCTACTATCGATACGGGTAGGTCGTATCATTGGTGCTTTCATTGTTGTACTCATGGAGGAAAACACAGTTCGTTTATTGCTTAAGGAACAACAAGATGCGGCTGAGAAACTCGAGCAGCAACAGGCTGCCGCGTTTCAGATGCAATTTGAGGCATTGCGAGCAGAGTTGCAGGAAGCTACAGCGTTGCTTCAGGTTAGGCATGGTGGTGGTGGTGGTGAGCTAGGGTTACCTCGCTCTATGCGGTTAGACGTTCCAAGGTTTACTGGTGTCGATCCTGAGAGCTGGTTGTTCTCTATAAATGAATACTTTCATTGTTAAACACACCGGCAAATCAACGTTTACGGATCGTCGGGTTTAACCTTGAAGGGGCCTTATCAAAATTACTCCAAACAGGCACGGTGGCAGCATATCAAACGGAGTTTGAAAAACTCATGAATAGGGTGACGGATGTATCTGAAACCTTGCTTATATCCTTTTATATATCCGGGCTCAAGATACCTCTACAACGCGAACTATTGGTGTCAAAACCAACAACCCTAGGAGACGCGTTCTCTTTGTCGCGAGTCACGGAGGCACGATTAGACAATCAGGTTACAACTTCTGTAAATTCAAAGGTTGCGACGACTACTGGTGGTAGTTCTCAATCTCCTCGTGTGACATCAGTGTTTAAACCACCGTTATTATCGGCACCACCCAAAGCTACGATTAACCCTACTGCTAAACCACTTGCTATCAAGTGGATTTCTCCGGCTGAACGGCAGGAGCGTTAGAGTAAGGGTTTGTGTTTTAATTGCGACAACAGGTGGACGCGAGGACACAAGTGTCCTGGTAAGTTTCTATTATTAATGACGGATGATGTAGAGGATACGAGTGAAGATGTAATCGTAGAGGAAGATGAGGCGGTAGAGAGTGGTGGCATCTCTATCCTTAACTCATTGGTTGGTCATGGCAGCCCTCGTTCACTACAATTATGGAGGAAAATTGGTACTATAGGAGTGCACGTACTAATTGATAACGGGAGTACACACAACTTTGTTCGGCCCGATGTCGTGGAGAGTTTGCACTTGCCAATTCGGGCAACTAAGGCATTTAAAGTATTTATTGGCAGTGGCGAGTCATTGTTGTGTGAAAACATGTGTTCACACGTAGCTCTTCACATGCAAGGATTAGATGTGGAAGTCGACTTGTATGTCCTACTAATGAAGGGACTCGATTTGGTCTTGGGTATTCAATGGTTACAAAAATTGGGTAAAGTCACACATGATTATGCGCTACAGATGATGGAGTTCACGCTTTTGGGTACCAAGTATACATTGAAAGGAGACGAGTCTCTTCGCATGAAGAGAATAAGTCTTCACCGGATGCATGCATTGCTGGGAACGGATGAGGTATATGGCATCTATGAGTGTCCCAGGGTTGTTTTGAGTGACAAAGATCTTACAGAAGCAACAAAGTCTACATCGACGGGACAACCTGATCTCGATCAGCTTTTGACACGGTACAATTCTCTTTTCCAAATTCCTACTGGTTTACCACCAAGTCGGGTAGTTGACCATAGGATTCATTTATTGCCTAATACTAAACCGGTGAATGTACGGCCCTACCGGTATCCACACTATCAGAAAGGTGAGATGGAAAAATTAGTTAATGAAATGTTAAGCAAAGGCATTATCCGGTTCAGTCATAGCCCGTTTTCTTCCCCGGTGTTACTTGTCAAAAAGAAAGATGGTAGTTATCGTTTTTGCGTTGATTAACAGGCTCTCAATTCAGTCACGGTTAAGGATAAATTTCCGATTCCTACGGCCGATGAGATGTTCGATGAGTTAGGAGGGGCGAGTATTTTTACTAAGTTGGATTTAAGAGCAGGCTACCATCAAATTCGGGTGCATGAACGGGATGTTTACAAGATGGCCTTTTGTACACACGATGGGCATTACGAGTTTTTAGTCATGCCGTTTGGGCTTACCAATGCTCTGTCCACATTTTAGGCAACTATGAATAGGTTGTTTTCACCTTATTTACGCAAGTTTGTGATTTTGTTTTTTTGATGATATTCTAGTTTATAGTACGACGCTTCGTGCACATTTGGAGTGTGTGTTTCATTGTTTGCAGGCGCATCAGTTCTTTGTGAAGCGTTCTAAGTGTGTGTTTGGGTCTGGGGAACTTGAATATTTGGGGCATATTATCTCGGCTCGCAGTGTGGAGATGGACCCGAAAAAGATCTTAGCCGTGCAAAATTGGCCAGAACCTAAGAATCAATGACAAGTTCGAGGATTTTTGGGCCTCGCAGGGTACTATCGGCGGTTTATCCGGGGATATGCATCGTTAGCCGCGACCCTAACAGATCTGCTAAAACATGAGGGGTTCAAGTGGCGTGAAGAGGAGATTCACGCATTTCAAAACCTTAAGGAGCGATTATCCAACGCTCCTCTTCTAAGTCTTCTAAATTTTGATCGTGTGTTTATAATCGAGGCTGATGCATCTGGGGATGGAATCGGTGCAATTTTAATGCAGGAAAACCGACCCATTAGTTATTTCAGTCGTAAATTGGGTCCACGTATGAAGGTTGCAACCCCGTATCAAAAGGAATTTTTGCTATAGTAGAGGCCGTCTATAAGTGTCGACAGTATTTGCTAGGTCGGCGGTTCATCATCCGAACAGACCATAAGAGTATTAAAGAGCTTATGCAATAGGTAATTCAAACGCCGCTCCAATAGAAGTATGTGTGGAAATTAATGGGTTTTGACTTCTCCATTGAGTTTAAGTCGGGAATGACGAGCCAGGTGGCAGACGCTCTTTCTAGGGTGTTTGAAGAAGATGAGCAGCTTTCTGCCTCTTTCATGGCTTTTAGTCAACCATTAGTGGGATTCGTGGGTGAGTTGCGGGGTGAGAACGAATCACTTATCGAGCTACTCGACTTACATAAACGTATGGATAATGGTGACAAGATGAGTGGGTTTCGAAGGGAGGATGGGTTGTTGATTTATAACAATCGTTATTACATTGGGCAAGAATCAAAAATCATACCTTTGTTGCTTCACGAGTTTCACGCTACTCCTAGTGCTGGGCATGGGGGAATCAAGAAAACGTTGGTCGGGTTATCAGTCTTGTTCTTTTGGAAAGGGATGCGCAAATTTGTGGAGGAGTTCGTCAAGAAGTGTGTAGTGTGTCAGCAAATCAAATACTAAACTGAGGCACCTGGTGGTTATTTGCAACCTTTACCAACACCTGTAGCGGTATGGGAAGATGTCTCTATGGACTTCATCACGGGGTTGCCTAGTTCATTATTGTTGTGGTGGATCGGTTGAGAAAATATGCTCATTTTGGGGCGCTTCCCACTAGTTTCAATGCACTCAGGGTGGCGGAGATATTTGTGGATATCGTGGTTAAGCATCATGGGATACCAAAGACCATCGTTTCTGATCGTGACCCTATTTTTGTTAGTAATTTTTGGAAGCAATTATTTCACTTCAGTGGTACGCAATTGAGTCATAGTACCGTCTACCACCCTCAAACCAATGGACAAACGGAGGTGGTTAATCGTTGTATAGAGTAGTACTTGCCAGCCATGACCTCTAACCATCCTCAACAATGGGTGCGTTTTCTGCCATGGGCAGAGTATTGTTACAATTCTAGCTATCACAGTAGTATCAAGATGTCACCTTTTCAAGCTTTATATGGAACGCCACCTTTATCCGTGGTTCCGTATCCTTCCGGTTCCTCAAAGGTAGCTACTGTGGATGAGTTACTCGTGGAACGTGATGGGTTGTTAAGGCAGCTCAAGGAAAGTTTACTAACGGCTAAACATCAATTGGAAGTTAAGGCTAATCGCAAGAGGCGGGATATTGAATTCAATGTAGGGGATTTAGTTCTTGTCAAACTTCATCCCTATCGTCAGGTTACTCTTGCTAAACGGCTTTCAAATAAGTTAGCCAAGCATTATTATGGGCCATACAAGGTGGAGACGCGAGTAGGGAAGGTGGCGTACCATTTGGCACTTCCTAATTCTAGTAAGATACACCTGGTTTTTCATGTGTCTCTTTTTAAGGCATTTGTGGGAAGTGATGGCGTGGAAGTGGCTGGGTTACCCGAGGAATTACAAGATGGATGCCCAGTGGAACAACCCTTAACAATTTGTGACACACGAAGGGTTTTTCGCAATGGAAGGCCTGAAAGCAAAGTTCTTGTTCAATGGATGGGGGGTTCGCCCGAGGAGGCTACGTGGGAATGGTTGTCTGAGTTCCAAGCTGCTTATCCAACCTATAACCTTGAAGACAAGGTTGCTTTTGAAGACGGAGGGAATGATACGTCGGTTGAGCCGGATGGTCAAGCTGTGAGGACATCCACCAGGTTGTCGGTTGCTTCAAAATGGCATAAGGATTTCGTGATGGGATAGGATGTCTATCATTTATCTATCGTTTATCTATTTTGTTTTGTTTAGGATATGTGTCTGTCGAATCCAAGTTGCACTTGAATAAGTTTCAAGTCTTATAGGATATGTGTTGGTGTCTAAGTTGGATAAGTGTCAAGTCTTATAGGATATGTGTTAGTGTCTAAGTTGGAGACTATCTCTAAACTAGTATTTAAGCAATTGTCAATCAATGAAGTTCATCAGTTTTTCGCGATCAAATATTCTGTTCTTCTACTTCTCTTCTTAAGGAGCAAGCATCCACTATAGTGGTGCTACTATCGATACGGGTAGGTCGTATCAAAAAGTTTAAGGAAACAGTAACCCCCATGCACTAGTTTTAGGTGCGCACGGGCCTTTTTTAAATAACTTTGTCCTAGACAATGAGCACCCAGAACTTGTTCAGGGAGTTTTAGCCAAGAGTTGAGATTGAACTCATGACCCATTTGACCATTGGAGCATTTATCCATTGGTACCAGTCTCCTGCTACAAATGTACGATGACTGGTTAAGGTGAACCTGGTAAACATATCTTGTGCTTCCCAAACTATCTCGCATACCTTATAAAAAATGATAATTCATTAGCCCTCATTAGCTATAGTAGGTGACCTTATGGAGTTGCAATTTACGAGATTTAAACTTGAGGCCTTGCTTCAATACCTTGATGTTAGGCAATCTAGGGCTCAAACCTAGCTAGCGGATACTCACATGCTTAATTTCCTCACTGCCTCACATTCGCTGCTTGGACCTAACATGGTTTCAGGGCTACCATATGGGCTTGATCTAGTTGTTCAGATGGCCCGATGAAGAGACCTTAGGTTAGGTCTATGGCAGAGTCTAAAATCTTATGGTATTGCAAAACCTCCTATCAAATCTTAATCTCACTGAAAACTAAGATAAATGGAAGTGTAGCTTTGACGTTTCAAAAAGATATTCGGCATTTGAAAACTCGATGCTTACATTGGACTTGAACCCACAAAGATGGAACAAACTTGTCCCTATTAAAATCGACATTTGTGTGGAGAATTGCAGAAGATCGAATGCCCACAAGAGTTAATCTTGATATGCAAGGTATCGACCTTCATTCGATCCTTTGCCCTATTTTTTAAGAAGATCAAGAAACCATGCTTTATGTGTGTGTCCATTGTGGACTCGCTAAATTCGTTTTAGCAAAGCAAGCTTTCCCCCTTCGTTTGTTGTTGGTCGCGCCTCACCGCGGGCACTCGAGGTTCTTTAATGGCAAAACATCCAACGCTTAATTCCTATTTTCCTTAACGATGCGTTCTATTTAGCGGAAAGAGCCAATCTCTCAATTACATGTTCATTCATGTTTGACGATGTCGTCCTTAAATCTGTTTTGGGCACTTTGGAAATTCATAAATGAGTACATCTTCTCAAGAAAAAATAGGAAGAAGAAAAGACCTTTTTCCTCAACGCTATTAAACTTTTCTCGCATACATGGATCTCCACTAGTTATAAAAGTAAAATTTAGTTGGATTGAGTCGTTTTCTAACCCTAGTAACCCTCTTTCCCGTCACTTGTAATCTTTGGCCTACATTCTTGCTACTATTCTTAAATGGGCTTTGAATGGATTTTTATTTTATGCACACTCAAAATCCAAGATAGGAACTAGAACACTAGAAAAAGGAAGACTTATCGATGCATTGGGTAGGTGTTTAGTTATATTGTCATTAACAAATTTTGGCCTCACCTGAATTTTTGGGAGCACGACTAAAATGAAGAAAATTTATTAAAAATGTCATAGGTCGTCTAAAATAATCAAAAGTCATACACGGGGGTGTCCATGGGCCATGGCATAACCACGAAATATTGATACTGTACAATTTAATATAGGGATAACGAGTTTGGTACTCGCGCGTTGCTGCGGATTTTTTTTGTTGCCGTTAGCTATTTAACGTGAAGTTAGTTACCTAGGACTGACTTTGCAATTGATGTATAACATGAAAGACCATTTATGTAAATTATTTGAGGACTAAATTTACAATAAACCACTGAGATGAAGGACAAAGTGCGTACAATTTTTTTTAAAATGTTAAAGATAACGGTCGTTAGTTAACACCTGTTAAATAACTAACGACCGTTAGTACTAAAAAAAAATACTGTAGCGTCCACTGTAGCTGCTACAGTAAACCTCTTGCCTTTTAGTATATATATAATAACCTAAAAATGTATTTAATTTGACATTTTTTTATGATGTGTTGTGTAGTCAATTTTATTTTTGCTATTGCATACTTAAATTTTTGAATTTCGACATTTGTATGTATTTTATTCACTTTCGTTGTTAATAGTTTGGTTAAAGAACGTAGAGGTAAAATGACGACAAAATACACATAAATGTTGAAATTCAAAAGTTAGATACGTTTACAATAGCAAAAGATAAAGTTGACTACACAAAACTTGAAAATGTGTCAAGTACGTTAAATACACTTTTAGTCTATTATCCTTTTAATATATCTCTTTTATACAAAGGTAACCATCAAGAATTCAAGTTTTTTTTGGTCGTTTGACATGGTTCCTAAGTAATATATTTTCTTCATTATCCATTGGTGGTAGGGATGAGATTGAGATAATGAGATTGATGGGAAAGATGTTGAAGCCCGCAGACGATGATGATGACGTACACAAGGTGGTTATAGTGAGGCTAGACTTTAAAGAGAAAGTGATTGAGTTTAAGTTCCAAAAAGCATAGCTGCATGCTTCAGTATTCACAAACTTGAGTGATCCACACATGAATGGTGGTCCAAGAAGAGTGCATAAGAATTTTGAGTCACATGTTCCGTTACACTCTTTGTAGTTGAAGTTGAATACAGGACTTGGGGTAACTTTTCATATTTTTTGTTACTCTTTCCTAATAGATGTTACTTAAGTAATAATAATGAGAAAAATAGTTAATTTAGCAAGGATATCTAAAGTCACTCTTTTTGAATCCACTCTTTAACATAGTTAGGGCTGTAAACGAACCGGACGAACACGAATGGAGCCCTGTTCATGTTTGTTCATTTAATTTTAACCGGACAAATAAACGGATACGGTCGCTTAAACGGACGAATTTTCTTGTTCATGTTCGTTTATTAAGAAAATGAGTTGTTCATGTTCGTTTATGTTTGTTCATTAAAACACTAAATGAACGGTAACCGAACATAAACGATCGAACATAAATGAAAATAGACAAACAAACATAAATTTTATTGAATTCTGCATAATATATTGTTTTATAAGTGTTGTTTTGTTTAAACAAACCAATTTTTAGAATTATAAAATTAAAAGATATGATATATGAATATAAATAGGTAAATAAAAATAAACGAACGTTAACGGACGCATAATCGGACGTTCACGAACATAAATGAATGGACGAGACTTTTGTTCATGTTCGTTCATTTAACTAAACGAACATAAATATTGTTCATGTTCGTTCATTTAATAAACGAACGAACATAAATGAACTTTTTGCCGAATGGTTCATGAAATGTTCACCGAATGTTCAGTTCGTTTACAGCCCTAAACATAGTAAATGGGTTGGTAAAAACAAAAAATTTCTCAAATTAATCTTGCTTCTATTTGGTAATAAATTAATAATGTCTAGACAATTATGAAGAAAGTGACATGAGAAAATGGTCATATATACAGAGGTGATCCTCTAAATTTATGTTAGCTAATTGATAGAAGACATTTGGGGCCATTTCTACCACGGCCCATCCACGCACCTATCACGTGCTCCTTTTGGCCTCTTATCTTCTTTCCGTTTCCTAAACCTTTTCTTCGACTATGACATTAACGAAAATAAGAGAATCCAAGATGAAAAAAAAAAAAAATTGATTTGTAGTTTTGTCTTCGTTAAAAGGAAAACAAAAAAAATATATAACCAAATTAACTAAAAAATTTAGCCAATCTAAATCATCTCAATTTGAGACGAAAATTGGGAACGAGAATTTGACATAATTTACTTTATTTTTTTCTTCTCTTCTTAAAAAAATAAATAAATAAATAAATAAATAAATAATCTTGAGAACGTTTATGGCAAAAGGATCCATTCCTGACTTAGGTTTTTATTTTCTCTCCACTTATTTTATTTTCTTTACAAATAGAAACTCAAAAACATGGTGCAAGTTATGAAAATGAATTTATTGTTACTCTTTTATTTGTTCTTAGCTTCGACATAAACTGTTCAATCTGCATATGAAAATAACATATGATTAATACTCCATGTCACACACTTGTGAATTTATGATCATGTCTTACAAGATCATTATTGACATCGAAGAATATACATAATACATTATAAAAAACCAATGATAAACTTTTACGGCATCACGTCATTTTACATTTTATATTTACATCTACATAACTATATTATATATTTATATATCAAACTATATTATATATCAAACATCTCTTCTAAAACAAACAACTATTGATAACAACTGATGCTAACTTTTAACACTCACGTTAGTCTTCGCAAATATAGGATAGATTATATTCAAGTAATGACATAAGAACCAATATATTAGATATTGCATGTCTTGTAAAAAGTGTCGAATAACATAACACTCGTGTTTTATTACCATTCATTATCGTTTTGTAGAAAGCATTGACTTCAAATCCTAAATACGTATATTGTGTATTTTAACTACGATGATTGAGCGATAGACATACACATTTTACCTAGACCAAGTGTAGATAATGGACTAATGGTTGGTGGTGACCAACCACGCGTCATCGACCCTTACACCGCAACCACTGCGCATGTTGGTGGGTTTTGGCTATTGTCTGGTGGTGCCAACCACTGAACCGTTTGCATTTTTTTTAAATGTATGTTTGTGGGGCATATTGTGAGATACGTTTGTATAAAATGTAATTTTTTAATGTATTTAATTCGATGATCACCGTTACACCTGTTCGATAATCGATTTGGTGATATATAATGATTATTAGTTTGATGCCCATTATATCTAGTATTATTGCAACTCTGTTTCTTTCATGTTCAAAGACTTCACACTACAAGAAAAAAACCCTTTAGTGACACCATTTTTAATGACACACAAAAAAAGTGTAAGTGAAAGTACATATTTACTTACACTTTTAAAAAAAATGTAAGCAAAAGTTTACCTTTTACCCACACTTTACATAAAATGTAACCAAAAGTCTAGTTATACCTACACTTTTAGAAAAGTGTGAGCAAAAGTCTAATTTATACATACACTTTTTAAAAAGTGTAAGTAATAGCCTTACTTTTACCTACACTTTTTAAAAAGTGTGAGCAAAAGTCTAATTTATACACACACTTTACACAAAGTGTGAGAAAAAATGTAGTTTTACTCACACTTTTTGAAAAGTGTAAGTAATAGTCTTACTTTAACCCACACTTTTTAAAAGGTGTGAGCAAAAGTCTAATTTACACACACACTTTACATAAAGTGTGAGAAAAAGTGTAGTTTTACTCACACTTTTTGAAAAGTGTAAGTAATAGTCTTACTTTTACCCACACTTTTTAAAAAGTGTGAGCAAAAGCTTAGCTTTTATTAAAAAAAAAATATTATGAAAAGTCTAACTTGTATCTGTACATTTAAAAATGTAAATACGAGGCTCGTTCTTGTTTATAAGATTGTTAGATTTTTAGCGTATTAAATCAACTAAAAACCGAAATGAAGTGGTCCAACCCAAACCGAACCTACCTTACTCGGTTTGGTTTTCTCATTTACATATTTCTGGTTTTCGGATTCAGTTTGGCTAGATTCGGTTTGAGCCAAAGGAAAAAAAACACCTAAACCATCTAAACCGAACTGGTTCGGTTTGAGCGAACAACCCAATTGAACCGTAACTGACCCAATTGCTCGACCGGGTCAATTAAAAAACCGATTTATAAGACATCAGTTTTTACCCTTCAAACTTTTTAACAAATTTTATAAAAAATTTACTACTTCTAATATTTAATAAACTATTGACATTTTATTAACTCCTAATATTAACTCCTAATTATTAAACAATGATTTGACCTTTTATTAATATATCTTATCTGATTTGACCCTTTATTAACATATCTTACCCCTCACTCACTTTCCCCAAATCGTTTTCCCCTCACTGCTAATATCCAATCACTTTCCCCAAATCAAATTAATCGAAGCTCTCGCCCTAATATCCAATCACTTTCCCCTAATAAGCTCACCGTTACGGCTTAGTCGAAGCTCACCGTTTAGTTTAATCGTCACCGTTACGGCTTAATCGAAGCTCATCCTTGTCACTCAATTAGGTAATTATTTGTTATTTTGCTTCAATTGAGCTTATGAAGTTGATATCTGTTATTGCGATATTTGTTAAGCTCATTCTGATAGGTATTTTGAGCTCTAGTTTGTTAGCGTTTCGGATAGGTGTGTTTAATTTCAGTTAGTTTGTTAGTTGTGAGTGATTGGATCCGTTAGCGTTATTATTTCGGATATGTGTGTTTAATTTCAGTTAGTTTGATTTAGGTGCCGTTTGATTTGTGAATGGAAAGTAAACAACAAAGAGTAAGGAAATTATTGTATTTACGTGCCGTTTGATTTAGGTGTCGTTAGTTTGTTATCGGTATTTTACATCCGTTATTGGGATTTATATAAATATTTACAATGCATATTGGTTTAGTTATGATTTGATGATGTTGAGTTGATTGTTGCTGTATTTGATAAATTAGTTGAATGTTGATTTGATGCCTTATTACGAATTTATCACTAGGCCATTTAGTAAAAAAAACATAGACTTAAGTGGCTTATCATTAGGCCATTTGGTGACAGCCTGGTTCTGATTGAGCATTATGGTTGAATTTGGGAACATGCTGAGCACATATGGAAATGAGATTAAATGTTTTAAGTTATGGGATTAAATGTTAGGGGTAACAAGTTTGCTCAGCCAAAAGATGGTATTTCTTAGTTCGGGCTTGTTTGATTTAATTCTAGTGATGTTTGTCATCATTGATGTTTATTTGATGCCTTATTACGGTAAGGTTTGAAAAAATGATAAATGGACTAAACACCATTAAAAGTTGCATTTCACGTATTTTTGCTAGTTAGTGTGTTTACTTGATCTGCTTGATGATCTGGTGCATCAGTATGGTGTAACTTGAAAAGTTGAAACTATTAAAGATACTTATATAGTTGTATTAATGACATTGAAAGCCATAATATATTTAGTTAAATCATAGTTAACAAGTCTACATAATATGGAAGATCGTATCTAGTGGCGGATTTAGGATCTTGAAATAGGGCGGGTACGATTATTAGAGGTGGTAGGATGAGCGGGTCATGTAAATGGGTCAAAAATGGATTTACTACGTACATGTCATTCTTTAGTTGAGTACTAATGATGATGCTTATCTTATCATAATTATGGTCAAATTTAGGAACAAGATGAGTACTTTTGGAAATGACATTATAAGTTTTACTTTATGGCATAAATGACAGGTAGCAAGTTTGCGTGGTTGAAGGAAGGTTTTCAAAAGTCCAAGCTCATTTAGCTATAGAAGGTTGCTCTCTTATCTACAGGACACAAGTATACACATGCTTAAATCGGGTCTAGATTTATTCATCTGTTCATTCTATGTTTTAGCGCATCATCACCTCTTGTTAACTTGCATAATTTCAATGTCAGATTAGATAGTCGACGCCAAATTGCCTGAAAACTGGTTAAAACTTATCCTTACGAACGATAAATGATGATAAGTTTTTATAGTAGCGGATTTCGTCCGTTTGAATGATAAATGGCACCCATAGATGTTAAAAGTAGTACAACAAGCCCGGTTAAAAACTGGTTGATTTAAATTTTTGTTGAATAGTGTGCCTTATAGCTTTTACTCCAGGTGAGAAAGTGAGAACCGTGTGTTATATTTGGGCTGTATGTAGTTATTGGTTAATGAGTTGTTAGAAAATAGGTAAAAGAATACTCTGTTTGCAATCTGTAGTGCTAAAAGATTTTCTCAGTCATGTACTATTGCGAGTATATTGGTTAATGAGTTGGCATGTACTAACAATGGTGAAGAAAAAAGCGACATCTTACATTATTTTAAATAACTTAAATTGTCAACTCTGATTTGTACATGAATGTTCTGTGCTTTTGTGCATGTTTTATGATTTGGGTTTTTTTGGTGTTGAGTTTCTTATGGGTATTGAATTTCATTTTTGTAGGTGGCTCGTGTGCCTTATTTCTCTGCTGTACTAGTTTATGGAAGTCAACTTGTGATGTATTTACAACCCCCGTTGTTGCTTAACATGCAGCATTCTCGTAAAATTTAGAAAGTTGTCAACATAATATATTTTGTTAAAGGTGAAAAGCATGTCTATTTTGCAGCTATGAACGTCGGCTTTCAGAACTTAATGCTCACATCCAGGTATGTCAAATACATTTTCTTTTGATCAGTGCACCAGTTTTCCAATAGGTAATCAAGTTATATGTCTTAATACTTTTTCCTGTCTGTTTGTTAATGCACAAGGAAAGCTTCGACAAACTTGTAAATACTATGCTACCTATAATGCTTTGCTGGAAATAAAAGAGCCGATGCTTAATGAAAGCATCCTTGTTAAACTCTGTGAGTTCACAGGTAATCACTGTCTTGCTTAGATTGTTACTATGAAAGTCTCTTTCTTTGCTCGCCTATGCTATAGTCATGTGTTATTTATCATTCCTTCTTTGATAGTTTATTTGTGTCATTGAATCCCTGTTACATGTTTTCCTGAAACTCTGAAAGACCCGAACCTTGAGCATCACATGCAAAACTTTTTTTATGTCCCCTGTATCTTTTCATGGGTTCTCAAGTTTGCAGTAACTTTTTAAGATTTTCACCAAGTAAGTTACCTCTAAAGTTTGCATGTATACATTCAAATGCAGCATCAATAACCATATGTATGCATACATTTGGTTATATGCGTATATAAGTGTGATTGATTAGTTATCGTTGTCATAACAGGCTGAAGTTGCAAAAGCATATGAGAAAGGTGGAGCAGCATGCCTCTGTGTTTTGACCGATTCAAAATGTTTTCAGGTATATATTGTTTGTATCATGTTTGATTCAAACTAATATATTATGGGTCTTCTGATGTTTATGTAATGCTTCTTTGTTTATCACTGATAAAAGGGAGCTTCGAAATCTAGAGGCTCTACGGAATGCTGGAGTCGAGGTAAAGTTTTTCTTGAACTTTTTGTATAGTAATCTTTTAGCACGTTTTGAATTATGCTTGTCAAGTTAAACAATACATTGAAACATATTTTCTTTCTTTTCAGAGTGGTAGGATAAGTTCAATGGATTTTCACAGGACGTCGAATTTTCTGGTGACTGCTAGTGATGATGAATCCATTCGGCTTTATGATGTGACTAATGCAAGGTATGTCTTTTTTTGACATCTGCAGTTATTCTGAAAGAAAGGAAAGAGGTCCTAGCAAGAGAGTAAATCTATCTTGTTTCTAGTGTATCAATTCATCCGTGTTTCAGTTTATTTCTCATGTAGGAAAATATGGATGATTTTGTAGGAAAGAGGTCCTGCAGATATTGCTTACGTACAAGATGCTGGCGTGAAAGCTATACGTATCTTATTCTACTCGCTTGACTTTTTTTTTTCCTTTTTTTCACGATATATCATGATCAATGTTGATGATGTGTTTGGTTTATTATGTAGATATTGTTCGGGGAGTCAATTGTGAAGCAGAAAGATCCGACACAAGGAATTAGAGAACTTTTTGGAAAAGTTATATCAGCTTAGGTACTTAGTTGAGATCAGTTTCACATCATGTTTAGCTCAAAGGATTAGTTATACTTGGTTTATATCGACTTATGGTTGAAATAATAATATGTTTTAATCTTAGTTTTTTGTTATTAATTACTAGTTTTCATGCTTTAATTTTGGATAAATAATGCAGCCTAAAATGTATGTATACATAGTAGATACATACCTATAGTGACAGATGTATGTGTAAGAAAAAGTCTCATTCTTTCCTGACACTATTAAGTGTCAGAAAACTTAGTCAGTATATACTTTTACCGCCTGGACTTTTATTGACACTTTTTATAAGTGAAGGTGAAAAAAAAATATATTTAGTGACACTTTTTTGGACATTTTCTGACACTTTTTGTGTGTCACTATATAACTTTTTTCTTGTAGTGTCAACAAAATACTCTCTAATAAGGACAAAACATAGTTTAACGTTATCATAGAAATTGTGACGACAAGAATGAGTGCATGTATAGTCTTTTTCAGAATTTAGACGAAGACATATAACCCGATATCGCACTTTAACTGTTAGTATTATTTTCTAAACAGTAAAATGATTTGTATACTTGGTCGATAATAAACCTAATAATGTTACTGGATTGTAGGGGCGGAGCTAAGATTTCAAGTTAAGGAGGCCGAACATAATTGTAAAATGTTAGCTAAATAATTTGAGCATATACGAAAGTTGGACGCTTAACTAAATATACGGAAACTTTTAAGAAACTGAAGTCATAAACTAATACACTAGTCAAAATCCATCTCACTAATATAGTACGAATCACTTGTTCCCTTTTTGCTCATGAGTCAATCTAAATCATAAAATTTTGTACCAAAAGTAAACAATAATAAGTACTTTGAACTCTTAAAATGTATTTTTGATGTATTGTATTTGTATCAACCACCAAAATATATACTCCCCACCAAAATATATACTCCCATAGTCTTATAAAAACTGTCCACTTTCATATTTTAATTTTATTTTTCAATTTTTACCTTAAATATTTTTATTTGCATTATATAGTATATGATGAAAATTATACTAATGAAAATATATTCAAATGATAATCCATTAATATATTTTTCATCAAGTGTTACATAACGCAAATATAAATATTTAAGGTTAAAGTTGAAAAAAAAAACTTAAAAAAGTCAAAGTGGACAATTTTTATAAGACGGAGGTAGTATCATTATTCCTAAAACCTCATTATAACAAAAAAATTATCTATTGTGTAAATTTAATGACCGAAGTAAAAAAAAAAAAAAAAAAAAAAAAAAAAAAAATCTAAAAAGAATGCGTTAATGTAACAACTAACTAGCTTTGCAGCGGCGGGTACCATGAAATAAAATTTTTCGTATTATGTTATTTTTGAAAATTTAAATTTACGGATATCAATGATTTCGTAAATCCCGTGCCCGTTCGGGCTCGAGCCCTTTTTACCCGTTCGGACTTGAATATTTGTATAGTATACTTTATTATTTTTATTGGTGATATTTAATAATTGTGTTTGAGTTGGTTGTACAATATGCGTGATAATTTATATTTTTTATGAAAGGGGTGTTTTAATAACTGCATTAATTATAGTTATTGACCAGTAAATTAATTTACTACATTAAATATCTTTACCATATTGATTGTGTTTTAATTATGTACAAACTATTGAATCTTACTATAATAAGTACTGATGAATTTTAAGAGTTTCTAATTTTAGTAAGTCTTTTTACATTATAAAATAGTAAGATAAAAGTAGTCAAGGAGTTAATAATGATTAAGTGACCATTAATATTCAAAAGCACCATAAATTTAAAGAATATAAAATATAAATAACTTATTGTTATCATTAGGTATATATCTAATGAGAGAGTTGTGAATCCAACACAAAAACTAAGGTGGTTCTTTTGTTAAAAGTAAAACAAAGAGAGTGTAAACAAATTACGGCATCAAATCAAAACGCTCACGCTACAAATAAAGCCATAATTTTATAGATACAATTTGAACCAAAACTTTTAAGTTAAAAAAACATCTTACGCCCCATAAATACCGCTAAGCGACAAGTTCGACAAGTTCTTTAGTTCTAGTTTGCTAATGTTTATATACTACACGAAATAATAAAAAAAACACATAACTAGGTAATACGTAGTAACAGATTAATAAAAATAGTACTTGGCGATTTAAAAATTCACAAAAAGGCTATATCGTTAGAGTGGGTTACGCTTCTTTGTGTAGTTATAAACTTATAATGGAAATGAAAGATAAATTTATATTGTTATTGTTTATGTATAAATCTATGGATATAGGTTTTTAAAGGTCTAAAAGCAATTACTTGAATTATAGAAGGGGTAAAATGAGAAAAAAGGTTACGAAGAGTTTACATTGGAAATACGATAGTCAGAGTCAAACTTCTGAAAAAAGAAAAACAATCAAAATGTTTGTTTATCTCTTTTCTTTGTGTTTTCTTTCTTCTCCGACCACTTTCTTATTTTCCCGGCAAGCAAAATCATTTACTTTTTTATATTAGAATGACAAAAGTGAATGCTAGATTGAGAGGGGCCGATCATTAAGATTCCTCAGAAAATGGGCTTTTGAACTGTATTTTATTATGTTTACTTGCGAATTGAGAGGGGCCTAGTACCCGCTAGTCACCCCATCCCCTCCGCCCCTGCTTGATTGGATCTCGTTAGAAAAGTTGGTTTAGAATTTTGTAATTTAAGTCATTAGTTTCTTATAATAAGGATCGACGACATCAGTTATTTGTACATTTAGAATTCGAATTTGATACCTACGAATTAGAATTTTGTATTTGGTACTGTTAGTGCAAAAAGTGTGATGGGTATGGATTGAGCTTAGTTTGATTATTGGGCTGCCTTGGTGGACTGCCAATGAATGAAATCTGCACTGATTCAAGTAACGAAATGATTCCTCGCATAAATGAAAGCAAACCGTTAGCCTTCTCGTGGGGACGGACCCCACGATTAAGCTCTGGCGTGAGAGTAAGTGATCATATTTGTCAGAGAATATGTATGTATTGGGATATGTGAGAAAGTCATACCTCGAAAATGCGTTGAAAGGTTGGCTTTTATAGGCGAGCCAAATACTAGGGTTTCCTAGTATTTCGTTTAGTATTGTTAGTGGCTAGAGTGGGACCCTTGTCGGGCAAGGGTCCGTAACTTAATCGTGATTGCGGATACTGATCATCCCCTGCAACCATGGGCTGGTCCGCGAGCGTTCTATGGAAACATTATTCGGATGATCTGCGTACGTCTTTGTATGTCTGGACCGCACCTTGCTTATTGTTAGGCTTCAGTGGCATCCAGTGTATATGTTTGTTTGTTCTGTTCTGTTCTGTTGGGTTGGGGCCTAAATATGCATAATATAGTCCAGGCCCAATAGGCCTGCTATCTGTATTATATGTCATCAAGTCCCCCCAGTCTAGTTCGTTCATTGCGTGTGTTCTTGTTGATAGCGTGCGGTGAATGTTACTAGACTAAGGTTCCATTGCATTTCCGCTCTATAGTTGACTGCTTCTCTACGACGTTTCCTTGTGTTTAGTGGGTGAGATTGATTGGGTCTAAACCGTCAGATAATTATTGACCAAGGTCAATAAGTCAAAAACAGCTTAGAGTCAATACTCCGGTGATAGTATAGGGTTTCCCTGGGTCGTTATGTCCCGACGAGGTGTGGATGGTAATCAAAACGGGTTTGTGATCGGGTGAATTTGGACGGAAATGGGTATAAGTGAGTTGTGATTGATTACACTACTGGAATTTAAAAGAAAATAGCTTAAATACACTATATTAACAAGACTGGAAAGTTAGAAAAACCAGAAACGTTTAAAACTTAAAACGCGTACGTTCACGTTTAAATAAAACGTAAACGTGCAAAATAAAATGTGAAATCTGAGATCTGAAAATACCCAGGGGGTGAAAATGACTTTTTTACAAACTAAAAGGTAAAAGAAAATTTTTAGAAAAAGAAAATAAATTTTAACACTAATTAATTATTTAATATTAATTAAATACTAATTATTACTAATTATTAATATTTAAAACACTTAAATATAATTTAATACTAATTAAATACAAAAAAAGTGAAAATAAAATTTCTAAAATTATAAAATAACTAAAAATAAGTTTTAAAATTAAAAATAAGTATTTTTGTCTTTTTGTGATTTTTATATTAATTAATTACTAATTAATTACTAATTAACTAATTAAACTATTTTAAATTAAGAAAAATACTAAATGAACAGTAAAAATTCTAATAAAATTTCTAAAATTATTTTATAACATATAAAAGCTATAAAAAGTATTAAAACTAGGTTTTACTTAATAAAAACTAATTATGCTATTTTAAACTAATTAATAATTAATAATTAATAAAACTAGGATTAATTCTAATAAATACTAAATGATAAAATAAAAATCTGAAAAAATAATTATAATTAATTTAATATATGAGGAATTTAATTAAAATATAAAATAGCTAAGTACTTAACAAAAATTTAAAAATGAAAATTAAAATTAAATTACATTAAATAGAAACTATCACTTAATATTAAATTTGTTTTTCTTGATTTTTCTTTTACAAACCTATTTAATACTTAAAAACAAACACTTTTTGTAAAAACAAACTTTTTGGAAATCAAAAATAAGCTGATTATGAAAGAAAAAGCCAAACAGTTGACTTTGTTTGACCAAGATGAGAAATAGGCTAAAATTGCATTAGGTGGGACCCACAATGGATAAGCTATGAGAACTTGTTTGAACCAAATTAAGCAATAGGGGTCAACTGAATAAGCAAATAAGCCACAATTAAGCACTTGTATACTTGTGTCAAATCTGAAAATGGGACAACTAAGGAAGGCTAAATTAGGTGGGTCCTAGTGGTCTCATGGTCAAACCAGTGGTCAATACATGTTGCCTACCAGGGGGGGGGGGTTGAAAGGAGCTAAGTTGGACAAGTGGGGACCACTGTGGTGGTTGAAAACCACCACCAAAGGGTGGTGTTTGGGTGTGTAGCTGCTGAGACAGAGCAGGTAGCAGCCCTGCAGCCCTCTTTGGAGGGTTGTGGGGCCCAGGAGAAAAATCCCAAAAATATAGAAATTGTAAGATCTCAAAAATGAGCTGGTGGACTCTAACTAGGAACAAACCTCAAAGCTTAAATCCAAACACATAATTCACTAAAAATCTTTGAAGTTTGGTTAAAATCTGAAATGCATGCAAATTGACTTTTTGCTTAAAACTTAAAAGTTGACTTTTCCCAACTTTGAATGATCAAATCTGATGAAATGTGTTATATTAAGCTACAATAAGATGATACAAGGCTATATGAACATGCACTAGACTAATATGAGTGGATTTGGAACCTAAATCCCATGACAGTTAACTGTCATGGGGATTGGAGGTGAATTTTTGACTTTTGCTTATTAAGTACCAGTTATTAGGCCTAGACTACACTAACTTAACCTAGTGAAGTGTGTTTAAACAAGAAATAACTACAAAAGACTACTAGAACATGTCCAACACTGATAAGCCAAACACCCCTATAAGAAAGTGAAATTGAGATTTTCACTGTATTCAAATCACTTAGACCAAGTTTTGAATTCACAAGGTTTCACAAGGATGATATGAGCCTGTATAAACACAGAAAAACTAGCTTTAAGCTACAAGTACCTAGAACTTTATACTAAGCTACAATGACAGTTAAACTATAAGTATGAGCATCTAACAAACCTAAAGGTTGAACAAGCTATACTAAGCAATTCAGTCACCAATGATCACAAAATGAACACAAAGAAAACACAAAGATAACTAATGATGAACAAAGATAAAGTAAAAGCTAAAAATTTAGAAATGAGCTTACAAGGCTTCCAATGCACCAAACTGAGAAACAAGTCCAAGTAACCATCCTAATAGCTCACCACTGAGCTTCTAAACCATTTCCATTCAACCTTTTTAATGCTTTGCTTTTTCTTCTTTCCTGCTTCCTTTTTATTATATATATATATATATATATATATATATATATATATATATATATATATATATATATATATATATATATATATATATTTTGTTATGAAACTGAGAATTAAGCAAAAACTTGAATTTATCTAACTGAAACTTAGATTAATTAAAAGTAACAAGTTACATGCTTGGAATTTCAACTGAGAATTAAAAGTTACAATAAACTTGAAATTGACTAAATTAAACTAAAACTACATACTACACTAACTAGCTAACTCCTCCATTCTCTGTGTTTCTTTACTTTTATAAGCTCTGGGGTGTTTCTATGTCCTTCCCACCACATTTCAAGCCGTTGGATAGCTTTTCTTGATCTAGGCCGTTGAATTACAATTTGGCGGGGAAAATGACTTTTGGCAGTTTCTTTATATTATTGAAGCCAGTGGTTGTTTGGATGTTTGTGTTTGGTTTGGAGTACCAAGGGGGGGGGGGTTGAGTGTGTAGGAAGGTGTGATGATGAGAGTAGCAGAGGTGTTGCAGGGATAAGGTGGTGATGTGGAGAGGGTGAGGTGGAAGATTGACCAAAGTTGACTGAGGGGGAGTATTATACGGGGTTTAATTTTATGGAGTGTGGGTTGTGGTGAGTAGAATGGGCTTGGGGGTGTTTGTTGGATCAGGCCAAAGAAAAGGGAAAGGGTGATGGGTGGTATTAATATTAAGGGTCCATTTGGTTTTACATTTAACAAGGACCAATTTTGTAATTATGAAACGTGAGGGTAAAATCTGCCATATCTCCAAACTATCACCGAGGTTCTCATTTGCCAAGTCATTAATTCCCAAGGACCATAATTGAATAATTTCCAAATTTGAATATCCCGGGGATCAAAACTGTGAAAATCCAAACTGCAGGGACCAAACATGTAATTTCCACAAAACTTTCACCCAGGGATCAAAAGTGATTTTTGTAACTTCCCAAGGATAAAAATGATTTTTTTCTTTCAAAACTATCCCACCAGGGACCAAATCTGCCAAATACTGAAACTTCAGGGACCAAACCTGTAATTTTCTCAAACTTTTCACCCAAAGTATAGATTTGATAATTTTTGACTTTTAAAAACTTTGGGTTGACTTTTCTTTCATTTAAAACCTTCAGGGACTAGTTTTGTCAATATTTGAAATTTGAGGGACTGAAACTACCAATTGTGCAAACTTTGTTCGTTTTTCATTTGTTTTTAAACATTTTGCATCTAAGACATATAAAACACACTTTTAAGATAATTTCAGTATTTTGATGCATTATTGGGTGTTTTTGGATGTTTTGGCAGTTCAGATACGATAAAAATGATGAGTATTTACACACTCATCAATCCCCCACACTAAACTATTGCTAGTCCCTAGCAATCTTTGGAGAAAAACTTAATGGATTTGAAACTCTTTACCAAAAGCCATCACTTCTGGAGTAGCCAGGTGTAAGAACTGTGGCACACCTGATAACCTTGTGATTTTGAGCAAATCACCAGCTGTCAACGGATTTGATTAGTCTTTACCAAAAGTCGTTTGCTTCTGGACTAGCCAGCTCTTGATGGAATAGTCAACATCTTGGTGAGCTGATTACCAATTATGGATTTTCCACGGCCTTTACCACAAGCCATAATCTTGTGGGCTAGCCAACTCATTTATTTTTGGGGAGTTGAGGAACCATACAATTTTGGGCAAATTGCAAGCCATGAACGGATTTGAGATGTCTTTACCAAGAGCCGTTTGCTCCTGGACTAGCCAATCCCTTTTGTCGGTTAGACAAGGCGGACTGATTACCACAAAAAATTTTGAACTTTAGTGAAAAATTTTTGAAAATTTTTTGTCAAAAACGGGGGTATAAGATAGTAAAATGTGATAAAATTCGCTAGAATAGCGAATACCCCCCCCCCCCCCCCCCCCCACACTTAGCATGAATATTGTCCTCAATATTCAAAATCCCGGCTATTATGCCGACATTTTGAACGTAAAAGGGCAACATTACAAGCTAAGCGTGAAAAACACCATTTTGTTTTTCACTCTTGTAACCATAGCATGGGGGACTCCCCCACACTTAGGGTGAAAACCCTATAAGCATGCTACTGTTTTTGTTTACCGAGTCGCTAGCTTGACTCGACCCCGAATTCATTTGTCCTTGGGGAAGCATGATGTGGAAGAAGCAATCTCAATCGGACTTTCATTCAAGATGTTTGGACAAAAATTTGAAGCATGTGAAAGTTCCACACCGATGAGATAAGTATCCGGCTCAAGATAATGATACATGAAAATGCCGGGATCAAATATAGTGTCTTCATTCCCGAAGGAATGAAGAACAGGAGAAGTCACCTTGTAGGTGAAGAAAAGGAAGAAAACCATGATGAAAATCATGAGTTGATCTTCTTCGAGATCAGGCTCCGTAGCCTGAATTTGGATTTCAAGGGTTAAGCTCGTAAATATCCCGGGAGGGTGGGTGGGAATTTGTAAACTCTCATGATTGAGTGCATCTCCCCCCGGGTCATCATACTCCGGAGGAGTCATGATATGAGTGAGTTCACCGGGGAACTCCTCAAAGATGAATGAATCATATTCGGGGAGAGAAATTTGAGAATGAGAAGTGGTACTGCCACTAATCTTCTCTCCCATATGATCAAAAGTAAAGGCTTCAAACTCCGGAATAAGATCATCGGAGAAAATGTCACTATCCTTAATGGGGATAGGAGATGAAATAGGTTTCATTTTGAAAGCCTCGATTTTAGAAATGAGGAGATTGACTTTCACTAATGTAGCACGAAGTGCTTCATCTTGGATTTCATTGTCAATCTCATCATTCTCTTCTTCTATGCTAACTAGCTCAGAAGGTAAACCTTCCACATGACTGATGTCTCCAGAAGATAAAGAATTTTCATCAACATGTGAAGTACTAAGCTCGATGTTGGGATTAGAGTTTAAAAGATTTTCAGTTTCTCCCATATCGGATTCAAAATCAAGGAGACCATCATCACTTCCTAATGGAAGTGGATTGATGTGAGTAAGTTCGTTTGTGAACTCCTCAATAAGAGGGTCAACATCCGAATGAGGCAATGGTGCCTCCTCATACTCAACTTCTCCATAAGATGTGCAATCATCATTAAAGTCAGAGAAAGTCTCAAAATGATCTTTTGGATTTTCAGGGTGAGAAGGTAGATCACACACATGATTAAAAGTTCCCTGTGACTCTCCTGGGATTGGGACAAGGATCTCAACACTAGACTTTATTAATTCGTCCGATTCCTTATTAGGAACAGTGCCAAGATACTCATCCCCCATGATCAGAGAGTGAGTGTGAACTTCGGGTGTGATATCAATAGACTGAGGGAGTTTAGAAGTACTAGCAGTTATGGAATTTTCAAGTTCCATTTGATCAACGGCTAGTGACTTCGTCACATTATTTTCTCCCTGATTCTCCATGGAAGGAATCACAACAGATGAATCTGATGAATCGTTTTGAATAATAACAATGTTATCTTCATCATCATCACTGTCATCATCGTCATCATAAAGAGCAGCATAGCGAAGATTGGCACGTATTTTAGCCGCTCTTTGCTCAGCAAGTAATTCTTCCATGCTCAATTCGTTTCTAGCATCTCGTTCTTTAGCAAGTAATTCTGCCATTGATTTTTCACGAGATTCTTGAAACGATGTAGTGGCAAACTCCTCCTTAAGTTTTTGCAAAATTTCACGAGCCTCTAGTAAAAGGTCTTGCTCGGTGTCATGAGGAGTTGCTTGGATCATTTGGTGTTGTGGAGGTTGGTCTGAAAACGAATAGTCGTGATTGTTACAAGGAAATGGATTCCTTGTTTGACAATCCGAACTAAAGTGTGGACCTCCACAGTAATCACAACAGTAAAACTGATGTGGCTGTGAGTCGTATGAGCTAGAGTCATAATTGTTATCAGGAAACTGCTCATAGACAAGCGTGTTGCCCGATTGACAATCAGAACTGTAGTGTGGGCCACCACAGTACTTACAACAGTGAAACTGTTGAGTCTGGTTCGGTGAGTTGTATGGATATTGGTCGTAACCAACATTTTGACTATTATAACAATCAAAACCTTGGTGAGGACCTCCACAATACTCACAAGAAATGTTTGGTGTATTTTGATACAAACAATCATTGTGGTTTGGATAATATGATTCTTGCTTGTATGAATGTGATGGGTAATTGGAAAAATTTGGGGAGTCGTTGAATGAGTTCTGATTAGGATCATAAGCAAATGAATTCCTCGAACCACAAAACAAACAACTCCCGTCTCGAATATCATTACCACATTGTACACATGTACACCAACGACATGGTAAACCAAAACGTGGCTCATCACAACCAACACAAGGAATAAAATCCGGAGGTGGGACAAGTGGTGTGCTCTTAGAGCTAGCAATTTCCACCACTTCCGTTATGGTCTCGGGTTTTGGTTCTTGATAAACGTGAAGATTGGGCAAGTCATTCTTTTTAGTCACTGCCCTAAGCTCTGTACGTTTGCTTGATGACCTTATAACCTTATATCGTGAAAGATCAGGATTGATTCTTGAAGGTTTAGGAGCATTTGTGAGCTTAGGTTTTTGGACAACCGTAGGTTGGACGTATTTAGCACTTTCATGGTTAGAGGAAAGTACAGGGTCCTTTGTCACCTCGGTTTCATGATCTCTTTCCCTCACCGGAGAGGGAATAGGAATCGAATGTCCATCATAATCACTACGACATCTCAATATCTTTGACAAGGCCATAAGTCTATCAATTTTGTTATTAAAGGCCCTTTGTTCAAAGAAATCGTCATCGAGAGATGCCATTAGAATCAATTATCGGACAAGTGGAAGAAGGTAGAATCAAAAGGATAGAGGGTAAAGGGATGAAGAATCAAAAAGGTAGGAGGGTAAAGATGGATATTTTTGGTGTTTTTGGAAAACATTTTATCAGAAAGAAAATCTTTTTGTGTTTTTGTGTTTGTTGAAAACTAATTTTACAAAGTTTTCAGGAACAATTTTTATGAAAATATACACAAGGATGGTAAATATACAATGGATGTATATCCAGGTTCACTAATACGCAAAACCGTTTAGAATACGCCCACAACCTCCCCGGCAACGGCGCCAAAATTTGATTGGGTCTAAACCGTCAGATAATTATTGACCAAGGTCAATAAGTCAAAAACAGCTTAGAGTCAATACTCCGGTGATAGTATAGGGTTTCCCCGGGTCGTTATGTCCCGACGAGGTGTGGATGGTAATCAAAATGGGTTTGTGATCGGGTGAATTTGGAGGGAAATGGGTATAAGTGAGTTGTGATTGATTACACTACTGGAATTTAAAAGAAAATAGTTTAAATACACTATATTAACAAGACTGGAAAGTTAGAAAAACCAGAAACGTTTAAAACTTAAAACGCGTACGTTCACGTTTAAATAAAACGTAAACGTGCAAAATAAAATGTGAAATCTGAGATCTGAAAATACCCAGGGGGTGAAAATGACTTTTTTACAAACTAAAAGGTAAAAGAAAATTTTTAGAAAAAGAAAATAAATTTTAACACTAATTAATTATTTAATATTAATTAAATACTAATTATTACTAATTATTAATATTTAAAACACTTAAATATAATTTAATACTAATTAAATACAAAAAAAGTGAAAATAAAATTTCTAAAATTATAAAATAACTAAAAATAAGTTTTAAAATTAAAAATAAGTATTTTTGTCTTTTTGTGATTTTTATATTAATTAATTACTAATTAATTACTAATTAACTAATTAAACTATTTTAAATTAAGAAAAATACTAAATGAACAGTAAAAATTCTAATAAAATTTCTAAAATTATCTTATAACGTATAAAAGCTATAAAAAATATAAAAACTAGGTTTTACTTAATAAAAACTAATTATGCTATTTTAAACTAATTATTAATTAATAATTAATAAAACTAGGATTAATTCTAATAAATACTAAATGATAAAATAAAAATCAGAAAAAATAATAATAATTACTTTAATATATGAGGAATTTAATAAAAATATAAAATAGCTAAGTACTTAACAAAAATTTAAAAATGAAAATTAAAATTAAATTACATTAAATAGAAACTATCACTTTATATTAAATTTGTTTTTCTTGATTTTTCTTTTACAAACCTATTTAATACTTAAAAACAAACACTTTTGTAAAAACAAACTTTTAGGAAATAAAAAATAAGCTGATTATGAAAGAAAAAGCCAAATAGTTGACTTTGTTTGACCAAGATGAGAAATAGGCTAAAATTGCATTAGGTGGGACCCACAATGGATGATTCAGACTCAAATAAGCTATGAGAACTTGTTTAAACCAAATTAAGCAATAGGGGTCAACTGAATAAGCAAATAAGCCTCAATTAAGCACTTGTACACTTGTGTCAAATCTGAAAATGGGACAACTAAGGAGGGCTAAATTAGGTGGGTCCCAGTGGTCTCATGGTCAAACCAGTGGTCTCATAGTCAAACCAGTGGTCAATACATGTTGCCTACCAGGGGGGGGGGTTGAAAGGAGCTAAGTTGGACAAGTGGGGACCACTGTGGTGGCTGGAAACCACCACCAAAGGGTGGTGTTTGGGTGTGTAGCTGCTGAGACAGAGCAGGTAGCAACCCTGCAACCCTCTTTGGAGGGTTGTGGGGCCCAGGAGAAAAATCCCAAAAATATAGAAATTGTAAGATCTCAAAAATGAGCTGGTGGACTCTAACTAGGAACGAACCTCAAAGCTTAAATCCAAACATATAATTCACTAAAAATATTTGAAGTTTGGTAAAAATCTGAAATGCATGCAAATTGACTTTTTGCTTAAAACTTAAAAGTTGACTTTTTCCCAACTTTGAATGATCAAATCTGATGAAATGTGTTATATTAAGCTACAATAAGATGATACAAGGCTATATGAACATGCACTAGACTAATATGAGTGGATTTGGAACCTAAATCCCATGACAGTTAACTGTCATGGGGATTGGAGGTGAATTTTTGACTTTTGCTTATTAAGTACCAGTTATTAGGCCTAGACTACACTAACTTAACCTAGTGAAGTGTGTTTAAACAAGAAATAACTATAAAAGACTACTAGAACATGTCCAACACTGATAAGCCAAACACCCCTATAAGAAAGTGAAATTGAGATTTTCACTGTATTCAAATCACTTAGACCAAGTTTTGAATTCACAAGGTTTCACAAGGATGATATGAGCCTGTATAAACACAGAAAAACTAGCTTTAAGCTACAAGTACCTAGAACTTTATACTAAGCTACAATGACAGTTAAACTATAAGTATGAGCATCTAACAAACCTAAAGGTTGAACAAGCTATACTAAGCAATTCAGTCACCAATGATCACAAAATGAACACAAAGATAACTAATGATGAACAAAGATAAAGTAAAAGCTAAAAATTTAGAAATGAGCTTACAAGGCTTCCAATGCACCAAACTGAGAAACAAATCCAAGTAACCATCCTAATAGCTCACCACTGAGCTTCTAAACCATTTCCATTCAACCTTTTTAATGCTTTGCTTTTTCTTCTTTCCTGCTTCCTTTTTATTATATATATATATATATATATATATATATATATATATATATATATATATATATATATATATATATATATATATATATATATATATATATATATATATATATTTTGTTATGAAATTGAGAATTAAGCAGAAACTTGAATTTATCTAACTGAAACTTAGATTAATTAAAAGTAACAAGTTACATACTTGGAATTTCAACTGAGAATTAAAAGTTACAATAAACTTGAAATTGACTAAATTAAACTAAAACTACATACTAAACTAACTAGCTAACTCCTCCATTCTCTGTGTTTCTTTACTTTTATAAGCTCTGGGGTGTTTCTATGTCCTTCCCACCACATTTCAAGCCGTTGGATAGCTTTTCTTGATCTAGGCCGTTGAATTACAATTTGGCGGGAAAATGACTTTTGGCAGTTTCTTTATATTATTGAAGCCAGTGGTTGTTTAGATGTTTGTGTTTGGTTTGGAGTACCAAGGGGGGGGGGGGGGGTTGAGTGTGTAGGAAGGTGTGATGATGAGAGTAGCAGAGGTGTTGCAGGGATAAGGTGGTGATGTGGAGAGGGTGAGGTGGAAGATTGACCAAAGTTGACTGAGGGGGAGTATTATACGGGGTTTAATTTTATGGAGTGTGGGCTGTGGTGAGTAGAATGGGCTTGGGGGTGTTTGTTGGATCAGGCCAAAGAAAAGGGAAAGGGTGATGGGTGGTATTAATATTAAGGGTCCATTTGGTTTTACATTTAACAAGGACCAATTTTGTAATTATGAAACGTGAGGGTAAAATCTGCCATATCTCCAAACTATCACCGAGGTTCTCATTTGCCAAGTCATTAATTCCCAAGGACCATAATTGAATAATTTCCAAATTTGAATATCCCGGGGATCAAAACTGTGAAAATCCAAACTGCAGGGACCAAACATGTAATTTCCACAAAACTTTCACCCAGGGATCAAAAGTGATGTTTGTAACTTCCCAATGATAAAAATGATTTTTTTCTTTCAAAACTATCCCACCAGGGACCAAATCTGCCAAATACTGAAACTTCAGGGACCAAACCTGTAATTTTCTCAAACTTTTCACCCAAAGTCTAGATTTGATAATTTTTGACTTTTAAAAACTTTGGGTTGACTTTTCTTTCATTTAAAACCTTCAGGGACTAGTTTTGTCAATATTTGAAATTTGAGGGACTGAAACTGCCAATTGTGCAAACTTTGTTCGTTTTTCATTTGTTTTTAAACATTTTGCATCTAAGACATATGAAACACACTTTTAAGATAATTTCAGTATTTTGATGCATTATTGGGTGTTTTTGGATGTTTTGGCAGTTCAGATACGATAAAAATGATGAGTATTTACACACTCATCAGAGATCGTAGGGAACGTGGATCATTTTTGGCCTTTCACCTTCTGACTGATTTGACCAAGTGGGCCCTTTACCTTATTCTTGTCATCATCTTTTACTTTTGATCCCCGCCGTTGACTAAACCGTTTTAGCACGTGTCATCATCTTGTCTTATCTTGAATTAAATATACCATGAGTATAAATACCTGATTTGCTTTTTACTATTCCACTTTTTTCTCTTCCCCATTTTCTTCCATTTGTGGGTTCTTTAAGCTTTTTTTAGGCTATATCATTTTTCTCCGAAAGACTTCTTGAGTTTTTAGGTTAGATCTTGTTACTTTGCTTCCATTATGGGTACTATTACGGATGTTGAATCCCATCTTTCTCATGGGCCACTTAACGATTTTTGTAAAAAGTTTTACATTCCCCCAAAGGTTCATCTAATGTTGCCTAATCCAAGCCAATACATACACGAGTATCCTTCTGGAAAGATTGGTGTTTTATGTCTGGTTTTTTGAGTATGCTAAATTTTGATTACTTCAAAAATTGGAACAACCATTTTTTCTGGGTTGACGTCTTTTCTTGACAATAATGGAGTGGTCGCCGGTCGGGTATACGCGATTTATTTGTTTAGCTTCTGAATTTTCTATTAACTGCTTCTTTTGGTTACGCAACAATGGATGTGTCCACATTTGTTAAACTTCCAGATCCTACCTAAGTGACGGCTGCTAGGAGGAAGCAATTGGAAGGTGAACCGAAACTGTTGGAAAATACTATTGGACAGATGGTTCCCCTTTCCCCCGTTGTTCTTGTCCGTAATGAGTTAGATGCAAGCGTTGATGGGCCGTTTCTTGATGTTAGATGTGTAGGTCAACATAATTTTGCTTCTATTGGTGATGGTACGGAACTAGATGTTCCTGGTACCAGTAGTGGCAATGATGTCGGGCTCCAAGTGGCCACGTTAGTTGAAAATGTTGATCTGGAGGGTTTTGTTATGAGGTTTAAGCCGAGAGGAAGAGAATAGGATGTTCCTACTTATGAGTCTTTCCGTCTAGCTAAAAAAATTAAGGATGGATCACAGAGCTTCTGACAAGCCTTATACTGGTAGCAAGTCTATAGGTGTCATCAAGCGGTTATTGGCTAATAGCGTTGGAAACACTGACGTTGGCATTGGTTTTTTTACCCAACCTTTTATTACTTCTTCTATATCCGCTAATCCAGAGCAAGATTCCATTGATGGTTCTAACCTCCGCAATGTCCATCCCGCTGAAAAGTTTGTCATATCTTCAAATTTTTTTCATCAATCTAGTACCTCTGCTACAGATGCTGAGGTTGACTCTTTTGTTAGGTAAAGTGCCCGGGTGGTGACGGCGACCACTACTGCTACTACTTCTGTTGCTGTTGTTGTTGCTTCGACTTTGTAGAAACTAGAAGGGGGGTTGAATAGTTTCACCGCTTCTTTAAAATTTTTTAAAACGTTTCGCCGTTTTAGGTCCGGTTATTTTTCATTTACAAACTTGTTGAATTCTACTAGTTATGTGATATCAATTTAGTTACTAGCATACATAAATAAACAAGTAAAGTAAAGAGTAAAGAAAGAGCACAACCAAGAGACGCGACGATTTATAGTGGTTCGGCACGAAGCTCACTCTCCGTCCTACTCCACTCCCCGAGTACCACACTCGAGAGTTATCAATCACTATATCAACACACTCCTTCAGGCGGAGCAATCCGTACACATGCTTACACAAATCTTAACGACACTAAGCATAATGTCGAGTTCTAATCATAGCTAGAACCAATCTATTCCAAGGCCCACTGATACGTGGGAATCGCACCAGGCTTTACCTCTCGAGGGATCTCGAAAAGCTTACAACCCCCACCAGGCAGTGTACCTGATCGTTGTAGTATAGTATAGTGACAAGTACCGGGGGATTGATCATTCAACTCAAGAATAGTGTAGCTAGGATTTGAAAGTCTCCTAAACTAAGTCTAGAGGTGAGGGATAATTCTTTTTGTATTTTTATGTTTTATAAAAGCAATTAAAATGTCGAGTTTTGGAAGAGTGGGTGGAATTAGTTGCTAGCCAACTAACCCAATTAACTAAGATGCAATCAAAATAAAATAACAAAAATGAAATGAAACTAATTATACTATTGTGGTGTAACCAATGATGAGGAAAGTTGTGTTTACTTAGGTTTCATTACTCCCTAGATATCTTTTACAGGTTGATAGTTTGTTACAATTGCATGGATGACGGGTCATATTCCTTAATACTAGTCGTAGGGCCGTGTACAATATTCCCTAACTATATAGGATCCTACTTCACTCCTATGTCGAGCCGTTAGAAGCTCCTAACATGGGATCATTAGAATTCTCCTACGCATTAAATACAACCAAATATCGCAGTACACCTTCGATCATGTTTCTTAAGACGTTCAAGCAAGTTACCAATGGAAGTCTGCCAGTTTTCTTAAGCCTAACATTGAATACAATCATCCGTAACAACTATAAACAAACAATCAACCCATAATTAACATCTAGGTTTCACTACATCTAAGCAAACACAAAAGAAATCTAGCCGAGCATGTTAAATTGAATACAAGCGTAAGATATATTCAAACAACACATAGACATATTGATTGAATTGAAAGAGTACTTATCTCAAATTGAACATGAAAGATTCAAAGGATTGAAACCCTTGAAAAAGCTGGAAAATTCGACCTAGGGTTTTTCCCTCAAAGTTGCACACTAATGAATGAAATTTGAAAAACTATATATAGATTTTACAGGATGACGGCGTCATGTGTAAACATGTGACGTCATCAACTCGCCGCCTATAATTAAATCGTATTGCCTAGATCCAATTGTGACGCCGTCATGTGTAAATTTCTTCTGGGCCGTCACTAATACTTGGACCATGACGGCCTTTGCTGACGCCGTCATCTCCAATGCACAAAACTCTCTGGATCGTCACGTGTATTATCCACATCCACCTTTTTTGTTACTCTTGACGCCGTCATTAAGGAACATGTGACGCCGTCAGGTACTGTTCCCAGCAAGGAAAATTAAGACTTTTCCGTTTTCTTCACTTTTATGCTCCAAAAACGTCCAAAATGCTTCCTTTTCCAGATTTCACTCCAAAACTACCTAAAATGACAAAAGGAACAATTTAGAGCAATATTTGATCAAATAATCACGAATTCAGGCTTAAATGACCCCCTAAAGGTGGTTCACTTTTCGCCTCATTAAATACCCTTACATTTGAGATTTGCTTGTCCTCAAGCAAATGCGCTTTTATTCTAATCAAAATATAAGTTAGGGGTCATTTAACAATAACATAAAAGTAATTACAACAAATAATCGTTCCACTAAAGACCAAAGACAAGCACGGAGGTCAGACACTAGCACCTCACAAATAGTGTTTAGATACTCACATCTCTCAGGTGTAATAAAGTATATATCACAATATGGAAATGGAAAACATCTCTCACTACCTGTCATAACAAAATAGATTACCATAGGCTTGGGAAAGGATCAAACCTCCACCACTTGGCGTAAGCACATAGGATAAACTATCAAAGAGGACTTTTAAAGGGTTATAACGTTAGGTGTAGGGATATGAAAAACATGGTTTTGTTGGATAAAGGCAATATTTACTGGTGGCGAGTTAATCATCTTGGTTAATTACATGTACAATATGGCGTTGCTAAGCCAAGACTCGACTCGACTTAAGCTAATGAATCAAAAATAACAAAAACATAAAACAAAGATAAAACGAAACGGGATGGTAGTCCATATGTTTTTTTCTTATCTTTTTCTATTTTTTTTCTTAATTTTTTCTTAATTAATTAATTAATTATTTTTTTATTTTTTATTTTTTTATTTTTTTTTTGCATACACTCTTACCCTACCATCCAAAATAATACATCATAGGGAATGTACATTCCCCTTACACTTGAATTTTTACATACTTTACAATAAACTAATCTAATAACTCGAATCAAGATAATCAAAACACTTTGAGTACTTTTAAGATTAACGCACATATGGGGGTAATATATGATGTTTTCCCCATTACTCCATAACACAAGTACTTTACCCATGAGTCCCAATCGTCCCAAAACAATATGTACAAGATATGACTCGACTTAGCAACCAAGTAATCAATTAGATAATTAACTAAGGGTTTAAACATGTAACAATAATGCACTAAAGATGAGTGCATACACGGAAGGCTAAGGCGATTTGGTTGCACATTTGGGTGGGTTGTAACAAATTCTTCCTTTAAGTAAGATGCTTAAAGTTAAAAACGAAAAGATAGGCTCGAAGGGGTGTACTAGAGGTTTCGTGTACTAAAAATGAGTACAACGCTAAGGTGTGGGAAAAATTAATTGACTTTACTAGTCAAGTAATTTGACTTAAATGGTCAAGTAATTATGATACGGGTTTAACACAAGGGTGATCCTAATGCCTCTTATCATGTAGTAAATCCTACTACACGAATGTAGTCTCACTAGTGATCTCGGGATGCATCACTAATGCAAGTTCTAGAATCTAAATGCTACCGGTACACTCACAAGCACAAATAATGAATGCTTTTCCTATCAAATCTAAAGGCGAGCCTCACATATTTGGGTGGAAAATTTTTCTGAATGGTACGGTTTTGTGCTAGTCATACAACTCCTATCCATGAGACGCTTGCTAAGGCTAAAGTTTCACTCCTAAATGTTGTAAAAATATTTAACTTTGGCGCTAAAATTACACTAACAAGTATTTCTCTTAGTTTTATTACACACCTACCATCAAACAAACAAACTCAAGTGCAATAGTATCCTATAAGGTATCATCATTTACCCTCCCCTTACACTTAGGATGAACATTGTCCCCAATGTTCAATTAAAGAATGTAAAAGTAAAATAGGTAAAAGAATGAAAGCAAATACTCCCCTGATTCTTTCGATGTGGATAGTGTGGTAACAAGGTTAGACCTTCTTCCAAGAAAATGAACATTCAAAGCTTCCCTTCTAGAATATAAATCATCTTCTTGTCATATATAACCTGTTAAACCTGAGAAAACAAACAAGGCAACCTCGCATAAAATTGGCGGCAATCTATATATACTAACAAATCTTAGAAAACAAATTAAGATATAATGCTTGTGGAATGAATGTTTGCAGATTTCCTGTAGTTTATAAAACTAAAGAATTAACAAAAACTTTAAGACTCCGTTAGAAAAACAAAACTCGCAAAATTTACAGAATTTTACATGTGACGCCGTCAGGAGTTAACTCCTGACGCTGTCAGAAGTGACCTACGGAAATCTTTACGTTAAGTTTCCGGAAAATTTTTGGAAAAACTTATGTCCTACTTCCTGGAAAATCCTGCAAAACATCATTATGACTCGATACAAGCAATTGACTCTAACAAGTACTAATACACATGTTCATTTAATATTGTGGCGAATCAAGATCAATTTCATTCTTAGAAACAATTTTAGGGTTTCCCCTTACACTTAGCTTTTGTAAAATACCTTTATATGAATTTAAGACGAAGTTAAACAACAAAATAAAGCATTTTCACAATTTTAGTTTGAAACATGATCTACCAACAATAAAAATAAAGCATGCATATGGAAGCAAATAACATTCAAACAATTAAAAATCACACAAAACATGGGTTGCCTCCCAAGAAGCGCTTTTCTTTATTTTACGAGTCTTGTAGCTAGACTCAAGGTCATGGGTAATTACGTGACCTCATCTTCAAATGTCACATCCTCCTCACTAATCATCACATTACTACTTTCTTGATAATGTTTTACGCATTGTATGTTGACAGTGAACTCTCTATTTTCATCGTCCATCAACACAACGACGCCAGTTTTAGAGGAACTTTTCACTGTAAAGGGCCCATACCATCTAGACTTGCGTTTCCCGGGAAATAACCTTAACCGAGAGTTATACAATAGAACTTTGTCTCCTTCTGAGAACTCCTTAGGTTTCTTAATTCGCTGGTCATGCCATCTTTTCGCCCTTTCTTTTTATGTAATGGAGGATTCATACGCTTCTAGCCTTAACTCATCAAGCTCATGGAGTTGCAAGAACCTATTCGTTCCAGCGACCGTAAAATCCAAATTACATGCCTTAAGTGCCTAATAAGCCTTGTGTTTGAGTTCCACCGGAAGGTGACATGCCTTGCCATAAACCATGCGGAATGGGGTCGTTCCAATAGGTGTCTTGTAGGCCGTTCAAAATGCCTATAAGGCCTCATCGAGTTTAAATGACCAGTCCTTTCTATTTTGATTAACCATCTTTTCCAATATTCTTTTAATTGCCCTGTTGGTGTTTTCGACCTGACCGTTGGTTTGTGGGTGATAGGCGGTGGAGAATTGGTGGGAAACTCCATATCTCTTCATGACCTTTTCCATTTGCGCATTGCAAAAGTGAGTCCCCCTATCACTAATGAGAGCTTTAGGAATGCCGAACCTAGCAAATAACTTTTTTAGAAAATGAATAACTACCCTAGCATCGTTGGTCCTAAGGGCTTGTGCCTCTACCCATTTTGAAACATAATCAATGGCCACTAAAATGTATTCGTTCCCCCTGAAGATGGAAAGGGTCCCCTGAAATCAATTCCTCAAACATCGAAAACCTCACAAACTTGTATAAAATTCTGAGGCGCTTCATCTCTGCTTGATATATTCCCGGTCCGTTGACATGCATCGCATGCTTGTATCACCTCTTTTACATCACGAAATATTATGGGCCAATAGAATCTCGCATCAAAAATCTTTCGTGCGGTGGTGTTTATCCCATGATGGCCCCGAGAAGGGCCCGAATGACATTCTCTCATAATCTTTATTGCCTCATTTCCCGAAACACAGCGCCTGATTATTTGATCCGGACATCTTCGGAATAAGAATGGGTCGTCCCAGAAGTAGTATTTTAGTTGGGCAAAGAACCTTTTCTTTTCGTATCTAGTCATGTGTTCCGGAATTTGCCTGCTTGCAAGATAATTAGCATAATCAGCGTACCAAGGTTCAGAATCTGTCATTGACATGAGCTGTTCGTCATCACTAAGGAGGGGATTTTCAAGATGAGAGAGGTGATCAGCAGCTAAATTCTCTGCCCCCCTTTTATCACGAATGTCAACATCAAACTCTTGTAACAACAAGATCCATCGAATTAGTCGTGGTTTAGCGTCTTGCTTAGCAAAAAGATATCGGAGAGCTGAATGATCAGTGAAAACAACCGTCTTTGAAAGGACAAGATATTGACGGAATTTGTCAAAAGCGAATACTACGGCTAATAGTTCTTTTTTGGTGGTGGAATAATTCTTTTGAGCGGGATTCATAGTTTTACTGGCGTAGTATATTGGTTGGAATTGTTTGTTACACCTTTGGCCTAATATTGCCCCAACAACATAGTCGCTAGCGTCACACATAATCTCAAAAGGTAACTCCCAGTTGGGTGTAACCATGATTGGGGCTTGCGTAAGTTCCTTTTTCAGGAGATTGAATGCATCCTTGCATTCTTGAGAGAAATCGAAAAGGGCATCTTTTACAAGCAATTGAGTCATCGGCCAAGCTATTTTAGAGAAGTCTTTAATGAATCTCCTGTAGAACCCGACATGACCCAAGAAGCTGCGTATTGCTTTAACAGTTGTGGGATAAGGTTGTTTAGATATAGCTTCAACCTTTGCTTGGTCCACCTCAATCCTATTCCCTGAGACCTTATGTCCTAGCACAATCCCTTATTTTACCATAAAATGGCATTTCTCCCAATTTAAGACCAAGTTGGTTTCCTCGCAACGTTTGAGCATTTTTTCGAGGTTAGCAAGACAGCGGTCGAAAGAGTTCCCAAAGACCGAAAAGTCATCCATGAAAACTTCTATGCTGTCTTCCATTAATTCGTGAAAGATTGCGGTCATGCATCGCTGAAAAGTGGTGGGAGCGTTACACAACACAAAAGGCATTCTTTTATAGGCGAATGTTCCATAAGGGCAAGTAAACATGGTTTTTTCTTGGTCCTCAGGGGCTATGGGGATTTGGAAATATCCTGAGAATCTATCCAAGAAATAGTAGTACTCGTGCTCGGATAATCTTTCCAACATTTGGTCAATGAACGAGAGGGGGAAGTGATCTTTCCCGGTGGCATCATTGAGCTTTCTATAATCGATGCATACCCGCCAACCAGTGACCGTTCTCTGGGGTACCATCTCACCGTTGTCATTTTTCACCACAGTCATTCCTCCCTTCTTTGGTACAACCTGTACAGGACTGACCCATGGGCTATCCGAAATTGGGTAAATCAGCCCTGCATCCAAAAGTTTGATAACTTCCTTTTTTACTACCTCCTTAATGTTGGGGTTCACCCGCCTCTGGGGTTGCACGGCTAGTTTATAGTTCTCTTCCATAAGAATCTTATGCGTGCAAAAGGTTGAGTCAATCCCCTTAATGTCGGCTACACTCCATGCAAGGAATCCCTTATATTTCTTTAGGACTCTTAAGAGCCCATCTTTTTGTTCATGCTCAAGGGAAGAGTTTATGATTACTGGTAGTTGATCCTCTCCCTGGAGGAAGGCATACTTGATGTGTGGGGTTTGCACTAGGCTTTACCTCTCAAGGGATCTTGAGAAGCTTACAACCCCCACCAGGCAGTGTACCTGATCGTTGTAGTATAGTATAGTGACAAGTACCGGTGGATTGATTGTTCAGCTAGGAATAGTGTCGCTAGGATTAGAAAACATAAATACTAGTTCTAGAGATGAAGGATGATTATTTTTGTATTTTTATATTTTTTAGAAAGCAAGTAAAAATCTCGGGTTTTGAAGGATATGGGCGGAATTAGTTGCTAGTCAACTAACCCAATACTAAGATGCAATCAAAATAAAATACTAGAAATGAAAATAAACTATATTAAACTAAGGTTGTGAGCAATAAGTGGAGAAATGTGTTCTTAGATTTCACTACTCCCTAGATATCTTTTACACGTTAATTACTTGTTATAGTTGCGTGGATGACGGATTGTATTCCTTAATACTATTCATGGGGTGGCGTACTTAACTCCCCAATCCTATGAGTGCCTACTTAACTCCTATGTCGAGCCGGCTAAGAAGCTCCTAACATGGGATCATTAGAATTTACTCATGCATTAAATACAACCAATAAAACCTAGTATACATCGGTTCATGTTTCCTAAGACGTTCAAGCATGTTACCATTTGGAGATCTGCCAGTTTTCTTAAGCCTAACATTGAAATCATTCATCCAATACAACCATAAACAAGTAATCAACACATAATCAACATCTAGGTTTCATTAGATCTAAGCAAACAAAAGATAAATTTTATAGGTGATGTATGAATATAAAATATATAAGAATCAAATAAAACACAGCGGAACAACATCACCCACACGGATCTCATATAGCCATATGATCAATCAATAAGATAAACAAGATAGTTATACCTTTGTAGCGTGCACCGGGAATCACCACCAATACCAATACCCACGAATGGAATGAGAAACCCAAATGATCAATAAGGTTGATCACCTCTATGCTTGATCCACACTACACGTCACCGATCACCACCCGATGCTAGTCTTGACCCCGTAACATACGATCTAGCCTTGAACTACATTAGAATAAGGTAAGATGAGATCAAAAAACACCAAACCCTCATCTGGTTGAGTTTTATTTCGTGGCTTTTGAGGAGAGGAAGGAGGAGAGACTTTTTGTAAGTGGTTATTCCCATTCATCCCCTTAATTGACCAAATCAATAGGAGGTTATAACAAATAATGTTACACTTAACCCCTTGCTCTTTTTCCTCTTGTTTCTTTCTCACCTAGGCTTGCCATGGGGGCCCTAAATGGGCTTGCCCATTGTTGGTCTAATCCAATAAACTAAGTACTAGCTTAGTTATTAGTAGCCCGTTATTGATCCCGAGTTACATAGTCGTATATATAGTGTAAATACGATAAATACAATATATATAATGGTGTCTCTGTGTATAAGTGTGTGACCCCATAGGCTCACATATGTCTAGCCATATAATTATTTATTATGACACGAGCATACTCCAACAGCTCCCACTTGCGACGTCATAATAATCAAGTAATTATACAAGCAAAGGTTAGCGTCTAACAACACGCCAATGCCCCTAGAAATATGTGAGGGTAGTTTCTTAAACTTCTCATTTAAATGGTTTATATGTCATCCATCCTTTTGTTACAGATACTATGTTGAACACTAGACATGGATCAAAGTCATTCCAATTGTTCAACTATTCTGTTTCTCGATCTAGATATTGAACAAGATTACCAAGTGAATTTAGATTCATCTTAATCTCATTTGGGTACGGCCATACAAACATCCGTTCAATTCATCGAGGGGCCCAATAGTATCTAACTCCATGACATGTGGAGGAACAAATCCTATTTTGACTGCACGTATCATTCATGTGTTTCAAATCACTCCTGAAAATGGTTTTTATAACTACCTTATTCAGGACAGCGTTTAACCATATCAAAGAATAAAATTCCGCACATGCAAGACCTACTTGCATCTCAAGTCTAAGGATAAGAGACATAACCATTTGCGAGATTCACTATTGACGCCGATCCATGCAGTGAATTCTCGAAGGTTGGGTCAGTCCAATGTTCGTCGCAGTGAACAACATATGAGTTTGGCAAATAAATCACCAACACGCTCACATTTGCCTTAATTCGATGATACTCCCGTATCGTCAACTGGCAATGGACAATTTTAGAATAAATAAATTATTCATGGATTAAACATGCAAATATAGAACACAGTAGTATAAATGAAGACGATAATACCCGGTATATCAATTCATTATATAATACGACTGCTTACAGTTCCATTATCCAAATACTAAAAAACAGATATGCACAAGACTACATATAGATCGGAATCCAATGTTTCCACCATGATCAATTTTGTTGTACAAGACAACAAGTAGTCATCTGAGTAAACTTTGAGAATACTTGTTTCAAAATTCAAAAAATGTTTTGAATGATGATTGTCCTTTTGTATGTGTGCAATCAAGTACAATACGAGTGTTGCAACAATACATTCCATAGTGTGTTTGAAGCTAGCAAAACACTTACTTTAGACAGTCACAATAACAGTTTCCACACTGTAAAGTATTCTTATTCTTTTAATGTATAATGCATCAATGCTCTCAATCAAGCACATCTAGTTAGAGGTGTCATCATTCATGATGTCATCCTACTACGACTAGGGTTGAGCATCATCTCAGTTATATAAGCATTAATGAATGAAAACATAATAGAGCTCCTCAAATATCCGTAAACGTTTGAACAAATATTTGGTCCTTTGCAGGTCCATTTGGTTGTTCGTTTAACAATTTATCTAATGACTTTCACTTAGATATTTGTTGTTATCAACTCATCTTGCATTCATGCAAATGATATAAATAATCCAATACATAATATGACTTACATAATGAATCCTTTAGTCAAACTTAAGATTTTCATTCATGCATTCAATCTCATCGTGTAAGATTGATCATTGAGACTCCCCTCAATGACATGTCATATTGTGTTTAGATTATTAACCGCTTATGTTTATACTAATAAACACATGCAACAAGGTTTTATGTTTTATTTCCTAAATTCCTTAATTGAAACTTCATTCCAGGCTAAGGATTAAAGTCTAGCTTAGATGGAATATTGTTTCTTATATGTTAACAACATATGAGATTTAAGAAAATAAATTCATTTATCCAACTTGCACTCTGAGTTCTCAGGAGTAATCTTATTTAATCAAAATCAAATTAACGATTAAATTAAGATCTCTGCTCCTAGATTCATGATCTAATCCACACCTGGATTCTTATGTCTTGTATACATAAAAAGGATTATACATATTCAAAAACCCTTTTGATTACTCATCGTCCTCGCAAAAGTAATCAAAAAATGTTTTGAAATCCCATTGTCATATTTCATTTAGATGAAAATAGGTATGACAATTAATCATCTTTATACATTTAATGTTTGTAGATATGAAGATTTAATCATAATCAATTTCTTGAGTATTAGTAAACTCCTTCTACTACGCATGCATTAAATATGTGTACAAGTATGTCCTTATGAGTCTTCTAGTTCAAGAAACTCATTTTAAACCTCACAGTCTAACTGATTTGGTAAGAGATCAATCAAGCTCCATGAGTGATTATCTTTCAAGGACTGCATCTTATCATTCATAGTTTTGAGCTATTCATTAGATTCAAGATCTGATAATGCATCTCTTTAGTTAGCAGGTTCACTATGATCCTCCAACTTATGTCCCTTAACATTGATATAAAAATATATCATTCAGGTGTTAGGGGTATCCTTGCGGATTTATGAATGAGAGATATCAATCTATGGTTTAACATATTCATGTTCAACCTTAGTATGACATTAGCAAGTGTACTCAGAAGGTTGTGTATTTAGCTCTTGAATAACTTCAAGATCTAAAGGTGCTCCCACTTGCTTTTGTAAATGGAGACTAATCTCCAAGTACTCAGCATCTTGATAACAATACATTGTTTTCAAGTGGGACATCCAAAATACATCGTTTGTTCTTGATTCTAGTTTGCTAATTACTTACTCTTACGTATTTAACAAATTCAGAACTTCAATCAAGACATAATGGGATTCATCCCATTCCATAATACAATGGTGTCTTAAATTCCTTCTGGGTTGGAACCATATTGGGTGTACGCATGGCACATCCAATTTTCTAACCTTGATTGCTTTTGAGGTAAAAGAGTTTAAGTCATCAAAGATCAAAGGTTATCCATGATGGACATACCATAAAGTTGTGGTATTCCACGTGGATAGATGTTGTGAGACTATCACACAACTCATTAGATGAACTTATACTCTTTAGCTTACGTATCTGCCAACCAAGTCATACCAGATGGCATCAATAGTATTTTTAGCCTACCGCATACTTTATATTTAAAGTCTTTGACCAAGTCAATGACTTCATGTGTATGTTTTAACTAGAAAACATAAACATTCAATATTTTATTATACGTCGTAAGTGTACATGTTTTTAACAAGAAGACATAACAAATTAACGTCTTTACTTTACGTTATAAGTCTTTCAACAATTAACGGAATTGATGTTTATGTCTTTACAAGAGACCTAAACATATTCAACTAAAGTAATTATGAGTGCCAATAATTGGCCTCAATAGTAATTTCAAGTTAATTACATACTTCATGATTATGAATTTACAAGAATACATAATCATATTTACTAAACAATTCAGCAAATATGTTGAAGTAGCTTTTCATGTTATCTTGACATTTTTTCTAATTAGGGAAACATACATTTTATGTGTATAAGTCCTAGTAGAACCTTATTTTTCTTATCTTACAGTCAAGAAAAACCATTAGTCATATTGTTATATGTTGTACCTTGCACACAATTAAGATTTCTCCCACTTGTGCATGGCACAACATTATGCAAGCAAATATGACAATGTCAAAATATAGATATGTAGAACTTTATCGCTTTTATAATGAATCATGCATAACATTTTTATTGATAACATTTCAGGAAGCAACATCAGGAACGCGACAAGTTATCTAATAAAATTCATGCAGTGGTTCTCATAAAAACTATGATGCTTCATATGTGGAAAGTAATGTATTATTTCAAGACAATCTAGAAATAAGATGGGTAACTTGTAAGTTAATAGAGCTTACAACTCCCACTGGATTAGAGAACATTACATGTGTTTCGTCACCAGTAATACAATCATTTAGCTCCCACTGGATTAGACAATATTAAAAGTGTTACATCACCAGTGGAGAGTGAGTGATGATTGGATACTTTCCTGCTTTCTTTGAATATCTACACATTATTGCTAATGGGAGTCACTATGACTAGTAACATGTACTTAGGTATTCAAGGAAGAGCATCAAGTTCTAATATATAGATGATGGGCTAGCCATCATTTTAAACTTGAAAATTAGGCATGCAGTTCCTCCATGTTTATCGGGTTAAGACACATTGCTAGGTAATCATGCTAGTAATTGCCTTTACCACTTTTCGGTTTATTGATATTTCCGTTTTTTAATTATTTTAACTCATATTAGTTTGGTAGCTATAGAAAAAATGTTCTATAGTTATCCAAATATCTTATATTTCTTGAAGGTTTCAAAACCAAAACTAGGGTTATAAAACGAACTTGAAAGAATAAGATGTGCAAACATACTTAACCGTTTTGACTTTACAAGACATCACGATTTCTAGAGTATGTGTGCTTTGAGTTTGATTAGAATTAGGACAATTCAAATATTCCTATTATGGCTTTTCCTCATAAGGAAAAGGATAGGAACAAGTCTCTTTCTTACAAGGAAAGGAAGACTTAGTTTGATCCTTTTAACAAGAAAAGAACAAACTTTTGTTTACGATTTGTGTTGCATTAATTCATTAATTGAATTCTCAAGGTTCATATTTAGTATTTTCGATAATTATCCTTTTATAAATTAATTACCGCATGTTTACAATTTAAAACAATTAATTTACGTAAAAGGCTAAGATCCACATTGTGCTTCTACTATCACATCAGTTGATCTGCTAGCAATAGTAGATTCAATTGGTAGGCGACGATCACCAATTGCATTACAAGTGCAACTCTTAGATCCTTATGGGACTCATGGCATCTAGTGTCAAACAACTAGTGTCATGTAGGCATGTTTAGTCCCATCTTTGCCTCGGGTCAAGGTCTCACCGCTTAACTCGATTAAGTCATCCAATTTGAGAACGTGAGAGAATATATCTAGGTCTCACGCATAGAGAATAGTCACCTTGGGTTACAATTCATCCTAGGTCCCACGCATAGGCAAAAAGTAATTGCAAGTGTTCTCAAAATTGGACGGCGTGACTTAAATTTTGACGGGTAAAAGTTTTGATGTGAATCAAAAGGTGTACGAAAAGAGCATGCATTCATCCTTCGTAGCACAAGTTAAAAACATTTCTTAACTTAAGTCTAATCATTGTTTTAATTTATGTGTGTCAAATTGTCCATTTTCATGACTAATATAAATCCTACGTGGATAATAAAGTTTGGACAATACATAAATAAAATAACATACATAACAAGTTTATGTGTTATTTTAAGAAACAATGATTTTAAGTTTCAAAAACTTAGTAAAACTAAATCATAAGACTTAGTTTTGAAAATGGTTTGTGTTTCGTTTTAAGTTTTATAGAAAACTATTTGCAATTTTACATATGAAACAAGATATATAAAAGGCAAAACAAACACACAACCACAATATGCAAAGCCTCAACCGATGAAAAAACCTATGCTTGGTCTCGTGAGCCATCACGAGAACCAAGAGTCAACTAGGGACAACCACACAACCACACGGAGGACTCCCACTTGCTCCAAGACAATCAAGAGCAAGTTGGAAGCCCATGATACACATGAAAAGTAGTTTCTGTCCTTCCAGAATTTCTGTGTTAGAGGGCCCAAAAGTCCATGAAGGAGGCTTCCCCGGGCTTAGCTCAAAACTAGAAAGTTGTAGGCCCATGTCTTGGGTAACTGCAAAAAAATTTTCAGCCAAAAAGACCTTACCAATCACCGGGAAACTCCGTTTTACCAACTGGTGTTCCAGCAGTCATTTTCGGCAAAAACGTCTTTAACTCTTTCGCCATTCACCACCAAGCTACGATTACATTATATTGAAAGTAAAATACAATTAATCTACTTTTAATCTACTATAAAAGTGCCCAAACAATGGCTACAACCAAAAGAATATAATTACATAAATGCCGAAACAATGGCAAAACCCCAAAACACGAAATTAAACAACATCACAACCATCCAATGCACAAGTGGTCTAGGTTTTCATCGGCTTTGCATATAAACATAATAATACCATAATATTATGAATGAAACATGGTGTTGGCTAACTCCATGGACAAACATGCATGTATTTGCCATGGAAAACAAAATAATAACAAGGATTAAATTGTTAGCCAACGAAAACGAAGAAATTAATTGACAAGAATTAAAACCCCGTTAGGTACGTGTTTCCTATGACTTAAGGGTCAAAACCCACTGATATTAGGACCTTCCAAATACCATTTAACTACAGAAAATATGGCCTTAGGGGCTGAATTAAAACCGTTTCAAAAACCGATAAAAAACACGCGTTTTAGGCCATTTTTTACGTACCCGACAAGTGACCAATTAGTGTATGCATAACAAATGGCCATGGGACCAAAAAGTGCAGATCATAAGAACCCTAAAGGGTCGTCCTATGAGAAAAAAATTGGAGCCCTAGGGCTGTTTTAACCATGACTTCAAAAATCATCAAAAAACACCCGTTTTAGCCATTTTTATGCATACCCGATAATCATATGACACATATGATGGCTCGTGATACCACTATAGGTGATGTATGAATATAAAATATATAAGAATCAAATAAAACGCAGCGGAACAACATCACCCACACGGATCTCATATAGCCATATGATCAATCAATAAGATAAACAAGATAGTTATACCTTTGTAGCGTGCACCGGGAATCACCACCAATACCAATACCCACGAATGGAATGAGAAACTGTTAGCATTAAAAATATGTATTATGAAGTGATGGTCATTCTCATATTATAACTTTGTGTCGTGTGTTAAGATTAGTAATAGTTTAGTCATTGGGCCTTGGACTTGGCAAGCTAATATGTTATATGCTATGTTTCATAAGCCTAGTTATCCATCCATGTAACCAAGTCCAAGCCCAAGCCCATAGAAAGCCCATAGGGCATCTCATGTATCTTACTATTTAAACACCTCAAAGGCTCATTTGAGGTGTGTGCTTGTGTGTGTATTTGTATGTGTTTTCTTTGAATAAAAGCTCTCATATTTCCATCTCTTTCTACATATACACGAAATACATATAAGTCACCAAGTCACCATCTTTCTTCTTCTAATCTTCTATTGGTGTGATAAAGTTGTGATATCTAAGGTCCTACAAGTGGTATCAATCGCCTAACAATGATTTAGGAGGGTTTTGAGTTTGTGTGTTTCGTTTTTTTAAGCTTACCATCACGTTTTTTTGAAAAGTTCTTTACTTTTCTTGTTTTTTCTTGGTTTTTAACACTTTTTTGATTACAAACTAGTGTTATAAACCTTATCTAACAAGAAAGTTTCAATCTTTTTGAAAATTTCTCGCTTAAAAATTCGAACTTTGGTTTTGTACTTGTTTTCGAGATCTTAAAAAAGTTTGATAAAAATCATCAAGTTTGGAACTTTCTTCAAGTTTTGGTGATCTTATGCATAAAAGTACAAGTTTCTTGGAACACAAACTTGATTTTGGGGTGCTTTGAGCTACACGAATTTGGCTACCAATTATCGAGAATCTCATCCTAGTTATCATCATACAATTCCGTGGTTTACTCGGTGTTTTTCTTCCTTGTATAAGTTAGAAAAAACACTTCGACTTGGGATACTTTTCTAAATTGTATAATTTAGATAAGTTTGGACTTTCGAGAAACTTGAAAAATTTTCGAGAAACTTGATAATTTTCGAGAAACTTGATAATTTTCGAGAAACTTGATAATTTTCGAGAAACTTGATAATTTTCGAGAAACTTGATAATTTTCGAGAAACTTGAAAAATTTTCGAGAAACTTGATAATTTTCGAGAAACTTGATAATTTTCGAGAAACTTGATAATTTTCGAGAAACTTGAAAAAATTTTCGAGAAACTTGATAATTTTCGAGAAACTTGATAATTTTCGAGAAACTTGATAATTTTCGCAAACTTGGAAAATTTTCGAGAACTTGGACAAACTTTGAGAACACAGAATTTCGCAATCTTGAAGTCTCGCAATCACAGCAAAGTTTCGAGAATTTTGACAAAAGTGAGGTTTTTGACGACCAAACTTCAAACGGCCATAACTTTTGAACCGTAACTCCGTTTTCGACGAATCAGCTGTCAAAACGACCGTCAGACAGAGGAGAACGACACGCTAAATGATTTATCGATTTAGGCGAAGTTTCGAGGCCTAAAAACGCTCCGAGAAGAAGTTATTGAGGTTTTAAGGTTTTCAATCAAAATTTTCACCATAAAAACTTGCATCAACTCACTCTAAACTCTACTCCTATCTCGTTGGAACGATCCAAGAATCAACTTTATCCATCTAAACTTCATCTAATGGCAACTCAGCAAGACATTCATGCAGCCGGTGCCGAAAACCGACCTCCCATGCTGTCAAAGGGTGGATACTCACAGTGGGCTAGTCGTATGATGCGTTATCTTAAGAGCAAAGCAAATGGAAGTCTTCTCATCAAATCCATTGTGAATGGACCCTTCAAGCCATCACAAGTACTAGACCCTGGTGATCCAAATGGTACCCCCCCAGTACAACCATACTACAGAGAACAGAATGAGGCTGAATACACTGTGGAAAACAGAAAACAGATTGAAGCTGATGATCAGGCATTTCATTACGTCGTTCTTGGTTTACCTGAAACCATTTATGCTACTGTTGATAGTGAAGTAAGTGCTCATGCAGTCTGGGAAAGAGTCAAGAGGTTAATGTATGGGACAGACATCGGGAAACAGGAAATGGAAACACAATTGCTTAAGGAACTTCGCAAGTTTACTTCAATTCCTGGTGAATCCATAGAGACGTACTACCACAGATTCTGTAAGATCATGAATGATTTATCAAGACACAACCTCAGTCAAACAAATATTGCTAACAACACCATTTTTCTGAATGAGTTACAACCAGAATAGGGAAGATATGTCACTATTGTTTATCAGACAAAGAATTTGCATGAAGTGACTTATGATCAAGTGTATGACTTCTTGAAGCAAAATCAAGATGAAGCTAATGAAGTAAGAGCTGAATTACTAGCTAAAAAACATGATCCTCTAGCATTAATTGCTACTACACCAACACCTTTACCAGTGAACACTCAACAACCATCATCATCTTCCACTCACAACTACATGCAACCATCATGCATTCTACAGCCAACACCGGTTTACCAACAACAGTTCTACTCACAACAACAACAAGTTATTCCACAACCGCAACACCCACAATTCCAAGAACCGGAATTCACTGACAATGATGAAGCTACTGCAGCATTGTCCCAAGCGTTTGCTTTTCTATCAAAGGCATTCCAAGAACGTTATTCTACACCAACAAACAACAACCAAAGGATCTCATCGAACACTCGCAACAAGCAGTTTGCTCAGCCGAGTTTCAATATGGGCAATAAAGGCCAAATGGTTGGAGTTTATGGGAATCAACAGGGATATCAGAATATGCAGAATACAGGTCAATATGCAGGGAATCAGAATGCAGGTCAGTTTGCAGGGAATCAGTATGGTCAGTATGCAGGGAATCAGTTGGGTCAGTTTGTTGGAAATCAGAGGGGTCAGAATGTTGGTAATCAGGCAATGGGTAATCAGAATAGGAATGTGGCAGCTCCAGTTATTGGGAATTATGGAAATGTGAATCAGGGTAATCCGGTAAAGTGTTTCAACTGCCAAGGAGTAGGTCATATGGCAACGAACTGTCCTACTAAGCCGAACAAGAAAGATCTAGAGTATTTGCAGAAAGCAGTACTGTTGGCACAAAAAGAGAAGGCAGGGTTTCAGTTGAATGCAGAGGAACATGATTTTATGGCTCTTATGGATGAAATGGAAGACAGAGAGGATATCGATGCGAACTGCATATTCATGGCGCATCTTCAGGAAGCTAAGTATGACACGGATTCTGACACACTTCCTGTTTATGACACCAGTGCACCATCTGAGGTATCCAATCTCAACACATGTCATAATAATGATATGTCTCCTCATGAGGAACAGCATTCTGAGAAGCTAGCACACACTTATGATACATACCTGGACACGCCAAGTAGTAGCAATACTCCTTCAGCAACTCCAGATGTGAATCATAATGGAGGCTTCATTTCACAGCATGCTGAGAATGATGAGGAAACGCGTGCTTTATTTGAATCATTATTGAATAATTGTGGTATTGAAATCGAGAAAGTGAAAAAGGTCAATCGCGATGTTAAGGCCGCGAATGAGAAATTGACCACTGAGCTTGAGAGATACAAGGAAAATGCAAAAAGTTTTCAAATTCACAAAGAACGCGAGTCAGACTTTGAAATTGGTTATAAGAAGTTACTTGTTAAAGATAGGGAATGGAAAAGCAAGTTTGCTAATCTTGAAATAAGTTCAACAAAAACCATTAACTCTTTAAAACAAGAAATTTCTGAATTAACAAACCAACTTTCAAAACAAAAAACAGCTTACACCAATCTTGAAAAAGAAAGGGATGAGTTGAAAAAGGACTTTGCAAAGAAAGAAGATAAACTTTTGGAAGAAATCATAGAGTCAGAACACAAGATTGCACATCTAGAAGAATTAGTGGTTAAGTCGGGTCAGTCAAGTCAAACTATGAAAATGATTTCAAATCAAACTAATCCGATTTACCATACGAAACACAAAATGGCTCTTGGTAACAACAATCCTTGTAATCTCAAGAAAGCTCAGGAAGAACAGAACGTATTGCATAATGGTAGTGTTTTTTACACCAAACATGATCCTCCCGTCGTTCGGGATTCTGTGCAAACGATAGAACATGTCGAAGAGAGCATTTCTAAAATGAAACAAAAGGATTTGAAACCCATTGACTACAACAAATTGAACAAACTTTCGGGTATTACTTTTGTTCCACAAAAAGAACCATCTGTGTTTTCCATAAAACGACCGTTCTCGAAAATGTTTTCTAAAAAAGTAGTTGCTTCCAAATCGCTTTCAAACATGGAACAGATGTCTTCAAACAACACTTTTAACTCAAGTGCTGCAAGGGGATATCTTGATGATCTTAAAACCAGAATTGGGCAACTTAAAACGATTTTAGAATCTAAAACGAGACTTAATGAGATCAACTGGAATTCCACGGTTCATTTACAGCTTAAAAAGATTCTCGAAAATGAATTTGCTCCTCAAATTAATAACATCCATGCTCGAGTAATTCATTTTGAACAAGCATTTTTGAAAGAAACAGCTGACTTTGTCACGGATCACAAATCCCTGATAAAGAAGGCAAATGAATCTTTTGAGCAAATCAACGTTTTGGAAAACCTAAATGATTCTCTCTTCGAAGCTGTTATGACCACCGATATTATGTCCATCATTTTACAAACATATTCTGTTCAAGACGATGAACGACTAAGAGCTGAGACCTCCGCAATTGTTTCAAAATATGAAAATGCTCTTATAAAGCTTGAAAAAGAAAACGCGTCATATTTTAAACAACTTGATCGAAAATCAGAGGAATGCAAGTATGACAAATTGTCGTATGAGCATGCCTACAAGGATATGAAAAAGGAAAATGATCTTTTGAGAGCTCAGCTTGAAAACATAAAAGGAAAGGGTGTGGATACTAAGTTTGCAAAACCATCGACTTCGGAGAAACCAAATGTTTCAAACACGGTTCAAAAACCAAAAATGTCAATTTCACGGTTTGCTCCAAAAGTCGATGAGAAAAAGGATTTGTCAAAACCAGTCACTCCACAATCCTTGCCCAAGGATAAGGTAATGGAAAAGATTGTTGAAAAACAACAATTGGTTGTTGAAAGAGACACAAATGTTTGTTCACCTGGCTCTTCCAGAAATTATACACCGAATGTGACCATAAAAACTGTTAAAGAGTCTGTTGGTTCTAATGACATGGTCCAAAATCACCATCTAGAGGAAGCTAGGAAAAAGACACAACTTCGAATAGACGGAATTTTAGGTGTAAAACCTAGTGTGATGAATTCTACAAGATTCCAAAGCACTGCTAGTAGTAGTAAACCATTACCTAGGAACAATCAACAAAATACTAGGGATTGGCTTGCATCTAAGAGTAGTGGCACAAAAGTAAATGCTAGGAATGTAGAATACAACACACGGAATTCCAAGGTCTCATCAAACAACAAAGAATTTCCAAAAGACTGTAGTGACAAAGTTAAAATTGCTGTGATAAACAAGAATGTTGAATTTGTCTGTCCTACATGTCAAAAATGTGTTTTTTCAGCTAATCACGATGCATGTATTGCACAATTTCTCACGAAAAGAAAATCAAGTGTCAAGACACAATCCACTAAGACACCAAATAGAAACAAACCCGTTGATATGAAACAAGAGGTTAAGAAACCTAATAGGAGGATACCGAAAGGATGTAGTTTTTTCAAGACTGAGACTTCCGCTGCATCTGATAAGAAAACTACGTCTAGATCTTACCTTAGGTGGATTCCCATGGGAAAAGTTTTTAAAACAGTTGGTCTTAGATGGATTACCACAGGAAAAATGTTTGATAGTTGCACCAACACAAATAATAGTGATAATCATCAGGTAAAGGAAGTAGAAACCATTACACCCGTTGTTAGTCAACACCCTCAATGTGAGGAAACATGTACTTCTAACACTGTTATTTGTGCAAAGTCTTCTTCTGTGGATGCAGGTACTTGTGAAAGTGATGAGAGTTCATACACCCAATGTGGTAAAGACGAAATTTACGCCAACATCGCATGTGAATATCCTTTTCTAATTCCACTCTTAACTCCGCTTTTACTTGTTCATGCTTAATTTTTTTTCTTTTCTTTTCTTCTTTGTAAATATTTTTGAAAAAACAAAATACAAAATTTGAAAAACCAACAAAAACAAAATACAAAAATATAAAATTTTCAAAAAATACAAAAACAATATAAAATCAAAAAATCCAAAAATATTCTTCTCACGACATGTCTCTCGTATAAATCAATATTCTGTACGTTTCTAGAAATGTCATTCAACAATGATACGGACATGTACAGATGCTTGAGCGGGAGTTCTTTTTAATGTTTTTCTAAAAACATGTCGTTTCTCAAAAGTTTCTTCACAATGGCTTTCGTATACTTCAGTACGAAACCCGGACTTCAACAACGACTTCTTAGTATTTCAGCTAAGGACTCGTTCTTCAAAGAAAGGAAAGTGCTTAACAAAAACAAGGTTTTAAATATTTCTCGAGCACTTATCCTAAAAACAATAATTCTCTTTTATGTTGAGCACCAACTTTTCAAGATTCTTCAAAAAGATTTTCAAAATCTATCAAAATCGGTGCTCATCATCAAAATGACTTGTGTACACCTTACAGTGCACAACTCAAGTTTTCAAAGATAGGAAAGTGCTACGCAAAAATGATTTTCATCAAAAAAGTGCACTTATCCTAAAAATGGACACTGTTGTACGCCTCAGTGCGACATTCCTATTCAAACAAAGAGAAGTCTTTGTTTTTCAAAAAAAAAAAAAAAACCTTGATGCAAAATTCAACAAATCTGAAACTTCTTTCTCTTTCAGAATTTTGCTTCAAGAAGACTCCTTCCCTCTAAACTTTAAAAAGTTTAACATTTCTCAAAAACATATGCAAGTTTTGAGGGGGAGTATTTCATAAAAACAAAAACGTTCCGATTTCATGCAAAATCAAATCTGTCTTTCTCTCCAAAATCTTTTGTCTTAATCAGTTGATATCAAAAATATCACGATATGCTATTTTTGAGGGGGAGAAGACATGATTAAAATGTGATCAAAGATGTTTAAAGTTTGTGACGGAATCTCAAAAGAGCTCGACTCAGATAGTACCAATGAATTGACGAAGCTTAAAATGTCAGTAATCGAAAAGACTTGTCCTGGACGGGTAATAATTTCAAGCTAGTCTAACTAGTGATGTAAGCGTGTCTCGAATAGGACTTGTCTGAGTAGAGTGTACCGTATCGAGAGACTTTCTTTGGACTTGACCAGGACAGGTAATAATTTCAAGCTAGTCTAACTAGTGATGTAAGCGTGTCTCGAATCGGTCATGTTCACTGAAAGTGGATCAATTCAAAAAGTGCAAACTCCTCCCGCATGTGCAAATTTCTTAAATATTCATGAGCACATGTGAAGGGGGAGTCCTTCAAAAGAAATGCAAAACTCTCGAAGTGTCAACAAAATGTGTTTTATTATCATAAACACTTTGAGAGATTTTCAAATGAATGGTTTTATGGCAACAATAGGATAGTCATGGTGTTATAAGGTGACTAAGGATAGGAAAAACCGTCCTATGATCCGCCAGAGCCGGAGGGATCTACCCAAGGACAAATCCAATAGATTAGTATTAGAAGTCCTTAGGTATGATTGAAAAAAAGGAGAAAATGAGAAAGGAGAAAGAAGGGGTTGAAGAATTAAAAAGAAAAGATATGAAAAAGGGTAAAAAGAAATAGCCCTCCAAATGTTCAACCTTAGGGCAGACACCGGGTACAATTCATATGCTACTGGTCGTTACTAATGTGACACCGGTATTGAAGACAAGACGTCATGGACCCAGTGACGCACTGCACTAAACCTTCTTAACCACTCAAGTTCTCTTAAAAGAGCTTGTTTCATTCTCACGGGGAACCGGCATAATCTATCGACCTGTCTCTTAGAGATGGTTGATATTGAAGCAGGAGACCTCTCTCTAATCTCCGCATAGGAAACCAAATGTGCACTTATCGAGTCTAGAGCCCCGAGATTCATCAAAAGATCTCATAGGAACACATGATATCTCTACACTGGTTGTTCATCATTAAGGACGCCAGATGTAAACTTTAGAGTCCTACGCAGATCTTAGCAATCTGCCAGAACATTTATGAGAGGATTCACTTTCGTGATTCTCAATGATTGAATGGAAATTCCTGCCAGGGTCAACATCAAGCAGCCCTGACAGCAGGTCACTTCGGTAATTCTTTATGGGTTACGCTTAGTGTTCGCGGTGGTTTCAAACGGTCTACAGTCGTGGAGTGATCCCCAGCGACTCACCCAGTCATTGAGCTACTAAGTAGGTCTCGTAAGCTCTCTCGAGAGTATCTGACATGGGAACGGCCTTGGTAAGGGTTAGAAGGAGTCTTCACACTATGCTGTTGACGATCTCTAATTCTTATCTGTAAGTACCGGATGTTTTATTGCTAACTGTTTATATGCAGGGACACTTCATCTCCATGGCGACAGATTCCACATGCTCATACAAACATCTGGAAGTTAAAGAAAGCTCCCTCAAAGATCTTTACATCACAAAGTTCAAAGAAAGATTCTACGCCAAAAAGAAGAATCTACAAAGTATAAAGACTAAAGATCAAAGTAAACGAAAGGGAACTACGTGCATATGAATATCACAAAGACTGAAGATGTATGAGCATGTTGGAATGGAAAACAACCACCACAGACGCAGAAGTGACGAAAGGCAGATAACTCCACATCACTAAGGAACAAAGAACGATGAAAAATCAGTTATCAAGGATCACAAAGCATGAAGGAACAAAGACTAAAGACTATCCTACAACGACACACAAAGTTAAAGACAAAGAACACGGAAGACCCACTCACGTGGAGCATCATTCGAATGACCACCCCTTAGGGGGAGATTGTTAGCATTAAAAATATGTATTATGAAGTGATGGTCATTCTCATATTGTAACTTTGTGTCGTGTGTTAAGATTAGTAATAGTTTAGTCATTGGGCCTTGGACTTGGCAAGCTAATATGTTATATGCTATGTTTCATAAGCCTAGTTATCCATCCATGTAACCAAGTCCAAGCCCAAGCCCATAGAAAGCCCATAGGGCATCTCATGTATCTTACTATTTAAACACCTCAAAGGCTCATTTGAGGTGTGTGCTTGTGTATGTATTTGTGTGTGTTTTCTTTGAATAAAAGCTCTCATATTTCCATCTCTTTCTACATATACACGAAATACATATAAGTCACCAAGTCACCATCTTTCTTCTTCTAATCTTCTATTGGTGTGATAAAGTTGTGATATCTAAGGTCCTACAGAAACCCAAATGATCAATAAGGTTGATCACCTCTATGCTTGATCCACACTACACGTCACCGATCACCACCCGATGCTAGTCTTGACCCCGTAACACACGATCTAGCCTTGAACTACATTAGAATAAGGTAAGATGAGATCAAAAAACACCAAACCCTCATCTGGTTGAGTTTTATTTCGTGGCTTTTGAGGAGAGGAAGGAGGAGAGACTTTTTGTAAGTGGTTATTCCCATTCATCCCCTTAATTGACCAAATCAATAGGAGGTTATAACAAATAATGTTACACTTAACCCCTTGCTCTTTTTCCTCTTGTTTATTTCTCACCTAGGCTTGCCATGGGGGCCCTAAATGGGCTTGCCCATTGTTGGTCTAATCCAATAAACTAAGTACTAGCTTAGTTATTAGTAGCCCGTTATTGATCCCGAGTTACATAGTCGTATATATAGTGTAAATACGATAAATACAATATATATAATGGTGTCTCTGTGTATAAGTGTGTGACCCCATAGGCTCACATATGTCTAGCCATATAATTATTTATTATGACACGAGCATACTCCAACAAATTTAGCCTAGCATGGTAGAATCAAGACAAGCACAAGATATAGACAACCAACACATAGGCATATTGATTGAATTAAAAGAATACTTATCTCAATAGCACATGTAAGCATTCAAGGGCTGAAAACCCTTGAAAAAGCTGTAAAATTCGTATATGGTTTGGCCTTAGGGTTTCTCCAAACTTGTTCCTCTCAATGAATGAAAATTAGAAAACTATATATAGATAATTGAGGCTGAAGGCGTCAAGAACAATCTTGTGACGCCGTCATCTCGCCGCCAAAAGAATCCTCGGACTGCCTTGATCTACATCTGACGCCGTCATGTATTACCCTTTTCCAGGCCGTCACGTATTTAACTCTTGACGTTCTTCCTTGTGACGCCTTCATTTCTGTACTGGGCCGTCATGATTTTTACTCTTGACGCCATCAACTTGTTACTCTTGACGCCGTCACACACTGTTCCCAGCTTGGAAAATTAAGTCTTTGGCGTTTTCTTCACTTTTATGCTCCAAAAACGTCCGAATTGCTTCCTTTTCCAGATTTCACTCCCAAAGTACCTAAAATCACAAAAGGAATGATTTAGGGCAATATTTGATCAAATAAATTCAATTACGGGCTTAAATGACCCCCTAAAAGTGGTTCATTTTTCGCCTCATCATATACCCTTATACTTGAGATTTGCTTGTCCTCAAGCAAATGCGCTTTTATTCTAATCAAAATACAAGTTAGGGGTCATTTAACACTAATATAAAAGTAATTACAACACATAATCGTTCCACTAAAGACCAAAGACAGGCACAGAGGTCATACACTAGCACCTCACAAATAGTGTTTAGATACTCACATCTCTCGGGTGTAATAAAGTATAAATTACAATATGGAAACGGAAGATATCTCTCACTACCTGTCATAGAAAAATAGATTACCATAGGCTTGGGAAAGGATCAAACCTCCACCACGTGGCGTAAGCACCTAGGATAAACTATCAAATAGGTCTTTTAAAGTGTTGTAACGTTAGGTGTAGGGATATGAAATACACGGTTTTGTTGGATATAGGCAGTCTTTACTGGTGGCGAGTTAACAATCTTGGTTAATTACATGTACAATATGGCGTTGCTAAGCCAAGACTAGACTCGACTTACGCTAATAAATGAAAAATAACAAAAACATAAAATAAACATAGAATGGAAACGGGATGGTAGTCCGTATATTTTTTTCTCTTTTTCTTTTTCTATTTTTTTTTCTTTTTCTTGATTTTTTCGATTTTATTTTATTTATTATTATTTTTTTTTGTTGCATACACTCTTACCCTACCATCCAAAATAATACATCATAGGGAATGAAAATTCCCCTTACACTTGAATTTTTACGTACTTTACAATAAACTAATCTAATGACTCGAATTAAGAAAATCAAAACACTTGGAGTACTTTTAAGATTAACGTACATATGAGGGTAATAATATTATGTTCTTCCCCATTACTCCATAAAATAAGTACTTTACCCATGAGTCCCAATCGTCCCAAAACAATATGTACAAGGATATGACTCGACTTAGCAACCATGTAATCAATTAGATAGTTAACTTAGGGTTTAACAAATAACAATAATGCACTAAAAATGAGCGCATACACAGAAGGCTAAGGTGATTTGGGTGTACATTTAAGTGGGGTGTAACAAATTCTTCCTTTAAGTAAGATGCTTAAAGTTAGAAACGAAAAGATAGGCTCGGAGGGGTGTACTAGGGGGTTTCGTGTACTAAAAATGAGTACAACGCTAAGGGTGTGGGAAAAATTAGTTGACTTAACTAGCCAAGTAATATGACTTAAATGGTCAAGTAATTATGATACGGGTTTAACACAAGGGTGATCCTAATGCCTCTTATCATGTAGTAAATCCTACCACACGAATGTAGTCTCACTAGCGGTCTCGGGATGCATTACTAACGCAAGTTCTAGAATCTAAATGCTACCGGTACACTCATAAGCACTAATAGTAGATGCTTTTCCTATCAAATCTAAAGGCGAACCTCACATATTTGGGTGGAAAATTTGTCTGAAAGTACGGTTATGTGCTAGTCATACAATCTCCTATCTATGAGATGCTTGCTATGGCTAAAGTTTCACTCCTAAATTTTGTAAAAAATTTTAAATTTGGCGCTAAAATTGCACTAACAAGTATTTCTCATAGTTTTATCACACATCTACTATCAAACAAACAAACTCAAGCGAAAGTGTATCTGTAAGGTATCATCATTTTACCCTCCCCTTACACTTAAGATGAACATTGTCCCCAATGTTCAAGTAAAGAATGTAAAAGTGAAAAAGTAAAAAGAATGAACTCAAATACTCCCCTGATTCGCTCGGTATGGATAATAAGGTGGCCAGGTTAGATCTTCCTCCAAGAAAATGAACAATCAAAGCTTCCCTTCCAGAATATAAATCATCTTCTTGTCATACATAACTTGTAAATCCTGAGAAAACAAACAAGACAACCTCGCATAAAATCGGAGGCAATCTACATAAGTTACTAAATCCTAGAAAACAAAGTAAGATATAATGCTTGTGGAATGAAGTTTGCAGATTTCCTAGAGATTATAAAACTTAATAATTCAACAAAAACTTTAAGACTCCGTTAGAAAAATAAAACTGGTAAAATTTCCAGATTTTTACCCGTGACGCCGTCAAAAGTAAACTCGTGACACCGTCAGAAGTGACCTGCATAAATTCTTGTGTTAAGTTTCCCGAAAAATTTCTGGAAAAACTTGGTCCTACTTCCTGGAAAATCCTGCAAAACTTCATTATGTCTCAATACCAGCATTTGACTCTAACAAATACGAATATACATGTTCATCGAATATTGTGGAGAATCATGATCGGTTTGTTTCTTAAAAACATATTTGGGGTTTCCCCTTACACTTATCTTTTGCAAAAATACCTTTAGGTGGAGTTAAGACTAGGCCAAAACAACAAAGTAAAGTATTTCCACTTTTTAGTTTAGAAACATGATCTACCAACAATAAAAATAAAGCATGCATACGGAAGCAAATAACAAACAAACAAAATAAAATCACACAAATCATGGGTTGCCTCACAAGAAGCGCTTTTCTTTATTTACGAGTCTTGTAGCTAGACTCAAGGTCATGGGTTACTACGTGACCTCATCATTGGTTCCACTCTCTAGGTCGTCTTCTAAACTAGTATCGCTTTCATAGTGTAAGTATTTCGGGTCTTCGAACTCGAAGACATCTTCTCGATACTTAGAATCAAGCTTACTAACATCCTTAAAGTATCCACATGATAAATCAGAAGTGTTCTTACACCCTCTCCGAACATCTTCATCACACAAAATAAGTTGGGAACTTATCCTATCAAGCCCGTCACAATCGATTTCCTTAAGGTCTTTTCTCTTGTACGGCGTTTGGTATGAAACCCTCCTAATTCCATCAGCAAAAGTCATGATTCCGTTCCGGTCATGAACTATCAAATTAGTGATTTCACAAAAGGTTGCCCTAAAAATGACTTGTGATAACCTAGGGTCGACATAGTCTACGATGTTGTCCACAATTGTGAATTCCATAGTGAATGCCATATTTTCTACGAACACCTGGATTTCATGATCTTTACCAGCCACTTTCTCTCCCTTGTAAATCATTCCCCATCTGCAGATATTGTTATAACGGAATAGGGACATAAAATTCTTAGGCATGAACATGTTAATGTAGACGTTATCAAAGTACTTATGACCGATCATGCAGGGAATTTTGAGATTATTCGGATCACGCCTCCTTATCTTCCCCGATTCTCCGTCCCTTGATCCATATAGATTCCCCTCAAGGGAAGGACGATACTCGTATACCTCCTCATTACCCCTATGAAAAATTACCTTCTTAACACCATTGGTGAACAATGCACTTCCATCCTTCTCATCAAGGATTACTCCCGATTCATTGATAAATGGTTTCCCAAGAACAAGGTTGGTTAATGTTTGATTGGTGAGAGGGTCCACATCATCGACCACGGTGAGGGCAATATTGTAAACAAGTTCTCCAATCATAATTGATAGATTTCTTATTACCCTTGCATTATCGACTCTCTCGCACACTATGCGTGCTGGGAAGGCTTCTTTGTATAGGGAAAGGGGTATTATGTTATCTGGGAAGCTAGGATCTATATGACTATCGGTTAAGAGCTTTTCCTTAATGGTGCAGGAGATCTTAAAAACTTTAGGGTTGCTTTCATTAGTCCTATCGCTACTCCCACTAGTAACATCCTCCATTTTTCTCTCGGGCTCCTCTAAAATAGATTTACTCGAAATGGCTGGATTTCTCGTATGCTCTTCTGATCTCTCTTTCCCCTCATCCGATTTGCTAGATTCTTGCGCGGCGCGCTACTCGGATGAGTTGGTAGGGCTTCTGGCCAAATCGTGGTCCACCCTTGAGGTCTCATCTTTAGCTGTATGACCAATTTTTTCAGCTTGTTGGTTCAGGTTAGGTGTATAAGCAGATATCGTGGTGATGGTGTTTACGAAATGGATTGATCCTAGGGGGTTGACAGGTTCTTTTTCTTTTGGTGATAGATGTTTGAATAGCTTACTAGGATTTTTTATTTTCACAGGGGAGGTTGGCGGACTCATGATGGTAACAGATTTGACCTCATCAACGTGAATAGGTTTATTAACAGCATGCTCTTTGATAGCAGTTAACATATTACAAATCTTGTTATTCATATCGGCCTGCTGTTGTCTAAACTTAGCCTCGAGCGTAGAGAGCTGTAATTCTTGAGATAGAATGAATTTTCGCAAAGCATCTTCAAAGCTTTACCTAGGAATGCTTTGTGATGGAAAATGCTCGGACCAAGTGAGTGGTGAGGAGTCATTGAAGGATACGCTCCGCGTTTGGTACCCTCTGAAATTAGGTTTATCCTTCCATGCCTCATAGGCCTCGTCAGAAGTTCGAGGGCCTCGACCCACGTGTGACGATGTGAATTCGCTATAAGCAAGTTTTGGAAGCTCCATGCAGTTATGAGTCTCGTGAGGGCCATTACATAATTTACATGTAGAAGCGATTCTGCTTACTTAGCTTGAAGGCTTTTGAGCTTCGTAAGATTTCATGAGAGACTTGACTCGACCTTAAAGTTCCATGATCCTACGGTCGGGAGTGCTAGAGTTATTCGAAGGCAAAGATATTGCCTTGACCATTTTGTTCAAATCACGGGGATCATTCCAACTTTCGTTGTCATAGAGAGCAAGATCTTCTATGAGTTCCCATGATTGTTCCGCACTTAGATCACGTAGCTTACCACCGGCCGACTGGTCAATGGCTCGCCTCGTGGAGAGATCGATATGGTCATAAAAGATTTGGACTTGGAGCCAAAGGTCTATGCCATGATGATGAGGCAAAAAATGAACCACTTTTAGGGGGTCATTTAAGCCCGGAATTGAATTTATTTGATCAAATATTGCCCTAAATCGCTCCTTTTGTGATTTTAGGTACTTTGGGAGAGAAATCTAGAAAAGGAAGCAATTCGGACGTTTTTGGAGCATAAAAGTGAAGAAAACGCCAAAGACTTAATTTTCCTTGCTGGGAACAGTAGGTGACGGCGTCAAGAGTAAAATCCTGACGGCGTCAAGAGTAATTTGCATGACGGCCCAGTACAGAAATGAAGGCGTCACAAGGTAGAGCGTCAAGAGTAAAATACGTGACGGCCTGAAAAAAGTTATAACATGACGGCGTCAGAAGTAGATCAAGGCAGTCCGAGAATTCTTTTAGCGGCGAGATGACGGCGTCACCAATTTGGTCTTGACGCCGTCAGCCTCAATTTCCTATATATAGTTTTCTAATTTTCATTCATAAAAAGAGAGAAGTTTTGGGAGAAACCCGAAGGCCGAACTTAGTACGAACTTTACAGGTTTTTCAAGGGTTTTCAGCCCTTGAACCCTTTCATGTGTAATTGAGATAAGTGTTCTTTTAATTCAATCAATATGTCTATGTGTTGGTTGTCTATATCTTGTTCTTGTCTTAATTCCATCATGCTAGGCTAGATCTATCTTGTGTTTGCTTAGATCTAATGAAACCTAGATGTTAATTATGTGTTGATTACTAGTTTATGGTTGTATTGGATGAATGATTTCGATGTTAGGCTTAAGAAAACTGGCAGATCTCCAAATGGTAACATGCTTGAACGTCTTAGGAAACATGAACTGACTTGCACTAGGTTTTATCGGTTGTATTTAATGCATGAGTAAATTATAATAATCCCATGTTAGGAGCTTCTTAGCCGGCTCGACATAGGAGTGAAGTAGGCACTCATAGGATTGGGGAATTAAGTGCGCTACCCCATGAATGGTATTAAGGAATACAATCCGTCATCCACGCAACTATAACAAGTAATTAACGTGTAAAAGATATCTAGGGAGTAATGAAATCTAAGTAAACAAAATTTCTCCACTTATTGCTCATAACTTTAGTTAATTTAGTTTATTTTCAATTCTAGTATTTTATTTTGATTGCATCTTTAGTATTGGGTTAGTTGACTAGCAACTAATTCCGCCCAAATCCTTCAAACCCGAGATTTTACTTGCTTTCAAAAAAATATAAAAATACAAAAATAATCATCCCTCACCTTTAGAACTAGTATTTAGGTTTTCTAATCCTAGCGACACTATTCCTAGCTGAACGATCAATCCCCCGGTACTTGTCACTATACTATACTACAACGATCAGGTACACTGCCTGGTGGGGGTTGTAAGCTTCTCAAGATCCCTTGAGAGGTAAAGCCTGGTGCAATCCCTACGCATCAAGTTTTTGGCGCTGCAGCTTGGGGAATAGTTATTGTCTAGGTTAGAATCTCTTTTTATTAGGTCTACTTGCTAGATTCCTTTCTAGTAAGATTTTATTTTTATTTTTAGGTTTCTTTAGTCTATCTTATTTCTTCGTGTTTTTGTTCGTAACTTTTCACCACCCGACATCATGGACGATGGGAACATCTTTGAACCCGTCATCCCACCATAACAAAACCCACCACTAGAACCTCTTAGGCCCCGAACCTTAGGAGAGTATTCCCGACCAAGCCACCAAGGCTACCGAAACACCATTGAGCTCACCGGAGCCAATGTGACCCCCTTGCGATCCGACACCATCCGGTTGGTGCAAAGCGGATGTGCATTCCATGGACTTCGTTCCGAAGATCCAAACCAACATCTTAAGGACTTTCTTAAAATCGTAGACTCCATAGACCTAGATGTTGAAACTAGAGAGACAACCCGATTACGCCTATTCCAATTCTCTCTACAAGATCAAGCTAGTCAATGGCTTGAGCGTTTACCCGCGGGATCCATCACTACATGGGATGATCTCACCACTCGTTTCCTTGCTCAATTTTTCCCACCGGGGAGAACTACTAAGCTTAGAAATGACATCTTGATGTTCCAACAACGTCAAAATGAATCTCTTTATGAAGCATGGACTCGTTTCAAGGACTCACTCCAATAAGTCCCTCATCATGGCATAGATCTTTGGCTCCAAGTCCAGATCTTTTATGACCATATCGATCTCTCCACGAGGCGAGCCATTGACCAATCGGCCGGTGGTAAGCTACGTGATCTAAGTGCGAAACAATCATGGGAACTCATAGAAGATCTTGCTCTCTATGACAACGAAAGTTGGAATGACCCCCGTGATTTGAACAAAACGGTCAAGGCAATATCTTTGCCTTCGAACAACTCTAGCACTCCTGACCGTAGGATCATGGAACTTGAGGACCAAGTCAAGTTTCTCATGAAATCTTACGAAGCTCCTAAGCCTTCAAGCCAAGTGAACAAAATCACTTCTTCATGCGAATTATGTAGTGGTCCCCATGACACTCGTGATTGTGTGGAACTCCCCGGAACAGCTTTTGCGGACTACGCATCCACGCGTACCAACGAAGCGGGAGATAAGTGGTACACTTTCAAGCCCGAGCCAAACCCTTACGGTGATTCATACAACCCCTCTTGGAAAAATCACCCAAACCTTAGGTGGAAACAAAATCAACCCAATTTTTCCAATCCGCCTAATCGTTACCAACCAAACGGTCCACCCTCCAACCGTAATTTCAACAACAATCCTTCTAACAACTATGGTAGTACCAACAATCTTAAAGGATTGATGTCAAAGTTCATGGCATCTCAAGAAGCTCGCATATCTAAGTTTGAAGCCGATTTCAAACAAAAGCAAAGCGAGATGACCACCAAAATTGATGCATTGTTGAAAGTTCTCAATGACCGAGAAATGGGAGCACTCCCAAGCGACACGGTCAAGAATCCGAAACTAAACGTTAATTCCATATCCTCAGTTTCGTCACCCACTTCGTGTCCACAATACTACTCGGTTAAATCAACGAGCACGTGTTTCAAACAAAACCAAATTCTTCAAAAGGACCAATCAAGTAACACACCCGATATAGAACCGGTCAGAAGTATAGTTGAAACACCTCTTACGCAAGACCTTGACGATGAATTCAAGGAACTTTACCTTGAACGCCCCGTCATTGATGTCTTAGCGCGTGTTCCTTACTATAGCGCCCTCCTAGAAAAATATGAGAAGTTTAAACTAGGTAAAAATGGGACCGCCTTCGTTCTAAACAAGTTGCCTAAAAAGCTTGATGATCCGGGTATATTTGTTTTGCCTTGTAAGATAGGAAGATCCGAAGCTTTCGACACACTAGCCGATTTAGGGTCAAGCCTCAACTTGATTCCCTTATCCTTATTCACCGCTCTTAAGCTAGGAAAGTTAGAGGAAACAGAAGTATTGATAGGGCTAGTGGATGGGAGTATTGCCCACCCGGTTGGAATGATTAAGGATGTAGTTGTTCACGTAGGAAGGTTAACTATATTAGCGGATTTTTACGTCCTAGATATGGTTAGTGAAACTACATGCCCATTATTGGTAGGAAGAGCATTTTTAGCAACCGCTAGCGCCATGATAGATTGTAAGGAGTCTAAGATAGCGGTAGGTGAAGGCGATACTTGGTCGGTGTACGATGTAAAGAAGCATAGTTATGATTGTGATGATGAACCGACACCGTATTGGGTAGAGATAAATAGGAGACCATCTAGATATGGACCTTGGATAGAAAGGAACTTTATAGGACCTCAATGCCCATTTTATCTAGAAAAAGATTTCACTGAAAAGACACTGATGAGTGTCTAAATGCTCATCATTTTATACCAATCTGAACTGCCAAAACATCCAAAAACACTCAAATATGCATCAAAATACTTAAAATATCTTAGAAGTGTGTTTTATATGTTTCAAATGCAAAATAATCAAAAACAGATAGAAAAAGAACAAAGTTTGCATAATTGGCAGTTTCTGTCCCTCAAGTTTCAAAAATTGTCAAAACTAGTCCCTGGTTATTCAAAACATGTTAAATATCATCAAAGGTCCTTGGGGATTCATAAGTTGTCAAAATAAGTAATTTAAAGTTAAAAATTGCAAACTTACAACTTTAGTCCCCCAAGTTTCAAAAATGTCAAAATTAGTCCTCAGGTTTTAAAAAAATGGAAAAATATTAAAAACAAACCTTGTACTATTCATTAATGACATAATTGGTCCTTGTGGTATTTATTGAGAATTTACAGGTTCAACCCTTCACAAATTCAGAAATTACAGATTTGGACCCTGGAGTTTGAAGATTTGGCATAATTAGTCCCCGGGTGTTCAAAATGGGAAAATTATCATTAAGGGTCCTAGGGAATTCATAATTGTCACTATTAGTCCCTGGATGAAAGTTTTGAAGAAATTACACATTTAGTCCCTAAAGTTTCCAAATTGGCAAAAATAGTCCTTGGGTATTCAGACATGGAAATTTACCTTTATTGCCCTTGTACTATTCACTAGTGACAAAATACACCCCTTGGATAACTTTGGAAAACTTACACCTTCAGTCCCTATAAAAACAGAAAATTACATGAAAGGTCCTTGTGATAATTATATAAACCAAATGGTACCTTTTGTAAAAAATTTGTTTTCACAAAAGTTGCGTGTTTTTAGTTATAAAATAGTTTTGTAAAAGAAAAATCAATTTAATTTTAAGTGATAGTTTCTATTTAATGTAATTTAAATTTTAATTTTCATTTTTAAATTTTTGTTAAGTACTTAGCATTTTTATATTTTTATTAAATTCCTATTATATTAAAGTATTTATAGCAATTTTATCAGATTTTTATTTTATCATTTGGTATTTATTATATTTAATTTTAGTTTTATTAGTAATTAATTAATATTTAAGTTTTAAATAGCATTATTAATTTTTATAAAGTAACACCTAGTTTTTATATTTTTCCTAGCTTTTAAATGTTATAAAACAGTTTTAGGAATTTTTCCATAATTTTCTAAGTCATTTTAGTATTATTAGTAATTTAAAATAATTTAATTAATATAATTAGTTTTTAATTAATAGAAAATCCATAAAAAGACAAAAATATTTATTTTTAATTTTTATACTTTCTTCAAGTTCATTTTTAAGTTTTAGAAATTATTTTTGTAAGTTTTTAGTTTAATTTGTAGTGTTTATCATTTTTAGTTTTATTTAAATTAGGTTTAATTTACTTTTTAAATAGTTTTAATTAATTAAATAATATTTAAGTATTAAAATAATCATTTTTGTAATTTCATTTTCATTTTAACATTTCTTTTAAATTTTAAGTTTGTAAAAGTTTCATTTTTACCCCCTGTAGTTTATTTTCCTTAAAGCTCACCTTTTTCTCAGCACGCAATCGTGTCTGATTTTAATTTGGTTTACGTTTATACGTTTCTAATTCCCGTGATTGTTAAATAATGTTATTCCTAATCATTCCATTAGTGTAAACAAATCCAAATCTTAATCTGGTTACTTCCCATCCAATTCACCCGATCACAAACCCGTTTTTATACCATCCACACCTCGTCGGGACATAACTACCCGGGGAAACCACTGTATTTCACGGAAGCATTGGCCTAAGCTGTTTGACTTGTTGACCATCCTTTGGTTGATATTATCTGACTGTTTCACGACCAATGAAAATTTTGGCGCCGCTGCCGGGGAGGTTGTGCGCGTATTCTAAACGGTTTTACGTATCAGTGATTCTGGATACACGCTCATTGTATATTTATCCACCTTTATTCATATTATCTTATTATCATAAACAAAACTGTTCCCGAAAACATTTTAAATCAGTTTTCAACGAACACAAAAACCCAAAAATATTTTCCTTATTATTATTACTACAAAAATTTGCAAAAATACTCACCTTTACCCTCTTACCTTTTTGATTCTACATTTCTTACCCTCCAAAACCCTTTGATTCTTTCAATGTCTTATCCTCACCATCTTGATTGTCAATGGTGTGGAGGTCCTTATAATGGTGGTAATTGTCCCAGTTGTAGCATGGTAGAGTCAGGAAACGGGTCTGTCTATAACCAGAATCCCTATTCCTACCAAGATACAACTGATTCATTCCATCAGCTTCCACACCATGAGACTCAGCAGTTTTACTGTTGTGAGTACTGTGGTGGTTCACACTATAGTTCTGATTGTCAATCAGGAAACACGCTTGTCTATGAGCAGTTTCCTAATAACAATTATGACTCACAGCCACATCAGTTCAACTGTTGTGAGTACTGTGGAGGTCCACACTTTAGCTCTGATTGTCAAACAAGGAATCCATTTCCTTGTAACAATTATGACTATTCGTTTCAAGACCCACCTCCACAGTGCCAAATGATTCAAGCAACTCCTCATATCCAGCAAGACCCTTATATAGAGGTTCTTGAGAAACTCAAAGATCTTAAGGAGGAGTTGGCTAATATTTCGCTTCACCATGATCCAAGTTCTTCTTGTGTATATTGCGGGGGTCCTCATAATGATGATCAATGTCAACCTTCCGGTTTTGACACATCCGCACCCCCACAGTTTCCACTCATTCAAAATTCTGGTAATAAATCTATCGCAGAATTACTTGCTGAAGAACGAGATTCTGGAAAAAGCATGGAAGAATTACTGGCTGAGCAGCGAGCAGCTAAAATACGTGCCAATCTTCGCACTGCTGCTCTATTTTATGATGACAGTGATGATGATGAAGATAACATTGTTATCCTTCAAAAAGATTCATCGAGTTCATCAGTTGTGATTCCTTCCATGTAAAATCAGGGAGATAAGAATACAGAGAAGTTACTAGCAAATGAACAAATGGAACTTGTAAAATTCATAACTGCTAGTCCTTCTCAACTCCCTCAGTCTGTTGTTATTACACCCGAAGTTCACACTCACTCTCTAAACATGGGGGATGAGCATCTTAGCACTGTTCCTAATAAGGAATCGGACAAATTAATAAAGTCTAGTGTTGAGATCCTTGTCCCAATCCCGAGAGAGTCATAGGGAACTTTTGATCAAGTGTGTGATATTCCTTCTATCCCTGATAATCCAAATGATCAAATGGGGAATGTCTCTGATTCCAGTGATGATTGTTTATCTTATAGAGACATTGAGTATGTTGATGCATCCCTTCCCCACTCTAAAGTTGACTTTCTTCTCGAGGAGTTCACCGATGAACTCACTCACAGCAGTCTACTTCCATCAGGAAGTAATGATCTCTTTGATTTCAAAGATGATTTGGAAGAAGTCGAAGCTTTCCTTGCCCTAGATAGTTCAACTTCGTATGAAGTTGATGATAACTATCTTGATCCTGAGGGGGACATTCTTTTTCTAGAAAGTTTGTTAAACGAAGATCCATCTCCCCCTCTTCCACCCAAACAACTTCATAATAAGGAAATCAAATCAGTTGAGAAAACTGATAAATTTCCTGAGATCAAGCTTAAGGGCTTGCCTCCTCCACTTGAATATGCATTTCTTGAGGAGGAAGTTCTTATCTTAATTGCTATTCATATCTCTCTTCTTTCCTTCACCTACCAGGTGATTTCTCCTCTTCTTCACTCCTTCGGGAATGAGGACACTATCTTTGACCCCGGCATTTTCATGTATCATTTGTAAGCCAGGTGTCTGTGTATCTCATCGGTGTGGAACTTTCACGTGCTTCAAATGTTTATCCAAACATCTTGAATGAAAGTCCGATGGAGATTGTTTCTTCCACATCATGCTTCCCCAAGGACAAATGAATTCGGGGTCGAGTCAAGCTAGCGACTCGGTAAACAAAAACAGTAGCATGCATACGGGGTTTTCACCCTAAGTGTAGGGGCGTTGCCCCTGCTGTTGTTACAATGTATATATCCTCTAAGCATAAAAAAAATGTGTGTGTATATAAACTTAAATAAAGGCTATGAGTATTTTCCTTCTTACGTTCTAAGTGTTGGTTTAACACCCGGTACTTTGAATATTGAGGACAATATTCAGTTCTAAGTGTGGGGGGGGGGGGGGGGGGGGAATTCGTAATTCTAACGAATTTAAACACATGTTCCATCAAGAACCCCCATTTTAGCCAAAATTTTAAAATTTTTTCTCACTTAGAACGCAAATAAATGGTTATCAGTCCGCCATGTCTAACCCACATAAGGATTGGCTAATCCAGGAGCAAACGGCTGTTGGTAAAGATTTCTCAAATTCGTTGATAGCTTGCAATTTGCCCAAAATTGTATGGTACCTCAACTCGCCATATCTTATAAAGCGAATGAGTTGGCTAGCCCGCAAGATTATGGCTTGTGGTAAAGGCCGTGGAAAAACCATAATTGGTAATCAGCTCACCAAGATGTTGACTTTGTCCATCAAGAGTTGGCTAGTCTAGAAGCAAACGACTTTTGGTAAAGACTAATCAAATCCGTTGACAGCTGGTGGTTTGCTCAAAATCACACGGTTATCAGGTGTACCACAGTTCTTACATCTAGCTACTCCAGAAGTGATGGCTTTTGGTAAAGATTTTTTCAAATCCATTAAGTTTTTCTCAAAAGATTGCTAGGGACTAGTAATGTTTTAGTGTGGGGGATTGATGAGTGTCTAAATACTCATCATTTTATACCAATCTGAACTGCCAAAACATCCAAAAACACTCAAATATGCATCAAAATACTTAAAATATCTTAGAAGTGTGTTTTATATGTTTCAAATGCAAAATAATCAAAAACAGATAAAAAACGAACAAAGTTTGCATAATTGGCAGTTTCAGTCCCTTAAGTTTCAAAAATTGTCAAAACTAGTCCCTGGTTATTCAAAACATGTTAAATATCATCAAAGGTCCTTGGGGATTCATAAGTTGTCAAAATAAGTCCTTTAAAGTTAAAAATTGCAAAATGCAACTTTAGTCCCCCAAGTTTCAAAAATGTCAAAATTAGTCCTCAGGTTTTAAAAAAATGGAAAAATATTAATAACAAACCTTGTACTATTCATTAATGACATAATTGGTCCTTGTGGTATTTATTGAGAATCTACAGGTTCAACCCTTCACAAATTCAGAAATTACAGATTTGGACCCTGGAGTTTGAAGATTTGGCATAATTAGTCCCCGGGTGTTCAAAATGGGAAAATTATCATTAAGGGTCCTAGAGAATTCATAATTGTCACTATTAGTCCCTAGATGAAAGTTTTGAAGAAATTAGACATTTAGTCCCTAAAGTTTCCAAATTGGCAAAAATAGTCCTTGGGTATTCAAACATGAAAATTTACCTTTATTGCCCTTGTACTATTCACTAGTGACAAAATACACCCCTTGGGTAACTTTGGAAAACTTACACTTTAAGTCCCTATAAAAACAAAAAATTACATGAAAGGTCCTTGTGATAATTATATAAACCAAATGGTACCTTTTGTATTAAAATCCAATTCCAAATCCAAAAACAAACAACCCAGGCGTAGTTCTAAATAAAATCTCAAGCCCAAACAAAACCAAAGCCCAAAACCCATTTCCCATTATAATAAAACGCAGGGTCAACTATTTGACCTGCGTTGACCCGTTTTGACTCATCCCCTACCTCATCCCTGCTACTTGCCTCCTCCACCTCACCACTCTACCTCCACTTGCTTTACCCCATCACCACCTCCTTCACTCCCTGTCACTCCCTAAACAAAACCTATCTCCTAGGTTTGCACCAAGGGTCACCACGTTTCATCCCTACAACCTGCCACCACCCCTACAACCTACAACCTGACACCAACTTACATCCACCACCCCTAGCCTCACCTACATGTTCCCTTAACCTCCATAACAAACCAATCACCATTAAACACCCTCATAGTCCCTAATTGGTATTTAACTGTTGTTCCCGCCAAAATTAAAATGATGGATAGGAAGAGTTCTGATGATCCAAGGGCTCATATTGGAAGTGGGAAAGCTTTGTAGGACCCGCAAGATTGAGGCTATAAAGCAAGGAAGAAAGCAGAAGAGTAGGGTAGTAGATTAATTAATGTAGCTTAGTTTTAGTTAATGTCATTCTTAGTGTAATTCAATTTCCAGTTGTAATGTCTGCTTCAAAACAGTTGTAATCATTTCTATTTAGTATTATATAAACTTTCTTTAAGCATAAATCCTGTATTGTTAATTATATTCATAATTAGCATATTTAATTGAATTTGACAAATTCAATTGAGTCTTGTTGATTGTTGTTTAAACTGTTTTCTTTTTTTTTTGAAGTTTATGTTAGTTCAATTTTAAGTTTTTTTTTAAAGGTTAAACATCATAACAACCAGTTTAGTATCATAATTTGGAAATTCTCAAAAATTCCAAGAAAATATAAAAATAAATAAAAAATTAGGAGAACAGAAGATGGAAGCAAGGAGCAGGGTCAAGAATGGATTGCTTGGGTTGTAAAGCTTCTTGGGAAGCCTTAGGAGTTGTTTGTGGTCTTGGTATTCAATTCTCAGCCTTGAACCCTTTGTAAGTCTCAAAGCCTAATTCTGTCATATTATTGTCATTATTGTTATTAGCAGTAATTTAGTGCTCAATTGACTTCCATTTGGTATATTTAATCTTTTGCAAACAAAAAAATTAGTAAAGTAGTTTTAAAATTCAAAATTGTAATGTTAACAGTAGTATAAAGGGTTGTTTGGATGTACTGAGTTCCTGAACTCAGGGCTTGCTTTTGTTGTTATTTTAAGCTTATACATGTTTCAATAAGTCTTAATAGTTCATAGTAGCAATAAAATTCAGTGTTTGTTTGTTAAAAAACAAAATTTGCTTCTAATCTTATTACTGTGTTGACTGTCAAGTTATTAAGAATCATAATCACCCATTTCAGTGTAATACTTGTTTAAATAGCTTAATATACTCTCATCATAGCTTATTATATCATTTTCATTCAGTAAATTAGGATCTAGGTTCACCAAAGTCAAACTAGTAGTATAATCAAAAAAGTCAAAATTACCCTAGTGCAGAAAATCTAAAAGTTCAAGGATTTGTTTTGAATTGTGTGATTAGACCTAGGCATTGAAACTTGTTTCTAATTAAACTCCACCATCTCATCTTCAAAGTTTCACTGTTCCATTATTTTTGTGATTTTTGCTCTGGGCCCCACAACCCCCTAAAGGCACCTGCAGGGAAGATAGTTCCCCTGCACCATCAGATAACCACCACAACCACCACCTTTGGTGGTGGCTGCAGCCCTCCACAGTGGGACCCATGGCTCCACTCTTTGTTCTTTGAACTCCCAAGCTGGGAGGCTTTCAATTTCACCAAAGCTTGTGCCCCAAATCACCCTTGTGGGCCCCCTAGACAGTCACTAAGTTTGTCCCATTTTCTGTCTCAGTCCACTAATAAGCAAGTGCTTATTGTGGCTTATTGGCTTAACCAGTGGACTCCAAGTGCTTATTCTGGCTTATGCATGTTCAATTAACTTATTTAGACCAGGATTAATCATTGTGGGTCTCACTTAAGCTGGTTCAAGCTATTTTCTAGCTTTGGTCAACATAAGTCAACTGATTGGCTTTTTGCTTTCCATTGTGCTTATTTTTAAGTTGTAAAAAATTTGTTTTCACAAAAGTTGTGTGTTTTTAGTTATAAAATAGTTTTGTAAAAGAAAAATCAATTTAATTTTAAGTGATAGTTTCTATTTAATGTAATTTAAATTTTAATTTTCATTTTTAAATTTTTGTTAAGTACTTAGCATTTTTATATTTTTATTAAATTCCTCTTATAATAAAGTATTTATAGTAATTTTATCAGATTTTTATTTTATCATTTGGTATTTATTAGATTTAATTTTAGTTTTATTAGTAATTAATTAATATTTAAGTTTTAAATAGCATAATTAATTTTTATAAAGTAACACCTAGTTTTTATATTTTTCCTAGCTTTTAAATGTTATAAAATAGTTTTAGGAATTTTTCCATAATTTTCTAAGTCATTTTAGTATTATTAGTAATTTAAAATAATTTAATTAATACAATTAGTTTTTAATTAATAAAAAATCCATAAAAAGACAAAAATATTTATTTTTAATTTTATACTTTCTTCAAGTTCATTTTTAAGTTTTAGAAATTATTTTTGTAAGTTTTTAGTTTAATTTGTAGTGTTTATCATTTTTAGTTTTATTTAAATTAGGTTTAATTTACTTTTTAAATAGTTTTAATTAATTAAATAATATTTAAGTATTAAAATAATCATTTTTGTAATTTCTTTTTCATTTTAACTTTTCTTTTAAATTTTAAGTTTGTAAAAGTTTCAGTTTTACCCCCTGTAGTTTAATTTCCTTAAAGCTCACCTTTTTCTCAGCACGCAATCGTGTCTGATTTTAATTTGGTTTACTTTTATACGTTTCTGATTCCCATGATTGTTAAATACTGTTATTCCTAATCATTCCAGTAGTGTAAACAAATCCAAATCTTTATCTGGTTACTTCCCATCCAATTCACCCGATCACAAACCCGTTTTTATACCATCCACACCTCGTCGGGACATAACGACCCGGGGAAACCACTGTATTTCATGGAAGCATTGGCCTAAGCTGTTTGACTTGTTGACCATCCCTTGGTTGATATTATCTGACTGTTTCACGACCAATCAGACACATTCGGTGGAACAACTCATAGCTAGAGATGAAGAGCTAGATCCCTTTGAGGACCCCTTAGTCTTTAGGAAGATGATTGAGTTCTTAAGCGTAATGCCTATTAACATAGAGATGAATAAGTGGAAAAGAGAGGGAGACAAGTGTAAATGGAGGTGGGACAAGCCACCTAAAGAAGGTGACGGATCATGGCATATGAGGATGACTTTGTATGGTCCGGATGGAGAAAAGTTTGAAAGGTGTTACCATACTAAGGAAACCGATAGGAAGTTGAAACCTAAGTTTGATCCCAAAGATGTCCTCAATGAGGAACTCACCCGTATCACGTAGTAACCCATGACCTTGAGTCTAGTTACAAGTCTTGTAAATAAAGAAAAGCGCTTCTTGGGAGGCAACCCATGCTTTGTGTGATTTTATTTTGTTTGTTTGTTATTTGCTTCCGTATGCATGCATTATTTTTATTGTTGGTAGATCATGTTTCTAAACTAAAATGTGGAAATACTTTACTTTGTTGTTTTGGCCTAGTCTTAACTCCACCTAAAAGTATTTTTGCAAAAGATAAGTGTAAGGGGAAACCCCAAATATGTTTTTAAGAAACAAACCAATCATGATTCTCCACAATATTAAGTGAACATGTATATTCATATTTGTTAGAGTCAAATGCTTGTATTGAGTCATAATGAAGTTTTGCAGGATTTTCCAGGAAGTAGGACCAAGTTTTTCCAGAAATTTTCCGGAAACTTAAAATAAGAATTTCTGCAGATCACTTCTGACGGCGTCACGAGATTACTCTTGACGGCGTCACGTGTAAAAATCTGGAAATTTTACCGGTTTTGTTTTTCTAACGGAGTCTTAATGTTTTTGTGAATTATTAAGTTTTATAATCTCCAGGAAATCTGCAAACTTCATTCCACAAGCATTATATCTTATCTTGTTTTCTAGGATTTAGTAACTTATATAGATTGCCGCCGATTTTATGCGAGGTTGCCTTGTTTGTTTTCTCAGGATTTACAGGTTATATATGACAAGAAGATGATTTATATTCTGGAAGGGAAGCTTTGATTGTTCATTTTCTTGGAGGAAGATTTAACCTGGCCACCTTATTATCCATACCGAGCAAATCAGGGGAGTATTTGATTTAATTCTTTTTACTTTTTCACTTTTACATTCTTTACTTGAACATTGGGGACAATGTTCATCCTAAGTGTAAGAGGAGGGTAAAATGATGATACCTTACATATGTACTTTCGCTTGAGTTTGTTTTGTTTGATAGTAGATGTGTAATAAAACTATGAGAAATACTTGTTAGTGCAATTTTAGCGCCAAATTTAAATTTTTTTACAACATTTAGGAGTGAAACTTTAGCCATAGCAAGCGTCTCATGGATAGGAGATTGTATGACTAGCACATAACCGTATATTCAGAAAAATTTTCCACCCAAATATGTGAGGTTCGCCTTTAGATTTGATAGGAAAAGCATTTACTATTAGTGCTTATGAGTGTACCGGAAGCATTTAGATTCTAGAACTTGCGTTAGTGATGCATCCCGAGACCGCTAGTGAGACTACATTCGTGTGGTAGGATTTACTACATGATAAGAGGCATTAGAATCACCCTTGTGTTAAACCCGTATCATAATTACTTGACCATTTAAGTCATATTACTTGGCTAGTTAAGTCAACTAATTTTTCCCACACCTTAGCGTTGTACTCATTTTTAGTACACGAAACCCCTAGTACACCCCTCCGAGCCTATCTTTTCGTTTCTAACTTTAAGCATCCTACTTAAAGGAAGAATTTGTTACACCCCACTTAAATGTACAACCAAATCGCCTTAGCCTTCCGTGTATGCGCTCATTTTTAGTGCATTATTGTTATTTGTTAAACCTTAAGTTAACTATCTAACTGATTACATGGTTGCTAAGTCGAGTCATATCCTTGTACATATTGTTTTGGGACGATTGAGACTCATGGGTAAAGTACTTATTTTATGGAGTAATGGGGAAGAACATCATATATTACCCCTATATGTGCGTTAATCTTAAAAGTACTCCAAGTGTTTTGATTTTCTTAATTCGAGTCATTAGATTAGTTTATTGTAAAGTATGTAAAGATTCAAGTGTAAAGGGAATGTTCATTCCCTATGATGTATTATTTTGGATGGTAGGGTAAGAGTGTATGCAAAAAAAAAAAAAAAAAAAAAAAAAAAAAAAAAAAAAAAAAAAAGAAGAAAAAAAAAACGAAAAAATCAAGAAAAAGAAAAAATAATAGAAAAAAAAGAAAAGAGAAGAAACATACGGACTACCATCCCTTTTTATTCTATGTTCATTTTATGTTTTTGTTATTTTTCATTTATTAGCTTAAATCGAGTCTAGTCTTAGCTTAGCAGCGCCATATTGTACATGTAATTAACCAAGATTGTTAACTCGCCACCAGTAAAAACTTCCTTTATCCAAAAAAACCGTGTATTTCATATCCCTACACCTAACGTTACAACCCTTTAAAAGACCTCTTTGATAGTTTATCCTAGGTGCTTACGCCATGTGGTGGAGTTTTGATCCTTTCCCAAGCCTATGGTAATCTATTTTGCTATGACAGGTAGTGAGAGATATCTTCCGTTTCCATATTGTAATTTATACTTTATTACACCCGAGAGATGTGAGTATCTAAACACTATTTGTGAGGTGCTTATGTATGACCTCCGTGCTTGTCTATTGGTCTTTAGTGGAACGATTATTTGTTGTAATTACTTTTATATTAGTGTTAAATGACCCCTAACTTGTATTCTGATTAGAATAAAAGCGCATTTGCTTGAGGACAAGCAAATATCAAGTGTAAGGGTATATGATGAGGCGAAAAATGAACCACTTTTAGGGGGTTATTTAAGCCCGGAATTGAATTTATTTGATCAAATATTGCCCTAAATTGTTCCTTTTGTGATTTTAGGTACTTTGGGAGAGAAATCTGGAAAAGGAAGCAATTCGGACATTTTTGGAGCATAAAAGTGAAGAAAACACCAAAGACTTAATTTTCCTTGCTGGGAACAGTAGGTGACGGCGTCAAGAGTAAAATCCTGACGGCGTCAAGAGTAATTTGCAAGACGGCCCAGTACAGAAATGAAGGCGTCACAAGCAATGTTCTGAAAGGCTCAAGGCGCACTAAGGCGCTAAGGGGGTCAAAGAGCCTCGAGTCGAGGCGCAAACCAAGGCGCGGGATTCAGAAATTTGAGGCGCACTATACATTTAGGTTTTTTTTATAACATATGTGAAAACTTATGCAGCTTAAATTACATAAAAATATCAATATTCAATTCATAATGCCACTTAATAGTTATTACATCTAACAAAGCTTGCATTTAAACCTAAAATATCAAGCAAGCAACATATCAGAATCCATGAATTACCCTAAATACCTGAATATACATTACAATATATGAGTTTATGACTTATAAAATTTAACAAATTACCATGTATCTCTATCAATTACCAACATCAACAAATCTATAGTTGGTTGGTAACACTTAACACTAAAGAAATAACATTTCTGTTTGTTAATAAGCTACTATTCTTAGACATTAGATTAGAAAAAATATATATGTCTTTGTTGATTGTGTGTTTTAGTTATTTTCTAAAATATTAGGGTTATTAGATACTTTATAACTTAAAGGGCCTAATGTATATAACATGTAAGCCCAAAATGTATCTTACTATTAAGAAAAAAAGGCTAAAACCCCGTTACATCTTCTAGGCGCAAAAATCTCCAAGGCGCAAAGGCGCAAAAATCCCCAAGGCGCTACGATTTTTACGGGATTCATGCATGTCGTGAGCCTCGATCTGAAAAAATCCCAAAGGCTGGAACCTCATGGGATTTAGGGAGTAGGCAAGGCGCGCTTTTTAAAACATTGGTCACAAGGTAGAGCGTCAAGAGTAAAATACGTGACGGCCTGAAAAAAGTTATAACGTGACGGCGTCAGAAGTAGATCAAGGCAGTCCGAGAATTCTTTTGACGGCGAGATGACGGCGTCACCAATTTGGTCTTGACGCCGTCAGCCTCAATTTCCTATATATAGTTTTCTAATTTTCATTCATAAAAAGAGAGAAGTTTTGGGAGAAACCCTAAGGCCGAACTGTACGAACTTTACAGGTTTTTCAAGGGTTTTCAGCCCTTGAACCCTTTCAAGTGTAATTGAGATAAGTGTTCTTTTAATTCAATCAATATGTCTATGTGTTGGTTGTCTATATCTTGTTCTTGTCTTAATTCCATCATGCTAGGCTAGATCTATCTTGTGTTTGCTTAGATCTAATGAAACCTAGATGTTAATTATGTGTTGATTACTTGTTTATGGTTGTATTGGATGAATGATTTCGATGTTAGGCTTAAGAAAACTGGCAGATCTCCAAATGGTAACATGCTTGAACGTGTTAGGAAACATGAACTGACGTGCACTAGGTTTTATTGGTTGTATTTAATGCATGAGTAAATTCTAATGATCCCATGTTAGGAGCTTCTTAGCCGGCTCGACATAGGAGTGAAGTAGGCACTCATAGGATTGGGGAATTAAGTGCGCCACCCCATGAATGGTATTAAGGAATACAATCCGTAATCCACGCAACTATAACAAGTAATTAACGTGTAAAAGATATCTAGGGAGTAATGAAATCTAAGTAAACACAATTTCTCCACTTATTGCTCATAACTTTAGTTAATTTAGTATATTTTCATTTCTAGTATTTTATTTTAATTGCATCTTTAGTATTGGGTTAGTTGACTAGCAACTAATTCCACCCAAATCCTCCAGGCCCGAGATTTTTACTTGCTTCCAAAAAAATATAAAAATACAAAAATAATCATCCCTCACCTTTAGAACTAGTATTTAGGTTTTCTAATCCTAGCGACACTATTCCTAGCTGAACGATCAATCCCCCGGTACTTGTCACTATACTATACTACAACTATCAGGTACACTGCCTGGTAGGGGTTGTAAGCTTCTCAAGATCCCTTGAGAGGTAAAGCCTGGTGCAATCCCTACGCATCACATGATGAGGGACTTTTTGGAGTAAGTCCTTGAAACGAGTCCATGCTTCATAAAGAGATTCATTTTGACGTTGTTGGAACATCAAGATGTCATTTCTAAGTTTAGTAGTTCTCCCCGGTGGGAAAAATTGAGCAAGGAAACGAGTGGTGAGATCATCCCATGTGGTGATGGATCCCGCAGGTAAACGCTCAAGCCATTGACTAGCTTGATCCCGTAGAGAGAATTGGAATAGGCGTAATTGGGTTGTCTCTCTAGTTTCAACATCTAGGTCTATGGAGTCTACGATTTTAAGAAAGTCCTTAAGATGTTGGTTTGGATCTTCGGAATGAAGTCCATGAAATGCACATCCACTTTGCACCAACCGGATGGTGTCGGATCGCAAGGGGGTCACATTGGCTCCGGTGAGCTCAATGGTGTTTCGGTAGCCTTGGTGGCTAGGTCGGGAATACTCTCCTAAGGTTCGGGGCCTAAGAGGTTCTAGTGGTGGGTTTTGTTGTGGTGGGATGACGGGTTCAAAGATGTTCCCATCGTCCATGATGTCGGGTGGTGAAAAGTTACGAACAAAAACACAAAGAAATAAGATAGACTAAAGAAAACCTATAAATAAAAATAAAATCTTACTAGAAAGGAATCTTGCAAGTAGACCTAATAAAAAGAGATTCTAACCTAGACAATAACTATTCCCCGGGCTGCGGCGCCAAAAACTTGATGCGTGGGGTTTGCACCAGGCTTTACCTCTCAAGGGATCTTGAGAAGCTTACAACCCCCACCAGGCAGTGTATCTGATCATTGTAGTATAGTATAGTGACAAGTACCAGGGGATTGATCGTTCAGCTAGGAATAGTGTCGCTAGGATTAGAAAACCTAAATACTAGTTCTAGAGATGAAGGATGATTATTTTTTTATTTTTTTATTTTTTAGAAAGCAAGTAAAAATCTCGGGTTTTGAAGGATATGGGCGGAATTAGTTGCTAGTCAACTAACCCAATACTAAGATGCAATCAAAATAAAATACTAAAATGAAAATAAACTATATTAAACTAAGGTTGTGAGCAATAAGTGGAGAAATGTGTTTACTTAGATTTCACTACTCCCTAGATATCTTTTACACGTTAATCACTTGTTATAGTTGCGTGGATGACGGATTGTATTCCTTAATACCATTCATGGGGTGGTGTACTTAACTCCCCAATCCTATGAGTGCCTACTTCACTCCTATGTCGAGCCGGCTAAGAAGCTCCTAACATGGGATCATTAGAATTTACTCATGCATTAAATACAACCAATAAAACCTAGTACACATCGGTTCATGTTTCCTAAGACGTTCAAGCATGTTACCATTTGGAGATCTGCCAATTTTCTTAAGCCTAACATTGAAATCATTCATTCAATACAATCATAAACAAGTAATCAACACATAATCAACATCTAGGTTTCATTAGATGTAAGCAAACACAAGATAAATCTAGCCTAGCATGGTGGAATCAAGACAAGCACAAGATATAGACAACCAACACATAGACATATTGATTGAATTAAAAGAATACTTATCTCAATAGTACATGTAAGCATTCAAGGGCTGAAAACCCTTGAAAAAGCTGTAAAATTTATATATGGTTCGGCCTTAGGGTTTCTCCAAACTTGTTCCTCTCATTGAATGAAAATTAGAAAACTATATATAGATAATTGAGGCTGACGACATCAAGAACAATCTTGTGACGCCGTCATCTTGCCACCAAAAGAATCCTCGGACTGCCTTGATCTACATCTGACGTCGTCATATATTACGCTTTTCCAGGCCGACTTATTTAACTCTTGACGCTCTTCCTTGTGACGCCTTCATTTCTATACTGGGCCGTCATGATTTTTACTCTTGACGCCGTCAACTTCTTACTCTTGACTCCGTCACACACTGTTCCCAGCTTGGAAAATTAAGTCTTTGGCGTTTTCTTCACTTTTATGCTCCAAAAATGTCCGAATTGCTTCCTTTTTCCAGATTTCACTCCCAAAGTACCTAAAATCACAAAAGGAACGATTTAGGGCAATATTGATCAAATAAATTCAATTCCGGGCTTAAATGACCCCCTAAAAGTGGTTCATTTTTCGCCTCATCAATACTCCAGGTGGTTCGGGAGTTCTTTAAGCTCTAGCATGGGTGGTTCGATAATAGAGGGCTTTAGCTTGTTTTCGGGTTTACGGAGCTCGAGTTGTTCAGTGGTCTCTTGTCTGGGATAGAAGGAGACTGCGCTAGCGCCCTCCGTCTTCTCCTCCTCCAATATGGGGAGGAAACTCTCATCCCGTAACCTGCCTTCTTCGATTTGTTCATCAACACAGTTGTCAATGACATCCGTTAGTTCATCGACCTCTCCGATGAAATAGAGCCAGTTAGCTGCTTCGAGAGATAGATTCATAGTGTCTTTAATATCGAAGGTCAAGCTATCAGTTCCTACTCGCAAGGTTAACTTGCCGTCGTGAACATCAATGACTACACGAGCGGTAGCAAGAAATGATCTCCCTAAGATGATGGGCACCAGGTCATCCTCCTCCATTTCCAAGATCACAAAGTCAACTTGAAATTTGAACTTCCCTACTTTGACTAGCACATTCTCGCATATCCCTAGGGGATAATTGACCGATCTATTAGCTAGTTAGATATTCATACGGGTAGGCTTTATTCTGGAATATCCTAGTTTGAGGAACATGGAGTGGGGCATGAGGTTAATGCTCGCCCTTAAATCGGCAAGAGCATTCTTTATTGATAGACCCTCGAGTTTCTTTCGGTTGTCAAGTAATCTTTTGAAGTATGAGCTATACTTTGGCATGTGATAGCAAGCATCAAGGAGAGGTATGGTGACCACTGAATCTTTCAGATATGACAAGAATCTCTTATTATCATTTTCAATTTTTTGGTTTTTTAGGCGGGATGGAAATGGGATTCTCACAGGTTGGTTAGGTGGAGTTGGTGGGGATGGGGTCACCAGGGGAGGTTGTTCAGGAGCCTCGTTGCTCACATTACCTTCCTCCTCGTGGGGCTCGTTTGGCTCAATGGTGACAGGATGTGAGCTCGGATAAGGAGGGTCCTTGGTTGTTGTTCCGGCTCGAGTAGTTACCGCGAGTAGGGGATCTTTTTGGCTTACTGATGGCCTATTATGGCCATCAAGGGTGGCATAAGCTTATGGAACCATTTTTCCATGTCATTCTGCTGCTCAGCGATGAGCTCGTCAAGACCTTTCAATTGTAAGCCTTTTTCCTGAGTAAAGTGACCAAGGTCATCTTCAAAAGTGCTCCTGATTTTTTATTCAGGGCCTTCCTCTCCTTCTTTCCTTTTCACCAGATTTCCCCAAAGGGTATAATCATCATTTTGGTAAAAAGGCAAAAGGGAGGGGTCAGCATAGATGTCATGTCCTGACAAACACGCATGTTCGGTCGTGGTTTCTCCTCCGCATTCCTCTACCTCGTGCGGGCCCCAACAGTAGTCGCAGATCAAGTAAGGATTTGAAAGTTGTTTAGTTGTTTGCGACCCTGCAAGGTATTCCACCCTCTCGTGAATTTTTCTTAGCCGATCTGAGGGTGTTTGTGTGATTTCAGATGTGCTCGCAGTCGACGCGGGTTAAGTATCATCCTGGTCTTGAGCATATTCCTCAATCCTATTCCACCCTTCCTCGGCGCTCAGATTAGCTATTTTTCCTTTTCTAGAATTGTTTATTCCATTCTGGTCGTTTGAGGAGACATTGTCGTAGAAGATTTGGACCGGAAGCCAAAGTTCGATGCCATGATGGGGAACTTGTCTTATTAAATCCTTGAATCTAATCCATGATTTATTGATGGGTTCGTCCTTTTCCTTTCGGAAGCGGAGGATCCTATCCCTAAATACTGAGGTTTTCCCAGCTGGGAAGAACTTCTCATAAAACTTGGATATAAGTTGCTCCCATGTAAAGATAGACTCGGAGGGAAGTCTATCATACCACTCTTTAGCTTTTTCATAAAGAGTGAAAGGGAAGAATCGTAATCGAGAGGTGTTTCTAGTGGCCCCATCCATATGGAGGGTCTCCACTATCTTCAAGAAGTCCCTGATGTGTTGAATTGGGTCATTGTTATGTAATCCGCGAAAGTTGCACACACTTTGGACAAGTCAACCATCTCTTGCACGCAAGACCTCATCGGTGTGTTCGTTTGGGAAGACAATGGCATTTGAGAAGCTACGAGGATTCGGGGAGGAGTAGTCCTTAAGGCGCTTAGGGGTGGGAGTTTCGGGGGTGCTCATATCGTTGTTGGATTGGGGGCTAGAGGGTGTGAGGTGATTATCTAAATCTTCTTCAGAAAGGGCCTCATCAAAGTTGATAGCTATGCTAGATGGTTTGGGTGTTGAGAGAGATTGCTTTAGCTTATGCATTTCCCTTTCAGGTTTTGCATATGGCAAAATGAGATTTCTAACGGAACTACGACTCCTAGTAACTCTAAGGTTAGAGAGATCTTCATTTGCCATGATGGTGGATGGTGATGGTTACGAACAAAGACACGAAGAAATCAGATAGACTAAAGAAAACCTAAAAATAAAAATAAAATCTTACTAGAAAGGAATCTAGCAAGTAAACCTAATAAAAAGAAATCCTAACCTAGACAATAACTATTCCCCGGAAATGGCGCCAAAAACTTGATACGTGAGAATCGCACGAGGCTTTACCCCTCGAGGGATCTCGAGAAGCTTACAACCCCCACCAGGCAGTGTACTTGATCGTTGTAGTATAGTATAGTGACAAGTACAGGGGGATTGATCGTTCAACTCAGGAATAGTGTCGCTAGGATTAGAAAGTCTCCTAAACTAAGTCTAGAGGTGAGGGATGATTCTTTTTTTATTTTTATGTTTTATAAAAGCAATTAAAATCTCAGGGTTTTGGAAGAGTGGGCGGAATTAGTTGCTAGCCAACTAACCCAATTAACTAAGATGCAATCAAAATAAAATAACAAAAATGAAATGAAACTACTTATACTATTGTGGTGTAAACAATGATGGGGAAAGTTGTGTTTACTTAGGTTTCATTACTCCCTAGATATCTTTTACAGGTTGATAATTTGTTACAATTGCATGGATGACGGGTCATATTCCTTAATACTAGTCGTAGGGCCGTGTACAATATTCCCTAACTCTATAGGATCCTACTTCACTCCTATGTCGAGCTGTTAGAAGCTCCTAACATGGGATCATTAGAATTCTCCTACGCATTAAATACAACCAAATATCATAGTACACCTCCGATCATATTTCTTAAGACGTTCAAGCAAGTTACCAATGGAAGTCTGCCAACTTTCTTAAGCCTAACATCGAATACAATTATCCGTAACAACTATAAACAAACAATCAACCCATAATTAACATCTAGGTTTCACTACATCTAAGCAAACACAAAAGAAATCTAGCCGAGCATGTTAAATTGAAGACAAGCGTAAGATATATTCAAACAACACATAGACATATTGATTGAATTGAAAGAGTACTATCTCAAATTGAACATGAAAGATTCAAAGGGTTGAAACCCTTGAAAAAGCTGGAAAATTCGACCTAGGGTTTTCCCTCAAAGTTGCACACTAATGAATGAAATTTGGAAAACTATATATAGATTTTACAGGATGACGGCGTCATGTGTAAACATGTGACGGCGTCATGTGTAAACATGTGACGCCGTCAACTCGCCGCCTATAATGAAATCGTATTGCCTAGATCCAATTGTGACGCTGTCATGTGTAAATTTCTTCTGGGCCGTCACTAATACTTGGACCATGACGGCCTTGGGTGACGCCGTCATCTCCAATGCACAAAACTCTTTGGATCGTCACGTGTATTATCCACATCCACCTCTTTTGTTACTCTTGACGCCGTCATGAAAGAACATGTGATGCCATCAGGTACTGTTCCCAGCAAGGAAAATTAAGACTTTGCCGTTTTCTTCACTTTTATGCTCCAAAAACGTCCAAAATGCTTCCTTTTCCAGATTTCTCTCCAAAATTACCTAAAATGACAAAAGGAATGATTTAGGGTAATATTTGATCAAATAATCACGAATCCGGGCTTAAATGACCCCCTAAAAGTGGTTCACTTTTCGCCTCGTCACCCACGTGGCCACACTAACAAGCACTCTTGTCCATCTTGAATCTTCACCCGATCCAAGCCTTCACTTGTTTGACATAATTGGTTCTTCACCCGAACCAAGCCTTCACACACACGACTTACTTGATTCTTTACCCGAATCAAGTCTTCACATACTTGATCATCCCCGATCCAAGTCTTTACATAATGACTCAACAAATCCTAACCTAAACTTTAGGACATCACTCTCCTCACATCAAATACATGAACTAATCTAGTTACAAGACTTCTTGGATCTACATCCCCATCCAAGCTCACACAAATAGAAGAACACATAATCAAACCTAATTATGAGCACTACTGGGGACGATCCCTTAAATAGGGGGACGGTCCCTTATTGATTATGGGACCGTCAGTCCATTTAAAGGACCGCCGGCAGTAGGCTTCCAAGTTGGCAGGTATGTTGTGATTTAAGTAACTTCCCATTTTTGAGGTTAGATATTATTAGTCCATTTTCATGTTTAACAGTGACTAATAGCACAACATACTATCATATCTAAAACATAATCATTCATTCATTACATCCAAAAGAGGCATACAATGACAACCATACAAATTTCACATCATAGAAACAACAACACTAATCATTGACTACTACAACAAGTTAAATGATTTAAGTTCATTCCCATTGCATGTTTGGTCCAAACCACAACTTTCACTTGATTATTCATGACTAGATTTTTGAGAATATCTAGTCGGAAGGTGGAGTGTATGATGGAGAAGATGAAGGTGGAGCCGAAGGAGTTGCCGATGGTGGCATTGAAGCAAGGGGAGTTGGTTGCACATTTTGTTGAGCAAGAAGAAACTCAATGTGACCAAACATGATGTGTAGTTCATCTCGAAGGGTAGAAATGAAATGAAAATTGTGGTAATAACAAGCACACCCCATAGTGTGGTTGTTAACAAAGTAGTAAGGTAAATGATTACCAAGGGTTAGAGGAGATGGTGGAGTTTGAGGAGTATTTTCCAATGGCCCGTTTGGTGATGTGTTTGTGTGAGTTGATGGGTTACTTGGAGGAGGATGTTGGTTTCTTGGTGATGAGATAGAGTGAGATGGGGATGATGGTTGATTGCTCACAAATGGAGTGAAAGCACTCGAGCTAGATCGGGTGAGCAAGGGTGACAATTTTTTGACGAATGATGAGAAAGGTGATGTGTTTGTCTTTGAGCTAGAGGATGTCTTAGATGAAGAGTGATATGTTCCATTAGTGGATGGTGTTTTGAGTGGTGCACTTGGTGCTTGAGGTGATGATGGTGGTGACTTAGGAGATGGAGTGGTATCATAGAGTGTGAGGTCAATGAAATTGGTTTGAGGTCGAATGATTTTGAGCTTAGGCCTTTTGTTTGATGGTTGTGTTGTGGGTTCTTTGTTTATTTTTGGCAAGGAAGTAGAAGATTAGGCCATTGTAGGTGATGAAGTTGGATTGAAAAATGATTGTGATGAGGTTGAGCATGATGAGAAAGGTTTAAATAATCAAGCATGGTAATGGTTTGGGCAAAGCATGCATTAGTAGTTTTTAAGCACTTAGAAATCTTTATCTAATCATGATAAGGTGGTGATAATCATGCAATAGGTTTAGGATTGCAGGAATGAAGAAAATAGTGCAAAAATCCGTGATCCCACAGGGACGGTCCTTTAAACCCAGACGGTCCCTTATAACTGGAGGACCGCCGAATCAATAAGGGACAACCGGCAGTAGGTTCACAGAATTTTGCCTGGTTTCTCACTTCTGCAATCTGCAGATACAAATCAATCCAATTTGTCACAGAACAGCATAAACAAAAATTTAACTATGAAAGATGTTATTCATACTCTAAATAAGCCAATAACATCATCAACAAATATTAATGTCTAATAGAGATAAGGTTAGTTCATACAAACGATAAACATAGCAAAGCTAAAAGTGGCAATAAATAGAAATACTATGAAGCATTCAAAGTTATAACATAGTAAATAAAAGCACATGATTGTTGACTTCAATCTTCTTCGAAGAGTCTCTCTTGATATATGGACAACTCCTCATCGAGAATATCATCAATCGGAAGCCTTTCAAACTTAATGAATGATTAAATGTGTGACTTGGATATAGGGTCCATAACATGATGAAAGAGTTGGTATTTGATGCATGGTTTTGCAACCTTGCAAAAGGTTTTACTTCTCAAGGGATCTTGAGAAGCTTCTAATCCCCACCAGGCACTGTACCTGACCGATGTAGTATAGTGTAGTGGCAAGTACGGGGGGATTGATCGTCCTCTCAGGGAATAGTGTCGTTAGGATTAAAACTTAATAAAAGCACATGATTCTTTTTGTATTTTTATAGTTTTTTAGAAAGCAAGTAAAAATCTCGGGTATTGGAAGAGTGGGCGGAATTAGTTGCTAGTCAACTAACCCAAATAACTACAAATGCAATAAAAATAAAATAACACGAAAGTAAATGTTGAGAAAAACAATAATAAGATAAACGTGTTTACTTAGATTTCACTACTCCCTAGCTATCTTTCATTAATTGAATAGTTTGTTATAATTGCGTGGATGATAGGTTATATTCCTTAATACCATTCGTGGGGCCGTGTACGATCTTCCCCAACTCTATAAGTTTCTACCTCTTCCTATGTCGAGCCGACAACTAGCTCCTAACATGGCCTCCTTAGTAGTCACTCATGCATTAAATACAACCATTAAAATCGTAGTACACATCCGATTCATGTTTCTTAAGACGTTCAAGCATGTCACCAATTAGAAGTCTACCAGTTTTCTTAAGCCTAACATCGATATCATTCATCCATTACAATTAATAACAAACAATCAACCAACAATCAATAGCTAGGTTTCATTACATCTAATCAAACCTAGCCTAGCATGTTAAAGTAAAGACAAGCGTAAGATAGAATCAAACAACACATAGACATATTGAATGATTATTGTAAGACTTATCTTTATTGAAACATGGATGAAAGAAGGGTGAAAAACCCTGTAAAATTCGACCTAGGGTTTGTCCCCAAGTTCCTCTAAAAGTTCTCCCCTTATGAATGAAAATTAGAAAACTATATATAGAGATTACAGGTCTAAGGTCGTCACGTTATGATCCTGACGCCGTCAACTAGCCGCCAATGCTTTCCTCGGATTGCCTAGATCCAGATCTGACGCCGTCATGTGTTATTCCATTCTTGGCCGTTACGTGTAAATTGCTCTTGACGGCCTTGGTGACGCCGTCACTCTTTAATTCCCAAAAACGTTCTGGCGCGTCTCGTGTAACTTTTTATCCACCTCTTTGCCAATACGTGATGACGTCACCTCCAAAGCGTGACGTCGTCAGGTACTATTTCCAGCATGATTTGGAGACTTTGCAGTTTTCTTCACTTTTCGCTCCAAAAACGTCCAAAATGCTTTCTTTTCCAAAGCACCTAAAATGACAAAAGGAACGTTTTGAGGCAATATTTGATCAAATAATCACGACTTAGGGCTTAAATGACCCCATAAAAGCGTAACACTTTTCATCTCATCAAATACCCTTACACGTGAGATTTGCTTGTCCTCAAGCAAATGCGCTTTTATTCTAATCAAAATACAAGCTAGGGGTCATTTAATAATATAAAATTAATTGCAACAAATAATCGTTCCACTTCAACCAAAACAAGCACGGAAATTATACGCTAGCACTTCACAAATAGTGTTTAGATACTCACATCTCTCGGGTGTAATAAAAGTATATATATCACAAATGAAAATGGAAAATATCTCTCACTACCTGTCATAGCACATAGATTACCATAGGCTTGGGAAAGGATCAAACCTCCACCACTTGGCGTAAGCACCTAGGATAAACTATCAAAGAGGTCTTTTAAAAGGGTTATTACGTGAGGTGTAGGGATATGATAAACACGGTTTTGTTGGATAAAGGCAATCTTTACTGGTGGCAAGTTAATCATCTTGGTCAATTGCATGTATAATGTGGCGTTGCTAAGCCAAGACTTGACTTGACTTAAGCTAATCATAAACTAACAAAAACATAAAATAAACATAAAAGGAAACGGGATGGTAGTCCGTATGTTTTTCTCTTTTTCTTTTTCTATTTTTTTCTTTTTCTTGAATTTTTTGATTTTTTTTTTCTCATACACCCTTTCCCTACCATCCAAAATAATACATCATAGGGAATTTGCATTCCCCTTACACTAGAACTTTTACATACTTTACAATCAACTATACTAATTACTCGAATTAAGATAATCAAAACACTTGGAGTACTTTTTAAATATTAGCGCACATATGAGAGTAATAATTGACGTCTTCCCCAATACTCCATAACAATAGTACTTTACCCATGAGTCCCAATCGTCCCAAAACAATATGTACAAGATATGACTCAACTTAGCAACCATGTAATCAATTAGATAATTAACTAAGGGTTTAAACATGTAACAACAATGCACTAAAGATGAGTGCATACAAGGAAGGCTAAGGCGATTTGGGTGTACATTTGGGGTAGATTGTAAACAAATTCTATCTTTAAGTAAAATGCTTAAAGTTAGAAACGAAAAAGATAGGCTCGGAGGGGTATACTAGGGGTATAGTATACTAAAAATGAGTACATCGCAAATGTGTGGGAAAATTAATTGACTTTATTAGTCAAGTAGTTTGACTTCATTGGTCAAGTAATTATGATACGGGTTTAATACAAGGGTGATCCTAATGCCTCTTATCATGTAGTAAATCCTACTACACGAATGTAGTCTCATTAGAGGTCTCGGGATGCATCACTAACACAAGTTCTAGAATCTAAGTACTATCGGTACACTCATAAGCATTTTTTTCCTAACAAAGCTAGGGGTTAACCTCATATATTGGGGTGGAAAATTTTGAGTGGTACGGTTTTTCTTGCTAGTCATACAACTCCTATCCATGAGACGCTCATTAAGGCTAAAGCTTCACTCCTAAATGTTGTAAAAATTTTTAATTTGGCGCTAAAATTACCCTAACAAGTGTTTCTCTTAGTTTTATTACACATGTACTATTGAAAACACAAACTCAAGTGAAATTGCATTCTCTAAGGTATCATCATTTACCTTCCCCTTACACTTAGGCTGAACATTGTCCCCAATGTTTAATAGAAAGGATGTAAAAGTAACAAAGCTAAAAGAATGAAACAAATACTCCCCTGATTCGCTCGGTGTAGATAATGTGATAACATGGTTAGATCCTCATCCAAGAAAATGAACATTTAAAGCTTTCCTCCATAAATATAAATCATCTTCTTGTCCAATATAACCTGTTAAACCTGAGAAAACAAACATGGCAAACCTCGCATAAAATCGGCGGCAAACTCTATATATACTAAAATCCTAGAAAGCAAATTAAGATATAATGCTTGTGGAATGAATGTTTTCAGATTTCCTGGAGTTTATAAAACTAAAGATTTAACAAAAACTTTAAGACTCCAGCAGAAAAACAAAACTCACAAAATTTCTAGAATTTTACACTTGACGCCGTCAAGTTATAATCCTGATGCCGTCAGAAGTGACCTGCAGAAATTTCATGTTAAGTTTCCAGAAAATTTCTGGAAAAACTCACGCCTTAATTCCTGGAAATTCTGCAATTCATCATCATGACTCGATACAAGCATTTGACTCACACAAATACTAATATGCACATTCGTTTAATATCGTTGTGATTCATGTTCAATCTCGTTCTTAGAAACAAATTTAGATTTCCCTTACACTTATCTTTTGCAAAATACCTTTATATTTAATCAAGACGAAGTTAAAGACAAAATAAAGCATTTTCACAATTTATATTGAAACATGAGCCACGAACAATAAAAATAAAACATGCATACGGAAACAAATAAAATCAAACAAACAAACAATAAAACAAATAAAGCTTGGGTTGCCTCCCAAGAAGCGCTTTTCTTTATTTACGAGTATTGTAACTAGACTCAAAGTCACGAGCTATCACGTAACCTCGTCCTCAAAGGTTATGTCCTCCTCATTGATCATTTCATTACCATTTTCTTGATAATGCTTAACGCGTTGTATATTCACAGTAAATTCCCTATTGTCATCGTCTATCAACACAACATCTCCTGTTTTAAAGGAGCTTTTCATGGTAAAAGGTCCATACCATCTAGATTTAAGTTTCCCAGGAAACAACCTTAAACGAGAATTATATAGTAGAACCATGTCCCCTTCTGAGAACTTCTTAGGTCTCTTAATCCATTGGTCATGCCATCTTTTTGCCCTTTCTTTAAATGTAATGGAGGATTCATACGCTTCCAGTCTCAAATCAACAAGTTCCTGGAGTTGCAAGAACCTATTTGTTCTTGCAACCGTATAATCCAAATTGCAAGCCTTAAGTTCCTAGTATGCCTTGTGTTCCAGCTCTACCGGAAGGTGACATGCCTTGCCATAGACCATGCGGAACGGGGGCGTTCCAATAGGTGTTTTATAGGCAGTTCAGAATGCCTATAAAGCTTCATCGAGTTTAAATGACCAATCTTTTCTGTTTTTATTGACTGTTTTTTCTAATATTTTCTTAATCGCTCTATTGGTGTTTTCTACTTGACCGTTAGTTTGAGGATGATAAGCGGTGGAGAATCGGTTGGAGTCTCCATATCTTTTCATAACCTTATCCATTTGTGCATTCCAGAAATGGGCTGCCCTGTCACTAATGAGAGCTTTAGGAATGCCGAACCTAGCATACAGTTTTTTTAAGAAATGAATAACTACCCTAGCATCGTTGGTCCTAAGGGCTTGTGCCTCTACCCATTTTGAAACATAATCAATGGCCACTAAGATGTATTCATTCCCCCTGAAGATGGGAAAGGGCCCATAAAATCTATTCCCAAAACATCGAAAACCTCACACACTTGTATATAATTCTGAGGTGCTTCATCCCTCCTGGAGATATTTCCAGCTCGTTGACATGCGTCGCATGCCTGTATCATTCCCTTCACATCACGAAATATTGTAGGCCAATAGAATCCTGCGCCTAAAATTTTCCGTGCAGTAGTGTTCATTCCATGATCCCTCCCGATTGGCATGAATGACATTCTTTCATGATCTTCACTGCCTCGTTTTCAGAAACACAATGCCTGATCACTTGATCAGGACATCTTCGGAACACGAAAGGTTCGTCCCAAAAGTAGTATTTTAATTGGGTGAAGAACCTTCTTCTTTCGTGTCTGTTCATGTATTTCGGAATAATTCTGCTTGCTAGGTAGTTAGCATAATCCGCGAACCATGGTTCAGAATCATTTATTGACATGATCTGCTTTTCAAGAAATGAGTCCCGAATCTCACTCTTGTCAGATTTGCTAAGGCTGGGATTCTCGAGTCGAGAGAGATGATCAGCCGCTGGATTCTCCGCTCCTTTCTTATCACGAATTTCAACATCAAACTCTTGCAACAACAAGATCCAACAAATTAGTCGTGGTTTAGCGTCCTGCTTAGCGAAAAGGTGTCGAAGAGCCGAATGATCTGTAAAAACGACCGTTTTTGAAAGGACAAGATATTGGCAAAATTTATCAAAAGCGAATACTACGGCCAACCTTTTCAGTGGTGGTGTGGTTTTCTTGACCAGGATTCATAGTTTTGCTAGCATAGTATATTGGCTAAAAGTGTTTGTTAAGCCTTTGGCCTAATATTGCTCCAACAGCATAGTCACTGGCATCGCACATGATTTCAAGGGTAATTCCCAATTATGTGTAACCATGATCGGGGCTTGCGTGAGTTCTTGCTTCAACCATTCGAATGCATCCTTGCATTCTTGAGAGAAATCGAACGGGGCATCTTTTACAAGCAACTGAGTCATTGGACGAGCTATTTTAGAGAAGTCTTTAATGAATCTCCTATAGAAACCGGCATGACCCAAGAAGCTACGTATTGCCTTGACTGTAGTTGGATAAGGTAGCTTAGATATAAATTCAATTTTTGCTCGGTCCACCTCAATTCCATTTCCTGAGACTTTGTGCCTAAGCACGATCCCTTCTTTTACCATAAAATGGCATTTTTCCCAGTTTAGAACCAAGTAGGTCTCCTCACAACGTTTGAGCATTTTTTTCGAGGTTAGCAAGACAGCGATCGAAAGAATCTCCAAAGACCGAGAAGTCATCCATGAAGACTTCCATGCTGTCCTCCATCAACTCGTGAAAGATTGCAGTCATGCATCGTTGAAAAGTGGTAGGGGCGTTACATAACCCGAAAGGCATTCTCTTATAAGCGAATGTCCCATAAGGGCATGCAAACGAGGTCTTCTCTTGGTCCTCAGGGGCGATGGGGATTTGGAAGTACCCTGAGAACCCATCTAAGAAGCATCAGTATTCATGCCCTGCTAATCTTTCCAACATTTGGTCTATGAATGGGAGAGGAAAGTGATCCTTTCGGGTGACATCATTTAACTTTCTATAATCGATGCACACACGCCAATGAGTGTGTAAATACTCATCATTTTTATCGTATCCGAACTGCCAAAACATAAAAAAAAAAAAAAAAAAAAAAAAAAAAGAAAAAAAAAAACACTCAGAAATGCATCAAAATACAGAAATTATCCCAAAACTGTGTTTTATATGTTTTAGATGCAAAATGTTTAAAAACAAATGAAAAAACAAACAAAGTTTGCATAATTGGCAGTTTCAGTCCCTCAAGTTTCATAAATTGACAAAACTAGTCCCTGAAGGTTTAAAATAAAAGAAAAGTCAACCCAAGGATTTTAAAAGTCAAAAATTATCAAATTTAGTCCTTCGGTGAAAACTTGGAGAAATTTCATGTTTAGTCCCCGGGGTTTGGAAATTTACAAAAATGGTCCCTGGGTGTTTATTTGTGAAAAATTAAATTTTAAATCCTTGGGAAAGTACAAGTTGGCAAATTTGGTCCTTATTACATCTTTGGAAAAATTACATTTCAGGCCCCTAAACTTTTCAATATTTACATATTTGGTCCTTGTTTTTTCTAAGCTTATAACAAACGGACCCTTTGGTTATTCATAAACCCAAAACACAAAATCACCCAATCCAAACACAAAACTGGTCCAATCCAATTACCCAGGCCCAATGATAACTAAAGCCCACCCCACCCATACGTTTTATTAATAAAACGTCCAGGTCAAACCAGGGTCAACCCCCTTCCTTATCCCTCCACACGTGAGTCTGCTCCCTGCCATAGCTAACACAAACACCATCATTTGCTATCCTGCCACACTCCACCTCTGCCAATCACCACTCTATTTCACCTTTCATCCACCCTAGTCCATAATATGTCTCCTGCCAAAAGCTAAAAGCCAATTGGCTCAAAACCCATTTCCCGCCAAATTGAATCAAACGGCCAAGATAAAAGCTACGAAACCAAGGGTCAAGATTACTTGTGGGGATTGCTCAAGTGGGTCTCAAAAACCCTAAAGGGTCAGATATAAGAAGAAAAAGAAGGAGCAGACCTGGCCAAGTAATGTAATGTAGTTTTAGTTTAATTTAATCACTTTCAAATAACTTTTAATTCTCAGTTAAAATTCCAGTTTGTAACTTTATACTCTTGATTAATCTAAGTTTCCAGTTAAATAAAATTCAAGTTTCAGTTTAATTTTCAGTTTCATCAAATATATATATATATCTCTACATTATATATAACAGGAGGCGTTACACGCAGATAATGCAAGAAAACGCCACCTCATTGCCATGTAATTGTCATTAGCATACATGTCATCACATTCTGGCCATATAAGCAATTTTTTGTCGCCACATCATCAGCATGTCTATGTCATCGCATGAAATGCCATGTCATCTCAATTACTGTCCACGTAGGCGATATTTTAGGCTGTAATCTGGATGTTAAATTTTTGTCAAAAAATCAACTGGCATGGATTCGAACCCGGGTCTATTGCTACAAAAGCAAACAACTCAACCACTGGAGCTAAGTCATCAATTGTGATACACAATACAAACTAAAATTGATATCTAGCAAAATTATTAAAGCCATTAAAAATTTTATATTCGCTTTTTAAAACACAATATTATCTAAGATGTGAAACCCTAAAACATTATCCCATCGATCACACCAAAAAACAAAATTCAATATCCAGTATATTCATTCGATTTTTTATACTGATAGTGTTTTTTGTTTTTTTATAGGCTTTTGATGATGATGATGATGATGATGGTCGCAGACTACATAAAACTCAGGCATGCACAAATTCAGGCATGCACGAGGATCATTGATCTGTAAACTGACGATAATCCCACCAAGATTATTGTTGATGCTATTATCAACAGGTCTAGACCAAGTATCCGTTTTGTCATGGCATATGTTGTTCTTTCTGTCATATATGAATGGTTTACAGATTATCTATTCCAAGAAATTGTATAAACATGTGTGTTTTTTCTTATGGATTGTTATGTATAGGTTACTGTTACAGAACGTTCTGGGTAGGCTTCCGAGGCTATGCCGTCTGCGACAAATCAAGAGCTATAGCCATTAGTGTTTAATCTTACAGGTGATGCTAGGGGTCTATCGCATTGACATGATCAATGGAATTCCACTTCTTAGAGACAGGAGTACTCGGGTAACTACTTATGAAGTTCTTCGTATGTTTAGTTCTTTTTTTTCTTTTTTTTTTATTTAAAATTTTATTGTCTTCTTGATTTCTGAATTTCGTTCTTTGTTTCTAATTATACATTTAAAGGTGTATTACCATTTTCATAAATCAAAACAGTTGATATTTAACTGAAAGAGAGCGCATGCTGTTAAGAATTATATATCGGATATGGATTCTGAGTTGAGACAATATCTAGAGGATTAATGCACCGGGTATAATGAGGTTAGCGTTTAAAATTACGTTTAAACATGCCGTCATTTGTGTCTAAAATAACCTCTTATGTGACTGAACCCATAGTAATGGTCACTTATTGACCTATGATGTACGTACGTAATGGGTCATCGGAAGTAGAATACCATCACAGTAATCTATTTTTCTTCTTATGTAATGTGTCATAATTGTTGCAGGTTGAAGTTTGCCCATTAGTGGAGGCAACAGGTGGAATCATAGCAGTTCCAATCAACATTCTGGGGACAAGGTTTTACCATGGAGTTAAGGCTTCAAACAAGATGAGGGAAGTCGTTAATGGGATAATAGTGCAAAGGAGAAAAGACCTTGCCGATGGAACCGCAACTCCTACTTAAGAATTGCTTTCTCATATGATTGCGGAAGTTGATAAATGGAATTAGGAGTTTGGTGGTTCTCCCACGACAGACGGTGACATGTCAAGTAACTTGCTAGGGTTGCTTATTGATGGTTATGACACGATTAACACGACGGTCGTGTTCATAATGATGATGCTTGTGGATCACCCTAATGTGTACCAAAAAGTCTTAAAAGGTAAAACCATAATCCAGTTACATCTTGGTATTATTTGATAACAAACTAATATGCTGTTGTTTATCAAATAAAAATAGAGCAAATGGAGATATCCGAGGGGAAACCACAGGGTGATCTACTAACATGGGATGACCTGAGTAAAATGAAGGCTTTCCATGCTCCGAACGTGAGAAACACACATTCCTGTTGTGTTGCATTTTCTTCTTAAAACCAAAATATGGCCAGTCTCTTTTTCCACCTTTATTAATTCCATTTGTTTTAGCAACTGAAATTTGAATTGTAATAGGTTATAGATGTTTCTCAACTTTTCTGTCGGATCAGATGTTGGCGGATAGTATAGCCGAACTCTAGATGATACAAACAGTGTGGCTGATTAATATTTGTTTGCTGATTTCAGCTCAGATGAGGATTTTGGGCCATTACACCCTTTAACTGTTAGTCTGACAGCTGAGATCTCATAGTCAGTTGCTGCAGCCGCACCCTATTCATTTGACACTACCAAATGTCGATCACAGTGTCTTGTGCTGCCTAAGGTACAATTCTCTTCATAAAAGTTATCAAAATAAGCATGAATTATGGATCCTACCCCACAGGGTCTGTAGCCATTTCATCCTAAATCATTTAGGTGTGCATTACTGATCAAAATCACTCAAAAAAGTGGTTATGAGTGGAGACTACAACAATGGTGACTTATGCGATCAGTATTTTGTAAATCCCGTGAATTATATATCTCATATAGGAAATACTTGAAAGTAATTGACCTTATTAATCTAAAACTTGACGGTCCTGTTGAGGTCGTTCAACGTATTTGTTATGTTGGTCCTGCTTATTATGCTTAAGAACATAAAAACTTGTGATACGGGCCCTGTATCTTGGATAAAAAAATGTAACCTGCTATTTTAAATTGGAGAATGGAGTAAATGTTGTAAAAAAAGCACAAAGTAACTAATGTTTTACTGTTTGGTTGATTTTCGTTCAATTGGCAAGGCCCAAAATGCACCTTTTAAAATCGTGGGGCTGTTAATGTGGTAATGTGTAGTATGCGTCTGCACGTTACAAATCAAGCAACATCGTTGTATATTTAAGTATAATGCACGATTATCTTTTTGTTTATGCTTCCTTAATTTCTAATTTTTACATTTATTGTAATGTTGCGTATCAGATAAAAAACCAAAAAGAGGAGGTATGTGGTAAAGATGGAATGCAACTTGAATGCCCCTTGGAACAGATTGTGTACATGTTTGCCCAGATAGGTGCGTAGAAAATGACACTAGCCCAAACCCAAAGACGACCGATGATGAGAATGTTGATGCATTACAAGCTATGCAAATGAATAAGCCTGAAGTTTCAGCGTAAGGCTAATGATTTTATTTAGATCAATGTTATATTCGATAGCGAATATAGATCAATGTTAGTAACTCACCAACATAGGGAGGTTCATTAATACTAATGTTAGTTTGCTATAACGTTCGGGTTTGCTTGATAAGATAATCCTCATCGTAATTGTTCGTATATAGATCAATGTTACGAATAACTTTGTACCTTTCAATTGTTCTATAATTGTAAAGGTTCATTTATTCTTCATTGCTCATGCATTCAATATAGAACATAAAACGAACATAATTGACCATTCTTTAGCTAATTGTCAGTACCTACATCTACTGCTGCAATAGGAGCCATCCCACCCGAATCCATTTTGAGTCAAGCCGAGTCAATGAACCAAACTTAATCTCACATAGACGGACACTTAAATTCTATTTCGTATGTATGATAAAACACATTAGTTTAAACTATTAAATCAACTCGACAACATATAAGCAGGCCGTGGAACTCTATTTATTATTCAGTTATTAGCAGGTTTTTGCCGCTACCTTAGTATAAATTGCCCTTATGTTGAACTTGACAATATACAGAGCACACAAGCAAAAGTATATCAAGGTGTTGGATTATGGTTTCCATTGTGACGTATCGTGATAAAAAATCACTATTAATGGGTTTTGTAATTATTATGATTCAGAGATTATTATTGAATGATAATCAAACAACACTTATTCATTGCCAGCATCAAACCCACAACGTCGTCTGGCAAATGGTTAGCTGTTCATTTTTATTTTTTATTTTTCTTTAAGGTAAACATTGTTGCAGCACAGAAGTTGTACTCGCTTGCTGGGATTGGCCTTGAACCTAATACTTTGCATTTTGATGTATGTTGTGGAATTGGAACAATTGGGCTTACTTTAGCTCACTGTCGTTAGTAACCAATAAGCAGTAGACTTTGTTAGCCCATTTTGCATAGAACCAACAAACCTGATCTAACATCTACAAGTAAAGAAACACAAATGTGTGACCTCACAAGGTTCGTCGACTCCTCCTGAGCATTAAATCTTTCGTGCATATATTTTAAACCGTATTTATATTTTTAATATGGTGGGCAGGGGAATAAAGTAAGAAATAAAAAGAAAATACAAATGGCATATATTTTAAAATGTTTTTACCTGTAAAAAGTAAAAAGAGGTGTAGCATCAGTAGATGTCTAAGTACCTTTCACAAGCAGGTATCGGACTTTTTGTCACCTAACAAGTTGATTTTTTTTTGTAGTGACACAAACAGCACATGCTTTTTCGACAGGTGCAACACAGATCAGGGTTCTGGTCTTACGGCTCCTGTTAGTATGCTGAAATATTGTGATTGTCACAGTAACAAATTAAACAAGACTCAAGATTAGGAAAGTGTAGCTCCATCTTATAGTCCACAGCGTCACAATCAAAGTATCTTTTGAACTTTAATTGCTTTATTTTGCGTTTTTGCAATTGCATTGAACATGTATAGTGATCACGGTTAGAGATAAGATGTTTGATCATTAGATGGCAACCCTGCTCCTTCAACACACAAGAAAAGCCTGAATCGACCGCACCCGTTTATAGGTTAATGGATCGAAATTGCTGCCTCTAGGTCCTAATAGTTGTTGATTGTTTTTTTTCAGTCCTCTATGCTGCATTCACAACTAAAATCTATTGTTGGAACGCCTGGTTATATTGCTCCGGAAGTCTTGCTTAAGAACAAGGTAATACGGTAATCATTTGTGTAACCACGTAGAATAAAAAAGTTTAATTATCACATTTTAGCATTTGATATTAAGAAAAAAATTACAACAAGTAACTTTTTTAAACTGGATAATAATCCCTTTTGACAAGACATATGTGGGGTGCAAATTAGTATTAGTTGGTGATTTTTATGTTATGAGTTCGATCAAATTGAGATATATGGTCATGTGGTCACAAGGGATTATTATCCACTTTGTATTAGTTGGTGATTTTTATGTTATGAATTCAAATTGCAAATATATGGTCATGTGGTACGTGTAACATTATATGTGAGGCTTGCGGAAGCTTACCTTTTTCAGGATTCGTTAGAGCCTAAGAATTTTTGTGAGACCACACAGGTAACCTACCAAGTTGTGTATAGATAGAAGCACAATGCTTAATTTTGAAGTAGCATAGCGGGTCAAAATTAGTTCTTTTTGTATGACGATTGACATAAATAGGTTTAGTGTGCAATATGGGTTCTTTGGGCAGAACCTGTTTCAAGGGTTGTTCGGACATAAAAGTCTTTTAGGGCCTGTTTGAACGTTATTTATTTCATTCACCCGCTGGAACCCATACAACAATTAAACCCCCTTACAGCAGCCATCCAAACACCCTATGTCAGCAAACAAACCCCCTCTCACAAGAGCCATCCAAACAGCCCCTAACAGCAACAAAAAACCCCTTAAGCAGCCATCCAAACACCTCCTAAAAGTAGCAAGACATCCCCCATACAACACGGATAAAGTTGTGTTTATAATTCATATTGTTGTGATTAAAGAAATTGCTGGAGTTATCCATGTTGAGTGTAAGAGAGCTAGATATATATTTGGATGTAATAAGAAGCATATTACCGACTGTTATGCACATTTAATAGTATAGTTAGATATTTATTTCCCTTGACAGATACAAAAATAGATTCAAGTTGACAAAATATTAATTCGTTGTGTACAAACCTACAATCTTTTGTGGTTCTATGATTGTCAACCAGAAGTCACATATCGATACACCCTATGCATATATCAATTACCATTTGCTATAACTAATGTTAATTCTAGGTACTTCTGGTTAAGGGGATTGCTAATCTCCTACAAATTAATAATCTAAAGATGTGATACATGACTGAGACTTGTGGCCTCAGCTTGGTCTTTTGTTTAGAACGAGGGTCAAGCTTCTTTACATTAAATTGGACCTAGGTTAAACACGGATATATCGATGTTTATTATTCATATTGCATCGAGTTATTGCATAATACTTTTCAAAACGTACTACCTTTTAGAATATTCAATGATAAGAATGCTTGTCCTGGTTGTGATGGATATCGGTTTCACCATTCTCAGCGGTGTGGTGAATTACACATGGTTACAGGGATTTCTAAGCCGCAACTTAAGGATACCAAGAAGGGGTTTATTATTGGGATTAAGTCGTAGAATTGCAATGTACTCTTCAAAATGTCCCGTTTTGGTACGTGTACTTTCTTTTGTTCCAACACATAAAAGACAGGTTCGTACTTACAATCCGAAACTACAGCTTATTTTGTATTATTATTGGTTGAAACTTATTTGTATCTTAGGAGGGAATCGCGGCTCAACATGCATTAGAAGAACATGAAGTCACATTATCTCGAGGTTATGGATGTGCTTGGATATGCGTTTTAACAATTGTAGTAACTTACTTTTTTCAGATTATATAGGAAAGTCCGGGTCAAATTAACATTTAAAATTTGATACATTAATGTTATGATTCGCGGTTTGTAATAAGTTAGAAAATTTGTACGTTGTGTGAAATGTGAAGACCTTAGTTCGATTTATGGGTATTTTTTAAACTGTACCTATCGTGAGTTTCATTACCAATACCATATATGTACATTTACGTATTATATAATATATAGGACTTGTAAGCGGTTCACATGTGAAGTTAAAAGCCGAGATGCAAAGAATGGTCTAATTTGTTGAAGCATCTATAGAAAGAAGAGTATCTGAGGTAAGACAACGAAAAAAAATATATCTGCAATTATTTGTAAAAAACTTAGACAAATGGTTACAAGTTTCTTTAACAGTATGCACAATGTAAAAAACTTAGACAAATGGTTACAAGATTGTATAGAGGTTGAAGCTTAGCCAACAACTTTAACAGTAGCAAACACCCCCTTATAACAGCACTTTCTGAAGTGGATACTAAAATGAAGAGTCTTCCTCCAATAGCGTAGGTAACTGAACATTTATAAGAATGGTACTTAGGAGCTAATTTTGCCATTGTCTAATATTGTTGTTTTGATATTTTTAGGTAGCGGCTCAACAAGGTTGTATTTGGTAAATGCTTCAATCGGATTAAGGAATGTGAGCAGAAACCTGAGGCTCCAATTGGATTTAGATATACTGGCCGGCGGCTTAACTTCCTGGAGATTATGTTTAATCGGTCACATTTCCCAATGGCTTTGATATTCTTTGTATGCAAGGTATTAACTTGCGCTTATAATTCTTTAAAATTTTTTTATATTTTACATTGTGTTATGGTTGTTTATTGTTTTTTGCATACTATTTTCTCGAAGACATTTTGGTATTCACATAGTCTGGTTATTTATGAAGCTTATTGGCTTAACACATTATCATTATTATGGTTATTTTTCCAGTTTTCAACCATTAATGGACATAATCGATTAAATTAACATGATAGTAAGTTAACTTGAATATTGATGTAGGAGCCACTCACGTTGTAAATGCTCGAGCTGAAGACGCATTTGCCAAGATCAAAGTAAGTATATTTTTTGTTAATTAAAAAAGCTGCTACAATCCTTTCATTGGTTTCTTGCAATGGTGTTGAAATGCCCTCCCCTGCCACGCTTTTCCTTTTTCTTTATTAATAATTATTATTAGTTTTATGTGTTGCCCATCAAGCTAATATAATCAGGGTATACAAGTCTTTAAGTCATTTTAGTCAGTTTCGACCCTTTATGGTTTTATGTCCTCTAATCTTTAACAAAATATGTCACTTATGTTGTTTCCACCATTCCATTTGCTACGTATATAATTTGTACATTGTATATTTCAAGAGTGATATTGAACCTGCTAGAGCTTAAATATAAAAGACTTTCACCATTCAAGAAATTTTGATAATTTCGGAAATATTTTTGGTCAGGACTGGAGGGATGGGTGTTTATAGGGGATCACGGATATAACTTCAAACAAGCAGATTGAGTTCACATGTAATGATCTTGCTTAGTATGTGCAAAGAATTGTTATCAAAATAGGATTAGTGTAACTGATATTATCGCATTTTGGCTTTAAAATGTGTTAGTTATTAAGAAGCTTACTTCTCTTTTGTTTTATATGAAAATGATTTCAGCTTAATTATGAAATTGCGACATAATTGCTCGAGATGTATATAAGTTATTCGAGGAAATTTGCTTCGTTAGCTCACATGAAGAGCATTAGACAAGCGTTAAAGAAGGTTAAAAGTTTTTTTGTTGGATTGCGAGATAAGATCTAGGTAAATAAGCTTCATTTTGCATTTAAGTTCAAATTATATACTATGTTCTTACGAACAACTTTGCAATTTTTAATTGTTTAATAAAAGTTAACGTTCATTTATATTCATTGTTAATGCATTCAATATAATAATTAGAACAATTATATCTTATTTTTCGTTAACTTATTTTTTACAATGATAATTATAAGTCATGCCTGCCCAACGGATTGAAACTTCAAAATGTACGTCAAGCTCCCATTTTCTATTTTTTTTTAAACATAAGCTAATACTATAACAAATTTAAATAAAATTGACATCCTTAAAAATAATTTTCCGTCCACTGACACTATAAAAATAATTATAAGTCATGCCCGCCCATCGGGCGGGCTTCGGCATCTAGTATATATATATATATATATATATATATATATATATATATATATATATATATATATAATAATAATAATAATAATAATAATAATAAACTCAAGAAGAAAAGCATGAAGAGGATGGAATATGGTTTAGTACTCATGGGAGTAATAGGGTTGTGAAATTGGGTCCTTGTATACTTCAGTTCTGTGCTTAGATCATTTTGTAAGATTCTTCCCTTTTCCTGCATAATCTGTGATTTTCTGTTGTTGTTGTTAAATGTTGTTTGATTTGGTCCATTTGTATTTAAATTAGCCTATTATAAGTTACATATTCAGTTTCATGGATTAGAACTCCCATTTGCTTTAAAAATCATCAAACTCAGTTCAAAATGTCCACATAGGGGTGTTTGGTTCAGCTTAGTTCTAGGTGGTCTGCCTTGTTTCAGTAGTTGCATTTGGCTCACACAATTCACATTAGGTGTTCTTAGCTCATGTAGGTCATAAAATATTTAGGTCTATCATCAAAAAGTCAAAGTCTCCTTTATAACCCTTAAACCGTTTAACTGTTAGAAACTAGGAAGAATTCATCTTCATTTTAGTTATAAAATCTGTTATCTAAGCTTAGATTAATTACAAATAAGCTCAATTTAACTCACTCAGTCATAAAAATAGGAATCAAATTCACATTGGTCAACTTTTGGAAGAATTTAAAAAGTCAAGATTGCAACTTAGTTTCCAAACCCATTTTCAGTAGGATTTTTCATTTCTTCAATTTTAATCTTATGAATATGAAATTGTGGGTTTTTGATCTTTGCCAGGTTGTGTTTACGTAGATAATTTTGGTTAAATTTTTAGAATTTTATTTAGTGGCTTTTCAGTGGCTCAAAGTGGCCTATTTGGAGAAAAATTGCCCTGCACCAAATGGCTCTGGCCAAACAGTGGTTCAACAAGCTCATTTCTGAGCTTGTTTCTAGGCCTTTTTGCTTGATTTTTGTTGTTTTGAAACCCCACTCATGCTGTCATGTTAGATGTATCATCTGTTTGCACTTAGTTGTTTGTTAGCCCACTTGTTTTTGCCCTCCTTTTTACCCCATTTGGACCATAGCTGCTGTATGCATCAGCAGCCTAGCTGAGCTTGTTGTTTTTCTTGTTTATTCTTGATTTTGTTGTTGCATTTGTTCCCTGTAGATTGTAGCAATTGTTGTTTAAGTGTTTTGATAAGTTCGTGTGAGCTTATGTGCTTGTTGTTGCTTCCTATTTAACTGCTGCTACTTTCTTGCTTGTTCTTGAAGTACACAGCTTGTGTTCTTGGTCTTGTTCTTGCTGATTTTGATTGATTGTTGCTAGCATTGTTAATGTTATTGCTCATTGTTGTTTGTGTTGTGATAGTTGCAAGCTTAATTGAGCTTCTTGGCTTATATTGGTCTAGCTCATTTTCAAAAAGCTCATTTAAAACCTCAAACCCCAACTGTTTAGATTTAAAGGTTGCACAAGCTTATTAGAAGCTTTTCAGTAAAAGCTCTTGCTCAGAGTTGGTTATATTTGTTGTTAAAAGCATTTGCAAAAAGAAAAAAAGTGAAAAAAAAGTAATTGCAAAAAGTGGGGTTTGTGGGAATCGAACCAGGGACCTCAGCCTCACCTCAGACACAACACAACATCACAGCACCAACTGCCCTTGGGTCTTGTTTCAGTAAAGCCTTGCAAAATTAAATTCAAGACCATTAGTTTCCTGATTTGCTTATTTAGCCCCTTCAGCTCTTAATCAGCTTATTTTCTGCTTATTTTGCACTAGACCCACCTTTTATATTTTTCTTAGGACTTTATTAACTTGTAATATTTACCAAAAAAGTTTCAGAATTTTCCAAAGTAGTTTAGTATTTTTAATAATTATATTTAGTAATATTAGTAATTAATTAATAATAAATAATTAAAAACTCAAAAAAATAATTTTCTTTTTTTCTAAAATTTTCTTTTGTCTTCTAGTACGTAGGAAAATTAATTGTACACCCGTAGGATTAGCATAGCATAAAATTCACGTTTAATTTTGCGCACTCGCGTTTATTTTAACTTAAACACGCGTTTTATTTAAATAACTTTTACGTTTTTAAATTTAGGTTACGTTAGTAAAAGTAGTTTGTAAAATAAAGAAAAACCAAAAATAAGAAAAGTGATAGCTTCTATTTAAGCCCTTTTGGCTTATTTTTCTGCTTATTTACAAGCAAACTCTAATTTTAAATTTAGATTACATTTTAGGTTAATTGGGTTTCACGTTATTGTTAATATAGTTTGTTTAAATCGTTCTCATTCGTATTATCTTAGTGTAATCATATAAATCACTCAAACCCCTTTCCTGTCCAAATTCACCCGATCACAAACCCGTTTTGATTACCATCACACCTCGTCGGGACATAACAACCCGGGGAAACCCTATATTCCATGGAGATTGACTCTGAGATGTTTGACTTTGTTGAGCATTCACCTGGTCAATTAGGTTGAACGTTTGGAGCCAATCAACTGTCCTTTGGGGCACCAACACGCCGTTGTCATTCTTCACCACTGTCATCCCTCCTTTTTTTGGTCAACCTGTACAGGACTAACCCACGGACTATCTGAAATTGGGTAGATTAGCCCTGCATCTAAAAGTTTGATGACCTCTTTTTTCACAACTTCCTTGATGTTGGGATTTACTCGCCTCTGGGGTTGCACGATTGGTTTATAACCCTCTTCCATGAGAATTTTAGGCATGCAAAAGGTCGAGTCGATTCCCTTAATGTCGGCTACACTCCATGCAATAACCCCTTTATATTTTTTAAAACTCCTAGGAGTTTATCTTTTTGTCCACCTTCAAGGGAAGAGTTTATGATTACTGGGAGTTGACCTTCTTCCTGGAGGAAAGCGTATTCTAGGTGGGTTGGGAGTTCCTTAAGTTCTAACTTGGGTGGCTCGACGATGGAGTGTTTAAGTTTGTTTTCGGGCTTATGTAGCTCGAGTGGTTCAAAGACTTCTCATCCAAAATAGAAGGAGACTGTGCTAACACCCTCTGTCTTTTCCTTCTCAAATATGGGTAGGAAAGCTTCATCCCGCAACCAGCCTTCTTCAATTTGTTCATCAACACAGTTGTCATTGACATCGGTTAATTCATTGACCTATCCAATGAAATACAACTGGTTAGCTGCTTTAAGGGAAAGGTTCATTGTATCCTTAATATCAAAGGTTAAGTTGTCGGCTCCTACCCGCAAGGTTAACTTACTGTCATAAACATCAATGACGGCGCGAGCAATGGCAAGAAATGGTCTCCCTAAGATGATGGGTACTAGGTCATCTTCTTCCATCTCCAAGATTACGACGTCAACCAGAAATTTGGGCATATGGTAGCATGCATCAAGTAGGGTTATGGTGACTACCGAATCTTTTAAGTAAGACAAGAATATTTTATTATCATTCTCAATCTTTTGATTCTTGAGGCGGGATGGAAATGGGACTTTCAAAGGTTGGTTGGGTGGAGTAGGTGGAAAGGAGGTTATTTGAGGGGGTTGCTGATACGCGGGATTGCGCCCTTGCAACAGGTTTTACCTCTCAAGAGATCTTGAGAAGCTTGCAATCCCCGCCAGGCATTGTATCTGATCGTTGTAGTATAGTATAGTGACAAGTACCGGGGGATTGATCGTTCAACTCAGGAATAGTGTCGCTAGGATTAGAAAGCCTACTAAACTAGTTCTAGAGGTGAGGGATGATTCTTTTTGTATTTTTATATTTTATGGAAAGCAAGTAAAATCTCGGGTTTTGAAGGAGTGGGCGGAATTAGTTGCTAGTCAACTAACCCAATTAACTACAGATGCAATCAAAATAAAATAAAAACAAATAAAAATAAACTAATGTAATTATGTGGTGAAAACAATAATGAAAAAAGATGTGTTTACTTAGATTTCATTACTCCCTAGATATCTTTTACCGGTTGATTAGCTTGTTACAATTGCATGGATGACGGGTTATATTCCTTAGTACTAGTCGTAGGGCCGTGTACAATATTCCCTAAATCTATAAGCTCCTACTTCACTCCTATGTCGAGCCGACTAAAAGCTCCTAACATGGGATCATTAGAATTCACTTATGCATTAAATACAACCAAAAATCGTAGTACACCTCCGGTCATGTTTCTTAGGACGTTCAAGCAAGTTACCAATTGAAGTCTGCCAGTTTTCTTAAGCCTAACATCGAATACAATCATACACAACAATTATAAACAAACCATCAATCAATAATCAACATCTAGGTTTCACTACATCTAAGGAAACACAATAAAAACCTAGCCTGGCATGCTAAAAGAATGACAAGCATAAGATAGAATCAAACAACACATAGACATATTGAATGATTATTGGAAGACTTATCTTTATTCAAACATGGATGAAAGAAGGGTTTGAAACCCCTACAATATGATGAAAGTTTGACCTAGGGTTTGTGGTAAAGTTCTTCCTAATGTTCCACGCATAATGAATGAAAAATTGGAAAAATATATATAGAAATACATCCTGACGGCGTCACGTTGTAGCATCTGACGCCATCAACTCGCCACCAAATTAAGGGTCGTATTGCCTAGATCCAATCTTGACGCTGTCATGTAGAAATTGAGCTCTGGGCCGTCACTTGTAAAATGACCCTAACGGCCTTGGTGACGCTGTCAGGTCAATTACACTAAAAATGTTCTGGGTCGTCATGTGTATTTTCCACTTCCACCTCTTTTGCCAAGCTTGACGCCGTCATTTGTGAAGTCTTGACGTCGTCAGGTACTATTCCCAGCAAGGATTTTGAGACTTTGCCGTTTTCTTCACTTTTATGCTCCAAAAACGTTCAAAATGCTTCCTTTTTCATATTTCTCCTCAAAAGTACCTAAAATGACAAAAGGAACGATTTAGGGCAGTAATTGATCAAATAATCACGAGTTCGGGCTTAAATGACCCCTTAAAAGCGGTACACTTTTCGCCTTATTAGTTGCTCGGGAGTCTCATCGCTCACACTACCTTCTTCTTCATGAAGAACGTCCGGCTCAATGGCGACGGGGTGTTGGCTCGGATAAGGAGGATCCTTAGTTGTCATTCCAGCTCGGGTGGTAATAGCGAGCAAGGGGTCTTTTTGGTTCACTTCGGGCTTGTTGTGGCCATAAAGGGCAGCATTAAGTTCTAGGAACCTTTTTTTTATGTCATTTTGTTACTCAGTGATGAGGTCGTCGAGCCCTTTTAACAATAGATTTTTTTTCATGAGTTAAATGCCCAAGATCATCTTCAAAAGTGCTCCTGATTTTGAAGTCAGGACCTTTTTCCCCATCCTTTCTTCTTACAAGATTCCCCCAAGGGGTAAAATCATCATTTTGGTAAAAAGTCAAAAAGGAAAGATCATCGAAGATGTCATGGCTTGACAAACACGCATGTTTGGTGGTGGTTTCTTCTCTGCATTCTTCCACTTCATGCGGGCCCCCACAGTGGTCGCAAATCAAGTATGGATTTGACAATCGTTTAGTTGTTCGCGACCCTGCTAGGTATGATACCCTTTCGTGAAGCTTTCTCAGCTGGTTCTCATGCGAGGGTGTTTGTACAATCTCAGATATACTCATAGTCGAATCAGGTTCATCCCAGCGTATCGTCCTGATCTTGAGCATATTCCTCAATCCTATTCCACCCTTCCTCAGCACTTAGATTGGCTACTTTTTCTTTTATTGAATCATGATTCCGTTTTGGTCGTTTTGGGATACATTGTCATAGAAGATTTGGACAAGAAGCCAAAGCTCGATGCCATGATGGGGAACTTGTCTTATTAGATCCTTGAATCTAATCCAAGATTTATAGATGGGTTCATCTTTTCCTTTAAGGAAATATAGGATTTTATTCCTAAATGCTGAGGTTCTTCCTGCTGGGAAGAATTTCTCATAAAATTTAGAGATGAGTTGCTCCCATGTAAAAATGGACTCGGAAGGAAGTTTATCGTACCAATCTTTGGCTTTTTCTTGAAGGGTAAAAGGAAAGAACCGTAATCGGGACTTGTCTCTAGTGGCCCCATCCGTATGAAGGGTGTCCACTATCTTCAAGAAATCCCTAACATGTTGGATTGGGTCATCAGTTTGCAACCCCTGAAACTTGCATACACTTTGGACAAGCCAAACATCGTTTGCATGTAAAACCCCATTGGTGTATTCTTTTGGAAAAACAATGGCATTTGAAAAGCCACGAGGGTTTGGGGAGGAGTAATCCTTAAGGCACTTAGGGGTAGGAATCTCTGGAATGTCCATATCGTGATTGGATTGGGGGCTGGGGGTGTAAAGTGATGATCGGAGTCTTGCTCAGAAAGAGCCTCATCAAAGTTGATGGTTGCGCCAAACGGTTCGGATGTTGGAAGAGATTGTCTTAGCCTATGCATTTCCCTTTCAGCTTCTGCATAGGGTGGAACAAGATTTCTTATGGAACTACGACTCCTAGTGACTCTAAGATTAGAGAGATCTTCGTTTGCCATGATGGCCAAGGAAGAATTGAGCAATGGGTTGGACAGAAAAAAGATAGACTAAAGAAACCTATAAAAATAAAATTAAAATCTTACTAGAAGGGAATCTAGCAAGTAGACCTAATAAAAAGGAATTTCAACCTAAACAATAACTATTCCCTGGCAGCGGCGACAAAAACTTTATGCGTGGTTTTACAACCTTGCAAAAGGTATTACTTCTCAAGGGATCTTGAGAAGCTTGCAATCCCCACCAGGCAATGTACCTGACCGATGTAGTATAGTGTAGTGGCAAGTACCGGGGGATTGATCGTTCTCTTGGGGAATAGTGTCGTTAGGATTAAAACTTACTTAAACTAGGTCTAGAGGTGAGGGATGATTCTTTTTGTATTTTTTATAGTTTTTTAGAAAGCAAGTAAAAATCTCGGGTATTGGAAGAGTGGGCGGAATTAGTTTCTAGTCAACTAACCCAAATAACTACACATGCAATAAAAATAAAATAACACGAAATAAATGTTGAGAAAAACAATAATAAGATAAATGTGTTTACTTAGATTTCACTACTCCCTAACTATCTTTCATTAATTGAATAGTTTGTTACAATTGTGTGGATGACAGGTTATATTCCTTAATACCATTCGTGGGGCCGTGTACGATCTTCCCCAACTCTATAAGTTTCTACCTCTTCCTATGTCGAGCCGAAAACTAGCTCCTAACATGGCCTCTTTAGTAGTCACTCATGCATTAAATACAACCATTAAAATCATAGTACACATCCAATTCATGTTTCTTAAGACGTTCAAGCATGTTTCCAATTGGAAGTCTGCCAGTTTTCTTAAGCATAACGTCAATATCATTCATCCATTACAATTAATAACAAACAATCAACCAACAATCAATAGCTAGGTTTCATTACATCTAAGCGAACATAAAAAAACCTAGCCTAGCATGTTAAAGTAAATACAAGCGTAAGAAAGAATCAAACAACACATAGACATATTGAATGATTATTGGAAGACTTATCTTTATTGAAACATGGATGAAAGAAAGGTGAAAAACCCTGTAAAATTCGACCTAGGGTTTGTCCCAAAGTTCCTCCAAAAGTTCTCCCCTTATGAATAAAAATTAGAAAACTATATATAGAGATTACAGGTCTGACGGCATCACGTTATGATCCTGACGCCGTCAACTAGCCGCCAATGCTTTCCTCGGATTGCCTAGATCCAGATCTAATGCCGCCATGTGTTACTCCATTCTTGGTCGTCACGTGTAAATTGCTTTTGACGGCCTTGGTGACACAGTCACTCTTTAATTCCAAAAAACGTTCTGGCGCGTCACCTCCAAAAAACGTTCCGGAAAATTTCTTGAAAAACTCACGCCTTAATTCTTGGTAATTCTGCAAAGCATCATTATGACTCGATACAACCATTTGACTCACACAAATACTAATATGCACATTCATTTAATATTGTTGTGATTCATGTTCAATCTCATTCTTAGAAACAAATTTAGATTTCCCTTACACTTATCTTTTGCAAAATACCTTTATATGTAATCAAGATGAAGTTAAAGACGACATAAAGCATTTTCACAATTTATCTTTAAACATGAGCCACGAACAATAAAAATAAAACATGCATACAGAAACAAATAAAATCAAACAAACAAACAATCAAACAAATAAAGCTTGGGTTGCCTCCCAAGAAGCGCTTTTCTTTATTTACGAGTCTTGTAGCTAGACTCAAAGTCACGGGCTATCACGTGACCTCGTCCTCAAAGGTTATGTCCTCCTCATTGATCATTTCATTACCATTTTCTTGATAATGCTTAACGTGTTGTATATTCACAGTAAATTCCCTATTCTCATCGTCTATCAACACAACAACTCCGATTTTAAAGGAGCTTTTCACGGTAAAAGGTCCATACCATCTAGATTTAAGTATCCCAAGAAACAACCTTAAACGAGAATTATATAGTAGAACCTTGTCCCCGTCTGAGAACTCCTTAGGTCTCTTTATCCGTTGGTCATGCCATATTTTTTCCCTTTCTTTATATGTAATGGAGGATTCATACGCTTCCAGTCTCAATTCATCAAGCTCCTGGAGTTGCAAGAACGTATTTGTTCCTGCAACCATATAATCCAAATTGCAAGCCTTAAGTGCCCAGTATGCCTTGTGTTCCAGCTCTACCGGAAGGTGACATGCCTTGACATAGACCATGCGGAATGGGGTACTTCCAATAGGTGTTTTATAGGCAGTTCGGAATGCCCATAAAGCTTCATCGAGTTTAAATGATCAATCTTTTCTGTTTTGATTGACTGTTTTTTCTAATATTCTCTTAATCGCTCTATTGGTGTTTTCTACTTGACCGTTGGTTGGAGGATGATAAGCGGTGGAGAATCGGTTGGAGTCTCCATATCTTTCATAACCTTTTCCATTTGTGTGTTCCAAAAATGGGTTGCCCTGTCACTAATGAGAGCTTTAGGAATGCCGAACCTAGCAAACAATTTTTTTAAGAAATGAATAACTACCCTAGCATCGTTGGTCCTAAGGGCTTGTGCCTCTACCCATTTTGAAACATAATCAATGGCCACTAAGATGTATTCATTCCCCCGGAAGATGGGAAAGGGCCAATAAAATCTATTCCCTAAACATCAAAAACCTCACAAACTTGTTTATAATTCTGAGGTGCTTCATCCCTCCTGGAGATATTTCCAGCTCGTTGACATGCGTCGCATGCCTGTATCATTCCCTTCACATCACAAAATATTGTAGGCCAATAGAATCCTGGGTCTAAAATTTTCCGTGCAGTAGTGTTCATTCCATGTTGCCCCCCAGATTGGCCTGAATGACATTCTTTCATGATCTTCACTGCCTCATTTTCAGAAACACAATGCCTGATCACTTGATCAGGACATCTTCGGAACAAGAAAGGTTCGTCCCAAAAGTAGTATTTTAATTGGGCGAAGAACCTTCTTCTTTCGTGTCTGTTCATGTATTCCGGAATAATTCTGCTTGCTAGGTAGTTAGCATAATCCTCGAACCATGGTTCAGAATCATTTATTGACATGAGCTGCTCTTCAGGAAATGAGTCCCGAATCTCACTCTTGTCAGATTCGCTAAGGCTGGGATTTTCGAGTCGAGAGAGATGATCAGCCGCTAGATTCTTCGCTCCCTTCTTATCACGGATTTCAACATCTAACTCTTGCAACAACAAGATCTAACAAATTAGTCATGGTTTAGCGTCCTGCTTAGCAAAAAAGTATCGCAGAGCCGAATGATCTGTAAAAACGACCATTTTTGAAAGGATAAGATATTGGCAAAATTTATCAAAAGCGAATACAACGGCCAATAGCTCCTTTTCAGTGGTGGTGTAGTTTTCTTGACCAGGATTCATAGTTTTGCTTGCATAGTATATTGGCTGGAAATGTTTGTTAAGCCTTTGGCCTAATATTGCTCCAACAACATAGTCGCTGGCATCACACATGATTTCGAAGGGTAATTCCCAATTAGGTGTAACCATGATCGATGCTTGCATGAGTTCCTGCTTCAACCGATCGAATGCATCCTTGCATTCTTGAGAGAAATCGAACGGGGCATCCTTTACAAGCAACTGAGTCATTGGACGAGCTATTTTAGAGAAGTCTTTAATGAATCTCCTATAGAAACCGGCATGACCCAAGAAGCTACGTATTGCCTTGACTGTAGTTGGATAAGTTAACTTAGATATAGCTTCAAATTTTGCTCGGTCCACCTCAATTCCATTTCCTGAGACTTTGTGCCTAAGCACAATCCCTTCTTTTACCATAAAATAGCATTTTTCCCAGTTTAGAACCAAGTTGGTCTCCTCACAATGTTTGAGCATTTTTTTGAGGTTAGCAAGACTGGAATTGAAAGAATCTCCAAAGACCGAGAAGTCATCCATGAAGACTTCCACGCTATCCTCCATCAACTCGTGAATGATTGCAGTCATACATCATTGAAAAGTGGCGGGGGCGTTACAAAACCCGAAAGGCATTCTCTTATAAGCGAATGTCCCATAAGGGCATGTAAACATAGTCTTCTCTTGGTCCTCAGGGGCGATGGGGATTTGGAAGTACCCTGAGAACCCATTTAAGAAGAAGCAGTATTCATGCCCTGCTAATCTTTCCAACATTTGGTCTATGAATGGGAGAGGAAAGTGATCCTTTCAGGTGGCATCATTTAAATTTCTATAATCTATGGACACACGTCAACCAGTGACTGTCCTTTGGGGCACCAACTCGCCGTTGTCATTCTTCACCACTGTCATCCCTCCTTTTTTTGGTACAACCTGTACAGGACTAACCCACGGACTATCTGAAATTGGGTAGATTAGCCCTGCATCTAAAAGTATGATGACCTCCTTTTTCACAACTTCCTTGATGTTGGGATTTACTCGCCTCTGGGGTTACAGGGTTGGTTTATAACCCTCTTTCATGAGAATTTTATGCGTGCAAAAGGTCGAGTCGATTCCCTTAATGTCGGCGACACTCCATGCAATAACCCCTTTATATTTTTTTAAAACTCCTAGGAGTTTATCTTTTTGTCCACCTTCAAGGGAAGAGTTTATGATTACTAAGATTTGATCTTCTCCCTGGAGGAAAGAGTATTCTAGGTGGGTTGGGAGTTCCTTAAGTTCTAACTTGGGTGGCTCGACGATGGAGTGTTTAAGTTTGTTTTTGGGCTTACGTAGCTCGAGTGGTTCAGCGACTTCTCGTCCAGAATAGAAGGAGACTGTGCTAACACCCTTTGTCTTTTCCTTCTCAAATATGGGTAGGAAAGCTTCATCCCACAACCAGCCTTCTTCGTTTTATTCATCAACACAGTTGTCAATGACATCGGTTAATTCATCGACCTCTCCAATGAAATACAACCGGTTAGCTGCTTTGAGGGAAAGGTTCATTGTATCCTTAATATCAAAGGTTAAGCTGTCGGATCCTACCCGCAAGGTTAACTTACCGTCGTGAACATCAATGACGGCGCGAGCAATGGCAAGAAATGGTCTCCCTAAGATGATGGTTACTAGGTCATCTTCTTCCATCTCCAAGATTACGAAGTCAACCGGAAATTTGAACTATCCTACTTTAACAAGCACGTTCTCACATATCCCTATGGGGTATTTGACTGACCTATCAGCTAGTTGGATGTTCATACGGGTTGGTTTCAATCCTGAATACCTTAATTTGAGGAATACAGAATATGGCATGAGGTTGATGCTTGCCCCTAAATCAGCTAGAGCATTCTTTACCGATAGGGATCCTATGGAACAGGGCAAGGTAAAACTACCCGGGTCGTCCACTTTTTTCGGTAGTCCTCGTTGGGTCACCACCGAACATTCTTCTCCTAGGGTCACAAGTCCCTCAAGTCTTTTTCTGTTGGCGAGTAGTCTCTTGAAGTATGTACTATATTTGGACAAGAATCTTTTATTATCATTCTCAGTCTTTTGATTCTTGAGGCGGGATGGAAATGGGACTTTCACAGGTTGGTTGGGTGGATTAGGTGGAGAGGAGGTTATTTGAGGGGGTTGCTCGGGAGTCTCATCGCTCACACTACCTTCTTCTTTATGAAGAACGTCCGGATCAATGGCGACGGGGTGTTGGCTCGGGTAAGTAGCATCCTTAGTTGTCGTTCCGGCTCAGGTGGTAATAGCGAGCAAGGGGTCTTTTTGGATCACTTCCGGCTTGTTGTGGCCATCAAGGGCAGCATTAAGTTCTAGGAACCTTTTTTTATGTCATTTTGTTGCTCTGTGATGAGGTCGTCGAGCCCTTTTAACAATAGATTTTTTTCATGAGTGAAATGCCCAAGATCATCTTCAAAAGTGCTCCTGATTTTAAAGTCAGGACCTTTTTCCCCTTCCTTTCTTTTTACAAGATTCCCCCAAGGGGTAAAATCATCGTTTTGGTAAAAAGTCAAAAGGGAAGGATCATCGAAGATGTCATGGCTTGAAAAACATGCATGTTTGGTGGTAGTTTCTTCTCTGCATTCTTCTACGTCATGCGGGCCCCCACAGTGGTCGCAAATCATGTATGGGTTTGACAATCGTTTAGTTGTTCGCGACTATGCTAGGTATGATATCCTTTCGTGAAGCTTTCTCAGCCAGTTCTCATGCGAGGGTGTTGTACGATCTCGGATATACTTATAGTCGAATAAGGTTCCTCCCAGCGTATCGTCCTGATCTTGAGCATATTCCTCAATCCTATTCCACCCTTCCTCAGTGCTTAGATTGGCTATTTTTCCTTTTATTGAATTATTGATTCCGTTCTGGTCGTTTTGGGATACATTGTCATAGAAGATTTGGACATGAATCCAAAGCTCGATGCCATGATTGGGAACTTGTCTTATTAGATCCTTGAATCTAATCCAAGATTTATAGATGGGTTCGTCTTTTCCTTTACGATAACGGAGGATTTTGTCCCTAAATGCTGAGGTTCTTCCTGCTGGGAAGAAATTCTCATAAAATTTAGAGATGAGTTGCTCCCATGTAAAAATGGACTCAGAAGGAAGTTTATCGTACCAATCTTCGGCTTTTTCTTGAATGGTAAAAGGAAATATCCGTAATCGGGACGTGTCTCTAGTGGCCCCATCCTTATGAAGGGTGTCCACTATCTTCAAGAAATCCCTAACATGTTGGATTGGGTCATCAGTTTGCAACCCGTGAAACTTGCATACACTTTGGACAAGCCAAACATCATTTGCATGCAAAACCCCATTGGTGCGTTCTTTTGGAAAAACAATGGCATTTGAAAAGCCACGAGGGTTTGGGGAGGAGTAATCTTTAAGGCACTTAGGGGTAGGAATCTCTGGAATGTCCATATCGTGATTGGATTGGGGGCTGGGGGTGTAAGGTGATGATCGGAGTCTTCCTCAGAAAGAGCCTCATCAAAGTTGATGGTTGCGCCAAACGGTTTGGATGTTGGAAGAGATTGCCTTAGCCTATGCATTTCCCTTTCAGCTTCTGCATAGGGTGGAAAAAGATTTCTTATGGAACTACGACTCCTAGTGACTCTAAGATTAGAGAGATCTTCGTTTGCCATGATTACCAAGGAAGAATTGAGCAATGGGTTAGGCAGGTAAAAGATAGACTAAAGAAACCTATAAAAATAAAATAAAAATCTTACTAGAAAGGAATCTAGCAAGTAGACCTAATAAAAAGAAAGTTCAACCTAAACAATAACTATTCCCCGGCAGCGGCGCCAAAAACTTGATGCGTGGTTTTGCAACCTTGCAAAAGGTTTTACTTCTCAAGGGATCTTTAGAAGCTTGCAATCCCTACCATGCAGTGTACCTAACCGATGTAGTATAGAGTAGTGGCAAGTACCGGGGGATTGATCGTTCTCTTGGGGAATAGTGTCGTTAGGATTAAAACTTAATTAAACTAGGTCTAGAATTGAGGGATGATTCTTTTTGTATTTCTGTAGTTTTCTAGAAAGCAAGTAAAAATCTCGGGTATTGGAAGAGTGGGCGGAATTTGTTGCTATTCAACTAACCCAAATAACAACAAATGCAATAAAAAAAAAATAACACGAAAGCTAATGTTGAGAAAAACAATAATAATATAAACGTGTTTACTTATATTTCACTACTCCCTAGCTATCTTTCATTAATTGAATAGTTTGTTACAATTTCGTGAATGCCAGGTTATATTCCTTAATACCATTCGTGGGGCCGTGTACGATCTTCCCCAACTCTATAAGTTTCTACCTTTTCCTATGTCGAGCCGACAACTAGCTCCTAACATGGCCTCCTTAGTAGTCACTCATGCATTAAATACAACTATTAAAATCATAGTACACATCTGATTCATGTTTCTTAAGACGTTCAAGCCTGTTTCCAATTGGAAGTCTGTCAGTTTTCTTAAGCATAACATCAATATCATTCATCCATTACAATTAATAACAAACAATCAACCAACAATCAATAGCTAGGTTTCATTACATCTAAGCGAACATAAACAAACCTAGCCTAGCATGTTAAAGTAAATACAAGCGTAAGAAAGAATCAAACAACACATAGACATATTGAATGATTATTGGAAGACTTATCTTTATTGAAACATGGATGAAAGAAGGGTGAAAAACCCTGTAAAATTCGACCTAGGGTTTGTCCCAAAGTTCCTCCAAAAGTTCTCCACTTATGAATGAAAATTAGAAAACTAAATATAGAGATTACAGGTCTGACGGCGTCACGTTATGATCCTGACGCCGTCAACTAGCCGCCAATGCTTTCCTCGGATTACCTAGATCCAGATCTGACGCCGTCATGTGTTATTCCATTCTTGGCCGTCACGTGTAAATTGCTCTTGACGGCCTTGGTGACGCCGCCACTCTTAAATTCCAAAAAATGTTCTAGCGTGTCTCGTGTAACTTATTATCCACCTCTTTGCCAATACGTGACGCCGTCACCTCCAAAGCGTGACACCGTCAGGTACTATTTCCAAATTTATTTGGAGACTTTGCCGTTTTCTTCACTTTTTGTTCCAAAAACGTCCAAAATGCTTCCTTTTCCAGATTTCTTCTCCAAAGTACCTAAAATGACAAAAGGAACGATTTGAAGCAATAAATGACCCCTAAAAGCGTAACACTTTTTGTCTTATCAGTATTGGGTGCTTTGGAGGTGTGGATATGTTTGCATTACGAAGTTATAAAAACGAGTCAAGAGCATCCCATAGGGCATTAACTTGTCGTTAGTGTCCTCGAGTTGCATTATTCGCTTAGCGAAGAAATAAGCAAGATTGTAAGGTCGTTTACTGATTATGCAATGCAGCATGTGAGCACAACATGTTGTTACATACTCACGATCCTTGACAAGATAGAAAACGTTTTCACAAAGAATAACAGCCATAGCTTGAAGACCAGGATGAAGTTCAGAAATACGAATTTTATTTGGGTGAAGAGTGTTAGACGTTTGACAAATTGACTCAATTATTTTGGCTGAATAAGGAACATATGTTCGATGTGGACCTTCATCTTCTCGATTTTCAAGGAGGGAGTTGAGATCAAGCTCTTCCGAATAAGCACATTTCCCATTACTAGAAAGTTCAAGGATTTGAGCAAATTGTTTAAGAGATACATGAACATTGTAGTGACCAATTTTACACCTAAGTTGTATAAAGTAATTTTGATCTCGTTTGATATTAACACTAGAGTAAAATTCAAGTAAAATGCGAGGACAAATGGGTTCATTAATGTTTAAAAGACTATCAAACCCTATGAAATGAAAACCTCTTTCGATACGTTCCTTATCAGGATACAAGGGATCAACCATTCGTCCTTCATGAACATGACCTAACTCAAATGGTTTGATACATGGAATAAAATCAGGTGGTGTGTCAAATTCAGAAGAAATTTTAGGAATATAGGATTGAGTTAAGATGTGATCGATATCATATGTGTGAGGCATGATTGTACCTATATAAAATTAATAAGAGGTTAACTCGATAATAAGATTTTACTTATTCAAAACACTTCCCATGTAGCGTAATATACTTTAGTTTTGAAATTCCTGAATTATTTCGTTGCATGATTATGAAAACGTTTTTGACATGTATTAACAATGCATAATTACATTATTGTTATGTGTTTGAACAATATTAAAATCCACAAATTTGAGTTAGGGATAATCTCATTTTTGACCCATTTTCAAAAACTCACAAATTAAAACAATTGATTTATTAATTTACGTGTTATTGGTGAAACATTGTTAAGATTAACCTTCAATTGTTGTTGATTTTACAAAGAAATGAGAATCCCCATTTTAATTTTGAGTTCATATGAACCCTAGAAATTCAATTTCGCATTAATTAAATGAAATTGAGAAGATTGACTTACAATGGTGTGATTATTGAGTATAGGTGGTTGATGATCTTAACTTTGAAAACCTTGAACTAATTGGATAATGAGTTATAGAGGATTTGAGTGTTGGGTCGAGTTTTTCGTCACTTTCAGCACTAAAGGTGTGTTTCGATGTTTTGTAGAAAGAAAAACGGGGTGTAGGCCAAAATTCATGGACGGTCCCTTATCGATATGGGACCGCCAGTTGAAAAGGGACCGTCGCCAGTAGCTCGTGGGTTTTGGACGGTTTTTAGTGTTTTGGTTTTTATGAAAAGCCTTTGGTTTTAGAACATAACACTTTGAATTTTAAGACACGAAAATGACTAAATATGCACGAGTTGGCTAAGGAATGGGTAAGGAGTGGAATCGAGACATAAGAAGAATGAAAGACTCGATACGCTTGATTAAAGAGTGGATTTTGAGTCAAAACAGAGGAAAAGAGAGAATAAGATTTAAGGATGAGATTTGCATCGAGGAAGCAAGAAGTCAATAAAGTAAGTTACAAGAAATGTCATAGACGAGAACTAGAGAGCAAGCAAAGAGTGAAGCAAGTGTGCATCTTCTATAGTGATTGATTGACGCCATATTTGCTATAAACAATGGTTGTGGTAAGACCATTTTCTTTCCAAATAATTTGCTTGAATCCAAAGAAGGATAAGCATTTAGACAAAACGTCTAAACAACACAAAGCATCTAGCACATATTGCCATACAAACATCATCAAGCATATAAGCAAGTAATCTCTAATCACCTAGTTGCATGAACATATAGCAAGCAATCAAATAGCAAACATATTAGTCAAGATTAGTAAGAAGACTTACCTTGGCCTTTAGTTATTGTTATTAGCACATAACCAAAACTTGTGTTGTTGGTGACGCAAGACTATATGATACTCACTTGGTAATTTGTTCATAAGATTAGTAATGCAATCGGCTTGGTGAGATGACCATTAGGTTGTCTACATGCTTAAGGCGTGTATTGTCTTCTTAGCTAGCTACCCACATTGCACATAAAACCGTACATTGTCTTCTTAATAGTCATTACATCAAAGCAAGTAGATTGATACACTTACTAGGTTGCTAAAGAAATTCTTGTCGGCAACATTACCTACAATGAAGACATTCAAATTAGTAGTATATGATTCCACTTAAACTAAATGTTTTTATAATATCATATTTTCATCATCTTTGGATAGAACATTTCCTTGATGAATGTTTAAACTATTTTACCAAATTTCATTTTCCATTTGACATAAAATTGTTTTATCAAACTAAATTTTCGACAAAGATTCATAAATCAACATTTTTGTTTCAAATATTTCACTCAAGTTATTTATGAAAAACTTATTATTAAGACTTCCTATTATTGATTATAAATCATCAATAGAAATGACATGCCAAAGATAATGATCTATTGATTTCGCATAACCTTCAAATTCATTTTTCCAAATGACAAAATTTTCATTTTCGAAAAATGGTGGCTCATTCAAATAACACTCTTCTAGATATCATTTTGATTCCATAGATCGATTCAAGTTTTAAAGTACAGTATACTTTAAAGATTTTGATAAACGAAGCTCTGATACCAATTGTAGAAACTAGAAGGGGGGGGGGGGGGTTGAATAGTTTCACCGCTTCTTTTTAATTTTCTAAAATGTTTCGCCGTTTTAGGTCCGGTTATTTTTCATTTACAAACTTGTTGAATTCTACTAGTTATGTGATATCAATTTAGTTACTAGCATACATAAATAAACAAGTAAAGTAAAGAGTAAAGAAAGAGCACAACCAAGAGACGCGGCGATTTATAGTGGTTCGGCATGAGGCTCACTCTCCGTCCTACTCCACTCCCCGAGTACCACACGCGAGAGTTATCAATCACTATATCAACACACTCCTTCAGGCGAAGCAATCCGTACACATGCTTACACAAGGCTTAACGACACTAAGCATAATGTCGAGTTCTAATCATAGCTAGAACCAATCTATTCCAAGGCCCACGTGGCCACACGAACAAGCACTCTTGTCCATCTTGAATATTCACCCTATCCAAGCCTTCACTTGTTTGACATACTTGGTTCTTCACCCGAACCAAGCCTTCACACACACGACTCACTTGATTCTTTACCCGAATCAAGTCTTCACACACTTGATCATCCCCGATCCAAGTCTTTACATAATGACTCAACAAATCCTAACCTAAAGTTTAGGACATCACTCTCCTCACATCAAATACATGAACTAATCTAGTTACAAGACTTCTTGGATCTACATCACCATCCAAGCTAACACAAATACAATACTTGGAACTACATAACCATCTAAGTTTACATAAATATCCCCATCCTCGACTCACACACAAGTCAGAAAACAATGACATAATATATATCCTATCATGTAACACTTGTTACGTTTGTGTGTGGACACCTATAACATCTCGAATCTTCATAGTTTTCGAGAGTTCTTCTCTATCACTTGATGGAAGAGGAAATCACTTATAAACATATACCGACATGTTATAGTGATCAAAGAATAAAAGAAACAAAGAACAGAAAGTTTTGTGTGTGTGAAAGTCTTATTTCTGAAGTGTAACAGTTCAGTATTTATAGGCGACACGAGGGAGAGGGATGGTCCCGTAAATGCCAGACAGTCCTTTATTACTAAGGGACCGCCGCCACAAAATTCTTCCTTTTTGTCCTGACGTGGTGAAAACTTATCTGGTTCAGGCTGAACTGATTTGGGGGGAACAGTAGCTGTTGTAAAGTTTGAACTTGAATTTGTTTTTTTTTATAAAACATTTCTTTAAAAACACAAAAATAATTTTGTGAAAATGTTTTTTCAAACTTAAAAATGAAAGTTTAGGTGAAAATAAAAATTCTATGATCACGTAACTAATGACGGTATAAAGTTCGTTCATACCTGAAGTGATGTTGAAGTAGCTATGTAGAAGTAACGAGTTTCCTCAATTAAAAACTTATAAACCGTAACTTTATGTAACATATCTTTATATTTTGTAATTATCAAAACACGAGAAGACCGAATAATGCGAATAACATTTTTGACATTACTTGTATTAACAGACTTCAAAAGATAAAATGGTTGAACGTTCTCTATTTTTTGATGAGAGTTTGTCTACTAGTAGTTCCAAGCCGGGTGCCGATGGTTTTTCGGATCTCACCGGTAATGACTTTTGTTGGGATTTATATTGAGTTGATAAATACAAAACAATAAAAGAAGAATGAAGCAAATATGAAACTACAAGGACTTAAAAGACAAAGAAGGAATTCTACAAGCTATGGAAGATTATAAAAGATTCCTTAGAAGATATTGATAAAAGATTAGGAAAGTATTTGTTTCCTAATACAATTATGAGTCTTTGTAAACCCTAATATCTGTATTATATAAAGAGACATAGTACGTATGTTTTATGTGTCTACAGAAAATATGTAGACGTCTAGTAAAAGTATGTGTGTCCTAGGCGTGGGTTTTGTGAAAAACGCCTAGGGTTTAGTGTTTGTTTAGTCTCTAGGATCTTTGATCCCTATTATTGTTGAGTAACCGTACTATAATTGATCAAGTAGTATTGAGACTAGTTGTGTATGTAATTGTTATGAAGATGATGATGAAGAAACTTTGTTACAATAACAATTGATGTTTTGTTTAAGCCGCTGCATATATTGTTAATCTTTGTTATTGTTATTCCTAGAGCTCAAAACGATCTAAGGAGTTCTAACAAACTTCACAACTTTCTTATTGGTGGTATTCGTGCTGCAGTTGATATTGACTCCAGTCTTTTAGGAAGTGTCTATGTTCCGAAATAGAGTGTAACTAATGGCTCACATCTTGAGGATCCTATAGAGTTTCGTGATATGATCGACGAATTTGCTCCTCCCTACTTTTTTGCTTCTGTTCGTGACATGGAACATGGTCAACTATTTTTTGAGTTCAATATTGGTACAGCTCGTCAGACAGTGTTAAATGCTGAGGTTAGGATGTGTTCTGAGTCTAACATCAAGGAGAAGAGGAGGTTGTCTGCTCAATGTAATGAACAATCTCACTTCCTAAAGGTCAGAGATGAGGAGGTGGCAAAACTGAAGGTGAAGCTGTCCTTGGTCAAGGCCAAGGCCTCGGAGGCAATTCGTCTTCTCGTCCGAGTTGCTGCACTCGAATTTTCAGAGAATTCCTTGAAAGAGCATAACTCGATACTTCAGGGAGAGCAGGTTTCTCTTAAAGCGAAGGTATCAGAGATTCAGTCTTCCGCCGTGGTCACAAAACGCTAGTTAAGGTCGCAGAATGACATTCTTTGCGGGGCAGGTATGTATTTTTGAGTTTGGGTATTTGTCCATTCTTCTTCTTTTCTTCTTCCTCCTTTTTTATTTCGCATGTCTTTTTTGATCGTAGGTGCGTGAATTACAGACTACATGTTTTGATCTTCGTACTGAAGTGTCGCCCTTTAAAAATTAGAGGCAGCAATTTGAAACGATTCAGGATGCTCAGATGGATAAGGTTATCTGCAAAGTAGCCAAGTTGGACGCTGACCTTGTGGAGATGGCTTTGCATCTCGATGAGAAATTCTACCCCCATCTGCTCACTGTTATAGATGGCCGGCGGTGGTTGTTGATGCACGACATGAAGCTTATTATCACCAAGTATTTAAATACTCCAGAATACCTTGCAGCATTTAGGAGTATTTTAAGTTGTGCTATTATCAAGGGAATGCAAGAAGGGTTGGTAGCTGGAATTGCTAATATCAAGTAGGTATGAGCCTTTCGGGTGTCGTTGCTTACCATCCTTCAACAGAGAGAGATTATGAGTCCGTGTTGCAAACTCTTCATGAATTTGAGTTCCCTTTGTTGGCTACTCTACCAACACACAAAGATGCCAGTATTGTGGATATTATGGATCTGCTTCGTCTTGAGGGTGCACTCGCAGATGCTCCTGGCATGGCTGATTTACAACCTGACCCAGAACAACTTTTCATTCCCGTGCATAATCCTGAAGATCATGTGATTGTTGGTAGCACTGCTTTATCCTTTTCTTTGGAATATTCTCAACGAAGGGTTGACAAGATTAAGGAAAACATGGATGCTCATCGGTTTGCACTTGCTGATGTTTATATTCCTTTAGTTGAACCCTTAGCCGTTGGTATTTTGATCACGGGTACAATAGCTTCTTTGGACGGTGAGCCAGCTGCTGCCACAACCACTACTGCTTTGTCTACTATATCCGCCGGTCTTATTTTGACGAAAGATTATGATAAAGCGGACACTAATGTCTAGTCTACCCATGAGGACGACAAACTACAGCCGGAGACGATTCTTCTTTCTTTCCTTCTATTGAAAAAGAGATTGAGGCCACTCCAGTGCAGGAGCCTGCTGGCTAGGTTTCTTTATACAGTAACCACATGTGGCCTTTTGTAGTGGTTTGTCCATGATCTTGCATACTTGTCGAACAATATTTATGCTTTCTATGTGCGTCTGTTATTTGTGTGTCATAGTTGTTTACGATCTTTTTTGTATTTATCTATCATGATTTTTGTTTTTGCTATTATTCTAATATCGTACTGGTACGCTTATTTAATAGTCTTGTTTGAATATTTTTTGGGTTATTCTCCCGATACTGGGTTTGCAATACCTCTTATGTACTTTGAGTAAGTTGTCAAGTTACTCATCCTTTTGTTATGCTGAATAACATTCTTGGATCATACCCGAATGTGTGCGCATCTTACTCACATGTGTAAATGACTTTGCAAAGTAAAAGATAAAGATTTATTAAGGCAAACTAGTGAAGGTAGTTAATCTTTACCTTTTCATTGAAATTTTAAAAAGAACATAGTATAATAGATAAGATAGTTTGAAATCTAAACATCCACTGCGGAATCCGTAGTAGTGGTTTGCTTACATTTGGTTTATATAGCACCTCTTAAGGTTACAAACATTCCATATCTGCGGTAGTTGATTCCCTTCTTGATCTTTTAGCTTCTATGCCCCTTTTCCTCATACGGTCCTTCTCACTTAGGTACCAGATTTCCACCTTCTTTAGCATGGCTTACATCATTGTTGTGGTATACCAGGTCTCCAGGTTTGAAGCTTGTGTTATGGACCTTTGAGTTGTAATATTTTTCCATTTTTGCTTTGCTTTTTTGCTTCGCGGATTGCTGCTTGCTATCTTCTTTCTTCTAAGATATCCAAGTTGATTTCCAAAAGCTTCATCGTTTCATGCTATATCCACTTTCGCTGTCCTCCATGTAGGCATTCCTATCTCAGCTGGGATAACAGCCTCCGTTCCATATGTTAACGCGAACCGGGTGTCCCCATTGCTAGACTTAATCATTTTGCAGTGTGCCCATGGGACATGTGACAATTCTTCCATCCAATTCTTACTACTTTCCTCTAATCGAGCTTTGATCCCTTCTCTGAGGCTTCGATTTTCTCTTTCTACTTGTCCATTAGCTTTTGGATGTTTAACAGAAGTAAAGTGTTGCTTGATACATAACTTGTCCCACCAGTCTTTGAATGGGTTGTCTCCGAATTGTTTTCCATTATTATATACGATTTCTCCTAGGAGTCCAAACCTTCATACTATGTTATCCCATACAAATTTCTTTATCAGGTTACCTATGATAATCAAAACTGGCTTTGCTTATATCCCCTTTATGAAGTAGTCAATGGCTACTATTAAGAATTTGACTTTGCCTGGACCTTTCGGGAAGGGTCCGGCTATGCCAATGCCCTACTTGTAGAACGCCATGGAGAAGTAATTGGGGTTAGTTTTTCTTGTGGGTTTCTTGCAACAGGTTTATGCAATTGACAATTGTTAGGAATACGAATATTCAGATAAAGACTCGGTCACCCCAAGTATTACTCAGCATCACGTAGCTCGTAGAATTATCCTTAATATAGCTAGTACGTAGTTTAATAGTAGTTACTGTATGTAAATAGTATTCGTAGAGTGGGTCGGGTCTTTACCCACTGTCATCTCACTCTACAGCTCGTTTCATGGAGCACAAGTAGTTGTAGTATATATACCCTCTCCCACCCAAGGGAGAGGGATGGACCTTTTATTACACTAATCTAATATCTCTTGTTTCTCTCTCAAGAAAAGGCTCCCATCTCTTTCTCTCTCTCTAACATCTCTCTAGAATTTCTCTACTTATTCGATCCATATAAACCAAACCATACATGTTAATCATTATGAGTATCCTACAATTGGTATCAAGAGCCAACGTTCTATCCTAGGATTAGTGGCATACTCAAACTTGTTGCTTAGTTTTATGTTTGGTATTGGTTCGAAAGTTTTAGTGAGCTTTCTTCTCCATTTGATCTCGTATGGTATATATCTTGGTGTTTTGGTTGTACTTTCTTAGTTAGAAAGGTTATAGACATCTTGTGTAGCTATTGGTTTAGTCATATCATCATTGTTGTGGAAGAAAAAGGAAATTCGTGGAGTGTTTCTAAGTAGCGAGTTGGTTGTTTCAAAGTAGAGAGTTGGCAGGTTTTTGTTAGCGAGTTGACAATAGCGTTTTGGCGGTTTGCTATTTTTGGGTATAAAGCCAAATCGCTAGATAGTGATAGTTTTGTCCTATTATAGTAGCGAGTTGACAGATCTGCGACTTGATCTTTTCTAGCGATTTGTGGAGTTTATGTAACACCCCCAATTCATGGATGCAGCGGAATTCGAACTGGGTGTTACTCGACGGCACAATAGTCACAATAATAGAAAACGAACTCCAATTGAGTCGTTTTAAAAGATTTATCATTCAAATTATATAAATATCAGAGATTACAAAATGAGGTCCCAAATGGTTCCATGTTTACAATTTACATGAAATGAGTTTTGAATGATAATAAAATTTATAGCCCTCTTGAGTATCCGTGTCCTTCCGTGCCATCCTTGATCGTCATGAACCTGAAATACATGCTTGAGAGGTCAACACAAAGGTTGAGTGATATTCATAGAGTTTGTTTAATGTTTGAACACAATATGTTGGTAGTGTGAGCAATAGACTCACACCAATGTTTGGAAAACAAATATGGGCCACGTTGTTATACGCCCGGAACAATTATTATCAAATACTAAGCTTATGACACCAAAACGTTAACGTGTACCAATATCAATCGGCGGAGTTATCTCGGTAGGTACTTTGCCGTCATACCTAATGTCTCAAATATTAATGCATTTGTTTGAACTTAGTCAATACAAATGGGATTCGTCAATCCCAATAGGCCTATTCACAATATTCGCGCTCACTTGCAAGTAACCCTCGCAAGTGATTAAATGGTTCATAATAAGGGATCTTGGTTTGGCAAGGATGTTACTTAGTGATAATAAAACAATCAGGCAAGCATACAATTTAAAAAACATTGTGCTCGGTTAAAAATAGCATGTATTCCCCCCAAGGGTTTGTAAAACATTGAAGTAATGTAAAGTGGGGCTATGAACTCACCTTAAGTAAGATAGCAAGTAATGAATGTAACGGTTGAATCGTGGAGGTTCTATGAGCAACCTATAATAGAATGTCGCGACTTAGGATTGGAGTAAAGAATATGAAGTAGTGCCTATATATATATATATATATCTTGCATTTAGTCCATGATGTGGTATGATGTATATTTGTAAGTCTTTGAAAGAAAGATTCATGAACATGTATGTTTTGTATATCGTTTACTACCGTTCGGGCCGACATAATTCAGAAGTCATGTTAGTAAGCGTTCGAGGAGCCAGGACACTTTAACTCGTAAATCCACAACTCAACTCGACGGCTTACATAATGAACTCCTCACATGAGGCTCCCTACTATTGTAGTAGTTGATGAAATATATAGATATAAGTTTTGATCCGAAAGGTTACATGTCCGATATTTGAATAAACTTAGGAAAGTTTATTAGTACATGAAGATTGTTATTAGGGTATGTTTCATAAGTTTTTTATGACCATTTTCTCTTGGTAATATCTCATGGTTCCCTTTTAAGTGAAGTAGATCCAAATTGCTTGTTCAAGTTCTCGTCAACTCTTTGTTTCATGTTTACGCCTATGAAAGTTGGTATGGTCATTTCGTCATGGCCTAGCCATGACCTTTGGTCCTTGTTTCAAGGTCATGAGACACAACCTTGGCTCTAGCCATGGTTGTGGTCTTGATTATAGGTCATAAGACCTCTTGTTCCTTTCAAAGTATAACCATAATCTTGTGACTTTCGCCTAAAAATGGGTTGTTTAGAATTTGAAGAATTTTATCACTCGGAAAGTGTTTTTAGGTCTCGAGCTTCTTTGTACCTGAACGAAAACGGCGTTCCGGACAACTTTCGTGTTTTAACTTTTTGATGAATCGGACCAGAAGTGGGACTTTCAAAACCCAAATTTGATCAGAATGGTATTTGGCAGTTTGCCGCAAAGTTTTGGTAACTTCAAATGGGCGTAACTTTTGACTCGTATACTCGTTTTGGGTGGTTCAAGTTGCTACGGTTTCCTTGTTAAGTCCTATACTGTAATATGTAATGATCAAATATCATATTTTTACCATTTTGATCAGGTCTTACCAAGAAAGTCACTAGTTTACTTGTTTTAGTAACTTGTTGTAACAATCAATAACAATAACTTGTTTTAATCATTTTTATACATCATGGACATAACTACAAGACATAATATAGCAAGAATAATATGTAAATAACATGAACATGATTATTTAACAAGAATCAAGTTAGGGTTTGGCTCACAACTTTTGGCTTTCAAAGATGAAAGGAAGTTAACATGTAAGGATAGGACTTTGATAGACTTGCTTCAACCCACTTCACTTCATGCAATCTTTCTACTCTTGTAATCTTGAAAGAGAGATGATGAAAATTGAGGTGACTTGAGTGGATTCAAACTCAAGAGAAATCACCAAAGTTTCTAAGGATTTGAAGTAGTTTTGATGAATCAAAACTAAACTAGGGTTTATGTATGGATATTGCACTTGATTTCTTGGATGGAACTTGAAGTAAATGAGCTAAGGATGAGATGATGGTGTGTTTTTATGTGTGTGGGTCGTTGGAATGGCCAAGGAGGGGAAGGAGAGGCATTTATATGCAAATGAGGAGGTTACATTGTTGACTAGTCAACACTTGGAGGCCAAGTTGAACACATGTTCACATCTTAAGGCTCCTAGCATGAGATTAAGACACACAAGGCTGAATTCCCCCCCCCCCCTAGGTCGGTTCCTAAACTTGGGGGACAAGGTGTGGACTTTGCTTGGTATTATCCTAAGTATTAGGAAGAGTTTTGACTCCGGGAAATGACAACCGTAAATGATTAGGCCTCAAAACGTAAAACCGGGTGTCGTAAAATTATGGAACTTTAAAGTATTGTTAGACATGTCCATATGTCCCATAATAAAATATAAAATGAGTGGTAGGTTCCATTTGAGTGGTAAAACCCTGCTAAAAACTGGAAACACGGGTCTAAAACGCGTAATACGTAAAACGTACGAATATTGCGTAAAATTGAGAAAAGTAAAATATTACTTTTCTAATAGGTTATAAATGATTTAAAATGACTTATAATGTCTAGACTGGGCTCAGTCTAGTGTCGGTTGGTATTAAATGTCTTTTAGACATCAAACCGTAAGCCTAAAAATCACGAAATGACTTATAACATCAAGGGATGATTTTTTTTGGTCAATGGAGGAGGGAAAAATATGTTGACTTTTTCTAATAAGTTGAAAACTCAAATCGTCATAGAAACGCGTTTTGTGGTCTAACGGTTAATCGCCCATACGGTTAAGCGTGCTCATGCGAGAGTAGTACTGGCTTGGGTGACCTGCCGGGAAGTCTTTGGTCATGTTTTTCTCAGTCACGATTAATTCTCAAATAAATCATGAGTGTGTCAAACATTTTTCTGATGTGGGGTCACCTGACGGGGTTGAATTTCATTGTGCGTAGAATTTCTGATTGACGTTTTACCCTAAAACGTGTAATTCCTTAATAACTTTCACGAAAATGATCTGACGGATGTCAAACATTTAATTTGCCATGGAAATGATTTATCACTCGAGAATATCAAATAAAAATCAACTTTCGGGAAAGTTTCGGGAAAAATGAATAGTAAAATGAATAGTAAATGTGAATAGTGAATTTTCCGGGAATAGTAATTAACCTGAAATTGCGAATTGTTATAGTTTAGCGAGTTGGTTATTGGCAGTGGGTTGTGATCTATGTAGCGTGTTGTTTGCTATAGCGAGTTGGTGGAGTTAGCGATTTGTCTGTTTAGCGAGTTGATCATTGGTAGCGAGTTGTGACCATTTCAGCGAGTTGATTAATTTAGCGTGTTGGTGGACTTAGAGAGTTGTCCTGTTAGCGAGTTGTTCAATTTAGCGAATTGCTGATATTCAAAGTCAGCGAGTTGATGTGTCACTAATTTGGAGAATAGCGAGTTGGCATTTTTGGATTGTTGTGTACCAGCGAGTTGGTGTTCAGCGAGTTGACCAAAGTTGACTTTTTACGTCAAAACTTCAAACGGCCATAACTTTTGAACCGTAACTCCGTTTTTAGCGAAATACCTGTAAAACGACCGGAACAGGCTGAATATAGTGAGGTTCCACCACAAAGTCGTGAAACGAATTTTTCGAGGCCCAAATCACCTCCGGAGTGAAGTTATTGAGGTTTTAAGTTTTTATACCATAATTTCACCGTAACAACTTGCATCAACCGAACCAAATCACACTGCTAGGTGATAAAGTTGTTGTGAGTTGATAATACGTTGCAAGTTGAATAGTTCTGTGATTCGAGAATTGTTGCGATTTGAGTTGTTGCAACTTGTCCAATTACAATCTGATGTTGCAAGTTGATTCCTGCAATTTGACTAATTGTGATTTGACTTGGTGTGATTTGACTCGTTGTGACTTGACATAGATAACTTACTGTACCTTGCAAGGTTTATCATCTCATACTCAATCACTTAAGTACTCAGCATCATTTCACGGTTTCTTTTGTTGATTTTATAAAATCCCGCGAAAGATTTCATTTCTCGGTTTAAATCACAAGAGTTGTAAAATCCCGTGCACGTCTACGTCATGTCGAACTCTTCAAATCCAGTCATACCTGAGATACTCAAATCTGCAGCAACGGAATCATCGTGCTCGAATTCTCAAGAGAATGAACTTCATCAGCCAATTAAATTGCCCGATAATGCAAAGGATTGTTGCATTGAATGTTTTCGATCACTCCATTCACATCTCAAGGTTCTCTTTGCAAAACCTAGATACTTGGGAGGTTTCAATCGTTCATTCGCAACACTTTTTGGTCAAAATGTTGAGACATTCTCAGTCAAAATGACTCTACACTTAGATCAACTTCAACAACAACTTGAAACAGGTGAATTTTCTGAAGGTAGTTCTATGGCTGCATTCTGTGTGATCAACAACCAACTCCAAGCGTTCATTGATTCACGATTCACTGAGGAGTATGATCATGAGTGTCAAATGACGAAAAAGAGCTTTGCTACTCATACGGGAATTGAAGTTGACGTTTTCAGAGTCACACTACTCCAACTCATGGGTAATGTGAAGGAGTACATTATGGAAAGAGCACAACACAAACTCAAGCATGAAGACAAGGTGAAGGCATGTCGGGGGTAATCAAGTGATAATATTGTGGATTCAGGTAAAGCATCGGATGCTGGGTCAGTGGTCACCAAAGGCAGAGGATCAGAGACTGATAAGCTTGACACAACGAACAGTTCAATGACTCCTACACGTGATGTAGATGCATATATCAGACCGGAAAAAGAACATGTGTCATGTGCTAAGGTACTCGAACTGTGTAACGTGGTTGATAAACAAAAGATTCCTAACAAAGTACAACCGACAAACGATGTCGATTCAGATGTTGTTGACATGGGAAATAGCAATGTTGACCCATGTGAACAACATATGAAACACAATGAAGTGTCTGTTGTACAATGTAGTGCATCTTCTGTTTTAAATGATGATTGTGTGTTGCATGAGAACACTGCCTATAACCCTGATGACTCCTTGACCACTAGATTTAATATCCTTAAGGATCAGGTGGCAATGTATGAACAACGTGCTAGATTTGAACTCACTGGACGTGAGCAGAACATGGAATGGCAAATGCGTGCATACATATCTGAAAATAATCTTAAGCGAGAAACATTGAAAAAGGAGTTACAATCTTTGCAAAAACAACTGGATCAAACTGTTAAACAAAAACAAGAGATCCAGAAAGGCTTAAACACACTCAAACATGATTTCAATGAAAAGGAAACAAAACTCCTAAATGATTTCTCTAGTCTTAAAATCCTAAAAAATAAACTTGAGGATAAGTTATACACGCAAGGCCAAACCATTCAAACTGCTCAAATGATGCATAAACATAGGAAGTTGACTGATGATCATAGTGAGAAGGATTCTACTAAGCCAAAAGCCAATTTCCTTGGAAGCGGTATAGGTGCACAACCGGCATTATATGATGCTAACATTATGCATGAGCCTAATCATGCCCCACCTGATGCTACATCTGATGATGAGGGCAATGAGATAGAAGATAGAACCAGAGAAAAACTTGCTGAGAAATTAAGGGATCCCCAGTGCATAGCTAATAAAATCTTGTACAATTATGATTACTCTGAAGATAATCAATTAGCTATCTTTGTCCACAAAAGAAATTTACTCCAGAGCAAGTCTTCTGGAACATTGACATGGAAAAGATGCAAGCAGAAAGAATAGTGGGAAAAACACGTACAATTTTTCGGATAGCTGGCCCAACCATTTATCCCCTGCACACACCCCAGCATCTAGTACCATATACTCTTCCCACACGGTGTAATACCCTAATTGCGTTATATGTCCTTGGTCAATTATTCGCTGATTTTGCTAAAACATGTAAAAAGAGAATAACACCAACGGGTATTACTGAAGGGGAAAGAGGTTTTGAGCAAACAAAACAATGTTACCTAACTGAAGTCATGCCATTTTTCAATCTTCTCAAAGAACATTTTGAGGGCCTTAAAAATACCATTAATGATGATGTGACTCAAATGAAAAAGGTTTTTAAATATGTGGAAAATGAGGGTAAACAATTGGCAATTGATCTTAAATACAGTGAAGTTGCGAGAAAAAATATTGTCATCATGAATGAGAATTTGATTACTAAATGTGTTGCTCAGGACGTATTTTATACTGCTACTAATTCTACGTTATCTGCCTGCCAATTTCATGAGATGTCTATTGCATTGACTGCTCTCCAGAATCGTGTTGTTGAGCTTGAGGGGGAGAATTTAAAATTGCGTGAGAAAATTCAAAACGATGACCATGATAACATGGTCAGGCATTTGTCAAAACTAGAGGTTGATAATCTTAATTTGCAATTAAAGTATCAACATCTAGAAGAAAGAACCAAAATCTCAAATGCCAAGACATCTTCGGATGCTCTTGAATTTGATACATGTTTTGAATTAGCCAAACGGGATGAAAAAATTCAAGCTCACACGAACACGATTCGAAACCTGAGGGTCTAAATTGCCCAATTGAAGTCCAACAAGAGTGATGTGATTAGCACCCAAAAACCACAGTCTATAGATTCTCAGAATTTTCAATTTCATGATACCATTAATAAATACAACATTACAAACAGTTATATGATTCAGTTAAGATCACACGTGATATAAACAATGAAAAGATAACTTCTTTGCTTAAAGAGATTGAGAATCTAAAGACTCAGGTGAAAGGGAAAATGCCAATCATCACTTGTGATAATGTTGTTCAAAAGGTTTATGCTTGTAAGAAGTAGGCAATTGATGCTGTGAATATTCCTCTTCCCCTTAGGAATAATAAGTTAGTTCATAGAGACTATCTTAAACATCTTAAGGAGTGCCTTGACTTGCTTCGTGAAACCATTGAAGAGGATAGGATAGCAAAACCACTTGATGATGCTATTGTAGGTGCCTGCTTTCTCACTAATAGATCTCAGGAACTCTTAGAATATGCTATTGGTACATGTCCTAAAATTGATAGCAAGCAAGATAGGTCTACTGCATCATCATCTATGACTAAGAACAAGCATGTTACCTTTGAGGTACCCTTGGAAACTTCAGATCCCAACACATCAAAACATGTTCAGCAACCGGAAATGAAAAAGACTAAAATTCCCATTAGTCCGTCTACAGGAGTAAATAGTAACTCTAAAGCTAGAGAGTCCAAACCAAGGAGAAATAGAAGGAATTATAGGACTTCACCTGCTAAAAGTGTTCCTAAAAAGAAAGTAGACGACCACATGAGGAACATTAAGTCCAACTTGAGCAAAATGAGTCATAATTCAAAACCAAATTCACGTTGCAAAACATGTAATGAGTGCATAATTTCGAGTAATCATGATAAATGTGTTGAGAAATTTCTGAAGTCGTTTTACAAAACCCCAGTTAAGAAAGTTTGGAGAGCTAAACAAAGTAAGCAAATTTGGAAAGCAACAGGTAAACTGTTTGCCAATGTTGGTTATCAATGGAAGCCCACAGGAAGGAAATTCACTTTAGGAGAACAGTGCCCTTTAACTAGGATAACCAACTCTAAAGTAGTGCCCATTAAGGAATGGAAGCCAACTGGTAGAACTTTCCCTTTGGAGACCCAATGTCCTTTAAATAGGCCCATTGCATCCACTAGTGAAATTTCCACCATTGAAACGAATGCACCTAAGGTCTTAGTAGCTCTAGAACTTGTTTGCACTAACCAACTGGAACCCAACTCAAAATGGGGATCCGACGCTCCAAATTTTCTGCTCTCGTCTGTTTCCAAATGCAGGTCGTACATCTCGTCCTTTGATATTTGGACTCAGGCTGCTCTAAACCTATGATTGGGGATCGCTCAGGGCTTGAGAATTTCGTGAATAAGTTTATCGGGACAGTTAGATTCGGGAACTATCATTTTGGGTTAATTAAGGGTTATGGAGATTATGTTTCTGGTGACAGCTAATTTCGTGAGTATACTACATGGAAGGACTTGGGCATGATCTGTTCTCTTTTGGTCAGTATTTTGATTCCGATCTTGAAGTTGCCTTCAGAAAACACACATGCTTCGTATCAGAATTGGATGATATTGATCTTCTTAAAGACAGTCATGGCACAAATCTACACATCTTTTCTATCTAATACATGATGCGTTCCTCTCCAATTTGCCTTCTCTCAAAGGCCTCAAAGAATAAATCATGGCTATGGCAACAAAGTTTTAATCACTTGAACTTTGGTACCATCAATGATCTTGCTCACAATGATCTTGTATGAGGTCTACCCAGATTAAAGTTCGAAAAAGAACTTCTTCATTCGGCTTGTCAACTAGGTAAACGAAAGAAGCATACTCACAAACCTAAAATTGTCAACACCAACATGGATGTTCTTTACACCCTTCACATGGACCCAGGCAGACCAATGAGTGTGAAGAGTATAAATGGGAAGTAATATGTACTCGTTGTTATTGACGAATACTCTCGGTTTACATGGGTAAAGTTTTTGAGAACCAAGGACGTGACTCCAGAAGTTATCGTAAAACTCATCAAACAACTGCTAGTAAGACTCACAAAACCGACGGAATCATCCGGTCAAACGATGGAACGGAGTTTATCATCAAACAACTCGTTCAATTTTACGAAAGTATTGGCATCACCCATCAGTAAAGTATCCCATGCACTCCTCAGTAGAATGGAATTGTTGAAAGACAAAACTGCACTCTTGTAGAAGCTGCACGAACCATGCTAATATTCTCCAATGCACCGATGTTTCTATGGGCGGAAGCAATTGCTACAGCTTGTTACACCCAAAACCGATACTTGATACATACTCTACACAACAAAACTCCAAATGAGCTGATTCATGATAGTAAAGAATACAGAATCTACAACAATCGAACCCGAAAAAATTCTTGTTAACCATTCACGTCACATTCTTTGAGCCGATTGAGCAAACGGCTCCTCTACACATCAGTGCAGGACCCGCGTCTAAACTTTTGTCTCCTGAACCAATTAGTTCAGGTCTTGTACAGAATCCCACTCCTGCATGTACCTTATGTACCACCTACAAATGAGCATTTGAAGATCTTGTTTGACCCAATGTTTGAAGAATACCTTGAGACACCTACTGATGACACACCGATACCACCAGCCGCTGCTGCTCCAGTTTTGTATAACTCAAATGGTCCATCAGTGTCTACTTGAATTGATCAAGATGCTCATCCTTCAGTACATCAAGGCACTGCAGTCGACAATTCTTTTGAAGTGAATTCATTTGCTCCTCATGAAGATGCTTCATTCAAAACATGTTTGCTTCTGAATCCTCTGCTGATACATCTTCTTCAAGGGATACAAACACGGCGTGTTTCGGTTCCTACCCTCAACCACATCAAAAATCTCATGAAACGGACCAATGATTATCCGATTAACAACATTATTGGGAATACTTCTTGATCGGTGTTCATACGAAGGAAACTTACCACCCATGCCTTGTGGTGCTTTTATAATTCCATACTATCCAAAGTCGAACTCAAAGATTTCAAGAATGCTATCTCTAAAGACTGTTGGGCTAATGCGATGCAAGATGAAGCTCGCACATTCGATTGACTTGAAGTATGGGAATTGGTACTACCTCCAGACTGTGCAATGATTATAGCTCTAAGTGGATCTTCAAAGTGAAACTTGATGAGCATTATGTCGTTCTGAAAACAAGGCAAGGCTTGCTGCTAAGGGATATCGTCTACTGAAAGGCATTAATTTAGAGGAATCTTTCGCTCTAAATGTTCGTATTGATGCTATCAGAATGTTTCTCGCCAATGCTGCAAGTCAGAACATGACGGTCTATCAAATGGATATGAAAATTGCATTTCTAAATGGCGAGCTAAATAAAGTTCTTTATTTCAGTCAACCGGAAAGATTTGTATATTATGATTGTCCTAACCATGTCTATCGTCTGAAAAGGGCTCTCTTTGGCCTAAAACAGACACCTAGGGCATGGTTTGATACACTGTCAAAGTTTCTCCTGCAAAACGGATTCTCCTAAGGTGTGGTGGAATAAGATGAGAATGGGGTAGTGGAACTTTACTTCATGAGGACAGAATTTCAACTGGCTAACTTCTTTACAAAGGCTCTTCCATGAGAAAGATTTCTATTCATTCTTCTGCGACATGGAATGAAGAGTCTTTCGCCAGAATCTATCATAAGCCTTCAAGAAGATAATGAAGAGTAAAAGGAGTTACTTCACATATCCTTTGTACATAGTTGAATACAAAAAGGAAAATAGAAAAATATAAAACCTATAAAAACCATAAAAATCTGAAAATTCTTAAAATCCAAAAATATTCTTCTTACGACATGTCTCTTGTGTAATCAATATTATGTACGTTTCTAGAAATGTCATTCAATAATGACACGGAAACATACATATGCTTGAGCAAGAGTTTTTCTTTTTAATAATGTTTTTCTAAAACATGTCGTTTCTAAAAATATTCTTTCAAAATGGCTTGTAGTCATCTCAGGCTACAACCCGGACTTCAAAAACATGGTTTGCTATTACTTCAGATAGCAACCCGGTCTTAATATTAGGAAAGTTCGTCGCCAAAAAGACGACTGTTCCTAACAAAGGCATGAATTACTTTATATTCGTGCCTTTCCGATCTAATGTACGTTTCAGTACATTATTTCTTGTTTAAGAAGAGAAGTCTTCTTTTTATCAAAACAAATAATTTTCTTTTATGATTCTTCGGAAAATTATTTGAGTGATACAAGGTGGTAACGTGTTGCTTGTAAATCAATCAGTCTTAGATACTTTATAAAATTTGTCACTCAATTAATGACAATGGGTCATCAATTGAGGGGGGGAGTGATTTCCAATTTTATTTCATCAAACGGATTTCTTGGCTGTCTCATAATTGTTAGAAAAGGTTTTGTAGTTAACGGGGTATTAGTTGAAGAGGAACTTACTAAGCTTTATCTTAAATGGCCAAATGTGTTAGTTGTTAGAAAGTTTATGGCATTATGTGCTATTTGCGTATAGTTTCCTAGCTTTATGTAACTAAAAGGTCCATTTGTCTCACTTTGGTTTCCTCGCTTAATCCCCTAAATACGTTAAAATCCAAAATCTAAATGATGTTAGTACACCATTGTGTTTGATGCTCTTGTTCTCTCCTCTGGCATTCGTATTATCTGATTGATTGTGTTTCGTTTGCTGTTTGCTGATAATTGTTTAAGTGTTGTTGATTATGTGTTCGTGTTCTTAGGATTTGCTTAGGTATGTAGTTACCGGATTAGAATCTTATTCCTAAGCTCCTGATTTTAATGTTGAAATATGCGTGAATTTCCATGCTAGTGATTGTTGTTTATGTCTGATAGAAACTTGCAATGAATGTTCATGATTGCTAGTTTCTCTTCACGCTAGATAGCATTTTGATGAGTTGCTTGAATGTTCTTTGATCATGATATGAATATGGTATTATGAGTAGGTTAGCTGCTACGTGGTAGCAGTTAATTTAGAGTGAATCTGTATGTATGCATATCTTTGTTGATTCTATTATGCAGATTCCATGGCTGATGTGAATGTGCCTGCTCCTGCTCTAACCATTTGATCAGATGTTCATACTTCATTGACTGGCGTTGATTTCACCACAACAACAACATCGGCAGCAACAACGACAACAACTCTTTCACCACCACCACCAGTTACTTTGTGCATATATGCAGTGTACTACGTGTGATTGTTATGTGTTAGTATATGAATTTTTCATGAGTTTCTCGTTGAACTCTAAATCATTTATAAACTCATCATTTCTAACACATAACATGCTCCCTCAAGGATTGAGGGGGAGCAATGTATCGTCTCATAATCAGTTATTCTTAAATCTGACCACATTTCTCTCCCAAAATCTTTAAACTTATTTAAATCACTTGGGATCACAAATCTCAATTGGTTTGAAATTTTTGATCGGGGGAGAAAATGTGATTTAAATATGAAATCGGATTAAAATGTAATGTTTTGGACTTAAATGTAAGCTCTCCCATATGTGCCAAACTCTTTAATATATCCATGCACATATTGAGGGGGAGCAAATGAATTGTGAAAAAGGATCCTTGCATTATAAGAGATCGAGACTCTGATTTGACTCATGAATTGACGAAACAGAATTGTCTTGAATCGAAAGGACTAGTCCTGGCCGGGTAATAACTTCAAGCTGGTTTAACCAGTGATGTAAGCGTGTCTCGAAGAGGAGGACTAGTTTAAGTAGAATGTACCGTTTCGAGAAACCTTGGGTGAATCTGATCGAGCCGGGTAATAACTTCAAGCTAGTTTATCTAGTGATGTAAGCGTGTCTTGAATGCCTGGTCAAGTTCACTCAAGGTAGATCAATTCAAAAGTGCAACTCTTCCCGACATGTGCAAATTTTCAAATCAATACTTATGAGCACATGTTAAGGGGGAGCATTTGAAAATGACAAAACTCTCAATGTATTAACAAAAATGTGTTTCTCAATCATAAACACATTGAGAGAATTTTCAATGATTTGGTGTATGGCAACATAGGATAGTCATGATGTTATAAGGTGGCTAAGGTTAGGAAAACCGTCCTATGATCCGCCAGAGCCGGAGGGATCTACCCATGGACAATACCAAATAGATAGTATTAGAAAGTCCGTAGGTATGATTATGAAAAAAGGAGAAATGTGAAAATGGAGAAAGAAGGGGTTGAAGAATTAAAAAGAAATGAAATGAGAAAGGGTGAAAAGAAATAGCCCTCCAATTATTCAACCTTAGGGCAGAAACCAGGTTCAATTCATAATCTACTGATGGTTGCTAAGGCAACATCGGTATTGAAGACAAGATGTCATGGACCCAATGACGCAATGCACTAAACCTTCTAGCCACTCAAGTTCTCTTAAAAGAACTTGTTTCATTCTCACAGGGAACATGTGTAATCTATCGACATATCTCTTAGAGATGGTTGATATTGAAGCAGGAGACCTCTCCCTAATCTTCGCATAGGAAAACCAAATGCACTTATTGAGTCTAGAGCCTCGAGATGCATAAAAAGATCTCATAGGAACACATGTTACCTCTACCCTGGTTGTTCAACATTAAGGACATCAGTGGTAAAACTATGTGTCCTACGCAGATCTTAGCAATCTGCCAGAACATTTATGAGGGATGTTGCTTTAGTATCTCCCAGTGATTGAATGGAAATTCCTGCTAGGGTCAACATCAAGCAGCCCTGAAAGCAGGTCACTTAGGTAATTCCTTGTGGATTACGCTTAGTGGTCGCGGCGGTTACCAATGGTCTACAGTCATGGAGAGTACTCCAGTGACTCACCAGTCGTTGATTTACTTAGGTAGATCGTGTAAATCCTCACGGGGGTTTGCCGATTGGGAACGGTCTTGGTAAGGATTAGAAGGAGTCATCACACTATGCTGTTGACAATCTCTATTTCCAAACCTATAAGTACCGGATGATTTGTTGCTAACTGTCTATTTGCAGGAATTTCTGACGGTTGCGGTTGATTGCTGAAAAGATGCTGATCCATCAACACATGCTCACACTTCAACTTCACAATCTAAGAAATCATGATCATTGATTGGGCTTCATTTATGCTTCCACAACTCTGATGCAGAAGATCACGATCTAGAAAAGTGTGAGCATGCCAACTCTAAGATGTTCAAATCACATGGAGACATTACTACTCAAAGATGACTTGCAGATACTCATTTGGATGATGAACTCGAAGTAATGCCAAAGATCATCCAACTCACTGATCAAGTCATCTAGAGTCTGCTGCTGTATGTATAAAGACATGTTAGAAGAATCAAAGTCTATGGGCTGCAAGATTTCAAGGATGCAAGAATTCAGTACTTATCTTCTGGGGTGACCTCCCTTAGGGGAGATTGTTAGGAATACGAATATTCAGATAAAGACTCGGTCACCCCAAGTATTACTCAGCATCACGTAGCTCGTAGAATTATCCTTAATATAGCTAGTACGTAGTTTAATAGTGGTTAATGTATGTAAATAGTATTCGTAGAGTGGGTCGGGTCATTACCCACTGTCAGCTCACTCTACAGCTCGTTTCATGGAGCACAAGTAGTTGTAGTATATATACCCTCTCCCACCCAAGGGAGAGGGTTGGACCTTTCATTAAACTAATCTAATATCTCTTGTTTCTCTCTCAAGAAAAGGCTCCCATCTCTTTCTCTCTCTCTCTCTAACATCTCTCTAGAATTTCTCTACTCATTTGATCCATACAAACCAAACCATACGTGTTAATCATTATGAGTATCCTACAACAATCTTGGCATGCCATTATCAATTTCCTTGCGTCTTGGTGCATAGTGGGCCAGTAGTACCCTGTTTGCAAAGCTTTAGCTAATACAGATCTTGTACCTGCGTGCATGCTGCAAGAACCCTCATGAATTTACCTTAGCACGTAGTTTGCTTGAAGTGGTCTGATGCGTGGGAATTGCACCAGGCTTTACCTCTCAAGGGATCTTGAGAAGCTTACAATCCCCACCAGGCAGTGTACCTGATCGATGTAGTATAGTATAATGACAAGTACCGGGGGATTGATCGTTCAGCTAGGAATAGTGTCGCTAGGATTAGAAAACCTAAATACTAGATCTAGAGATGAGGGACGATTCTTTTTGTATTTTTATATTTTTTTAGAACGCAAATTAAAATCTCGGGTTTTGAAGGATTTGGGCGGAATTAGTTGCTAGTCAACTAACCCAATACTAAAGATGCAATCAAAATAAAATACTAAAATGAAAATAAACTATATTAAACTAAAGTTGTGAGCAATATGTGGGAGAATGTGTTTACTTATATTTCACTACTCCCTAGATATCTTTTACGCGTTAATTACTTATCATAGTTACGTGGATGACTGATTGTATTCCTTAATACCATTCATGGGGTGGCGTACTTACTTCCCCAATCCTATGAGTGCCTACTTCACTCCTATGTCGAGCCTGCAAGAAGCTCCTAACATGGGATCATTAGAATTTACTCATGCATTAAATACAACCAATAAAACCTAGTACACATCGGTTCATGTTTCCTAAGACGTTCAAGCATGTTACCAATTGGAAATCTGCCAGTTTTCTTAAGCCTAACATTGAAATCATTCATCCAATACAACCATAAACAAGTAATCAACACATAATTAATATCTAGGTTTCATTAGATCTAAGCAAACACAAGATAGATCTAGCCTAGCATGTTGAAATCAAGACAAGCACAAGATATAGACAACCAACACATAGACATATTGATTAAATTAAGAGAAGACTTATCTCAATAACACATCTAAGGTTTCAAGGGTTGAAAACCCTTGAAAAGCTATAAAATTAGTACAAGGTTCGGCCCTAGGGTTTCTCTACACAAGTTCCTCTTAATGAATGAAAATTAGAAAACTATATATAGATATTAGGAGGTGACGGCGTCAAGAACAAAGGTCTGACGCCGTCATCTCGCCGCCAAATAAATCCTCAGACTGCCTAGATCTACATCTGACGCCGTCATGTAGTCCCCTTTTGCAGGCCGTCACACAATTAACTCTTGACGCTCTACTTGTGACGCCTTCATGTTTCTTCTAGGTCGTCATGGTTTTTACTCTTGACGCCGTCAGGATTGCCTTCTTGACGCCGTCATACACTGTTCTCAGCATGGAAAATTAAGTCTTTGGCGTTTTCTTCACTTTTATGCTCCAAAAACGTCCGAATTGCTTCCTTTTCCAGATTTCACTCCCAAAGTACCTAAAATCACAAAAGGAACGATTTAGGGTAATATTTGATCAAATAAATTCAATTCCGGGCTTAAATGACCCCCTAAAAGTGGTTCATTTTTCGCCTCATCATATACCCTTACACTTGATATTTGCTTGTCCCCAAGTAAATGCGCTTTTATTCTAATCAAAATACAAGTTAGGGGTCATTTAACAATAATATAAAAGTAATTACAACAAATAATCGTTCCACTAAAGACCAAAGACAAGCACGGAGGTCATATACTAGCACCTCACAAATAGTGTTTGGATACTCACATCTCTTGGGTGTAATAAAGTATAAATTACAATATGGAAACGGAAGATATCTCTCACTACCTGTCATAGGAAAATAGATTACCATAGGCTTGGGAAAGGATCAAACCTCCACCAAATGACGTAAGCACCTAGGATAAACTATCAAAGAGGTCTTTTAAAGGGTTATAACGTTAGGTGTAGGGATATGAAATACACGGTTTTGTTGGATATAGGCAGTCTTTACTGGTGGCGAGTTAACAATCTTGGTTAATTACATGTACAATATGGCGTTGCTAAGCCAAGACTAGACTCGACTTAAGCTAATAAATGAAAAATAACAAAAACATAAAATGAACATAGAATAAAAAGGGATGGTAGTCCGTATGTTTTTTCTCTTTTCTTTTTCTATTTTTTTTCTTTTCTTTTTCTTGATTTTTTTTTTTTTTTTTTTTTTTTGTTGCATACACTCTTACCCTACCATCCAAAATAATACATCATAGGGGATTGGAAATTCCCCTTACACTTGAATTTTTACATACTTGACAATAAACTAATCTAATAACCCGAATTAGGATAATCAAAACACTTGGAGTACTTTTAAGATTAACGTACATATGGGGTAATATATGATGTTCTTCCCCATTACTCCATAAAATAAGCATTTTACCCATGAGTCCCAATCGTCCCAAAACAATATGTACAAGGATATGACTCGACTTAGCAACCATGTAATCAATTAGATAGTTAACTTAGGGTTTAACAAATAACAATAATGCACTAAAGATGAGTGCATAAACGGAAGGCTAAGGCGATTTGGGTGTACATTTAAGTGGGGTGTAACAAATTCTTACTTTAAGTAAAATGCTTAAAGTTAGAAACGAAAAGATAGGCTCGGAGGGGTGTACTAGGGGTTTCGTGTACTAAAAATGAGTACAACGCTAAGGGTGTGGGAAAAATTAGTTGACTTAACTAGCCAAGTAATATGACTTAAATGGTCAAGTAATTATGATACGGGTTTAACACAAGGGTGATCCTAATGCCTCTTATCATGTAGTAAATCCTTCTACACGAATGTAGTCTCACTAGCGGTCTCGGGATGCATCACTAACGCAAGTTCTAGAATCTAAATGCTACCGGTACACTCATAAGCACTAATAGTAAATGCTTTTCCTATCAAATCTAAAGGCGAACCTCACATATTTGGGTGGAAAATTTTTCTGAATAGTACGGTTATGTGCTAGTCATACAATATCCTATCCATGAGACGCTTGCTATGGCTAAAGTTTCACTCCTAAATGTTGTAAAATATTTAAATTTGGCGCTAAAATTGCACTAACAAGTATTTCTCATAGTTTTATTACACATCTACTATTAAACAAACAAACTCAAGCGAAAGTGTATCTGTAAGGTATCATCATTTTACCCTCCCCTTACACTTAAGATGAACATTGTCCCCAATGTTCAAGTAAATAATGTAAAAGTGAAATAAGTAAAACAAATTAAATCAAATACTCCCCTGATTCGCTCGGTATGGATAATAAGGTGGCCAGGTTAGATCTTCCTCCAAGAAAATGAACAATCAAAGCTTCCCTTCTAGAAAAATAAATCATCTTCTTGTCATACATAACCTGTAAATCCTGAGAAAACAGACAAGGCAACCTCGCATAAAATCGGCGACAATCTACAATAGTTACTAAATCCTAGAAAACAAAATAAGATATAATGCTTGTGGAATGAGGTTTGCAGATTTCCTGGAGATTATAAAACTTAATAATTCAACAAAAACTTTAAGACTCCGTTAGAAAAACAAAACTGGTAAAATTTCCAGATTTTTACATGTGATGCCGTCAAGAGTAAACTCATGACGCTGTCAGAAGTGACATGCAGAAATTCTTATGTTAAGTTTATGGAAAAACTTGGTTCTACTTCCTGGAAAATCCTGCAAAACTTCATTATGACTCGATACAAGCATTTGACTCTAACAAATACGAATATACATGTTCACTTAATATTGTGGAGAATCATGATCGGTTTGTTTCTTAAAAACATATTTGGGGTTTCCCCTTACACTTATCTTTTTGCAAAAATACCTTTGGGTGAAGTTAAGACTAGGCCAAAACAACAAAGTAATGTATTTCCACTTTTTAGTTTAGAAACATGATCTACCAACAATAAAAATAAAGCATGCATACGGAAGCAAATAACAATCAAACAAAATAAAATCACACAAAGCATGGGTTGCCTCCCAAGAAGCGCTTTTCTTTATTTACGAGTCTTGTAGCTAGACTCAAGGTCATGGGTTACTACGTGACCTCATCGTTGGTTTCACTCTCTAGGTCGTCTTCTAAACCAGTTTTGTATTCCGGACCTAGTTGCAAGCATTCTTTGTAGAAACCAAGCATCCTATTCTTCACATACTCTACTCCTCTACGTCTATCCTCATCATTCCTATAATAAGCCGCTTGCTTGTGTTCCTTTTCTATATTAGAGAGAAGGCGGTATTGCTCAATTTTGTTGGGCATTTGGTAGGCAATCTCATCATTCTCTTCCTTGAACCTAACTATCCCTAAAGTCGGATCATAACTCATCCTAGTGGCCTCAACGAATGGTTTTCCGAATATTACTTGGCTTAGGCAATCATCTATCACCGGACGAGTGTCTTCCACTATCATAAAATCGATCTCATAAGTGAAATTACCTATAATCACATGCAATCCTTTCACTCTTCCCACAAAATTACTTATCAAATTCTTATTGGGCATCATCCTAAAATCAAGTTGTTTCTTCATCACCCAATTGTAATAAGTCCTAGTCATGATGTTTACAGGAGATCTAGGATCGATGTAAGCTTTCCATATATGCATATGCCCGATGTTGCATGGTATGTTGATGTTAGAGGGGTCTCCCATTTTGATAAGGGGTGTGCCAAGGATATATGGTCTCTCGGGACTATCGAATAAATCCTTATGGTATTCCCGTTCTTCCTTGGTGGGCAACTTATCAAAGTGCTTTTCTATAGTCTCTACCTCCTCTAATTCCTCTCCCCTATTAACCTCAACTTCCCTATTTTCATCCCTAGTCTCGGTTTCTACTCCAACTTCATCCTTGTCACTTTCTTCTACCTCCTTATCTATTGGTTTAATGGTGACAACATTGACAAAGTAGACATGTTTGGATGATGAGGGGTCCATAATTTGGATTCCGTTGTTGGTGTCCCTAGTGTCCTTCCTAGGTGTACTTAACGCTTGGTTGTTGAGGGCTTTCAACAAGTTGTCTATCTTGTTGGTCATCTCCATTTGTTGTTGGTTGAATTCGGTTTCAAACCTAGCTATGCGAGCTTCCTGAGATGCCATGAACTTAGACATCAATCCTTCAAGATTGTTGGTACTACCATAGTTGTTAGAAGGATTGTTGTTGAAGGTACGGTTGGAGGGTGGACCGTTTGGTTGATAACGATTAGGTGGGTTGGAAGAATTGGCTTGGTTTTGTTTCCACCTAAGGTTTGGGTGATTTTTCCAAGAGGGGTTGTAAGAATCACCGTAAGGGTTTGGTTCGAGTTAGAAAGTGTACCACTTATCTCCCGCTTCGTTGGTAGGCGAGGATGCGTAGTCCGAAAAAGCTGTTCCAGGGAGTTCCACACAATCACGAGTGTCATGGGGACCACTACATAATGCACATGAAGAAGTGATTTTGTTCACTTGGCTTAAAGGCTTAGGATCTTCGTAAGATTTCATGAGAAACTTGACTTGGTCCTCAAGTTCCATGATCCTATGGTCGGGAGTGCTAGAGTTGTTCGAAGGCAAAGATATTGCCTTGACCATTTTGTTCAAATCATGGGGATTATTCCAACTTTCGTTGTCATAGAGAGCAAGATCTTCTATGAGTTCCCATGATTGTTCCGCACTTAGATCACGTAGCTTACCACCGGCCGATTAGTCAATGGCTCGCCTCGTGGAGAGATTGATATGGTCATAAAAGATTTGGACTTGGAGCCAAAGATCTATGCCATGATGAGGGACTTTTTGGAGTAAGTCCTTGTAACGAGTCCATGCTTCATAAAGAGATTCATTTTGACGTTGTTGGAACATCAAGATGTCATTTCTAAGCTTAGTAGTTCTCCCCGGTGGGATAAATTGAGCAAGGAAATGAGTGGTGAGATCATCCCATGTGGTGATGGATCCCGCGGGTAAACGCTCAAGCCACTGACTAGCTTGATCACATAGAGAGAATTGGAATAGGCGTAATCGGGTTGTCTCTCTAGTTGCAACATCTAGGTCTATGGAATCTACGATTTTAAGGAAGTCCTTGAGATGTTGATTTGGATCTTCGAGACGAAGTCCATGGAATGCACATCCGCTTTGCACCAACCAGATGGTGTCGGATCGTAAGGGGGTCAAATTGGCTCCGGTGAGCTCAATGGTGTTTCAATAGCCTTGGTGGCTAGGTCGGGAATACACTCCTAAGGTTCGGGGCCTAAGAGGTTCTAGTGGTGGGTTTTGTTGTGGTGGGATGACGGGTTCAAAGATGTTCCCATCGTCCATGATGTCGGGTGGTGAAAAGTTACGAACAAAAACACAAAGAAATGAGATAGACTAAAGAAAACCTAAAAAAAAAAAAAAAAAAAAAAAAAAAAAAAAAAAAAGAAAAAAAAAAATCTTACTAGAAAGGAATCTAGCAAGTAGACCTAATAAAAAGAGATTCTAACCTAGACAATAACTATTCCCCGGCAGCGGCGCCAAAAACTTGATGCGTGGGAATTGCACCAGGCTTTACCTCTCAAGGGATCTTGAGAAGCTTACAACCCCCACCAGGCAGTGTACCTGATCGATGTAGTATAGTATAATGACAAGTACCGGGGGATTGATCATTCAGCTAGGAATAGTGTCGCTAGGATTAGAAAACCTAAATACTAGATCTAGAGATGAGGGATGATTCTTTTTGTATTTTTATATTTTTTTTACAAAGCAAATTAAAATCTCGGGTTTTGAAGGATTTGGGCGGAATTAGTTGCTAGTCAACTAACCCAATACTAAAGATTCAATCAAAATAAAATACTAAAATGAAAATAAACTATATTAAACTAAAGTTGTGAGCAATATGTGGGAGAAATGTGTTTACTTAGATTTCACTACTCCCTAGATATCTTTTACACGTTAATTACTTGTCATAGTTGCGTGGATGACGGATTGTATTCCTTAATACCATTCATGGGGTGGCGTACTTACTTCCCCAATCCTATGAGTGCCTACTTCACTCCTATGTCGAGCCTGCAAGAAGCTCCTAACATAGGATCATTAGAATTTACTCATGCATTAAATACAACCAATAAAACCTAGTACACATCGGTTCATGTTTCCTAAGACGTTCAAGCATGTTACCAATTGGAGATCTGCCAGTTTTCTTAAGCCTAACATTGAAATCATTCATCTAATACAACCATAAACAAGTAATCAACACATAATTAACATCTAGGTTTCATTAGATCTAAGCAAACACAAGATAGATCTAGCCTATCATGTTGAAATCAAGACAAGCACAAGATATAGAAAACCAACACATAGACATATTGATTGAATTAAGAGAAGACTTATCTCAATAACACATGTAAGGTTTCAAGGGTTGAAAACCCTTGAAAAGCTGTAAAATTCGTACAAGGTTCGGCCCTAGGGTTTCTCCACACAAGTTCCTCTTAATGAATGAAAATTAGAAAACTATATATAGATATTAGGAGGTGACGGCATCAAGAACAAAGGTCTGACGCCGTCATCTCGCCGCCAAATAAATCCTCGGACTGCCTAGATCTACATTTGACGCCGTCATGTAGTCCCCTTTTGCAGGCCGTCACACAATTAACTCTTAACGCTCTACTTGTGACACCTTCATGTTTCTTCTGGGTCGTCATGGTTTTTACTCTTGACGCCGTCAGGATTGCCTTCTTGACGCCGTCATACATTGTTCTCAGCATGGAAGATTAAGTCTTTGGCGTTTTCTTCACTTTTATGCTCCAAAAATGTCTGAATTGCTTCCTTTTCCAGATTTCACTCCCAAAGTACCTAAAATCACAAAAGGAATGATTTAGGGTAATATTTGATCAAATAAATTCAATTCCGGGCTTAAATGACCCCCTAAAAGTGGTTCATTTTTCGCCTCATCATGGTCCGACACATCGCAACCATGGTCCAAGGAAAGATTTCTTGTAAAGAATCCCATTGATAACAGAAAACCGCTGCGAGTTTCGTTTGACCACTCTTGCTTTCTTTGGTTCCGCAGGTAGCATTTCTTTCCTTAGGTACTCATAAATTGGGGTCATCCAGGTATCTCCTTCTTCTTCCACTACTACCAATATTTGTTTTTCTTCTATTGATTTTTGCTTTAATTCTTCCACTAACACTTGTTTACTTAAGTGCGCAAAGGTAGTGGACGCCATTTTGCTCAGGGCGTCAGCTTTTTAATTTTTGCTTTGGGGAACTTGTTTGATTGAAAACATTCTAAAGCCGTTCACAAGTACTCTTACCTTTTCTAAGTATTGGAACATTCCTGCCTCCTTTGCTACGTATGATCCATTGACATGATTGGCCATAAGCCGTGAATCCATATTAGCCTGGAGGTTCTCGAAACCCATTTGTTCTACTATTCTCAGTCCTGCTATTAAAACTTCGTATTCTCCTTCGTTGTTGGTTGCTTCGAAACTGAACCTTAAAGCATAGGTGAACTCTATCCCTTCCGGATTGGTGAGTATAAAACCCGCTCTGGAACCATCTATGCAAGATGATCCATCTGTTAACAAGGTCCATGGTTATGGTAGTTTTTCTTCTTCTTTCATTGTCTCGTATGTGGATTCGTCCTTCGAACGCTCTACTATGAAGTCTGCCAAGATCTCCCCTTTGACTGAAACCCTTGTTCTGTATTGTATATCATATTCTCCCAACTCTATACTCCATTTTTGTAGTCTTCCTACTACTTCAGGTTTTGACAGTATCTGCTTAATTGGTTGGTCAGTGATCAATATTATATTGTGTACTTGGAAATATCTCTTTAAGCATTTGCTGGCGTGCACCCGAGCCAATACTAGTTTTTCCATAGGAGTGTAGTTAATCTCCATGCTCTCAAGGCATAGCTTATGAAGTAGATTGGTATTTGCTTAGCTTCCCTTTCTGTCATTAGCACTACACTCACTGCTTCTTTTGATGCCTCAAGGTAGATAATGAGTTCTTCTCCTTCCATTGGTGCTGTTAATGTTGGGAGATCTGCTATTATCTTCTTAATTTGTTTAAACGCCTCCTCCGCTTCCGTGGTCCACTGGAAATCGCTCTTTTTTGTGCATTTTTTGAGTGTTTTGAAGAAGGGTAACGATTTATCCGCTGATTTAGCGAGGAATCTGTTTAGGCTTGCTAACTTTCTGTTTAGCTTTTGTACATCTTTTAGAAATTTTGGAGATGGGAGGTTTAGAACAACTTCTGTTTTATCCAGACAAGCTTTTAGTGTTGATAGTGTAACCCAAGGATGTTCCTTCCTCCATACGGAGAGTACATTTCTTAGGGTTTAGCTTCATGTTTATCTTTCTCAAGGTTCTGAATGTCTCCTCAACATCTCTTATTATCTCGTCTTCCGTACGGCTTTTTATAACCAAATCATCCACATATACTTCCAAATTTCTACCAATTTGCTTGTAGAAAGCCTTATCTACCAGCCGTTGATACGTTGCTCCTGCGTTTTTGAGTCTGAACAACATTTTTGAATAGCAAAATATCCCCTGATTTGTGATGAACGCTGTCTTCTCTTCATCATATTTTGCCATTTGGATATGATGATAGCCCTTATATGCATCAGAAAGCATTTGAAGGGATATCCGCAAAGGGATTCCACCTTCCAGTCTATTTCTGGTAGCGGATAACAATCTTGTGGACATGCCTTGTTTAGATCCTTGAAGTCTACACATATTCTCCAGCTGTTGTCATGCCTTTTACCATTACTAGATTGGGCAGCCAACTGTGATAGTGTACTTCCTTCATAATGCCAGCCTCAACAAGTTTCTCAACTTCTTCTTGTATTTCCTTACTTCTTTCTGGTGCCTGGCCTCGTTTCTACAGCCTAGCAGAAGGGCACCCTTCACGCACATTTATATGATGTTTTGCTATGTGTCGCGGAACACCGGCCATATCTGTTGGGCACTAGGCAAACACATCCAGGTTGTCCTAAGCAGGTTGCACAATTTCTGCCAACCTCCTTCCATTAAGGTAGACCCTATGGCCACCATCTGTTTCGGATGTTCTAGGTGAATCGCAACTTTGATTCATTCCTCTACTGGCCTGTTGTTGGCGGGAGGTTGCCCCTCTGGTCCGGAGACCATTGTGCATTCGAGTTGGATGATCCTGCTACTACAAAGCTTGAGTACTCCTCCTTCCACTCGGAATTTTATTTTCCGAACACCAGGTCGTCCAATGATCCCATTGTAAGGTAATTGCGACCTTACTACCACGAAATTCAACCATGCGGGAGTTGAGTGTTCCTCGTCAACTATTTTTACCAGTAGTGTTATCTGTCCTATTAGCCATATGACTTCACCACTAAACCCGATAAGAGGAGCCGTGGCCGGGACCATCTGGCTTCTTATCTCTGGTCGAAGCCATTTAAAACAGTGCTTATATAGTATTTCGGAAGCTGATCCTCCGTCTACATACATGCGATGTATGTAATGGCCTCCAACTTCTGCTTCGATAATCATTGGGCCTTCGATTCCTTCATCACTTCCTAGGGATGGGAATGAGATCTCTTGGTTAGGAGAGAAGCTTTGCATTATTATTTTTGTCTAGCTACACTTTTCCAAGTTTGCACAAATCATGATTGCTGGGGCCATATCTTTTCTAGATGTTTCCCTTTTTTGGTTATTTTTGGCTGATCTTTCCCATTATTTTGCTTCAGCTCCTTGATTACATGTGACAGTTTTCCATTCTTGAGCAGTTCATCTATTAGCCTCTTTAAGTGCATACATTCGTCCATGTTGTGCCCCACTTTACCATGGAATTCACAAAATTGATTGTTATTCCTTTTTTCAATCGAAGTTATCATCGAAGGTGGGGCTTGAACTTTGCCTTTTCCAGAGCTAAAATTTCCTTTGGGGATTTAGAGAGGAGAGTGAATCTATCTTGCTTTCTTTCCATTCTTTGATGGCTCTTAAATCCCCCTTTCCGAAAATTTTGTTTTTGACCTCCCTCCTGCTGCTTCCATGGCGGAAGTGATTTCTTTCATTCCTGATTTCTGGCCTCTACTTCTCCCTTGAGGAAGGACGTAGTTACCCTCATCATTTCATCCGCAGACTTCGAAATGTTGTCATGAAAAATGCTTAATTAACTCTGGGTTGGATATTCCATGCATAGACTTCAGGACTTCTGGTGCTCCTTTCACGTGTCTACTTTCTTCCTTAATGCTCCGCACAAAGTCTTCTGTAGATTCTCCTTCCCTTTGTTTAATATGATGGAGTTCTACCGGATCCTTGACACATTTCTTTTGCTGAAGGAAATTGGCTAGGAATGCCTCCTTCAAGTCATCATAGCTATCTATGGATTCCGGTGGGAGATCATCAAATGAAACCATAGCAGATCTTGTTAATGTGGAATTGAACATGTGGCACCAGGTTGGCATGGTCCAACGTTCTACTTTGGCTGCAGACTGAAAGATCTTAATATAGTTGGCATGCGAGTTCTTTTTGGCAAGTCAAAGTAGCGGATGCGAGGAGTGAACGAATGAGTTTCCTTACACACCAATGGACGCGCTAGGTCATCATCTTTAGTGCTCGACCTTTGCCTTTTTAACCTTTACCTCTTATGTCTTTCTGCCTCGCTCCGCCCTTTCGGATAGGTCATCCCTCTGTCAAGAGGATGCCCCATGGCTATAATTCCTTCCGGATTCTCGGGAACAAAAACTCTGATAGCAGCTTTATTCTCTTCCTCTGCCGCTACGGTGAGATTGTCGCCGGGAATGCTGTGAGTATACGGATATGCTCCTCTCTCTCTCTCTCTCTCTCTCTCTCTCTCTCTCTCTCTCTCTCTCTCTCTCTCTCTCTCTCTCTCAGCCTATTGAATACACCTTTTTCCAATATTTTAAACGTCGTCTTCCTTTCCAGACCTCTCCCCCTTGTTGACCTTAACTGGCCGCTCCTCGGGTTAGGACTTCCATATACGCTTCGGTGTCGTTTTGCTTTAATTTTCTTTCTGAGATCCTTTCTTCTGTTTCGGAATGCTGCGACGTTTCTTCAAAGGTAAGGCGAGCTTTTATTCCCTTAAGCTTCTCCTGCTATAGCTTCTCTTTACGAACTCTCTCAGCTTGATTGACAGTATTTGGTGGTAGTGCGTGTCATAGTATTCTTGTATAGTTGTGTCAGATACAGGCCTACCTTGATCTTCTAGTGTTGTTTCCTTTTCCTTTCCCACCATATTCAGCACGACGGACGTAGGTACAGAAAGCGCTTGGCCTGAATGAGTGCTCATGGTGAGTATTTTCAAGAACGAAATTGTGCACAGGGTCCCATGGATAGCGCCAACTTATTAGTACAAAATGTGTGATGGGTATAGATTGTGCGTAGTTTGAGTATTAGGCTACCTTGGTGGACTGCCAGTGAATGAAATATGCACTAATTAGAGTAATGAAATGATTCCGTACACAAATGAAAGCAAACCGTTAGCCTTACCGTGAAAACAGACCCCACGATTAAGCTCTGATGTGAGAGTAAGTAATCATATTTGTCATAGAATATGTATGTATTGGAATGTGTGAGAAAGTCATACCTCGTAAATGCGTTGAAAGGTTGCCTTTTATAGGCTAGCCAAATACTAGGGTTTCCTAGTATTTGGCTTATTATTGTTAATGGCTAGAGTGGGACCCTGTCGGGCAAGGGTCCATAACTTAATCGTGATTAAGGATATAGATCATCCTCTACGACCATGGGCTGGTCCGCGAGCGTTCTATGGATGCATTACTTGGATGATCTGCGTATGTCTTTGTAGGTCTGGACCGCACCTTGCTTGGTGTTGGGCTTCGTGCGTCCAATATATTTGTTTGTCTGTTCTATTCTACTGGGTCGGGGCCCAAATGTGCATAATACAGTCCAAGCCCAATAGGTCTGCTATCTGTATTATACGTCATCAGATACATTTGAATTTGGCTTTATATTTGTTTGGTAATTTGAATAAGCTTCCACTTAATTTGTTGATTTTGTTTGGTTTGTTTCGTCTTTTGAATACTATGGTATTAGAGCTAGATTTGTTTATCCATTAAGAAGAAAAAGAGAAAAAAAATGGTTCGTTTGGATTGAAGTTGGACTATTTTTTGTTTGAAGATTTGTTTAGATTGATTTTGGTTTTTGGTTCATCTCAATAAGCATATTCGAGGAAGAAACACGATCTAAGGTTCGTTAACTATTAGATCTCCACCGTTTTTTGAAAAAAATTATATTTCCACCCTGACTTGAACTCCCCACACGTTCCAAACCAAATTCAAAATTTCAAACGCTAAGGATACTTGCCTAATTTAAACAAAAGACCGTTTCTAAAAAAAATAAAAAATAAATAAATAAAAAATAGGTCCAAAAACAAACACCGATGGCTTAAAAAAAGAATGATCAAACGTTAACTGACAAATTCAAAATGGTCAACCAAACAAATAAACGGCTCAAACGGTCTTCACCATTGAAAATCAAATACATGCATCAAATTTCAAAAGCCCGACAAAAGAAGATCCGAATTTTCCAAACTGAAAAATTGCCAACGATCTAACAAAACACAAAACTACTTGATTATAATCAAGTCATCAAACACAAAATCGATCTAAAAATTCAAAATGTCAAATGCAAATTCCAATGAACCACTTATTCGATAAGTATAATAGCGTAACTCAAACTTATTATCCAATATCAAATAAATACAAGCTAACAAATGAAACGCTTATATATATATATATATATATATATATATATATATATATATATATATATATATATATATATATATATATATATATATATATATATATATATATAGGGATCAGGTACATTTTTGGATTTTAGTGCGGATGTACAGATGAATCTCAGCCCTCCACCTAGTCAACCATCTGAAAAAGGCGGAGTGACAAAATCGTAAATATCCCGTCTTTTTTTAAAAACGTTAATATCACAGTAGTTTTTTTTCTTGAAAAAAAATCAAAAAAAAATCTGAAAAAAATAAAAAAAGAAAGAGGATAACAAATAATTAAGAATCGCTGAAAAAATTTTCAAAAAAAATATCGTTTTCATCGTTAAATGTATTGTGATATTAGCGTTTAATTTTGACTTTTGTAAAAAAAGTCAAAATCAGATTTTGATATCACATAAACCTTTTTTTTAATAAAATTTTTAATATCACAAAAACTGTTTTGATATCATAGAATATTTTTTTAATATCACGGTTCACTTTTACATGTAAAAAAGATTAGTATCATGGTTGATTTATAATATCACCGTATCATAATATTGTTAATATCATTATAATTATCATGCTTTCTTAATATCAAAGTTAAATTTTTTAAAGATCAACGTAACTTTTTTTAATATCGTAATAAAAAAAACAGTGATATTAAGTTTTTTACTAATATCAAAGTAACTTTTTAAGTAAATATCGTTAGTATCATAGTAGGACTCATAAATATCCTTAATATCACGGTACTACTCATAATCACAAAACAAAAATATGCTCAGAAAAATCTGAAAAAATAAAAAAAAAGTAAAGAAGACAACAATAGTAAGGAGCGCTTAAAAAAAAAAAAAAATCATTTGCATGGTTAATTTGTACCGCGAAGATAGCGCTAGATCTTGACTTTTTTACAAAAGTCAAGATTAGATCTGGAAATGGGTGGTCCAGATTCAAACGTACGTCCGCACGAAAAATAAAAATCCGCACGTGATCCTCAACCTATATATATATATATATAGTGTTCGGTTCAAGAGAAAAGTGTATTTCGATAGAAAAATGAGAAAATAATTGTGATGTACTAAAATTTTTAACTGTGATGCACCAATTTTTAATTTAGTGCATCACAGTTATTTTATCACTTTTCTATTGAATTGCACTTTTCTCTCTAACCCTACTATATATATATATATATATATATATATATATATATATATATATATATATATATATATATATATATATATATATATATATATATATATATATATAACGGAAGCTATACGCGTTTTTCTAGGTGCCCTTGCCAATTTGTGTTTATGCTTTTATGTTTTTGCTCATGTCCTCCTTGTCTCTATAACGCTTTACATATTCTATATATTGTGTTCTATTACGGGTGTATTCTTTTATATGTTTATGTCATTTTTTTTCCTAAGTTCTTTTGATGGTATTTTGATTATTACCTTTGTATGTTTGTATGCTTGCCTTTCGTCTTATGCTTTTAGACTCTATCATTGATATTGCACTCTCTCACATATGCACATATTTTTGAGCACTCCCACTAGCACACGTACACTTACCGGAGGTTTTCTTGGAAGCAATCTTTTTACTTTCGAGTTTATCCTGGTATAAGAGTAGGATTTGTCTACATAAATTACCTCTTACATACGCCGCTCCGACGAAATTAGGTATGTTATTGTTGTGTCTTAAAATTGCAAGATATAACAATATCTGGGACTCCATAAACCACTGGATTTTACCTTCCCAATTTCGGTTGTTTTCTATAGTTTTAAGTTTAGAGCAATTTTTGTCAATTTTACCTGCCCAAACAAGATACAACACACGTAATTGACTAATATAATTGTATGTCCATTTACGTTCTTCTATTAGGCGTCGATGATTTTAGACATTTTCTAAAAATTGACTACTTGTGCTATTTAACACCACTAACAAAAAAGCGATTGCTGGAATAAAGACAGTCATATAAAAACAAGAATACAATTAGTCCATCTAACTTAAAATTTTGTTCAATATAAGTTTTTATGTGATGGATAAAGTCCTCAACAGTGACATTCGACGAATAATTAATAAAAAGAGTAAATTGCAGAAATAGTCCATGTGGTTTTCTCCGATTGCACCTTTAGTCCTGTGGAGAAATGTTGGTTACGTTTTGGTCCCTGGTTTTAACCGGCGTTAAGTAGTTTCCGCTAGCAGTTACATGTTAGCCCTTTTTGGCGAATGATCGTTGCATCGTTCATCCTTTAAACTAACGACCGTTTATAATTTTAAATTTAAGGTTTATTTAATTTTTTTTGATTTTTTATAAAAATATTTACATTTTTGTTTAAGTTTTTATACGTTTTTATATACATTTTTATATGCGTTTTTGTATATGTCTCTATATACGTTTTTATATACGTTCTTATATACGTTTTTGTATACATTCTTATATACTTTTTATAAATATGTTTTTATATACATTATTTTATATGTTTTTATATGCATTTTTATACTTTTTAGATATGTTTTTATATGCTTTTATATATATTTTTATGTACGTATTTATTAAAAGAAACATGTACGTTATTATATATATCTTTGTATATGTTTTTATATACGTTCTATACATGTTCATATATACGTTTTTTTATACTCTTGTATACTTTTTTTTTTACTTTTTATGTATGTTGTTGTAGACTTTTTATACGGATTTTTAGAAACGATTTTGTATACGTTTTAATATAGTTTTTATATTATACGTTTTTATATGCTTTTATATAAATTTTTATATACTTATTTATAGAAACACATATGTGTTTATATACATTTTTATACACGTTTTTGTATATGATTTTATATACGTTTTTGTATACGTTTATACATATATAAAAACGTAAACACAAATGTATATAAAAGCGTTTACAAAAACGTACATAAACACGTATAAAAAGTATATAAGAACGTATATAAAAACGTATATAATAACGTACATGTTTTTATAAATACGTATATAAAAGAGTATAAAACTTATATAAAAAGCATAAAAAACGTAAAAAATAATGTGTATAAAAAAGTATAAAATGTATATAATATATGTATATAAAAAGTATACAAAAAAGTATACATAGACATATACAAAAACGCATATAAATATGTATATAAAAGCATATAAAACTTATATAAAAACGTATACATTTTTATAAAAATTTATATAAAAATTCAAAATTCTTTAAATAAACCTTAAATTTAAAATTATAAAAACGGTCGTTAGTTTAAAGGATGAACAATGCAACGATGGTTGGCCAAAGAGGCTAACATGTAACTGTTTACAGAAACTACTTAACGCCAATTAACACCAGGGACCAATACGGAACCAAGATTTCCCCACATAGAGGCCGCCTGCACTTTCGGAAGACCAGAGACTAAACATGTAATCTGAACAAACCACAGGGACCATTTCTGCAATTTACTCTTAATAAAAATCATAGTTATATCATTTTTCTTTTCTTTTTTTTCTTTTTTTTTTTTTGTAATATTCTGTAATAATAGTGACCTTACCTTATAATAAACTGCTCGATTATTTAGAGGAAATTTCGAGTATGGAGGTTTGAAAACCATTTAATTGATACCTTAGAAGCTTGTGTTACGAAATGCGACATAGCCAGCAAAACAAGTTTGCTCGCCATTCATTTTCTCGCCATCCATGCCCAATCCATGACATTTGCTCGTGACACATGTAAAGAGAGAGCAAAATATTTTGCTCTCCATCCATACTCTTCATACACTTTGCTCTTCATGATTGTGTCAGCGTATTTATGTGAAGATGTCAAACGTAGTAAAGTGTGCCGAGCAAATGAAAGAAGCAAGCAAACAATTTACACTTTGCTCTATATGATTGTTAGTGTATTTATGTGAAGATGTCAAACTTATTAAAGTGTGCAGAGCAAATGAAAGAAGCGAGTAAACAATTTTGTTCGGCATGTTCATATTCGTAAAGTGAAAAAATTGTGTCGATTTTTGTTATTTGGTTTAGTAAGAGTAGAGTTCCGTAATAATTTTTATTATTTATACATGTTTTGACGAAAGAAAAATGGCAATTAACCAAACTACTTAAAATAAAAAAGGGACCACATAAACATTGATACAATTAGATGTAACAATTCAGTGACATTCACAAATACACATAATCAATGATCTCAACTAATTGGAACTGAAGTTCATAGATACCATTGGATTGGAGATGAAGTATGAAACTACTAAGATTCAGTCGAGAATCCAAGTTGCAATAAAAAAGTTCAAATGTTTAATGACCAACACCGGGGCTATGTCCCGGTGTGGTGGGACGACGAAAATAGTCTTGAGTGCTGAACTCCCTTCCATGACCTTTGTTCACCAAAACACGCTTGTTATTTCTGACACTAATATCGTTTTGACGTTTAGTGAGTGGAGACTGTGTAGTGATATCGATCTTGGGAATGTTCTTGATTCTTGGTGGCCTTCCTTGAGTTGTAATGAAAAAGAATGCCATTAGTAGTAGTATTAAATATGCAGAAGATTTCATGGTGACTGGGATTCTACAATATAGAACTAGAAGTGTATTGCACTATTGCTTGCAATTTTGAATATGCTTATTGTGGACATGCATAAATAGGCAGTGAGAAATGGACCAGATAAAGCTTGTCACAACATAGACGCAACTATTTCGTATTTCGTTGTCACAAATAAAGTGCATGCATGTTTCAAAGAATTAATCTAATTTTAATCTTTTAAAATTTTATAGTTTCTTTTTGCCGATAGGTATGTATGGCTCTATGGCATAAACAGGACTATAAGAGTAGCTGTCAGCAATAACAACATTAATTAGCATATTCAGCAACAGTTGTTTGTTTCTATAAAAATATTTAATAACAACATTATTTAGCATATTTAGCAACAATTGTTTGTTTTTTAAAAATATTTAATAGCGTAATTGTAGTGTATATAGAATTATTAACTGTAGAACAACGTAGCTGCATGTCCCTATTACATTATAAATCATTTGAAACATTTTCTAAAACTAAATCTTTAAATATTAGGCATATGACTTGAAAATACATTCAAGTTAACACTTTTTGTTGTTCTGTGTAGGCAACTATTTTTTTTCTTATTATATCAAAAATCTTACCAAACCCGTCTTTTGTGTGTACTCGTTTACCTGGTAACCTGTTCTAGCAGGTTAAGTTAACGATCGTTTGCTTTGTTATTGCAACGTTAGTCTTTTATACTAACGATCGTTTATAATTAACTAAATGGGGCCTGTTAAGTTAACGATCGTTTGTTTTATTATTCCAACGTTAGTCCTTTACACGTTTTCGCACGTCTTCGTCTGTTTTTACATGTTTTCGCACGTTTTAACACGTTTCATCCGTTTTCGCATGTTATCGTCCGTTTTCGCACGTTATCGTCCGTTTTAACACGTTTCCGTCCGTTTTAATAGGTTTTCGTTCGTTTTTACACATTTTCATCTGTTTTTACACGTTATCGCAAGTTTTCGTCCGTTTTTACATGTTTTCGCACCTTTTTTACATGTTTTCGCACGTTTTCGTCCGTTTTCGCACGTTTTCGTATGTTTCCGCATGTTTTCGTCCGTTTTTACACGTTTGTATTTGTTTTTGTCCGTTTTACATGTTTTCGTCCGTTTTAACACGTCTTCATTCGTTTTTACACATTTTCGTTCGTTTTTACACGTTTTCGTCCGTTTTTACACGTTTTCGTTCGTTTTCACACCTTTTTTACATGTTTTCACACGTTTTCGTCCGTTTTCGTATGTTTTTACACGTTTTCGTCCGTTTTCGCATGTTTTCGTATGTTTTTACACTTTTTCATCCATTTTCGCACATTTTCTTCCGTTTTTACACGTTTTCTTTCGTTTCACGTTTTCGCACGTTTACGCATGTTTTCATCTGTTTTCACATGTTTTCGTCTATTTTCGCACATTTTTGCACCTTGTAAAAACAGATGAAAACCTCTGAAAACGTGTAGAAACGGCCAAAAACATGGGAAAATGGACGAAAACGTGTAAAAACATATGAAAACATGTGAAAACGGACTAAAACGTGTAAAAGATGTGTGAAAATATGTGAAAACAGACGAAAACGTGTGATAACGTGTAAAAACGGACGGAAACGTGCAAAAACGAATGAAAACGTGATAAAACGGACGAAACATTTAAAAACGGACAGAAACAAGTAAAAACATGTAAAACGGACGAAAACGTGTAAAAACGTGCGAAAACGGACAAAAACATGCGAAAACATGTAAAAAAGGTGCGAAAACGTGTGAAAATAGACGAAAATGTGTGATAATGTGTAAAAACGGATGAAAACTTAAAAAAAGGAACTAAAATGTGTTAAAACTGACGAAAACGTGCAAAAACGGACGAAAACGTGTTAAAACGGACGAAAACGTGTAAAAACAGACGAAAACGTGCAAAAACGTGTAAAGGACTAACGTTGGAATAATAAAACAAACGGTCGTTAACTTAACAGGCTCCATTTAGTTAATTATAAACGATCATTAGTATAAAGGACTAACGTTGCAATAATAAAGCAAACGATCGTTAACTTAACCTGCTAGAACAAGTTACCAGGTAAACGAGTATGCACAAAAGTCGGATTTGGAAAGGTTTGTGATATAATAAGAAAAAAAAAAAGTTGCCTACACAGAACAATAAAAAGTGTCAACTTGGATGTATTTTCAAGTCATTTGCCCTAAAATATTAAGCCAGCACATTTAATTATTATAGAATTGTGTTGGTTTTGATATGAAACAAATAGCTTGCATTATACTAATTGTAAATAAATGTGTTTAATAATTAAAACTATAATAGCATTAGTGACAACACTTTAAAGATTTCTTGTATACATGTTCAAAACCAATAATTAAAAAAATACAATGTAATTTAATATAATAAAAAAAAAGTTTATAACAATAATTACCTGTTTACTTTTCAACTCTTCTAATAAATATTATTTTTAAAACAATTCTAAAATGACTAAAGTAAAAAATACATGTTAATACACATATTAAACAAACTAATAGAACACAAGAAGCTTCATACAATTTATATACAAACAAGTTGACAGTAAATATTGTTTTATAACCAAACCGGACTAGACCAATGGGTTTGACCGGGAACTGGAGTCGCCACTGGTTCGGCTAGCCAATATAAGCCGTCTAAAAACGAACGTGAACCATGACCCTTAAACACCCAAAAACTTTTGAGGGTTTTTGGTTCGGGTATATAAGGGTCGAGGTTTTCGGGTGTTTGAGGGTCATGGTTCACGTGTGTTGAAGGGTCGAGATCTACGGGCTTTTCAGGGTTTTGATTCACGGGTGTTAGAGGGTCGAGGGTGTAGGTTTATGGTTTTCATGGTTTTGGTTCACAGGTATTGGAGGGTCGAAGGTGTAGGTTTATGGGTCTTTGAGGGTTTTGGTTTACAGGGAATAGAGGGTAGAGGGTGTAAGTTTGTGGGTGTTTAAGGGATTTGCTTCATGGTTGTTAATTAATTGATGGTCGATGTTTTTGGTTTGCGGGTGTTGGAGGGTCGTTATTTGTTGATGACGGAGGGTCGTGGTTCATGTATGTTAAAAGGTTCGTGGTTCGAAAGGCTCATCGTTAATGTGTTTGAGGTTCTAGGTTCAGGACGTGTGCTGGAGGGTCATGGAAGATCATGATTTAGGTGTTTGAGGTTCGTGAAGATTGTGGTTTATGTGTTTGAGTTTCGTGGGCTAGTCATAGTTTGGGTGCTTGAGCGACATATATGTCTCATCGGATTTAGAGGGGTGTAGTTCATCAAGTGGTTCACGATCGTTGTATGTCTACTTGAGCGTGTTAAAGGGTAAAAAAAATCGCATAGGACGTGTAAAGGTTGACAAAGTTCAAGGTCTTTCAGCATGTGGTGGTCTTACAATTTTGGGTATTTACTCCGACAAATGTATCTACATATCGCCACACCACTACTCGGTGAATGTATGGCTAAAATGGTTTGGCTTTTAGCTTTAGCGGGTTTAGTTTTAGTGGAGAGGGTCATGGTCGGTCTCTACCCGTTTCCATGTGTTTTACCGAGTGCTTTCCCTAAGTGGTTGGCGTTTGCTGGGTTTAAAAGACGATGTTTCCTCCTTTACTTGTTGTATTTTCACAATTGGTAATTTTTAGGTTTGTTGTACTTTTACTATTTTTTTAGTCTAAATCTTTGAGTTGTAACTTCTAGCGTCATGCTAGCTATTATAATTTATATAATACTAGACGAGTACATATGTATAGCAACGATATTTGATGGCGACATATAGTTATAGTGATACTTTAGTTAACTATTTTGTGTAACCAAAATATTACTATAACTATCTCTCACTATAAAATCTCGTTGCTATACACGAATACTCGTCTAAAATAGTAAAGAATGAGATAATTATTTCGAAAGTTTTAAATATATTTTTTAAATCGAGAAATCAAAGTATTAAATATGTTTTTATATAGCTGACAAACCAAAGTATTAAATTGACAACCGTGTATGTTTTTAGTTTCAAACGTGTGCTTTCTAGTTTCCATTTTAAAGTAGGGTATTAAGGGGGTAAATTAGACAATTAAAGTGTGTTTAATTAGAGAAAAAAATTCTTAATTTTTTATTTTTAGTTTGTAAAAATGGGAGAGGGTTTAATTTTCCACAAAACATAGAAAACGTGTCCATATAATATATTTTTTTTATTCTCAAGAAAACTAGGGAGGTTACAAGGGAAATAAAGATTATTTATTTATTTATTTATTTATTTATTTATTTTTTATTTTTATTTGTTTTTTTTTTTAGTTTTTCCTTGTTAAACTAATAAATGCAAATTTTCTATTTAAGGTGCCCTTTGGTTGAGGTATATTTGGGGGAATTCATGACATTTGCATTTTAATTTTGCCCAAATATTGTGTTTGGTAACACAAATGGGGGAATTTAAAATTTCATGAATTGCCAAAATGGGGGAAATTAAAAGAGCTTCACAAAGTGAAGAATTTTCGTTTACATGGAAAAAAAATTTATAAACTTTTTTTCTTATTCTTTTCTATAAACTTTTAAATAGAGTATTTATGATTTTTTTTTTTATAAATTTTATTTATAAACCTTTTTTTTATAAATTTTTTATAAACTTTTTATATAAATTTTTTATAATTTTTTTTGATAAATTTTATTTATAAACGTTTTTTTATAGATTTTTTTAAACTTTTTTTATGAATTTTTTATAAACTTTTTTTTTAAATTTTTTTATAAATTTTTTTTTTTAATTTTTTTATAAACTTTTAAATAGAATATTTATGAAATTTATATTAAAAATAAATAAATTTCTGTCAACCAAACATGTGAAAATATTTTAAATTTCGTAATTTTAAATTTTCAAGAATTTAAATTTCGTAATTTTAAATTTTCTAAAATTTAAAATGCTGAAATTTCAAATTTCCCAACCAAACAAAGATGTTTACTTTCCACTAATGATTGGACATTTTTTTTTGGAACGGCGAGATTTATAAAGAAAAAACGGGGCTAGCAAGAAGCTAGAACCGAGAGCAATTCGAAATAACAAGAAAAGGATTTGCAAGCCAATCCAACCAAGAGATATTACGCTTACATCTCGAGTTACACCACTTAAAAGAATGGGAAACTATACTATCAAAAACAACATCTTTTCTCGGACGCTCGGACTTAAAAACCATCTTGTTGCGAAACCACCATATGTGCCACCAAGTAACAAAGAAAATGCCCTCCAAATAATCTTTAACCACCTTATGGAACTTGAGAGAAATGAACCACGTTAGCTAATCATTGTATGAAGAGAACATCACGACCGATAGACCACACCATTTAAAGATCCTTTCATAAATCTCTCTAGCAAGGATACATGAAAAGAACAGGTGATTTGCATACTCAACATTCATCTCGCAAATTGGACAAGAGATGGATTGAATATCCATACCGCGCAAGGAGATATTGTGCCTAGTCGGAAGCTTGTTCAAAGATAACCTCCATGCTAGAACATTAACCTTTATTGGCACCAAATTGATCCACCTTGTAGGGGCACTTTCCCAAGCACACAAGACATCATCAATATACCGTCTAGTCGATGCTACCGAGAACAAACCTGAAGCCTCCAATGACCAAATCCAAGTGTCTGACTTATGTGAAAAGAGCAACTCCATCCACCAAGTGTCTAAGGTTATCCATTTGAGAACTCTCTGCACCTCCTCTAGGCAATCTTCTAAGAGAGGCTGAAAGACCCAAATTAAACTTATCACCCACTGAAACTTCTTTATTCTCCTCCAGCGCATAAACTCTTGGAAATTTACAATTGAGAGGAATATCTTCCGGCCAACCAAGGATCAAGCCAAAATAACGTATCTTTTCCATCTCCAACTTCTTTGTGAACAAAAGACATAAGATCTACCCTTTTTTTCTTTAACTGATCAACACTTTTCAAGCAATCTATCCATGTCGAAGAATGATAGTTACTACCAATGTTTTCTATGCCACTATAATCCCCATGAATCGATTTCACCATCTTCACCCATAGAACGTCATTTCGAGTTTTGAATCGCCACACCCACTTAAATAAGAGAGCTATATTCATCGCAAAGAAGCTATTTACCCCAAGGCCTCCATTTTTCTTACTAGCCAAAACATTATCCCAACTAATCCACGCTATCTTCTTATCACGGTCATTTGCGCCTCAAAAAAACAACTCCTCAAAGATTCAAGCCTCTTCAACACCAAGCTCGGGACTTTAAACAAAGAGAAATAGTAAGTTGGTAAAGACCCAAGCACCGGTTTAATGAGAGTGAGTCATTTGAATGCACCTTTAAATTTTCTTTTTCTGAGAATTTGTGAAAAGCAAATATGTTTTCTTTCGACTAATGCACCCTTAACTTTGCTCATTTTTTAAAACATTAAGTTTTTGAAAAATGACATAGATGCTTCATAAGTAGTTAAGGTAATTCATTTAAAGGGAAAACGTTTGTCACGAAAAGAGTTTTTATTATAAAATGCTAACCGCCAACTCTCTAGAATCCATGTTGTCAAACATATGGCATGCAAAGGATTTTCCAACTAAAAATCAGATATTTGACAAAAACAGATCACCAACGTGTTGCAAAGCATATATATAGATTTGAATATTATAATTTCTGTTTTGGTGACTTTCCACCATGGAGATTTTCAAGTAACTTCTCAAAATAGATTTACTTTTCATCAGTAAACAGATTGATCGTTTACAAATTGACCTGGTCTCGTTCACTATGGTTTTGTACCAACAATTGACTAATAATTTGGTGGTCATGTTACGTAGACAAGTTTTGCTCTAAAATTGAATAAACCATAACAATTTTATATGGTGGTTGTGCTTGTTGCCAAGAGAAACTTAATTCTTAATTAATAAAATTGAGATCCTCAATAAATAACCTAATATTTTTTCACTCACGAAATTCTCAATATTATCTCTCATGTTCAAATTGTACATGAGAGGATTTCAATTATTTTTATATATTAGACGAGTATCCGTGTTTAGCAACATGATTTTAAGATTTTATAGCGGCAGATAGTTGTAGTGATAAAAAAAGTTTATAAGTTATAAGTGAAAAAATAATAAGAGTTTAAGGATTAAACACGATTTAAACTGAATGAAAATAATATATGTTATGGGTTATAAGCGAAAATAATAATAAAAAATTATGATTTTCATATATAGTTTTCTTAATTTTTCAATTTCGAAAATATGATTTTTCCTTCATATATAATATAGATATATATACTACATTATAAAGTATTTGAGACATTCTTAAAATAGAAGGTTTAAAAAATTAAAATTCAACACTTGGTTATAATCAAATTTTAACAAGTACATCTATAATAGCATTGGTTGCAACCCTTTAAAGCACTTTTTGTAGAAATGTTTCTTTTTTTTTAAAAAAAATATAAAAAAAAAATACAAAGCAATTTAATGTAAGGAAAAAAAACGTCTATAACAATAATTATCTAATAAATGTTATTTTTAAAACACCTCTAATATGAAAAATACTTGTTATTATACATATTGTACAACATAATAAAATACACAAATCTTCATACAATTTATATGTAAAAACAATTTAATAGTACATATGGTTTTAAAATACAGACCGGACCAACGGATTCAACCGGGAACCGGAGTCACCACCGGTTCGGCTAGCCTATAAAAGTCGTCCGAAAACGATATTATTAAATCAATAGAGTTTTGAAATGCATACTAATTTACAATGTTCAAAAAAATATTACTAAATCACAAGAGTGCCTCGAGAACCAACATATATACCTTTTAGAATTGTTTTGATAAAACTTATCGTAAAAACTGAAAACTTTGTTTTATAAAAATCGAACGATTTTTTCAAAACAAAGTATGCAAAGTGCTAAGTGCTAAGTATATATTTTATATTTATTATATATGTTTGTATAATAATAATTATACTTATTAAAGTAACTCACATGACTTCTTGAAAATATTTTTTTTTTCTCTTTATAAGTAGTCTTTTACTTGTATCATCCTTCTATGTGGGACAAATATAACAAACATTGTTTTTAAAGAACTAAATCTTTTTAGTATAATGTAAGTAATTTTTAAACTTCGCTATGGTGTTATTATTTAATGATAACTTGTGACTACGGGTTATTGTCAACTACTTTAACCTCATATGTTTACAATATACGAGCTACTAACTCAGTATTGTCACAATTTCACGAGGATAATCTACAGTTTTTATATGAAAAATATTGTTATTGCATAAAATTATTCAAAATTAAAATTGTCGTCATCCGTATATCTATGTATCGTAAAATATAGAAATAAAAAAAAGAAAAAAAATCACTAAATATTACAATTGCATGGTATCCGCCGCTGCAACGCGCAATCACCCTGCTAGTAGATATTTAATTAGTTTAAGACCCCGGGCGCCGTGTTTGTACATCATTCAACATTAATAAAACCAATTTAAGCTTCCTATAAAAAACTCCCAAATATAATCCAACCAACAATATATGATAACCTCAATCATCATTTGTTGTATGAACTTCCTTTCTTGAATGAATGCAACAATAAAAATAAGGGTGTCAAACTGATAGTAGCTTTGCTTTTTTCATTCACATGTAAACTAAGTTAAGAGTCAAAGTGTGTATCCTTGTATATACATATTTTGTCTTAAATACCAACAAAATTATACAAACTAGATCAACATGATACCCATGGTTATCATTGATCTTGCCCCTTCCATACACAATCTAAATTAAACATCTATAAGCATTGAACTTGAAAAGCTTTGAGACTCCATAACTTGAGAAATCAACTAAAACTTCTACCGCAACACCTAAAATCAAAGAACCCTACAAAATGTACAGAAAAGCACATTAAAATGCACTTGACACGATTCAAAAATAAACTATGAACACAGAGATTGTATTGCCTTATGTTGTAGATTACTTAGCTGCTATATAATACATTTTTCTAATGACTAAGAATACCTTTTGAATGTTTGTTCATAAGTTAAAATTTCATAGCACAATTATGCGAATGCAAGCGGAATAGTCCCACTTAGGTCAAATGACCTGTAGATTATGATCATTTCTCTAAATCACCATTAGATGTGGCAAGATGGGTGACTCGAGTAATGCAGTTTAATACGGGTCAAAACATGTCTCATTAGGTTCATGGTATCACTTTCATATTTATCTAGTTTACAACACCCTACAAATACTTGCAATTCTCATTTTACGAGTATGATTAAAGACTAGTGCATTCATACTTGCATTAACATACTCCATGAATACCCAGTTTAAAATTTTAGCCGTGGTAAACGAAATATTATTGAGTTGTCACTTATCGAGAACCAACAACGGTTACCCTTTCTCACCAGCCCCTATCAATTGCACCAACTCCTACAAAAACACAAAAAAGAAATAGCAAGAAAAATCATACACCATCGCCTAAAACTACACCAGCACCATCCAAATACTTGAGACTATGTATCTTAATGCTCAGACACCATTCTTTTATTACATCTTAAATTATGTATCTTAATGCATCTGGCAGATAAGCTTCAAACACTACCTCGCTTCTAATAAGTAGCATCCTAAAAGTTAATAATAAAGCTAACATATAACCTAACAAAGGAGGTACCATTATTTTGAGTCTTACCTTAAGCCAAGCACCTTAAGCCAAGCAGTAATTGTCTGTTCCCTTTTTCCCTAATAGCTCCAGTTGGTTAATGTCACACAAAGAAAGGTCTCTAGTTGATTTTCAAAATGAGGCTGGTAATCACTTCATATAGTCTAAAGTATTTATAGAATTCAGCTTAACAACCTTAATTATTAAATAGCCGAAAACAGTATGTAAACACTTTTCATAATTCAAAAACACTAACATAGATGTTAGGAACAAGAGAACCTTCATCACCAACGTTGTACCATAGACGATACTAATAACAGCTTGGAGCACTACTAGCTTAATTTTCGTTGAGACATCCAGACTAATTGAGTCTGAGTGACTATAAGTTGGTTACTGTCATAAAATTAAGTACTAAATTACATGAAAATAAGTATTTAATTATGTAAATGGCATAAGATCTAGATGAGTAATGGTTAGAAGATTTCAAAGATAAAGTGTTTATTAGATGTTCGGCTTTGATAATCAACAACTTTATCAGCACTACTAATTTTAATACTTGAACATGAAAACGGATTACCTTTTATCAAAGATTGTCTCTCCACCACATGAGCTCAATTAAAAAGCCTAGTGTAACATGATATAAACAAAAGTTAGCATACACAAATAAACTGTTATAAGTAATCCCAAACACCACATCACAGAAATATACAGTTACCAAACACTCAGAAAGGCAAGAAAATGCTTATCGGCTTTAAATAAAGCGGTGTTTTAGATTGCTTATTATAAAATGCATATTGCTTAAATAATAAGCATCTATGAACTTGCTCATTGTTAAGTGCTTGTTTAGGGGTGCTTGGGATTGTGTAGGGGTGCTTGGGATTTTGTACTATACATATGAATGTTATAATTTTGAACTAGCAGTATAAGATTGTCAACTTTAAAGTAGTAAAAATATATTATTACGTGTTTCCGTTCAATAAGAAAAATATATTGCTACATGACTTTCGAGTAGCCATTTTTAAATCGAGCCACAACTGCTCCAACCTAAGATCATAAATCAGAAGATTATACACTAAAATTCTACCAAAGTACATAGTATTTTTAGTTTAAGCTTATTTTCATCATGTCAAGTTAGTGGTGCACAAGGATGCCTCTTCCAAACACTAAAATGAGCTTTTATATGGTGATAAGTTAAAAAAGCCATAAAATAAGCTAATAAAAACACCCCTAAGCATTCACTCAAAGTCTAATATAACAACTGACTTCTAAATAATGCCAGTCGATAAAATTATCAATTTGAAGATTAGAGAAGAACCCATTACCTCGCTTTTAAATTTGAGCTAGTAAATGTTTTTCTCTAATGATGTGCCGAACCGGTTGTAATCGTGATCTGCAAAATTTCAAAAACTATCGGGGATAAGTAGTCAGAAATGAAAGAATAAACACGGCTTCCACTAAAGAGTAACTAAAGTCATTAATTATGCATTTAGGCATATTCCGCATAACATGAAGTAATAAAAACACTTATATCAAGATCAATTCCTTAGAACAATTGTATTAAAGCCCAAAACCATCACTTCTACATCAACAAAAAGGTATAATGATTACTTAAGCATAAACCTTGTTTTAATGGGTATAACGATGACTTAAGCATAAACCTTGTTCATTATCTCATTGATGTATTTTACTTAACATCACAAATAAGAAACTTCACCTCTGGACTACCAATATCATCAAAAAAACATAGAAATATCACGTGCGCATCCCTCTTCTGCCCGACCACTTATGATAAAACTAGATGTGGGTAGGCTTGTTATATTAAAGTAACTAAAAAACATTCATCCTTGCTTGACATTTACACGTGTACAAAAATAACACAAATAACTATATACATAGACGGAACTTGGGTGAATTTATTGGGAGGGCAGAGTGCTATATCAGGCCAAAGTTGTATTTTCTTAAAGTAAATATAAGCAAAATCTCAAAGTTTTGGGGAAGTCCCCGGTCTCCACTAAGGTCCATACATGACTATATGGGCATTTCATCAAACGCGTATATGCATGTAAGTATAACTACAATAGAATGCAATCTAAGCTTTGTGCTCAAAACTAAAATAAAATGCAATCTACACTTTGTGCTAAAAACTAAACAGAAAAAAACATATCTGAAGAAAAAGAATAGCTCAATGGATGTCTAAGAAAATCCTAATGATAGTTTTCTGGCTCGGCCTTAGAATTGAACTCGTAATATTATCAGTTGCCACTAACTAGGTATATCGTATTGTGCTATATTTCTTACCGCAAACTAGGATATAACTACATCGTATGACTTTGAAAAGTAATTACTATTTGGATACGCATAATTATATACTCTAATAATTATATACTCTAATATTCGTAAATCAAATTTTAGTGTACTTTGTAAGAAATAAAAAGAAGTTAATATAAAAGTTAGGAAATTGTACAAATTCAGGTCATACAGTTATATAGGATGTTCGGTTTTCACTTTCATATCATCAATCTATGTGGGATGTATAACCTAAACATAACACCATTCTAAACACATAATATCCATATATTCCATAGTATATAACTAAAGAACATTTCATATCATCAATCTATGTAGGGTGTAATGTTGAATGGTCTTATAGAGAAACACTAATAAGATACCTAAATGTGTTCATTATACACCATATATCTTTTGAAGAATTGAAGGTAGTCGGTTAATTGATGACAAATACAATTTTTAAGTGAAGCAAATTAGACAAGGAGATCCTCTATCGAGTATAATTTTATCACGGATTACGCGTGAATCGATTTTGTATTTTGTAACCATTTTGTCCCCTTACACCAAATTTTACTTGAATCCTACTAAACTTTCTGTGTTTGGTGATCAAATTTTACACAAATGCCTCTTAAGTTACTTTTAAACTCGCCATACGTATGTATTACCTTACGAGCTAAAACACATTGATTCGTAAACCTACTTTACGAGCTAAAACACATTGATTCGTAGCTATGAAATGAGGTTGAGACACGTAAATATTACACCTATCATTAGTGTTTTATTTATAGAAACCATTTACTCCATAATTTACAACTACCCTCTCTAAACTTAAATATTACACATAAAGCCGGGGTCATAGCCGGGTCTTGGCGGATATAACCCGGTTTGGCGAATAGAACCGGGTCTAACCGGGTTTGGGCGAATAGAGCCGGGTCTTGACCGGAATAACCGGGTCTAACCGGATATGGTCCGGTTTAACCGGGTCTTAAGGGAATATAGCCGGAATAACGAAACCTGACGCCGTTGTTGTTAAAATAAGCATCGACTCCGCCCATCATTTCATAACTGTCTTCGTGGACTTGGATGACGTCATCATCGTCTTAGTGGTATTGAGTGACTTTGTTGAGTTCAAGGTCAAACATTTTTGTTTTCGTTTTTATTTATTTGGATAAATAAATGAAAAGTGTCTTCTCGTGCCTTATGCCAATGTATGAGTCACGTGTTCATTTGATTTATTCTTAAAATTATTTCAAGTGTGGTCAGTTGGAGAAAAAATTATTATGTTCTTTATTTTTAGTATTCTAAAAATTTGGAAGGGGAAAATATCTCTACAAAACATTTAAAAATATAAAAAACGCGTTTAGTTGATATTTGTATTTTTTTATTTTGAAGGAAGGGAGCCAGGGTTGTGGGCTAAATAAGAAAACAAGGAAAAAAAACTAAAATTTGTTTTGTAATTTTCCTTGTTAAGTTAAGAAATAGAGGATTTTGTGTTTTGCAAAATATTTTGTAGGAAAATGCTAATTTGAACGAGATTTCTATTTTCCTTTTATTTCACAAAATATTTTATGAAAAACAAGTGTGTTTTCCCCCAACTAAACACACCCTTCATGTTCTTATTTTTATTTTTTATTTTTGAAAATTGTATGTTCCTATTGTTTTGAGATTTTTAATATAGTAATAATTATTCACTTTATGTTTTATCAATGATACATATCATATTTAATTGATGGAGAATGTAGTTTGTGAGAATTTTTAACACGATTAATTGGGGAAAGGTTATATCAATCCGTAACTCGCAAACCTGAAAAGGTAAATCTAAACACGACTCGATTGACACCCCTAGTTGGTAAGAATTACTAAAATTTTGTGTTTGTTTGAAAATAGACATTTGTTTTAAAATGGAAAGAGTATAAATCTTTTTACGAAACTAACGAGGTTTAATCTGTTTAAGTTATCTAATGAAAATGAGTTTTTAATTCAAATATGCTCGATCTAATTGAGATATCCAATGACTCGTTTTTTTATCTCTTCTGTCACCACCAAATACATACCTAGTAATAAAGAACCATGACCTTTTTATGTGAATGTGAAATGACTTCGTTCAAAAAAAAAAAAAAAAAAAAAAAAATGTGACATAACTAACAATTAGACTTCTTTAGTTTGAATGTATATAGCGAAAGTATAAAAAGTTAACAACCAAAATAACCTTATTCTTAAAATGTGATATGTTACTTTCTTTTCTCCATCTTTAACGACGCCAAATACCACTCAAATGTTTTAAGACCTGTTTATACGGAGGTTGGTGTGTTTTGAATAAAATAATCTTTTAATCAATTTGTTTGATATATTTTTATACCTGACACAAGGTTTTTAATTAAAAATTCTAAACCAACCTATCTTGGTGGGTTTTCATGAATCCAACCGATCAAAAGTTAAGTTTTCTTTTATTTGATTAATTTTTTCAACCTCAAATTATTCATTCTTTTTCTTATTTTCAACTTTGCGAATATGCAATTTTGTACATGTAACCCCAACCTCAACTTTGCGAATATGCAATTTTGTACATGTACCCCCACACACACACCCCAAAAAATACAAAATGAAAGAAAATGGTATGCTTAAGAACTATATTATCAATGTACAATGTCGTTAGAAACTGTAAAACCCCGATCAAATGACTTACGACTTCTTCCCTTTTTTTCCCCCTGTTATTTGCTATATACAACCTCCTCCTATCAATAACAGCAGTTTTTAGCAGTGTATGAACTTCTTGACATCCCCAGCACAGAGTAAAGCAAACACCAACAACAAAAAATGGTGGGGATAAATAGGCAATTTTGCATCCATATTACCGGCAACGGGCCATTGCATGTATACACATTTAATCATCACCTTCTAGGTTTAGGGTTTGCTGCATTTTGTGTCATGGCTATTTTAAAATTTACATTAACAGCATCTATCTTCATCGGTATGCTGCTCTAAGTTTGTGCAAAAACTGCAAAGTTTCACTGTAAGAAGGATCGGTTCGGCTTATAGGTTTGCACGAATTTACATGATCAGTTGATTCCAGCACCTGTCAAAAGTCAGAAATCAGCAGGAGCATTTACATGTAATTTTCTTCTAAGTACACCGTTCCAAGTCAGCATTTATTAGAACCCTTTACAATTGAATCAAATTTACAACTTATAAGTATGATGCCAAACCGTAATTGTGGTAAAAACTGTTACTTGTTGGAAAAATTCGAACTACAAAATTTTCTATAAATTTAGTTTGTTGATATAGGGCGAGTAAAAAAAAGGTAATCTTTCTACTCTTATGTAGTTATGTTCATATTTGAAAACTTACAACAAGTTCGCCATATCCAGGATATGCTGATTCAATTGGAACTATTTCCATTCGAAAAGCCCATCCCCCATATCCTTCAACTATTGGAGTTACTTTAGTCTGCAACACATTTATTGCCAATTAGATTCTTAAACACACTTGAATAAATAGAAAGAGATTAAATTAATGGTACTACCTCGCAAAAACTGAGAACGTCAAGAGATCCTTTTTTATGTAGGTCATGAAGAAAATCATTAAGCTCCACTAATCTTGTAGACCCACTTCTCAATTCTCCTATCTGCCAAAAAAGATTGCATAATTCTTTAAATAAAAAGCTGCTATGTTTGCAGTAGCAAGAAAATCTAGTACAACTTTTTCTTAATTGTTCTCCAGTTCTTTAATAATATTTATGGGGAAAAGAAATTAACCCTACAATTGGTGGAGAACGAATAAATAAAGGAGCTTACAGATGGTGCAGGGCGAAACACATAACCCATTCGCCAGGGCATATCTGCAAGTTTGCTACCAAAATGTGGGCAACTGTAGAACACCTAGAACCACGAAGACAAATGCTAATAAACATTGAATGAAAGTACGGGGCGGGTGAAATTTGCGAATAACAACTTTTTATCCATTCTCAGTTTTCTAGATAAAAATATAGGTGAAGTATGATTACAAAATGATATTATTACAATTAAGTGTAATAATCTAAATCTTTCACAAAAAAAGGATTTAGGAAGTTTTATAAATTATAAATAAACTTTAGACAATAATTCGACCCATTAGAGATAAAACAAAACTCAAATCGACCCAGTCATATCATATGTAAATGGGTCAAAATATGTATATCTAATTGAATGAAACATCAACAATTTCTCTATTTAAACATACCACACCAACAGTGTTTTTAACAAGATTGCCTCTGTTTTCTGCACTTGCCTGATGCAGCATCTGTTTCACAACCAAACCCCCCATGCTGCAATACATAAATCCTTTCAGTTTAAGAACGCACAATAACAAGGTACATGGAAGGAGAAAGAAGTAATAAAGTTATGCTCTGTTTTCCCTTCAATTTTGTTCTTTTAAGTGTTCTGGCAGGCTGAGGGGATGTCTTTACCTAATAAAAAACCTCAAGTTTCGTACAAAAAACTTTGCAAGATCAACATATTAGCAGTTATTGTACGCTCTCCTATCAGCATGTGCATAAAGTATTGGATTAAATGATTAATTACTTTTCGGATCTTGGGTGTCAAATAGGCTGATGACATACTGCTAACAGATATTATCTTATTGTAACTTTACTTCTTTTTTTGAATAAAGGCATTGTTGTGGCTTGACTTAATTTCAACCATGATAATTTAATTTACCAGCAGAGCCATTGAGCATGAGGTTAGAAAAGGATCATCTTTCATACAAACCTGTGAGTTACAAATACAACTGGTCGATCTCCAATGCCTGCTGCAATTAGCTTTTCCAATAACATGGAGCTAACTTCCTGCAGAATCCAGACGATGTTTTAAATGTTAAGCACCACCATAATAATATGCCAATTAAAGAAACAGATGATTGCTAAAACACATCCACATGCTAATATTCCTAGTAACCGGAAATAATATCTAAATCTCAAATGATGAACAATCTTTTAGAAGGCCCAATTTATTATTAAATATGCACATATAGAACTATAAAGTATGCAACTAATAAAATCATTTTTAAGAAAAATGGATCATTTATCCAATGCAAGTGGAAGATCACATACCTGGAGAGGTAAACTTGATCCAGACCACTGTGTAAGATTTGTCTGCAAATAATAATATTATTAGAAAGTCAGTTACGATCATATTGGACACAAGAAGTATAACACATTTTTAACCCACATCTATGATCACAAACCTTGTACTTAAGACTAAACAAACGAGCATGAGGGAAATCGCCTGAAAGCCATTCTCCCGGCCAAAAAGTTCCTTGTTTTCCTGCCTCCTCATCAATCTTTTCCACAAGGCCAGATTTAGATGATGACTTGCACTCAGATAATCGCCACGTCTTAAAGGGTCCACCACGCAGGCCATGAACAAAGATAACATCAAGTGAAGGATCACTAGAGTGACTCTCTGGTACATCGTTAGATTCAGGGATGACATCATCACTAGTATCTTCATTTTTTGTTGATGCATGCTTTCCTTTACCAGGAATTTCCCAGTGAGGCATTGCAGGGTTTATTAAAAAGATCATTTCAGTAAAACGAGCACATTTATGATCTTTATTTGTGCCATCAGGCTGGTCATCATCATTGCAAAAGGCATTTAGCAATGTTGCTCTAGCATAGCTTTGAGTTTTGAGGTCGTTATTTCCCGGGATCTTTCCACTTGCACAATCTTCAAGCCAATTACACAATGCTTCATCATCCCGTATCAACTTTTTTACTTTTGGATATACAGAGAGCAAGGTCAACAATCGAGTCGCGTGTCTGCGAACGTGAGCTGCAGGTGGCAAGCGGGCACTAGACGGGTCACGAGCATCAGGAGCAGAGGACTCACCACGAACAATTACAGTATTATCCCTGGTTTCCATGTCTCTTGATGCATCATATGCTTCGATAGCTGCTAATTTCTCATAATCGTCTTTTAGTAAAAAGCGACGCAACAACGAAATTACACCATAATCAACTATTTTGTTTTGACAAATTGAGTCATCACTGCAAATCTCTGCCATAGCTTTGATCCCCTTCAGAGTTGCCAGTGCAGAATCCACAGCATTTATTTTAGGCATGGTGTCTTTTTTCAGATTTTTGTAAGGTCCAATAAAAGGTTCAATGGAGAGAAAATCTGCTAAAGAAGACAAATCACCATTAACAGAATCTGTTCCCAGCTGATTTACAGCCAGATTAACCACGGCAATATCCAACTGGTTGACACTTTGTGTGCCAGAAACTACATTTGCCTGATCGATTTGAGTCTGCAAGAATTAATAGATTTATCACTTATCATAGAAAGGAGTCAATACGACACATAACTAGAGGTAACTATTCCACCCGTATATTATGGAAGTGTGTCAATTTGGATTCTTTGATTGATACAGACTCAGATACTAAAAATATTTAAAAAGTGAAATGTTGTAACGGGTCAAAAGTCGCTAAAGATGTATTAAAATATTTACAGCATCCTAAGTTGATTTATTTGTGAACTATATTATTAATCTATATAAACAGTATTGTAATAATGTTTAATACAATACTATTTAGAAATTTTAAAAACAATGGACCAAAAATTTGTTGGCAGCTTGGTCCAACCCATTTAAACGACAAATGAAATCACTTGTTCTGACCCAAATCTATTTTGTACTTGTTTGAGCATATAGACTAACAACATATGAAATGAACAACAAATTTACGAACCTTCACTTTATCCCTAGGCTGAGCACTCTCTTTAAGAGATATCTTTCTGGACTTCAGAATGTCAGAAAGCATGATAGCTAACCAACCTTGAGAAATTGGTACAGAAGATGGCCCATAATCATCACAAATACGAGAAAGAATTTTTATAGCAGAAGACCTGATAGCATCAGATGAAGTCTCCCTGAACACCCACGGAAGCAGAATGGAAGACCACTTTTGTCCCTCCTCAAGGGACATATGCAAATCTCCTGAACAAAGTGATTCTAGACCTTTCGCCAGTGCTTCTTGAACAGACTCGTGATCCATTGTCCGCTTAGCAGTTTCCCTTAGTAAATGAAGACCTTTTTCCATAACAGCCTTTTGAGCCAGGGGGCTCCTCTCGATAGATAGTAAAAATGCAGATAAAGCGACACGAGTCAACGAGATGTCATCCATTTTGCTTGCTTGTGAAACGGTCTTAAGAAGGGTAGAACTCCAACTGCAGATAAAATCATTTGTAGGAACAGTTTGATCTTCTAACAATAACCGAGCAACTAAACTCCCGTGCCATTTTACAGATCTCTCAGGGGCCACCAAAGCTGACATGATAGCATGACCGTCTCGGTCAAGTTCTTGGATATGAGATCTGTTCACATCTGATGCCATTGCCCAATTTGCTAAAGCCCATGCAGCGAAAGGAACAGCAACATGTTGGGAATGCAAATCATCCCACAATCCAGGGACAGCTGGAGATTTATTATCTAATTTATTAAATGTAAGAATTCTAGGGGTAGCCTTATAAGATTCCTCCAACTCTATTGACCCGTTACTTCTAGAGAAACCCACAACTGTAGTACCTCCAAGAACCTTAATTCCAATTCCCTTCAAACCAGTTCCGCCATCATCATCGTCCTGATTATCGGGTGGCTCATCCATGTGCATGCCACCTTCTTCAACAACCTGAAGTGCGGCAGCAATATCCCGCATTGCAGCTGTACCGGAGAGCATGGGTTTAAGCTTGATCATGTCAACATTGTCACAATTGGAAGTGACGATATCCATTATTGCAGCAACTAGCATGCTTCTACCTTTTGAAGGATCAGCAATATCAAAAGAGCTGCGCCTTGGTTGCTGCTTTCACGAAAATGCTATATCAATACGACAAAAAAATTATTTTGGATGACTTATACATAGAATGAATTTCGAAAAATCTTAACTTTCAAGACAAGCTGCAATTAACGTATTTAGATAAGTAGTTTTTGCAGGGTGTGCAAGTAGCAAGACCATTACTAGGATAACTTATTCAGAGAATGAATTTCGAAAAAGAAAAGCTGCAATTAACATATATATTAAAGAAGCATTTTGATTTTATCGTAAACCTAAAGAAACGGAAGCCTTAGGACATGAATATACTAAAATAATATATATTCATGAGTCAAACTCTTTAAAATAAATGAACAGGTCATACCCCACCTGCATCCAAACCAAATTAACCAAATTGAATGCATCCAATTCATCGAAGTTGGGTCCTAAGTCTTTTCATTTAGTCTCAATTATGCCCAATTTGCATACAGTTCATGTAAGACACTCTAACTGAAAGTGCTTCACAGAATACAAGTAAATTTTGTGGCCCAAAAATTTAAACCTAAATTGATTGTAGATCTCAAAAGAAATCAAAAGCAAAAATAAAACCGTACGAGGCAGCAATGCATCTTCATATAGCAACCATTGTCTTGATTTAGAATCATCGTTAATTATTCAAAAGCTACAAAATCAAAACTATACTTTTGCATACTCCATTCCTATTCGGTTGCGAATAATAAACCCTTCATAAATCATAATTCAAAGGCTTGGCAAGGATGACGGCCAATCAGTCTCAAGCCTGCAATATCTACTGTTTTAAACTACGCCTCCTAGATGTGTTTGCTTCATTCATGTGTGACCAAGTCTGTTGATTGCAATAATATTGTGAACAAAATATAGGCCCCAAAGTTGAGCACATTCTCACCCAGACTTTTTTAGAGTTATGTAGTGAAAAAAGATTCATTAATGCTTAATAGCAGTAAGTCCCAAAATGATTTTGCTCTGGCTGTGCACACCAGCAAACAAAGGTTCCAATTTAAAGTAATATGAGGTAGTATTTCCAAGGATGTCAAAGATCATGTAAAATGAATGAATTAGCATATCGCATTGAGGCCCAGATAACCAACTTTATAAATATGCGAGCATATAACTTGTTCAGCTGTACGATGACAATGACTACTCTAGACAATCAATATTTAGTAAAGCTTAATGAGTTATCGTTAGACATTCTCTAGCATCTCCTTAAACATTCCAGGCCTAGTATGTGTTACTTACTTGTTAAGATCTTCCACAGTACTAAGATTTTAAACAATATCACCCTAAAAGACTAAAATATCCCAACTAACCAACCTATACGATAGTACTTTATATCATACTCCGACAAACAAAAAGAGACATTCCAGTAACTACCAATACCAATGCACCATCTAAGCATAAACAACAATTCACCAAGGATAGCTACTTATCTAGCAAACCAGCACTCATTCAACATTAATATAAGCTACATTTACGACACATTATAGCTAAATAACAACAACCACCAAATTATACCTTTTTGGATTGACTCGGTTGAGCAAAGTAAATAAACCTCAACAAATTAGGAACAGCATTCGGCCGCCCAAGCACCATCCCGCACACATTCTCATCCGCAATCAAATACGCCAACGCCCTCGCCGCCTCACCTCCCCCTCCCCCATTCATTCCCACACTCTCCAACAACCAATCCACAACAACACCCCCACCCGCACCTACAATCGCCGCTCTCCTATTCTCATTCGCCGCAACTATATCCGCTAATAAAGCCGCTACTCTAACCTCAAACCCTAACCTAACTTCATAGTTTCTCAATACCGAACTTAACGACTTCCATAACACCGCTGCCGCTACTCCTGTTTGTTTCATTGTGTGCAGTACCCTCCTAACTGACTCCTTTGACCGGTCAACGGCCTCGTAAACCAAACTTTTATCATTTGACCGGTCAACGTTCTCATCCTTGATGACGTCATCGTTTTGTAAGATGACGTAAGCGGAATAAGCAGTTAGGATACCGGCAGCGGAGATTGCGGTGGCGGTTAGGGCGTATTTATAGGAGCGATTGAATGGAGAGAGAGAAGAAGATTTGAGACGGTGGAGCACCGGCAGTGATGACGGCGGGGGCGGCGGTGGGACGGCGTGCTGTGAATCGGATGATTTGGATGAGTTGGAGGTGAATTGGCGGGAAAAGTAGGGTAGGTGACGGTGGAGACGGTGGTTACGGTGGCGGTTGATGGTGATACGACGGAGCATTATAATGTGAGGGGAAAAAAAGGGTGGGGTTAGGAAAAGAAATGCGGTGGCATGGGTGATGGTGGTAGTATTGTAGGGACTAGGGAGTCGTTTTTTGTTCAAGGCATAGGATTACTTATCAAAATTGTTTACTACTATGATTATATAGTTTTTTCTAACAAAATGATGTACAAGAAGTAAACTTTACTTATAATATTTTAGTAACACAATATTTCACCGTTCGTCCCTAAACTATACACTTTTCGTGCGTTTAGTCTTAAATTTTTTTTTGGCATTTTCGTCCCTAAACTCTTCAAAAATCGCGCGGTTGGTTCCTAAACTTTTTTTGACTGGCGGATGTTATCTCTGCCCGTTAAGTGACTTGTGAAGTTACTAAAATGCCCATTCTTTTTTTCTTAATTTACAAACACCTATGAAACAAATCAATAACCCTTTTGCTTTTTCGTTTAATAAAGAAGAGTCTGATGACTTGATCATCTACTACTTTTGGTTTATCTATTTAAACATAGAATCAAATCTTCGAATGCCATTACTTTAGTAAAAGAAACCTTTTCCAAATATTGTCTGTTTGACATAGTTTTGTTGACATAGTTTTGATCATGGTAAACTCGTTGCATCGTCTTCTTTGCCGATATAAGATTGATACGTATATAACTATTTAACAGTGATAATCAAAGTACAAGCACATAAATGTTAGCAGTTGAAGTAGTAAAGGTAGTACTATCAATCAACAACTGTTTTTCCGTTTATATCGAACTCATAAAACAAAATGTTGTTTATCTTGCCAAACAACCAAACATTGTTGATGGCAAGTGTCATCAGTAGCAGTACAGGACTACAGGAGACACATAATTAGGAAGTCTACTGTATAATTATGTACAACAACGGTCGGACGATTTATAGCTCAACACTTTAAAGCAAGAGACTGATGACTACCACCATTTTGACATCTCTGTCTAGGCAACCATCTCGTCCTTTTTCCCCATCCACTAAGAAGACTTTTCTCCTCCACCGCCACCTCCCTACAAATAGTCTGCTCAACAGCCGCCGATGGTGGCGGTGAGGGTGGTGGTGGTGTGTGAGAACGTGGGGTGGGGACAACCAAACGCCGCCTTCCCCTTCCATTCTTACCTGCAACTTTCCTTTTTGAGAACCTAGACTGCCAAGAAACACCAATGCCAGTAAACGCCTCTTCAAATGTTTGAAGATCTTCAGTCACTTCTCGCCTTGATAAAGAAACAATGCCAGGCAATACACTTTCAGCAGTACTTTCTTTCTTAACCCATTTAGTTGTAACAAGTGGTGTTGGGTTCTTTGTTCTAGGTACTTTTCTTGAGTTGTAAGGCCTTCTTGGTTTGTAAGAGTTGAATCTCCTAGGTCTTACATTAGAGCTATTGCTAGCAGTACCTTGTTTGGGGGAATTCCTAACAGTACTTTGAGAAGGTACTGTTTTATCAGTACTTTGAAAAGTATTCCTTGAAGGTACTAGGGGTTTGGTGAATGGTCTTTTCTGGTGAGGGTACCTATAGTCTTTTTAGAAATTACTATGGTTAACCCTATTTGAGTAATTCCAAGCTGGTTTATTCTCCTTTGGTTTATTCTCTATGCTTATGGTTTACTGTTGTGGTCTTTGGGTATTTGCTTAAGTATTCTGAATGATAATCACAGTCCTTAATCAAATGATGAGGACTATAACATACATAACATAACTTTGGTCCCATATTTCCAAATCCACTCCCAAAAGGTTTTCTATAATAAGCAGTATTTTGAAAAGATTTCTTTGTAGGTATTGTTGTATGATCAACAGTACTTTGAAAAGTTTGTGGAAGTACTGCTTGTTTTGAAAAAACTTTATCACTCCCAGAACCCTTGTTATCATCCCTGGGTTTCTCAACAGTTTCTCTTAATGACTCAGGACTAGATTGACTTGAATTAGATTGACTTTTAAGCTTTTTCCTGAATTCTAAATTGTCTACTCCAAAACAAGAAACATTTGTCCTAGGTGGTTGAAAACTACCTGTGGGTGGAGGAACTTCATTGTATCCCTTGTCTTTCTTAAATACAGGAGGTGTTGAACAAGGTGATTCCTTATCACTAGATGTGTTTTCCTCTAAGCTTATGAATTCTTCATCACTAGTTGAGGTCTCCTGTGAAAGACTTAGTTCCATTTTCCTAGTTGGGATCTCTTCTGAACTACTATCATCATAACCTAGGCCAGTTTTAATGTTTGCAGGTCTTTGTTTTTCAACAAAACTAACATGTGACAGACCTGATTCTTTTCAAACAACAAGTTTTGCTAACAACTTATCTCTTTCCATAGTGATCTTTTCTAGTTCAGAAACCTTACATCCTAACTTCCACTCACTTAACTTTAATTGATAATCCTGTTGCTCATATTTTTCTGCCCAAGCTACTTCATTATTTTCATGTGTGATTATCTTGGCTTCCATTGACTCTAAAGTCAATTGGTAACCAGCTATCTCAGACCTAGCCCTTCTATAGTTATCTCTTTCAGTTTCATATTATTTAAGCATCTTTTGATAAGAGTTACTACATTTAGCACATACCTCAGAGATAGTGGATGAACTTGGTGAAGTAGCCATCATAGCAAGCTGAACAGGTTCTTCTTCACTTTCCATGCTCCAATCAAAGCTTCCTAGTCCATCTCCTGATTCCAAAGCTGCATATCCTGGTTCCTCATCAAAAGTTGTGCTCCAATCAACCTCTTCCAATGCAACCATAGAGTAGGTTAGTGGTTCATCATCAAATTCATTACTACAGTCAACTTCTGCTAGATTTTCTTGAGCTACCAAAGCTTGTGACTTTGGCTCAGTAATAGGAACCTCCTTTCTTTCAATCTTGGGTTTTTCAATCATTCTGTTTGCCTGATACTTTGCAAACTTGCATTCCCTTGCAAAGTGACCAGTCTTTTGACAATTGAAGCATTCAATCTTAGACTTATCAAATGCTATATCCTGCTTAGCTTTGAAATCAATACCTCTTCCTGTCTTGTTCATAAACTTCTTGATCCTTGCAGTGATCATGGCAACCTGCCATCTTATGTCAATTTCATCCATAGCATCATCATCAATTTGCAAGACATCTTCTTGATAATTAACAGGTAGAGTGGCTTGTTGAGCAAAGAACGAACATAGAACATCATCTGAGTTGGTGGTATTTGATGGTGATGAAGTGGTAGTGATCATGGTTGTACATGGATGTTGTTTCTCTTCAACAGTACTTTGAACAGGGTAAGCAGTACTTTTAGAGGAAGTATTGCCTCTGTTTTCAGAAGACACAAAAGCAATACTATGAGAACTTGAGCCTTTGTTACCCTTCATCTCATCCTCATACACCTTTAGATTGTTGTAGAGATCATCAAAGTCCATAGTGTCTAAACCAGGTTGTCCTCTTATCATAGTAGCAACCACATGCCATGTAGATGGCAAACTCCTTAAGAACTTCAAGTTTGCATCTTCAACAGATGCTTCTGCTCCATACAACTCAAGCATACTGAGTAAATTTTGATATCTGTCATAGGCAGAGTCAAGGCTTTCTCTTTCACCAATAGTGAATGTTTCAAACTGTTGCTTCAATAGGTTTCTATGCATCTTCTTGGAAGCATCATTACCTCCAAATCTTGTCTTAATAGCAGCCCATAGTTGTTTTGCATCCTTAGCATCATGAAACTTCAATAGGTGACCATCAGGAATGGCAGAAAGCAGTATGTTAAGAGCTTTATCTTGATTTCTTTTGGTGGCAGCTGGCAAGGTTGGCTTAGGTGGTGTAGGTTATCCTTCAATGGATACAGGTTCATCAATGAAAACATTACCATTGATAATCACATCCCATAGTGCATGGTCAGTGATAGCAATGTACTGCCTCATCTTCATACTCCATAGATCATATTCACCCTTCTTGACAATAGGAATTCTAACTGAGGTGATGGAAGGAACAGGTGCAACTTCTGTCGACATCTTTAAGGGTTTGTTGTAAAATCGGTTTTAAGGGTTTCTTCTTAATCAGAATTTCCACACAAGCTCTGATACCACTTGTTGGATCGATGTACTCTGATCAAACTACTTTGTAGCTTGTAAGATTTTAACAATCTTGAATAACTCAAAACAGTTAAGAATGAAACACTGATGTTACTTTGTAAAGTATGCGAAATCTACTAACACAAAGCAAAGAAGAACTTTGAATTATATTAAAACCAACTTTGAACCTGCTTCTCTAAACACAGATTCACTAACAATCCCTAACTTATCTAATATCGTATTCTAGTAATCATATTATGAATGCCTTCGTCTAATACCATCCTAAGGCTCCTTTTATAGGCATAAGGAAAACCTTAAGTCGGTTTACAATACTTGAACTACAAGTAAACTATCCCTAACTAATTCTAGAATATTCTGATAATATTACATAACAATCCTTTAAACAATATTGTATATTAGTCCTTATTCTTAGAAGTACTTTGAATAATCTTCAATCACGAGCAGTACTTTAACCTTGAACATCACTTTGATCTTTGAGCAGTACTTTGACTTAGCAGTACTTTGAACTTCCAGAAGTACTTTGATCTTAATATCCCACCACAAACCACACCACCCTTCCCTCCTTCCCCTTCCCCCACTTGACCTGCAAGCTGTCACCTCCACCACCCCCACCAACACCATCACATCCCACCATCCATACCCAATTGCTACCCATCATGTCCACATTTAATGCCACCCCCTATTGCAGAAATTTCCAATTTAAGCTCTAACAAGTTTTCCTGCCAAATTTTGATCAAAGGCTAGAATGAAAAGTAGCCATCCAATCAAATCCTTGATGGGAAATGCTCAGAAGCAAATGAGGAGTCACAAATTGCACTATAAAAGGAGGAAGAAGCAGAGGAGGAAGACATGTAGTTATAATTTAGTATAATGTATGTCGACTTAGCATTTTCTTAAATTCTAGTGTAATATTTAGCTTTCAAAAATTGTACTAAGTATCTTTAGTGTAATTGAAACTCCTTTCAATCATCAATTTCAAGGTTTCAGTTCTAATTCAGTTTATAGCAATTTTCATTCAAGAATCTCATGCTAGCTTATGGTTGCTAAAGTTGTTATTCAGTGTTAATCCAAGCTCATTTAAGCTTCCTTATAAGCTTTTTGAAGCTTTTAGATCATTTAGAGGACTATTAATCATAATACTCAAAAATAAAAAAATATATATATAAAAAATAATTGAAAAATAAAAAAACATGTATGAAGGCAGAAGAAAGCAAGGAGCATGGTAGATACTGGATTTCCATGGTTTAGTGCCTCAGGGGAGGTGTTAGGATAAGTTCTTGGTCCTTTGTTCCTTGGTTATAAGCTGGAAGGCATTTGTAAGTAAAATCTCATTTTTTTGCTTTCTACTGTAGCATTGCTTATTAACTGCTTATCTGTGTTTCTTTAGGCTTCTTAGGCATATTTTAGTTATATTGTAGCTTAAAATTAGGTGCTTGTTCATTGAAATCTCATTGTGCTCAAAATCTTAGTTTAACTGCCTAATTAGCATAAATTAGAATCTTGGGCATTAGTAGTTGTTGCTTGTGTTTCTGTGCTTATTTTAGCTTATTATATCATATCAAGTTGTTGGAAATCAGTTTCACAGTCCTTAGTATCCATTTGCTTTAAAAACCTCAAAATCAATTTCATATCAGGTTATTTGGATTTGCTGACCTAGTTGTGTTCAAGGTTGTGTTGTTTGTTGTTTCCTGTTGTTACATGCTGCATTAGGTATTAGTAGTTCATATAAACCATAAAATCAAGTAGTCACTTGTTAAAAAGTCAAAATCTCTTTAAACTTTCCATAGTTGTCAACTGTCAAGGTTTTAAGTTCCATAATCATTATCATTAGCTCAATAGTTGTTAAGATTGCTTAATTTCATCTCATGTCAGCTTAGTATAACATATTAAGCCTTGTAGGATCATTAAAAGTTCACATAAGTGAACCTATCTCAAAATTTCAAAAAGTCAAAAGGCCTTGTTTAGGAAAATGGAATGAATTTCAAATCAACCTGTAGGGTTCATTAAAGATTGGAAATAAGTAATTCTTGCTGATTTGTGTTGTTTGGTAGCCTGTTTACTTATTTCAAAAAGAAAATTTTGTTTTGGAAATCATTAGCTTATAAATAAGCTCACTTGAAGTTGACTGTTTGCATACAAGGCTCCCCTGCAAAAGGGTTACATACCAGATTTCATAAGTCCCTCCTAAGCTTATCTGTGAGCTTAAGCTTCTGAGCTTTGGCTTTTTGGGTAGCTTATTGGTCCAAATCATTGGACCAGTGCTTATTTTGGCTTTAGGACCCTTTGCCCATAGCTTATTTGTGCCCGTAAGTCACCTTGACCATAACCTTGCCTCATTCCTGCTGATTCTTCAGAAGGAATCCAAGCCATTTTCACAAGCCCCTCCTTAGCTTATTAGTGGACCCAGGGCTTGAACCTTAGCTTATTTAGAAGCCCCCCAGTCCAGCTTTTTAGGTCAACTCTTAATTTGGACCCTTGACCTCTCCTGGGGGCCCCACAGAGGCTTAAAGTTGGCCATTCTTGGCCTGTTTTATACTCAGGATTTGGATTTGCTCATTTGTCCATCTTGTGCTTATTCCTGTGGCTTCTTTGTTTATGTCAGCTTATTTTAGAGTGCATTAAGATCCCTTTAGCTTATTCTTTCATTTGGTTAGCTTATGTTTTGTCTTGTAGCTTATTACACACCAAAATTCCACTTTTAAGCTTATTAAGCCAACTGATAAGCTCATAAGCTTGCATACAGCTTATTTTTGAGTTCCAATAAATTTTTCTTCACAAAAGTACCTTATTTTCAGTATTAAAATAGTTTTGTAAAAGAAAAACAAGAAAAATCAAAAATAAAAAGTGATAGCTTCTATTTAAGCTATTTGGCTTATTTTTCTGCTTTCTCAAAAAGCAATTTCCAATTTTATATTTTTCTTAATTTTCCGTCATATTAAAATATTTGTGTAAAAATTTTCATAATTTTCTATTTAGGTTTAGTATTTTTAATAATTAATTTTAGTTTTAATTAAAAAAATCAAAAATAAAAATCATTACTGCTTATTTTTAATCACTAGTGCTTTTTTATATTTTTCCTAGCTTTTATAAATAATAAAATATTTTTAGAAATATTTTCATAAATTTTACTGTTCATTTAGTATTTTTTATAATTAAATTAGTTTAAATAGGTTTTAATTAATAATTAAGTAACTAATATTTAAATTAACTTATTTATAACTTTTGTAAACTTTTTATAATTTTTTAGGATTCCTGGAATTGTTAATTAGTTTTAGAAAAATTTTCATAATTTTCCTAATCATTTTAGTATTTTTCTGAATTTAAATTAGTTTAAATTAATTATTAAATAGTTTTTAATTAATATTAAATAACTATATAATCAAAAAAATAATTTTATTTTTTATAAAATTTTCTTTTAATATTAAGTTTGTAAAAAAGTCATTTTCACCCTCTTTAAGTTTATTTCTGCTTCATGCCCACTTTTTCTGTACGTAATTACGTTTGTTTTAAATTCTGATTTACGTTTTAGATTTAATCACGTATCTGATTTCCTGTTTTTGTTAATATTGTTAATTGTAAAACCCTAAATTTTCATTCATTTGAAATTCCCATTTTGCCCCTCCAATTTTTGAATTTATAAGAACATACAAATATTTATACAGGAACATTATACATTTAAACCTAAGTTAAATCCTTTGATCTACCTAAGTTTATAAATTCCTTAAAGTAGATAAACTACTAATTACCTTACCTTATAATTAAACTAGAAATAAAAGTCTTAACCTAAGTTACAAATAAATATATATTACCTAATGTCGTGAGATACTTCTCACACATTTGTAAATTTATGTGGACCTGATCTATGTATATTTTTTTAGTCTGCTACACGGTTTTAAGAAATGTCATTTAAGGGTCTGGTTTTTAGTTAATTCTTGTACACTATATTTTATTACTCAAACTAGCTTATAGACCCGTTGACATCGGGTTAATTTTTAAAGAAATAGAGTAAAATGAGATGATGAGAAAAGTAATAATGTAAAGATGTTTCATTTAAAATATGAAACAAAGAATGAGACAATGCACTCATTATCAGATAAGAAAAATTGATTCTGTTACAATTACACTAACACACGTCCAAGATTGGGGTCTCCAAAATTGATTGTCTTGAGTAGCAAAAGATGTGTGTGAGCGCCTATCGATTTCCAACCCGATGTCCATGCCGTGCACACCTAATAGTCCATATATGACGTGAGTATTTTATATACCTTTTGAAGTTTTGATCATAGACCTTCAAGTACTTTTTCTATACACTACATTTGTTGTAGTTTTGGAGACATTACCATCCTGATCACAAACGACAACCTTCAAACCTTGCTTGCTTTTTACTCTTGAAAGAGCAACATACAATTGTCCATGTGTGAAAATAGGACGCGGCAAGTACAAACCAACTTTATAAAGCGATTGCCCTTGGATTTTGTTGATTGTCATGGCAAAAGATAATGAAATAGGGTATTTTTTTTCCAAAGTTGGTCCCGTTAATGATTTGCGCCTGAATAGAGGTTCTTGTTAATTTAAGTACTTGCAGTCTTGTCCCATTACATAAACAATTTGCTTGGTCTATATTTCTTAACAACATAATCGGTACTCCCACTTTTAAAGCAAAGCCTGTGGTTTGGAACACCTGAGAACTTCAATCCATTGATAAATTCAGGGGAGAAAATGGACTGATCTATGATGGCACCACGTTCACTTTTATCCACGTTGTCGCAACTTAAGTAGACCATTTCTTCACCTGGAAATTTGGCCAACAAATGATTATTTATAGTGTCGACGATTTCATTGGTGGGAGCAAGAATCGCCTTTTCTTGGAAGTACGCTGGATCATGTATGTTATCCAACATGTTTGGATAAGTAAAGTCAATAATAGATGCTATCGGGTCATTAGCAGCATCTATTAGAATTTCTTCCAGCACATATATCGAAACCTCTCCTTCGTTTGGTTTTCCAAGCTTGCCGTCTCCCACATTCAGTATCCATTCTGCAAATTCTCTTATTTCGCTAACATCTTTCGGCCGTGATCCTACAGTAAGCCTCATGTTCGCGGTTAGCTTAAGAACATTGCAGTAAACCCACAGGTACAATTGCTTTAAAGAAGCACCAACAATGTCTTGCCGTGATCCTTTTGGAATGACAGGAAGAACCTGCCTAAATTCACTGCTAAACACCATGGTCATGTTTTCAAAAGGCTGATCACATGTGTCATATAGGCTCTTACGAACTATGTCTCTCAAAGACCGATCTAAGGCCTCAAAACAAAGCTTATTTGTCATCGACGCTTCATCCCAAATAATAAGCTTACACTTTTTTAACATTGCTCCCAGATCGCTTTGAGCACTTATTGAGCAAGTAGAGGTCTCGTCAACGTTTATTGGAATATGAAATCTAGAGTGAGCAGTTCGCCCTCCCGACATTAACAAAGATGCAATACCGCTGGATGCAACATTCAAAACTATATCAATTTTTCTTCTAATGCCGGCTGCAAGTGTTTTCCATAAAAACGTTTTCCCGATACCCCCGTAACCATAAACAAAATAGAGACCCCCTGTTCCACTATCAACTGAGTTCATGATGGTGTCATATACACCCTTCTGTTCCGTTGTCAGTAAGGCGTACAAACGCTCATATTCAGATTCCATCTCTACCGGGTTATAATCCGTCTCATCATATATAAGCCGGTTTCCAAATTCAGTGATGTATCTCTTGTATGATAGATTAGTATAGAAAATATTTAAATATATAAAAGTTATTTGTCACAAAAAATGTATCATTACATGCATCACTACATATGTGTCAATAAAATTTGTGTTATAGGCATAGTGTGTCACTAAAATTTTAGTGTGTCACTATACATGCATCAAGAAATTTTGTGTCACAACAAATATAGGATGTTGTGCGTCAAAATGTATATGGATATGTCACTTTACTAAAAAGATGTGCCAATATGTTTAAGGATGTATATCAAGTGTGTTAATATATATATATATATATATATATATATATATATATATATATATATATATATATATATATATATATATATATATATATATATATATATATATATATATATATATATATATATATATAAGGATAGCTTAAAGACCCGTGGATTCACGGAGTTTTTAAAGAAATATGAAAATGAGATAATAAGAAAATAATGAACGTAAACATGTTCCATTAATATATGAAAGAAAAAAAATGAGATAATACATGAATTATTCGATAATCAATTGAGTTTGTAACAATTAAAATATAAACGTCCACACGTTGTCGTCTCAAAATTTGATGGTCTTGAATAACAAATGATGTGTGAGAGTACTAATCAATTTAATAGCCAATGTCCATTCCGTGAACACCTAATAGTCGATAGAAAATATAAGTAAAAGTATGTTGTGATTCATTATATATTACCATATAATTTAAAATATGGTAAAACATGTGACATGTATATTCTACATACCTCTTGAACCTTGATCATAGACCTTGAAGTACTTCTTTGTACCACATTTGTAATTGTTTTGGATATTAGCATCCTCATCACAAACGACAACCTTCAAACCTCTTTTGCTTTTAACTCTTGAAACAACAATGTATAGTTGTCCATGTGTGAAAACATGACCTGGCAGGTACAAACCAACTTTTAAAAGCGATGGACCCTTGCTTTTGTTAATTGTCATGTCAAATGAAATTGAAAGAGAAAATTGTTTCCTAAAGATCTTATGTGTTAAAAGTTTATCGGACGGAGTAATTCTCAACCTTGGTATGGTAACCTTTTTTCCAAAGTTTTTTCTGTTAATGATTTGTGCCTAAATAGACCTGTGGTATCACGGAAATTTTTAAAGTAATTACTTGTTAAGGAGTTACGTGCGTGGAAAGTAATAAACGATAACATACGTAAACATGTTCATTATTTTTTTGGAAAGAATAATAAGTAATAAGTCAATGGTTCGATAAACAATTTGATGTGTAACTATCGAAATAATAAATGTGCATGTAGCGTCTTTTCCAACTCATAGTCTTGAAGAGGAAAATAATAAACGTGCGTATAGCATCTTTTCCAACTTTGATAGTCTTGAAGAGCAACATAATAAACGTGCATGTAACGTCGGTATGATCCTGGCTTTTGTTAATTGTCAGAGGAAATTGTTTCCTAACAATCTTAAGTGGTAAACGTTTATCAAACGGAGTAATTTTCAACCTCGGTATGATCATCATATTTGAGAATATGTGAATAAAGAATACGTTGTATCGAGGTGATAATGCAGCCCAAGAGACCCGTACTTGAGCTAAAGAACGACCAAAACCCATCATGCATATTCGAGTGATATATGTGGTTTTCACTATTTCTATGACCCATGAAATGAAAATGATTAAATTTGAAACAGTGAAATCGATCAATAATAGATATTTAGTAAGCGAGCATGGAGATGACCAAATTTCATTACCAAAGTGTTTGTTTCATAGGAGGTGTCAAATCCACAAACTTAAACATATTATACACACACAAAGATTGATCCGTTTATCCTCTTCTATCATACCCATTTCTATTCTCATACCCACGGGCAAACCATATATACAATTTGTATCAAAGAAGCTGGTGAGGATTTTTTTTTATTCAACTAAAATTCGCTCTTCTTTATTTTTCAAATTTGGTACTCATAATGAGCTACATTCATTGATTTCACATTTTGCATTATATATTTATTAGACATAATGAACATATCAATAAGTTTGCCTAAGTTATCAATATGGCATCTTCTCGGTTGCAATAAAGCGTTTCATTGACTTTATAAAACTATAATAAGGTATTTAAAATGTCACCATTAACGTTATTACCCCTTCCACAATTTTGTTAGTGAACGAAAGTTAGGATTATTAAGGCTAATTATTTGTTCCCTAACAAACAAAAAAATGCATCTGCAAATACAATTATATTTTGGGTAAAACGGACGGTACCTGACAATTTAAAAATCACAAAACACATTACACATTGTTTAGATACTCGATGAAAAAACCATGGTATAAGCATACGTTGAAACAAAAGTGACAACCACTAACCAAACTAAGAACAAATGACCAAATGACAATATAAAACAACCACAACCACAATCCTCCAAAAGAATTGATCATATGCACCTTATAATCGCCAAAAAAAGTTCCCCATGCATCATACGCCTTCCTTTGTCGAGTTATCATACTCCAGCTACTTGACTATACCATAGATGAATCACCACCTGCAATTAATGAAGAGGAAATTTACTATCCGAGATCTAATAAAGACGCATCAAATCAGATATATATGTCACAAAGAAACAAAAGGATTAAATTCAAAAGCACCACTACCTAATAATAGGTTGTCAATTTCAGTCAAGCATCCAATCCAAACCATCATCCCTATCACCTACTAACTTAAATTCAAAATCTTTGTCTTTAGTGACTAACTTCATATAAAATACATCTAAGCAAACATAAGTAAGATTTGATTAAACTGATCAATTACATTCTTGTTATTACTAAACTTAATCAAATCCCATGAAGATTCACTAAAAAGCTACAATGATGCAGAACACTTGACACCTACAAACAAATATATCTAACACTTTGTACTCCAGAACTTAAGACAACTTTCAGAAACTAATATTGACTTTGTAGCACCTATCAAACTTGGAAAAATACATATCATAAAGTTCGAATGTTACTAAAACCACCATGTTCACTCCACAAGGTCTCCTCTATGAGAACTTAAACATAGGTATCATGACTTACACCCGAAAGATGTTCCCTGTAAATGATGAATAAATATTCCAAGTATGGCTACTACAATTTCTACTCCTGCCCGACGCTCAGACCTTTGTAAGGTACCTACAAACAAAACACAAAATATAAGTTAGCAACATCGATTTAATGTAATGGAATCAACAAAATCTTCAACCTGTTTTATATGGTTTCCTCCACGTTGTAGTGCATACAATGCTCCACTTTGTGCATGTGAATGATAATAGCATCTATATAGCTTTGGCAGGTGTTTGGATTTGTGCATGTGAACGATAACCGGTTTATTAGCATTTCAAGTCATAATAAACAATTTTGGGGTGAGTGTGATACCAGCTCCCAAATTTTCACAAAACTATCCTATTTGGTCATCTTATCTAATTCAATAGTCTGTACTTAAAGTCAGTTTTTCCTTTTAGATGAGTGTCACACTATTTACCATTTGGATGTAAAAAAAATACTATATTTTCAAATTTACTTATATAGATATGAAAGTATGCTGAAATATGAAAGTCACTACTTTAGCACCGGATTAAATCATTTTTATGTGTGTGTATGTATAATTTGAAAGTATGCCGAAATACAAAAGTCACTACTATGGCAGGCAAACAATTGTATGCAAATAAGTGAAATGCTCATCCTTTTGAAATGGGTGAAATAATACAACAAACAGATATATACTTGTACATATTCAACAAAAAAAAAAAAAAAAAAAAACAAAAAAAACAAAAAAAACAAAAAAAAAAGCTGACAATATTGTGAAAATTGTATGTAAATCTTTATGAAAAATAATAGAAAGGTACACTAAGATCAAAGGAAAATGGGAAATAAAAATTATGAGAAAAACTAACCTCATAGGACATTGTGGTCATTGTTGTTACAAATCCCCTCCTAATGGCTCATTCGGCTTTCATAAAAGATCATTGCTGTTGCCGACCTCCATCGCACGACCACACTTTGATAATTACGTATGTGACAATACACTACACGGTTATACTATTGAATGATAAGAGGCTTTGCCCAAAAAAACAATACTTTTAGAGCTTGTACCAAGTGTAATAAGACATATTTATCATCTTCCAAATAACAGTAGGTTATGTATGTGGTCTTCTATTGGGAAAACTGAATTTCATTGAGTCATAAGCAACACAATGAGAATATATAAGACACGCATTTCAGCTTAGACCTGATTATAAAAAATCAGTATAATGTCTCTAAAAATATATAAAAGGTACATGTACATTTGGTTTACCTTCATGGTGAGGTTGTGTCATGTCATACACATCAGAACTAAAGCTTCCACCCAAAACTTCTGCATATATATAAGTTCCTCGTCTGTACACCAATTGCGTATAAGTATCCAATAGAAAATTGGAAACATAATTCATACCACCCATACCGGATATATTGAGAACGCTGCATCTCGTTTTATTGATATCCTCCATTCCATCATCCGTTGAGCGGCTTGAGCCAACATTAGCCAATGCTTTCTTGTCTGCGGTTAAATCTTTAACCTAAAACAACCCTTAAAGAAAAAAAGAAAAAGTTCGTCTGAAATAGATAATGTTTTAACTTGACAGATAGATGGACAATAGTCTTAAACTGATTGATCGGATGTACCTAACAGATGGAAGGGCCATGTTCTTTAACAGTTGGGGTCGTTGAGTGACAAAGTTCCTCCACTCTTCTTTGTTGATTCTTCCATCCATCTCAGCGTATGCAAAAGTCTGAGAACACAAAAAAAAATGAAAAATTAAAGTCAATTTGATCTCAAAAAGTCATTTCTCTAACCTAATAATAAGAACACGCCATTGCTGATAATGAGTATGAGAGGAAACTACTGATAATGAGTATGAGAAATATTTTGATATCGGAAACAGATTAATGACTTACTATTTCCCGTTCTATGTACCCAATTCCTCTCAAATCAAATTATCTGAAGGCAACTGCATAAAGCGGGAAAAAAATGAGAAACGACAGTAATATTCACACACCCGTTTTGGCAGGAAAAGGCTTTTTGGTACGGATAAACACATTCATTTTTGGAACATGTCAAATTGGGTAGCTATGGTAATGGGTCTAAATGGGTACTTTTTCTGGTATGGTGAATTTATGATGCCAATATAAAAACTTTTTTTAACCCTACACAAAGCTGGAAATTCTTTTTTAGGATATGTACGTTTGGATAATTTAATTGTGTTTTGATGGTACAATAACCCAATAAGCACTTGTTAAGTTAATAATCTGTAACTTGTAAAAACTGAATTTGACACATTTAACCCACTTGATCCGTTTCGCTTCTAATATAAGCAAAATCAACCAATTCATTAGTATATGGGTCACAATTACCAACTCTACACACACAACTACAACAACAACTTATACATACAAACAACCCTTAATACCAATAGACTAAAACATAATCATTGTTTATGCATCTGTCCAAACAATCGCTAAATTAATGTTGTCAAAACAACACTAATAATAAATTTTGTCCAAACAACCTTTGAAAATATTTATTACAATAATTCGTTTCCAATAAGACTAAAGGTACAATGATAAGTAGCAAAGGGTATAAACAAAATCTTAAATTTACACATAAAAGGTTATGTAATGTACCTGATTTGCATAACGTCTTTGCATAAGAGAGTTTCTGTGTAATGTCACTTCAGATATCATTCTTTTAGCAACATATTCAAACAATTGATTCACAGAAATAACAAAACATCAAAAAGGAGACAAACATGTTCAATCTAAGTATCGGATAAAAAAGCTACCTTCTTGTATTTGCCCTTAAGCTCAGTTATGGACATCTCACTTCAAATAATAATAGCAATGTGGGAACCAAACTATTAGAAATAAGCAACAAAAATAACTAAAGCAGCATGGCGATATTCAAATGTGAGCAAAGTTTGTAATTTTTGACTTTCAATACATGACTACTTCCACTACCTTCCTGTATTTGCCCTTCAGCTCTTTGGTATAGGATCAAAATCCATGTAGAAGAAACCCATTTTTAGTGTATAAAAGCGTATTCAAGATCACCTATGACACATCAAGCCATAACCAATTTACTTAAAATATAAAAATAAGAAACAACAAACCCAAACAACCAATTTTCAAAAAGTCTTTTAGAAAAATATTTTGAACTTAGTTGTTGCATAAAACACTTGATAAAGGTCTTTTAACTGATTAATCTAAAATACTTCCATCATCCCCGGTTCACTAATAAGCTTACCCAAAAACACCAAAACGATAATTCTGGAAATCTATAGAAATCTGTCTCTCATTGTAAGTAGGATAATCAAAATACAAAAATATGTGGAGAAATCAGATATACATAATTATGAATGTTGTATTATGTGATTCAAATCTAAATCCTAACAAAAAAACTTACTCAGTGTTGACAGCAAAACACCAACTTGCGTAGATTGCCTTTGACGGGATGTTGACAATGTTGTTTTACGAATGGTGGAATTATAGCATGGTTTGAAATTGTTTTTTTTTATGATTTTGAAACATTGTTTTGATTTTGGATCGATCAAAGGGTATGATATTAATGAAGCGTAACTGGCAAAGTGTGTTTTGAAATCACTTACTATTTTATATGCCCGTGAATCCTTCCAACAGAAACCACAACAGCAAGAAATTACTTGAACTCCGAAGTAAGCCATGACATAATTGAACTCCTCTAAGTCATTTACTACTCGTGCCCGGATCACTTACAATGCACAATCAAGATACATATCAGGATCCATAAACTAACGAAACCAAATTTCATGAAAACATAAAATGAACTATAATCTCAACAACAATCAATTGAACATATAAAAGCCTGAATTTCATCATCCAACAAAGATTCTCCATTTACTACTCCTGCCCGGATCATCAACAAAAGCCTGAATTTCATCATCAAACAAAGATTATCCATTTCTTTAACAAATTCACAAACCTACAAAAATAATCATCTACTTATCAAGAAGTCAAAAAGTAAATGCAATACTAAAAAAAAACCCATAATTTAACCAATGTAAAGTATACGAAATTCACTTTTATAACATTATAATGATAATAATTTTTCTCAAATACTAACATTATTAGGGTTTCATAAAAAAATCAATATAATTCGAATTAATAAGGGCTTTAATAGATCAAATGTTTTACCAAAATTAACTATCAAACATACAAACAATCGATATCAAATAAAATAAATTTCAAACTATTAAATGAATATGCTCAAAATTAAGAGATACTTACTAAGTTTACAGTTTGACAACATTGAGAATCACTGGCAAATCAAGAAAGTTGTATGATTGAATCGGATGATGTATAAGAGGATTTGTATGTGTGTTTTTGAATCGGTGATATCCTAGAAGAAACTGTTTTGAGTGATTTTTTTGAATTTTGAATCGGTGGAAGAGTATTGCAGAACTGTTACGAATCATTTATTGCTTAACAAAAATACTCAGCGTATAGATGAAGTTTTGAAGGAGCGTGTTCTTGAAAAATGATGCATTGGGCCTTTGTACATTTTGTTTGAATTATGGAATGCCACATCACTGAATTAATTGGTTTTTTAATGCTTGGCGCTTAATGGACTTGTAAAAAACCTTCGTTTATTAGAGAGAATAGATAGATGTGACTAAATACATTTGGAAAAGATTGAGTCCACCTTATATCATCCCCTAAACTTCGGCAATCACCCCCTAATCACCTCCTTAAACTCGGCAACTTCTCCTTCACATCACCCCAATGATATCAACCGTATCTCACTTTTATCTAGCACACAGAAAACCCTAGTCTACAAGGTGGCGGCTTAATATATTCCTCTCACAAATTCGACCCATCAAAAAGTGTGTACGAGAGCTTGGAAGGTTGTGAAAAGGGTGGTATTTGGGTCGTGGCTTTCGGGTGCAAATTAAGATGGTGTAGTGATCGTAGTATACTGGTTCAAAAAGGATTTTTTTGGTTCGCGATCTGTTGTACGAGAAAGGGGTATAGTTGGCTCAGTTTTGCTGCTGATTTCTTGGTCCTTTTTCTGTGTTCATTCGACTCTAGGTATCACATACCTTCGTCCTTGTTCATCTCTCAATTGATCTCATGTTAACGTGTTATTATGGCTCCTAAAAACTTTACAGATCGGCTATATATATATGAACGAATTCATGCAACATGAGCAACTAAACTGGAGTACTAGTTAGTAGGATCATATGAATGAAATTTTTTCACATAAAATCATAGATTAACAATACTTATATGTGAATCTTAATTACTGTTAGGAAACATGCAAAATCTATTGAAATATATGACTTTGCTTGGCCATTTAAAACACCTTACACGATCTTTAATATATGTGATGAAATCTGGATACAAACATAATAAAAGATGGGGCGGTGCATGTATTAATCTTGAGTCGAATCGAAACCTGTTAATAAGCATACAACTAAAACGAGACTAAAAGATGGTGAGTGCATGCATGGCTGTTATAGTTTTATGTCGGTTTCGAATCGGAAATAATTAAATGATCTTCGATTGTATTAAAAGATAAAGGTGCCACAGATTTGTTGTGTTTCAAATGAATTAAGGGATTGATACATGTTTGGTTCGGCTCATTTTAAGTCATAAAAGGGTGTGTGTCGCGGCTTATTTAAACTATGATAGAAGTGGTTGTCTCGGCATGTTTTTAACAGGAAAGTGTCATGGAGTTGTTTGTTTTTGAAATAATAAAAATCTTGGGTCGTCGTGGAATAAATATTAAGATCGCGGGTACGTTAATAAATTACATAAAATTATAATTCCAGAATTATTATCTTAATATTAATTTATTAAAATAAAGTTTAAAATAATTTTATTTGACTTTTAATATTTAATTTTGGTAATTTATATTTTTGACCCTAAACTTATAATATTGACATTTTAAAACATAAAATATTATATTGTCATTTTTAACCTTAAATATTATTAATTGTCAATTATAACCTTTAAGTATTAAATTACTAGTTCGGGAAGCTTACTAAATATAGAAAACTTGCTGATTTGGGAAACCTGCTAAAAGTGGAAAGATAGCCTAAAAAGGAGTAATTTGATTTGAAATAAACTAGTAAATAATTCTCGGCTTCTAATACTTCTAGGTTCAGTGAAGATGAAGTGATTTCTATTTCTCTTTGATCCTTTCTCTTATCTGCTTTGTCATCTGGTTGAGGTACATATATTCTGACCTTCCTTATAAGGTTTCTCATGACTTTTGATCCCTGATTATAATTCTTTATCTTGATATGATTCCTTTGAGCCTCTGCTATTGTCCCCTTGATACTTGATACAATTCGTTCGTTATCTTGTGACATGAATATTCGAATCCCTTGATAATTTGAAGGTTCATTTGATATTGTAACTGGATGTGAAAACCTTTCTTAATTATATCATGAAAGTGCTTTGAGAAAAACTATTTTTAAAATGATGTTTATGAGCACGATGCGATACCACTTTTATATGGAATTTTACTAACTTATTGAAAACTACTTTTAAAGACCATCTTTATGAAAACCGTTATTAAATATCACTTTTATGAAAGCCATTATTAAAAGATTACTTTAAATGAATATTTGATATAAACTTTCGAATTGAACCTTTGCTATGAACCTTTGAACCATTTAATTGTGAACCCTTGATTATGAACCTTTGATATTCTGATGACTTAGACATTTACCAAACTTTGACTTTGCCTTCTCATTACTATGTTCTATTTCCCTACCACTATTATGATTTCTGACCTTGGTACATCTGACATCTTTGGTTCATTAATACTATATTTGTCTGAAAACTCTTTTTGAAAACATAACTTGGTAATATGAGATAAAACTATTTGAACTAATTTCTAAAAATATGACAACATGTCAGTTTCTAAATAGAGGTTTAAATAACCTTTGTCAAAAATCTTTTAAGGAAATACTTTTACGATAACCATGTTTTAAAATGAATTGCTAAGTTTTCCAAATCAGTTTCTTATAACATTTTCACACTTGGAAACCTTGAACCATTGATACGAACCTTTGCTTGTTTAGGATTCCCTATGCCACTGCTATGATACCCTTTTATTATTTGAATCTCTATTATATGGACCATCTGATATGAACCTTTTGACTTACCTTTGACCTATTAAGTCTGAGACCCGGGCTATCACTAGGCATCGGGGTTCCGTGTCCATAGCATTGATGCACCGATGTTATGACTCCAGTGTGGTCGAGTGATTTTCCACACCGTGCCCTTTCTGTTATATGATATGCGCGCTTTATGATATGATTTATTATGGCCTAACTTATTTCTGTCGGGGCGTATGGATGCATCCTAGATCTGTTATCTGTTATTTGTTATATGTTATCTGTTATCTGGTGAATGTGGCTGTGTTTGCAATTGATGAAGCGAAAAGTGTACCGCTTTTGGGGGGTCATTTAAGGCCAAAGTCGAGATTATTTGATCAAATATTGCCCTAAATCGTTCCTTTTGTCATTTTAGGTACTTTTTGGAGTGAAAAAGTGAAGAAAATGACAAAGTCTCAAAATAATGCTGGAAATTGCACATGACGGCATCACAGGTTGCTAGTGACGCCGTCATGACTTGACAAAAAGGTGGATAAATCAAATACACGTGACGCTCCAGAAGGTTTTCTAAAGTGTTCGTGACGGCGTCACATTATAAAATGCCAAGGCCGTCACGTATAACCCAAAGAGACACGGCCCAGAGTCCATAAAGAGTGACGGCGTCAGAAGTGTATCTAGGCAATACGAGTATTATTTTAGCGGCGAGTTGATGGAGTCACACCTATCTCTTGACGCCGTCAGGATACAAAATCTATATATAGGTTTTAAGTTTTCATTCATTGTGTGCAACTTTGAAGGGAGTAAACCCTAGACGAATTTTACAGATATTTTGAGGGTTTCAAACCCTTGTTTGAAGATAAGTCTTTCATCAAATCATTCAATATGTCTATGTGTTGTTTGATTATATTTTCCGCTTGTCTTCTCTTTAACATGCTAGGATAGGTTTTCTTTGTGTTTGCTTAGATGTAATGAAACTTAGATATTGATTATGGGTTGGTTGTTTGTTTATAATTGTTGAGGATGAATGAATTTGATGTTAGGCTTAAGAAAACTGGCAGACTTCCAATTGGTAACTTGCTTGAACGTCTTAAGAAACATGATCGGAGGTGTACTACGATATATTGGTTGTATTTAATGCATAGGTAACTACTAATGAGGCCATGTTAGGAGCTAGTAGTCGGCTCGACATAGGAAGAGGTAGAAGCTTATAGAGTTAGGGAAGATCGTACACGGCCCTACGAATGGTATTAAGGAATATAACCCGTCATTAATGCAATTGTAACAAACTAATCAACCTGTAAAAGATAGCTAGGGAGTAGTGAATTCTAAGTAAACACATTTTCTCTCATTATTGTTTTCGCCATAATTTAGTTTAAGTTTAGTTTATTTTATTTTGATTGCATCTTTAGTTATTTGGGTTAGTTGATTAGCAACTAATTCCGCCCACTCCTTCCAAAACCGAGATTTTACTTGCTTTCATTTAAAATATAAAAATATAAAAAGAATCATCCCTCATCTCTAGACCTAGTTTAATTGAGTTTTAACCCTAGCGAACACTATTCTTTGAGTTGAACGATCAATCCCCTGGTACTTGTCACTATACTATACTACAACGGTCAGGTACACTGCCTGGTGGGGATTGCAAGCTTCTCGAGATCAATTGAGAAGTAAAACCTTTTGCGATGGCGCAATTCCACGCATCAAGTTTTTGGCGCCGCAGCCCGAGGAATAGTTATTGTCTAGGTTAAAATTTCTTTTTATTCGGTCTACTTGCTAGATTCCTTTCTAGTAAGATTTTTATTTTATTTTTATAGGTTTCTTTAGTCTATCTTTTCTTTGTGTCTTTGTTCGTATAATCCTCATTAATTATTCCGTTGGCCACTATGGAAAACGCGAATCCACCCCTTTCACCTAGCGAGGTTGCTTTGTTGCATGAACAGATAGAGAATGAGATTAGGGAACTTAGAGAACTCAATAGATTGGTTGATATTGAGCTTGATTATGCGCTTAATGACTTAGCAATAGCCATGGACTTAGATAAGGAACTTGAACCCAATAACTTGGCAATTGTAGAAGATGTTAAGGAAGAAGAAGAGGAGGGTTTAGATGATGATTATTTCAATTTATATCCCACTGAGGAGGAAATCGCTTATTATAACAATCTCATTGATAACCCTAGGCCTCCCTTTGTTAAGATTGACCCTAAGATTAAAAGAGGTAACCCTAAGAATGTGAAGATACCATGTATGATTGGGTATAAATGAATTGATCACGCCTACATCGATTTTGAATCCCCAGTCAACATTATGTCTTCAAGTTTCTATAATGAGTTAGTAAAAAAAAGACTCGGACCTAGGAAAGATCCCAAATACCCCGGTGGAGTTTGTAACTTTGTCGGGAGAGTTAAAGGTCTACATGTCTTTGTTGGGAACTTTACTTATATCGTGGACTTTATGGTTGTTGAAGACTTGGCCAATATTATAGATTGTCGCTTATCCCATGTGGTATTAGGTAAGTCATTTGTTGAGGAGTCCAAGTTAAAACACGATCAAATAGAGGGAACGGTCCAATTTTCCAATGGAATCGATTGGATCACCTATAGAATGCCTAATAAACAGAAGGAGTTTCGTTGTGTACCTCAACTTGATATGGATAACATTAGTGCAATCGAGGACATTAACGAAGAAGATAAGAGTAAAGGAATGAATTTTGTTTGGGAGAAGAGGAGCCTTTACTATAAGAATTGTTTAGCCCTTGGACCTAAGTATAAAGTTGACAAAGAAGTAGTTCAAAGGTTAAGAGAATCAATTGAAAAGTGGGAAAGGAAAACGTAGCCCATGATCTTGAGTCTAGCTACAAGACTCGTAAATAAAGAAAAACGCTTCTTGGGAGGCAACCCATGTTTTATTTGCTTTATTTGTTTTGTTTGTTTGTTTGTTTAATTTTATTTGCTTCCGTATGCATGCTTGATTTTAATGTTTGTGGATCATGTTTCATACTAAATTGTGAAAATGCTTTACCTTGTTGTTTGTCTTAACTTCATAAAAAGGTATTTCGCAAAAGATAAGTGTAAGGGAAACCTAAATTTGTTTTTAAGAACGGGAATTGGACATGAACCACAACAATATTAAATGAACATGTATATTAGTATTTGTTTGAGTCAAATGCTTGTATCGAGTCATAATGATGCTTTGCAGGAATTCCAGGAATTAAGGTATAAGTTTTTCCAGAAATTTTCCGGAAACTTAATGATGAGTGTGTAAATACTCATCATTTTTACCGTATTTTAACTGCCAAAACGCGTGAAAACATTCAAGAATGCATCAAAATAATGAAAATATCCCAAAGATCGTGTTTTATATGTTTTAAATGCAAAATGATTGAAAACAAATGAAAAACGAACAAAGTTTGCATAATTGGCAGTTTCAGTCCCCCAACTTTCAAAATTTGTCAAAACTAGTCCCTAAGAGTTTATTTTGAAAGAAAAGTCAAACCAGGTCTTTAAAAATCAAAGTTTACCAAATAATGATCTTTGGGTGAAAATCTTTCAAAATGTACAAGTTTACATCTTTGGTCCCTCAAGTTTCGCAATTTGGCGAATCTAGTCCCCGGGAATTTCAATTTTTGGGAAACAAACTTTGGTCCTTGTGTTATTGATTTGTGGCAGGTTTAGTCATTTGAATTGATTTTGGAAGATGTGCAAATTTGGTCCCTCATTTTCAGCTTATAACAATTTTGGTCCTTGTGTTTTTCATTTATTATAACCAAACGGACCTTAATTATTAAAACACAAACCCCACCTTATTATCCCTTTTAACAAACCCAAAACAAATACATTCCAGTTCACCTTGGCCCAAAAATCCCTTCAGCCCAACAATCCCAAGCCCACACTTACCCTACCCAAGAACCTTTATACGTTTTAATAAAACGTGTCTTTCCCTTCTTTTGACCTAGTCAACCAAACACACGCTTCATTCCCTATCTTCTACCTATCCCCATTTTACCCAGAATACAAAACCCCCTCACATCCACTCAACACCATTACATGCCAAACAATCACCATCCACCCCTTCCCCCAATACCTCAAAAACTCAACCTTCACATGATACCAAACCCTTCACGGGTTGCCATGCCACCTCACCCATCCACAACCTAATTGGGCGCCAAATCAAGATTAAAGGGCTGAGATGATCTGAGTTTAATCGAAGGGTTGTGAATTGGCCAAGAAGCACAAAGAGTATCCAAGACAGTGGAATCCAAGACCAAGGGAAACCCTAGCTAAAAATTAGTATAAATAGAGGAGTTGTAAAGCCAATGAGGATGTGTCGTTTTTTCTAAATAGTTTTGTTTAGTTGAGTTAGGATTTAAAATCAGCAGCACTTTTAAGTTTTCTTGTATGCTTAATTTTTAATTAATCAAAGTTCTCATTTTTTTTTTACTGTCATTTAATTCTCCAAAAGTTTATATTCTGTTGTGTTTATGAGCTAAATGATGGATTATGGGTCATTAGTTAGGTTTCAGTAGAAGTCATTAAGTAGGTTTCAAATTTACAGTTTAGTCTCTTATGTGCTCTTTATTTAATCAGTGTTGATTTAAGCTTTTCACTAAAAAAGGATCAATCATTGTATTTTTCTTACATATCTGCTTATTCAAAACTGATTATTATTAGCTTATATTGTTTATTTAGCCTCATGTGTTGCTTATTGCATGTTTTTTCCGTTACACCAGTAGCTAAAGATTGCTTGTCCTACCCTAAGTTTAAAACTGCCTCACCTTCCCCTTTTGATTTTAAATTTTAGTATGCCTAATTAGGTTTCAGGACTTGCAATTAGTTTTACATGTTGTTAGTAATATAGATTCAAGGGTTAGAGCTTATTTTGTTGTTTGAGCGCGTATGCATAGCTTAGTTTACCTCTCAAAGTACCCATTTGAAGATACTGTTGCTCTGCACACTTATGTAAGTTCCTGAACCAGTTTTTTTTCCCTCACCTATTACTTCTGATCTAGTGTAACTCTTAGTTAATATTTGTTTTGTAAGCAAGCTTGTAGTGGTAGCTCTCAATTATATACGTTGTTTGCATTTTCAGATTTGTTTGGTTAGTTAATTATAGGCCGCTAAGTAGGGGTGTATGCTGTTTTAACCACAACAGTCATGCACTTAATCAGCCACCAATTGACCCTTTTTCACCCATTGTTTTAGCAGCCCTTAGCAGCCTCAACTTTTAGTTTTAAAATCACTGCTTCCTTTGCATGTTCCCTCCTAGGCTGCTTATGTGGTGGCTTAATTTTGGCTTAAGATCAGCCCTGTAGCCCTGCACATCAGCCTTGCTAGGCTGCTTATGTGAGCCTGCACATCAGCAACCCGTTGTCCCCTTTGGCCTGCTGCGCAACCATTCCACAGCCCTTAGTTTAGTAAGTTTAAATTCGTAGGACATTTGCTTTAAAATTTGTTATTCTTAGTCTTTGCTGACTTGTCATCCTTGCTTGTTCTTTGTGTTTCTAGTTGATCTTAGTTAGTTTACAAGATTGTGTCTGCTCATGATTGTGTTTTGCTGTGTACCCTTGAGACAGTTGAAAGTGTCGATTTTTCTTGTTGTTTGATCCATCGTTGTTGTTTTTAGTTGCTGTTTATGGATGCAATTCTACTTATATTTGTTTAGAGCGCTTACTAGTTTTGGCCTAGTAAAGTGTTGGTTTGGCTCATTTTCAGACAAAAAAGCTCACTTGAGCAATAACCATTGGATCTGTATACTTAAGAAGCTTGCACCAGCTTATTTTTAGCCTTTCTGCAAAAATGATTTTGGAAAGTTATTGGTTTTTATTGATTAAAGAGTTTAGTTAAAAGAAAAATTGAAAAAGAGAAAAAGTTTCAAAAATTTGGCTTAAGTGTGATTCGACCCACTGACCTCTTGGCCACCACACAGACCCAACACAAACCAATCCTTCCCAACTGAGCTAGTTGTTTTTATTGTTATACTTTGGTTTAAGTTCAATATTTATGTAATAGTCTAGTTAATTAGATTACTTAATTTTCAGCTTTTAAATTTGCTTATTCCTAGCTTATTTCAACTGCTTATTCCATTTTTTTTTCCTAGGTTAATTTTACTGTTATTTACTTTCCAAAAAAAATTCAGAATTTTAAATTTAGTTTTAGTATTTTTTTTATCCTTTTATTCAGTTAAATTGATTTTAAATCATAGTAAAAAAAATAAAAAGAAAAAAAAATACTTTTCTTTTTCCAAAAATTTTCTTTCATCATTAGAATCGTAAAAAAATAATTTTTACACCCGTAGGCCTAGCGGAGTGTTAAATTCATGTTTTTATTTGCGCACTCGCGTTTTTATTAAAGTAACTTTTACGTTTTTAAAATTAGATTACGTTTTAGGTTTCCCCTACTTCCTATTATCATTCCCGTAGATTTTTAGGTAGATCTTAAGTTTTATTTAGCATTTCTTGATTATATTCGTGTTTTAGTTTCGTTTATTTTATTCTTTGTACGTTATTTTAATTTCTCGTAATTTTACAATACCAAATAATCTCTCAATCATTCTTACAAGCATTTTAATCTCCGAATCTCACACGATATTGCCCATTCACACCTCGTTGGGACACGACCCGGGTAATCACTTACCCGGTATCACATATATATATATATATATATATATATATATATATATATATTGTATTCACGAGTTTTCGCAAGTCTTCCTTTTCCTAAAGGTTGATTAGTGAATTCCACTCACGTCTACCTTGTATTAATTTGATACGCGCAAAAATGCACTATCAAAATAGCGCCGCTGCCGGGGAGGTTGTGTTGCGACAATATCGTTATGATTTCAAGGATTAGTGACTTGTAGAACCTTCGTCAAGAAGTTATCGTTTTCAAAAAAAGTATAAAACACAAAAATATTTTCCTTTTCTTTTGTATATATATCTATCATATAAAAAATACAAAAACATTTTCTGTTTTTCTTGTTAAATAAAAAATAAGCATAAAACACACCGCCGAGAACCAAGGCAGAACACCTACCAACTGGGGGTGTGAACATTAATAAGTTCCCAAACAAAAGATTAAAACTTGCCATTGTATCCTTGTGAATTGGTGTACCTTTTTCAAAGAAGTCATTTACATTGTGATTATTGGTTTAAGTTCACAATTGTCTTTTTGAGTTGGTCTCGTTTTAATTGATGTGTTTTTCGAAAAAACCAAAAATATTCTTCTTTACCCTCCATCCGTTTGATTTTACCTTCTTATACCTTTCTCATGTTTAATTCTTATGGCATCTCCCGGCTACACATGTTTTCATTGTAAAAGCCCGATTGAGAACGGCTATCGTTGTTTCTGGTGTATTTGTGAGAAGTGTGGAAATAATTGTAGTAACAGATTTTGTACTACGTGCAATTTGTTCATAAATCCAACTTCTCTCGATGATTCACCAAATTCTTCCAACTACCCATCACTGCCTGAGATACGCGCTATTAATGACAAACCATCAAGAATTGATCCTAACCTTTCGAGGTTTACGGTTAAAAGTTTGTCAAGCAAACGTACAGAGCTTAGAGCAGTGACTGAAAAGAACGACTTGCCTAATCTTCACAGTTATCAAGAACAAAAACCAGAGACCATAACGGAAGTGGTGGAAATTCCTAGCTCTCAGAGCACACCACTTGTCCCACCTCTGACTTTTATTCCTTGTGTCGGTTGTGGTGAGCCGCTTTTCGGGTTGCCATGTCGTTGGTGTACATGTGAACGATGTGGTAATGATATTCAAAATGGAAGTTGTTTGTTTTGTGGTTCAAGTAATTCATTCGCTTACGATTCTAATCCGAGCTTTTGCAATGAGCCACAAAACAATTTCATTTCATATGAGCATAATTCGTGTTATCAAAATTGCAATGCCGAATCATTTCAAAATGCACCAACTTCACAACAATACGGTTGTGAGTATTGTGGAGGTCCGCATTTTCGCACCGATTGTCAAACTAGGAATCTTTTTCCTTGTGACAACAATTATCATGACCAACCTCCACAATACCAAACTTTTGAAACACAACCTCAACCATTTCCTCAAGAACTTTTGCAAAATGTTTTAAATACTTTAAATGACCTTAAGGATTTGGTTAACAAACCTGCTCCGGAAGAACCTCGTCCGAAGTCTTACAAAGAAATACTAGCTGAAGAAGCAGAAGAAGCAGCTAGAGTAAGATTTCGAATGCGTAAAACTATCATCTACGATGACGATGACGATGACGATAGTTATGATGAAGATACCCTTGATATTCATCAAGGCTCATCAAATTCATCAGTTGAGGTTCCTTCCATGAAAGATCAGTATGTTGTTATCACACCCGAAGTTCACACTCACTCTCTAAACATGGGGGATGAGCATCTTAGCACTGTTCCTGATAAGGAATCGGACGAATTCATAAAGTATAGTGTTGAGAACCTTGTACCAATCCCAGGAGAGTCACAGGGAACTTTTGATCATATGTGTGATTTACCTTTCCCTCTTGAGTGTCCAGAAGATCAAATTGAGACTTTCTCCGATTGTAGCGAAGATTGTGCATCTTATGGAGACATCGAGTATGTTGAGGCATCAGTTCCACATTCTGATGCTGATCATCTTCTTGAGGAGTTCGCCGATGAACTCACTCACATCAATCCACTTCCAACGGGAAATGACGATGATCTCATTGATTTTGAAGCCGATCTTGGAGAAATTGAAAGTCTCCTCTATCATGATCAGTCACTCAGTTCTTATCCCAGCAGTCCAATAGAGAATGATAATCAATTTGTTCCCGAAACATTTAATACGACTCTCACCAATCCTTTGTTTGAGTTCGAATCAGAATTCACTTTGATTTCTGATAATCCAATCTTTGGTACTCAGATTGAGGATTGTGATGAGTCTACTCCGGAACATGAGTTCACAGATTCACATCTTATGAATAATTATCTTCATGAGGAGTTCTCCGGTGAACTCACTCATATCATGAATCCTCTGGAGTTTGATAGCCCGGGGGGAGATGCACTCAATCATGAGGATTTGCAAATTCCCACCCACCCTCCCGGGTTGTTTTTGAGCTTAACCCTTGAAATCCAAATTCAGGCTAATGAGCCTGCTCTCGAGGAAGAAGATCAAATCATGATTTGCATCATGGTTCTCTTCCTTTTCTTCACCTATAAGGTGACTTCCTTTCTTCTTCACTCCTTCGGGAATGAAGATACCATCTTTGATCCCGGCATTTTCATGTATAATTATTTTAAGCCGGGATTATATCTCATCGGTGTGGAACTTTCACGTGCTTCAAATGTTTGTCCAAACATCTTGAATGAAAGTCCGATGGAGATTGCTTCTTCCACCTCATGTTTCCCCAAGGACAAATGAATTCGGGGTCGAGTCAAGCTAGCGACTCGGTAAACAAAAACAGTAGCATGTACTTAGGGTTTTCACCCTAAGTGTGGGGGAGTTACCCCTACCGTGGTTACAAATAAAGTGAAAAAATGGTGTTTTTCACATTTAGCTTGTAATGTTGCTCATTTACGTTCAAAGAGTCGGCATAATTGCCGGGACTTTGAATATTGAGGACAATATTCAATTCTAAGTGTGTGTGTGTGGGGGGGGGGGGGGGGGTATTTCGCAATTCTAGTGAATTTTATCACATTTTACTATCTTATACCCCCGTTTTTGGTAAAAATTTAAAAAAAAAATTTTCACTAAAGTTCAAAATTTTTTGTGGTTATTAGTCTGCCTTGTCTAACCGACAAAAAGGATTGGCTAATCCAGGAGCAAACGGCTCTTGGTAAAGATACATCAAACCCGTTGATGGCTTGCAATTTGCCCAAAATTGTATGGTTCCTCAACTCCCCATGTCCTCAACAGTAAATGAGTTGGCTAGCCCGCAAGATTATGGCTTGTGGTAAAGGCAGTGGAAAAACCATAATTGGTAATCAGCTCACCAAGATGTTGACTATTCCATCAAGAGTTGGCTAGTCCAGAAGCAAACGGCTTTTGGTAAAGATAAATCAAATCCGTTGACAGCTGGTGGTTTCCTCAAAATCACATGGTCATCGGATGGACCATAACTCTTACTTGAACCCAAAACATCCGGCTACTCCAGAAGTGATGGCTTTTGGTAAAGAGACTTCAAATCCATTAATTTTTCTCAAAAAAAAAAAATTGCTAGGGACTAGCAATACTCAAGTGTGGGGGATTGATGAGTGTGTAAATACTCATCATTTTTACCGTATTTTAACTGCCAAAACGCGTGAAAACATTCAAGAATGCATCAAAATAATGAAAATATCCCAAAGATCGTGTTTTATATGTTTTAAATGCAAAATGATTGAAAACAAACGAAAAACGAACAAAGTTTGCATAATTGGCAGTTTCAGTCCCCCAACTTTCAAAATTTGTCAAAACTAGTCCCTAAGCGTTTATTTTGAAAGAAAAGTCAAACCAAGTCTTTAAAAATCAAAGTTTACCAAATAATGATCTTTGGGTGAAAATCTTTCAAAATGTACAAGTTTACATCTTTGGTCCCTCAAGTTTCACAATTTGGCAAATCTAGTCCCCGGGAATTTCAATTTTTGGGAAACAAACTTTGGTCCTTGTGTTATTGATTTGTGGCAGGTTTAGTCATTTGAATTGATTTTGGAAGATGTGCAAATTTGGTCCCTCATTTTCAGCTTATAACAATTTTGGTCCTTGTGTTTTTCATTTATTATAACCAAACAGACCTTAATTATTAAAACACAAACCCCACCTTATTACCCCTTTTAACAAACCAAAAAACAAACACATTCCAGTTCACCTTGGCCCAAAAATCCCTTCAGCCCAACAATCCCAAGCCCACACTTACCCTACCCAAGAACCTTTATACGTTTTAATAAAACGTGTCTTTCCCTTCTTTTGACCTAGTCAACCAAACACACGCTTCATTCCCTATCTTCTACCTATCCCCATTTTACCCAGAATAGAAAACCCCCTCACATCCACTCAACACCATTACATGCCAAACACTCACCATCCACCCCTTCCCCCAATACCTCAAAAACTCAACCTTCACATGATACCAAACCCTTCACGGGTTGCCATGCCACCTCACCCATCCACAACCTAATTGGGCGCCAAATCAAGATTAAAGGGCTGAGATGATCTGATTTAATCGAAGGGTTGTGAATTGGCCAAGAAGCACAAAGAGTATCCAAGACAGTGGAATCCAAGACCAAGGGAAACCCTAGCTAAAAATTAGTATAAATAGAGTTGTAAAGCAAATGAGGATGTGTCGTTTTTTCTAAATAGTTTTGTTTAGTTGAGTTAGGATTTAAAATCAGCAGCACTTTTAAGTTTTCTTATATGCTTAATTTTTAATTAATCAAAGTTCTCATTTTTTTACTGTCATTTAATTCTCCAAAAGTTTATATTCTGTTGTGTTTATGAGCTAAATGATGGCTTATGGGTCATTAGTTAGGTTTCAGTAGAAGTCATTAAGTAGCTTTCAAATTTACAGTTTAGTCTCTTATGTGCTCTTTATTTAATCAGTGTTGATTTAAGCTTTTCACTAAAAAAGGATCAATCATTGTATTTTTCTTACATATCTGCTTATTCAAAACTGATTATTATTAGCTTATATTGTTTATTTAGCCTCATGTGTTGCTTATTGCATGTTTTTTCCGTTACACCAGTAGCTAAAGATTGCTTGTCCTACCCTAAGTTTAAAACAACCCCACCTTCCCCTTTTGATTTTAAATTTTAGTATGCCTAATTAGGTTTCAGGACTTGCAATTAGTTTTACATGTTGTTAGTAATATAGATTCAAGGGTTAGAGCTTATTTTGTTGTTTGAGTGCGTATGCATAGCTTAGTTTACCTCTCAAAGTACCCGTTTGAAGATACTGTTGCTCTGCACACTTATGTAAGTTCCTAAACCAGTTTTTTTTCCCTCACCTATTACTTCTGATCTAGTGTAACTCTTAGTTAATATTTGTTTAGTAAGCAAGCTTGTAGTGGTAGCTCTCAATTATATACGTTGTTTGCATTTTCAGATTTGTTTGGTTAGTTAATTATAGGCCGCTAAGTAGGGGTGTATGCTGTTTTAGCCACAACAGTCATGCACTTAATCAGCCACCAATTGACCCTTTTTCACCCATTGTTTTAGCAGCCCTTAGCAGCCCCAACTTTTAGTTTAAAAATCACTGCTGCCTTTGCATGTTCCCTCCTAGGCTGCTTATGTGGTGGCTTAATTTTGGCTTAAGATCAGCCCTGTAGCCCTGCACATCAGCCCTGCTAGGCTGCTTATGTGAGCCTGCACATCAGCAGCCCGTTGTCCCCTTTGGCCTGCTGCGCAACCATTCCACAGCCCTTAGTTTAGTAAGTTTAAATTCGTAGGGCATTTGCTTTAAAATTTGTTACTCTTAGTCTTTGCTGACTTGTCATCCTTGCTTGTTCTTTGTGTTTCTAGTTGATCTTAGTTAGTTTACAAGATTGTGTCTGCTCATGATTGTGTTTTGCTGTGTACCCTTGAGACAGTTGAAAGTGTCGATTTTTCTTGTTGTTTGATCCATCGTTGTTGTTTTTAGTTGCTGTTTACGGATGCAATTCTACTTATATTTGTTTAGAGCGCTTACTAGTTTTGGCCTAGTAAAGTGTTAGTTTGGCTCATTTTCAGACAAAAAAGCTCACTTGAGCAATAACCATTGGATCTGTATACTTAAGAAGTTTGCACCATCTTATTTTTAGCCTTTCTGCAAAAATGATTTTGGAAAGTTATTGGTTTTTATTGATTAAAGAGTTTAGTTAAAAGAAAAATTGAAAAAGAGAAAAAGTTTCAAAATTTTGGCTTAAGTGGGATTCGACCCACTGACCTCTTGGCCACCACACAGACCCAACACAAACCAATCCTTCCCAACTGAGCTAGTTGTTTTTATTGTTATACTTTGGTTTAAGTTCAATATTTATGTAATAGTCTAGTTAATTAGATTACTTAATTTTCAGCTTTTAAATTTGCTTATTCCTAGCTTATTTCAACTGCTTATTCCATTTTTTTTTATTTTTCCTAGGTTAATTTTACTGTTATTTACTTTCCAAAAAAAAATTCAGAATTTTAAATTTAGTTTTAGTATTTTTTATCCTTTTATTCAGTTAAATTGATTTTAAATCATAGTAAAAAAAATAAAAAGCAAAAAAAAAAATACTTTTCTTTTTCCAAAAATTTTCTTTCATCATTAGAATCGTAAAAAAATAAAATTTACACCCGTAGGCCTAGCGGAGTGTTAAATTCACGTTTTTATTTGCGCACTCTCGTTTTTATTAAAGTAACTTTTACATTTTTAAAATTAGATTGCGTTTTAGGTTTCCCCTACTTCCTATTATCATTCCCGTAGATTTTTAGGTAGATCTTAAGTTTTATTTAGCATTTCTTGATTGTATTCGTGTTTTAGTTTCGTTTATTTTATTCTTCGTACGTTATTTTAATTTCTCGTAATTTTACAATACCAAATAATCTCTCAATCATTCTTACAAGCATTTTAATCTCCGAATCTCACACGATATTGCCCATTCACACCTCGTTGGGACACGACCCGGGTAATCACTTACCCGGTATCACATATATATATTGTATTCATGAGTTTTCGCAAGTCTTCCTTTTCCTAAAGGTTGATTAGTGAATTCCACTTACGTCTACCTTGTATTAATTTGATAAGCGCAAAAACGCACTATCACTTAACATAAGATTTCAGTCAGAACACTCTGACGATGTCAGGATCATAACCTGACGGCGTCAGGTGTAAAAATTCTGAAAAATTTTGCAAGTTTTGTTTTTCTAACGGAGTCTTAAAGTTTTTGTTAATTCTTTAGTTTTATAAACTCCAGGAAATCTGCAAACATTCATTCCACAAGCATTATATCCTTGTATATATAGATTGCCACCGATTTTACGTGAGGTTTGCCATGATTGTTTTATCAGGTTTAACAGGTTATATTGGACAAGAAGATGATTTATATTTCTGTAGTGAAGCTTTCAACGTTCATTTTCTTGGAGGAGGATTTAACCATGTTATCCATTTATCCACACCGAACGAATAAGCGGAGTATTTGTTTTCATTCTTTTACCTTCATTACTTTTACATCCTTTTTATTGAACATTGGGGACAATGTTCAGCCTAAGTGTAAGGGGAGGGTAAATGATGATACCTTAGAGAATACAATTACGCTTGAGTTTGTTTGTTCAATAGTAGGTGTGTAATAAAACTAAGAAAAATACTTGTTAGGGCAATTTTAGCACCAAATTTAAATTTTGTTACAACATTTAGGAGTGAAGCTTTAGCCTTAATGAGCATCTCATGGATAGGAGTTGTATGACTAGCACAAAAACCGTACCACTCAAAAAAAATTTCCACCCAAATATGTGAGGTTCACCTTTAGATTTGTTAGGAAAAGCATTCATTATTAGTGTTTATGAGTGTATCGGTAGTACTTAGATTCTAGAACTTGTGTTAGTGATGCATCCCGAGACCGCTAGTGAGACTACATTCGTGTAGTAGTAATTACTACATGATTAGAGGCATTAGGATCACCCTTGTGTTAAACCCGTATCATAATTACTTGACCAATGAAGTCATAATTACTTGACTAGTAAAGTCAATTAATTTTTCCCACACCTTTGCGTTGTACTCATTTTTAGTACACGATACCCCTAGTACACCCCTCCGAGCCTATCTTTTCGTTTCTAACTTTAAGCATTTTACTTAAAGGAAGAATTTGTTAACAATCCACCCCAAATGTACACCCAAATCGCCTTAGCCTTCCTTGTATGCACTCATCTTTAGTGCATTATTGTTATATGTTTAAACCCTTAGTTAATTGTCTAATTGATTACATGGTTGCTAAGTCGAGTCATATCTTGTACATATTGTTTTGGGACGATTGGGACTCATGGGTAAAGTACTATTTTTATGGAGTAATGGGGAAGAACATCATATATTACCCCCATATGTGCGTTAATCTTAAAAAGTACTCCAAGTGTTTTGATTATCTTAATTCGAGTCATTAGAATAGTTGATTGTAAAGTATGTAAAAGTTCAAGTGTATGGGGAATGCAAATTCCCTACGATGTATTATTTTGGATGGTAGGGTAAGAGTGTATGCACACAAAAAAAAAAAAAAAAAAAAAAAAAAAAAAAAAAAAAAAAAAAAATCAAGAGAAGAAAAAAAAATAGAAAAAGAAAAAGAAAAAAACATACGGACTACCATCCCGTTTCCTTTTATGTTTATTTTATGTTTTTGTTTGTTTTGATTAGCTTAAGTCGAGTCGAGTCTTGGCTTAGCAATGCCATATTGTACATGTAATTAACCAAGATGATTAACTCGCCACTAGTAAATATTGCCTTTATCCAACAAAACCATGTTTATCATATCCCTACACCTCACGTTATAACCCATTAAAAGACCTCTTTGATAGTTTATCCAAGCTGCTTACGCCAAGTGGCGGAGGTTTGATCCTTTCCCAAGCCTATGGTAATCTATGTGCTATGACAGGTAGTGAGAGATGTTTCCATTTCCATATTGTGATATATACTTTATTACACCCGAGAGATGTGTGAGTATCTAAACATTATTTGTGAGGTGCTAGTGTATAATTTTCGTGCTTGTTTTTGGTTGAAGTGGATCGATTATTTGTTGCAATTACTTTTATATTAGTGTTAAATGACCCCTAGCTTGTATTTTGATTAGAATAAAAGCGCATTTGCTTGAGGACAAACAAATCTCAAGTGTAAGGGTATTTGATGAAGCGAAAAGTGTACCGCTTTTGGGGGGCATTTAAGACCAAAGTCGAGATTATTTGATCAAATATTGCCCTAAATCGTTCCTTTTGGAAGGAAATTTCCAAAAGGAAGCATTTTGGACGTTTTTGGAGCGAAAAAGTGAAGAAAACGACAAAGTCTCAAAATCATGCTGGAAATTGCACATGACGGCGTCACAGGTTGCTAGTGACGGCGTCATGACTTGACAAAGAGGTGGATAAATCAAATACACGTGACGCGCCAGAAGATTTTCTAAAGAGTTCGTGACAGCGTCACGTTATAAAATGCCAAGGCCGTCACGTATAACCCAAAGAGAGATGGCCCAGAGTCCATAAAGAGTAACGGCGTCAGAAGTGGATCTAGGCAATACGAGTATTATTTTGGCGGCGAGTTGACGGCATTACACCTATCTCTTGACGCCGTCAGGATATAAAATCTATATATATCTTTCTAGTTCTCATTCATTGTGTGCAACTTTGAAGGGAGTAAACCCTAGACGAATTTTACAGATATTTTTAGGGTTTCAAACCCTTGTTTCATCCATGCTTAATTGAAGATAAGTCTTTCATCAAATCATTCAATATGTATATGTGTTGTTTGATTATATCTTACGCTTGTCTTTTCTTTAACATGCTAGGCTAGGTTTTCTTTGTGTTTGCTTAGATGTAATGAAACTTAGATATTGATTATGGGTTGGTTGTTTGTTTATAATTGTTGTGGATGAATGAATTCGATGTTAGGCTTAAGAAAACTGGCAGACTTCCAATTGGTAACTTGCTTGAACGTCTTAAGAAACATGATCGGAGGTGTACTACGATATATTGGTTGTATTTAATGCGTAGGTAACTACTAATGAGGCCATGTTAGGAGCTAGTATTCAGCTCGGCATAGGAAGAGGTAGAAGCTTATAGAGTTAGGGAAGATCGTACACGGCCCTACGAATGGTATTAAGGAATATAACCCGTCATCCATGCAATTGTAACAAACTAATCAACCGGTAAAAGATAGCTAGGGAGTAGTGAAATCTAAGTAAACATATTTTCTCTCATTATTGTTTTCGCCATAATTTAGTTGAAGTTTAGTTTATTTTATTTTGATTGCATCTTTAGTTACTTGGGTTAGTTGATTAGCAACTAATTCCGCCCACTCCTTCCAAAACCGAGATTTTACTTGCTTTCATTTAAAATATAAAAATACAAAAAGAATCATCCCTCATCTCTAGATCTAGTTTAATTGAGTTTTAACCCTAGCGAACACTATTCTTTGAGTTGAATGATCAATCCCCCGGTACTTGTCACTATACTATACTACAACGGTCAGGTACACTGCCTGGTGGGGATTGCAAGCTTCTCGAGATCCCTTGAGAAGTAAAACCTTTTGCGAGGGCGCAATTCCACACATCAGCAATACACGTCCTTCATAACTCATTGAGGTCACCCCTCTGATTACATGTGATAATTCTGAGGTCTCCTCTCTGGATTGCATTGAGACCATTTATGTTTTGATCTGTTTTGTTCTGGGCACGGGGTTGTAATACTGAATAATAAACCTAAACCTTAACCTTTTTCATTTACTCAACCTTTACCTTATATTCCGTCCATATTATACCTTCTGATACTTAACCAATGCAACATATTCTGTTTTTCTCATTCCTGTTTCATTTTCCTTTGATTCGTTTGACATTCCATATTCGTATTTCCTTTGATTATATTCTGTTAGTCCTACTATATGTTCCATACTCCTTGAACTTTGTCTTAGCAGGTTGTTAGGGTTCATTTCGCATTCAATTGCGGTCTTCTTTGTTTATTAGTTTTCATTTGTTATATCTGTTCACTGAGCTTTTTAAGCTCAGCCGCATTTCTTTTCCCGCGGCAGGTTTTAGAGGGAAGCTGGGAGATGAGTGAAGAGTGCTTAAGAGCTTAGTTGGACTTCACCTTGATAGCTATATTCTGGATTAGAGATAACTATAAAAGACTTACATTTCAGACTTAGTATTTCATTGTTGTTCTCTTTTGGTAACCCTGTATTTTAGATTATTCTTTTGTAACCTTTGGAATTCTTTTGTATTACTTATGTTGTATGTCTGTATATGCTTTGATATTTCGTCATAATGTAATGCATTCTACACTTTTTGGGTTGGGGTGTTACAATAATCTAGCTTAATCTCAATCATTTCCATTAGTATAATCAATCCAAATCATTATCTGGTTACTTTCCCAATCACTGAATCCATTGAACGTTTTCCTAATACAATTTCAACCTCGTTGGTACATAACGACCCGTGAACACACTGTGCTTTCAACGGATCATAAATTGATCTCTCCTCTCCCTCAGGTTTGACCTGTTGACCATCCTTGGTTAATCTGTCTGACTGTTTGGGAGGAGTCAGTCCCCATGATGAAGATGGTTTCCTTCGTTCCTGATTTCCAACCGCCACCTCTCCCCTCAGGAAGGACATGGTTGCCGTCATCATTTCATCGATGGTTCTAGGAATATTGTCATGTAAGTGCTTAATTAACTCTAGGTTGTTTATCCCGTGCATGAATCTCGATATTTTTAACACCTCCGGGGATCCCTTGACGTGTATGCAATCCTTCTTAAACCTTTCCATGAAATCTTCCGTGGATTCTCATTCTCCCTGCTTTATATTATGTAGCTCCACTGGATCCTTGATGCATTTCTTTTGCTGGAGAAAGTTTGCGAGAAATGCTTCCTTTAGCTCATCATAGCTGTCAATTGTTTCTGGTGGGAGGTCGTCAACCCATACTCTGGCGGAACCTGTTAGCATGGAATTAAAATATGGCACCAGACTGGCATGGCCCAACGTTCCACCTTTGCCGCGGATTGGAAGATCTTTAGATGGTCCTCAGGATCTTCGCTTCCGTTATATGTTTTGACCTGGTTAGCATGCGAGTCCTTTTTGGCATCTTGAAGTGACGAATACGGGGAGTAAACAGGTCAGAGTCCAGACACGACCAGGGCTGTGCCAGGTCGTCGTCTTCAACTTCAGATCTTTGTCTTCTTAACCTTGATCTTTTCCTCCTGTGACCCCGGACTTCCAGGTCGTCCTTGCATCGAGGAGGTGATCATCGGCTGTGGCGTCTCCCAGAATCACGGGAGCAGAGACTTTGATAATGGTTATCCTCCTTTCGTTGGTCATCACGGTAAGACTGATGTCGGGAGTGTAGGGAGTATGCCGACATACTTCTTTCTTTGCTTTTACCCCGAGCCTATAGAACACTCCATTTTCCCTCCTCCTGAACACATCTTTCCTCCCTGGACGCCTCCCCCTAGGAGACTTCGACCCGTGGCTTCGCGTGTTAGGGCTCACGGATGCACTTCGTCGACGCTTAGCTTCAATCTTTCTCCTTAGGTCCTTCTAGTGGGGCGTCCTGGACTTAGATTTTTGTGATTCTTCTTCGAAGAGGTGAGCCTTTACTTCGTCAAGCTTCTGTTGTTTTTGTTTTTGACGATATTTCTCGACCATAATTGGCATAATTTGGTCGTAGTTCCTTTCACATTAACCTTGGAGGTCTATGCTAGGAGGGGTACGTCATTGCCTCCCAATACCGTTTCCTTACCCTTCACGCCCGTATTTCGCACGGCGGACGTGGGTGCGGACGTGTTGGTGTTTGCTTGCTGGCTCATGGTGAGTATTTTTTGAGAACGCAGTTATGCACTGGGTCCCACGGATGGCGCCAACTTGTTAGTGCAAAAAGTGTGACAGGTTGAGACCGGGCTTGATGATGCTCTTGGGCTACGCCGGACGGGTGTCCAAGTAGTAGATTATGCACTAAACCAAGTGAATGTTTAATTCCTACACAAATAAGAGTAAACCGTTAGCCTTACCGTGAGGACGGACCTCACGATTAAGCTCCGGCGTAAGAGTAAGTACTCATGTTGTCAGAGGAATGTAAGAGTATTGGGATGAGTGAGAAACTCAAACCTCGAAAGTGTGAATTGAGATTTCCTTTTATAGGTAGTGGAAATATTATGGTTTCCTAATATCTCGCATATTACTGTAGTGGCGGAAGTGGGACCCTTATCGGGTAAGGATCTGCAGCTTAATCGATGTTTTGTGGACGTACGTGGATTTCTGGACCGGAGCTCGGTCCGCGAGCGTACTTCGGAAGTGGCGCTCGTATGTGTCCTAGTTTGTCCGGATTGTGCCATGCTCGTGACACGGGCTTTAGTTATGCCTCTTTATGTTTGGCTCATTGGGCCGGAACCCAGTTTGCTTATAGGGCCGGAGCCCGATTCGCTTGTACGACCAGCGTCCAGTTTGTATGAGATAGCCCAGGCCCGGTAAGCCTGCTATCCGCGCTATACGTCATCAATGGGTGTGGATACTTCTTGTGGAAAGCTGAATTTCAAAAGAGGTACTTTAATCAAGTCTCTTCTTCAACACAGTGCTCAAACTGCATTGCTAAAGATAATAAGATTGACCAGCTTGAAACAAAAAACAAGACGTTATTGTGTCAAAACAAGCTGTTGATGACAAGAATAAAGACGCTGGAGATGGAGTTAGAATTGGCAAAAAAATCCTAAGGATCACACTTGTCAGTCAGGTGCAAGGCTCCATGTATATGTAGTAGATGTTGTTGTTTTTAAATAATGTGTTAATGTTGTTATTTAATTGAATAATAACAGTTGTTGTTGTAGTTGTTTAATGTGCTAATATTTAACGTGCTATTGTTGTTGTTGTTAATTAAATAAAAACACATTAGACGTTAGTTTAATAAACATAAATGATGAGGCAAAAAATGAACCGTTTTTAGGGGGTCATTTTAGTCCGAATTCGAATTTATTTGATCAAATAATGCCCTAAATCGTTCCTTTTGTCATTTTAGGTACTTTTGGAGTGAATTCTAGAAAAGGAAGCATTTTGGACGTTTTTGGAGCATTAAAGCGAAGAAAACGACAAAGTCTTAATTTTCCTTGCTGGGAACAGTACCTGACGGCGTCAAGAGTTCTCAAGTGACGGCGTCAAGAGTAATGCAAGAGGTGGAAATGGATAAAGTCCGTGACGATCCAGAAGAGTTTTGCACTATGGACATGACAGCGTCACCATAGGCCATCATGGTCCAAATAAGAGTGACAGCCCAGAGTAGAATTGCACATGACGACGTCAAAAGTGGATTTAGGCAATCCGATTTCATTATGGGCGGCGAGTTGACGGCGTCAGAATTTTCTTCTTGACGCCGTCACCCTGTAAAATCTATATATAGTTTTGTAATTTTCATTCATTAGAAAAAGGAACAATTAGGGTGTAACTTTGGAGAGAAACCCTAGTCCGAATATTACAGCTTTTTCAAGGGTTTTTACCCTTTGAAACATTTCATGTTCAATTGAGATAAGTACTCTTTCAATTCATTCAATATGTCTATGTGTTGTTTGAATATATCTTACACTTGTCTTGAATTTAACATGCTTGGCTAGATCTCTTTTGTGTTTGCTTAGATGTAGTGAAACCTAGATGTTAATTATGGGTTGATTGTTTGTTTATAGTTGTTACGGATGATTGTATTCGATGTTAGGCTTAAGAAAACTGGCAGACTTCCATTGGTGACATGCTTGAACGTCTTAAGAAACATGATCAGAGGTGTACTATGATTTTTGGTTGTATTTAATGCGTAGGAGAATTCTAATGATCCCATGTTAGGAGCTTCTAACGGCTCGACATAGGAGTGAAGTAGGATCCTATAGAGTTAGGGAATATTGTACACGGACCTACGACTAGTATTAAGGAATACGACCCGTCATCCATGCAATTGTAACAAACTATCAACCTGTAAAAGATATCTAGGGAGTAATGAAACCTAAGTAAACACAACTCTCCCTATTATTGTTCACACCACTAGTTTAATTTGATTTGATTTCATTTTTGTTATTTTATTTTTATTGCATCTTAGTTATTGGGTTAGTTGATTAGCAACTAATTCAGCCCACTCTTCCAAAAAACCGAGATTTTACTTGCTTTAATAAAATATAAAAATACAAAAATAATCATCCCTCACCTCTAGACCTAGTTTTTAGGCTTTCTAATCCTAGCGACACTATTCCTGAGTTGAACGATCAATCCCCCAGTACTTGTCACTATATTATACTACAACGATCAAGTACACTGCCTGGTGGGGGTTGTAAGCTTCTCGAGATCCCTCGAGAGGTAAAGCCTGGTGCGATTCCCACGTATCAAGTTTTTGGCACCGCAGCCCGGGGAATAGTTATTGTCTAGGTTAGGATTTCTTTTTATTAGGTCTACTTGCTAGATTCCTTTCTAGTAAGATTTTATTTTTATTTTTAGGTTTTCTTTAGTCTATCTTATTTCTTCGTGTCTTTGTTCGTAACCTTTACCATCCGACATCATGGAAGGTGGTAACATCCTTGAACCCATCAACCCACCACAACAAAACCACCCACAAAACCTACCACAACCAATCCATCCACCTATAAGGTCCATTCGCTTGCAATCCAGCACCATTCGATTGGTGCAAGTCGGGTGTGCATTCTATGGATTCTTTTTCGAAAACCCGACCCAACACCTTGAGAACTACCTAAAAATTTCCGATTCTGTAGGATTAGGTGTTGATACTCAAGAATGGGAACTCTTAGTCCTCTTTCAATTCTCTTTACATGGTCGGGCTCTTCGATGGTTATGCCAACTACCTGAAAGATCCGTCTCCTCTTGGGACGATCTTGCTTCCTACCTCTTGACTAGATTCACCTTGCCTAAGGAAGTTGTTTTGCGGCATAACCAAATTAAAACAGAAAATGATGATGTTAGAAAGGTCAATGAGATGAATAAAGGTGAAACCGAGCTTAGGAGTAACACTTGTAGGAAAGAGCCATGGAATGATTATAAAATATTTAGGAGTTCCACACCAACCCTTGAGGAATTAAGGTATCATAAGTTCCTTCTAAAATGCCTTTGCCCCGCAAAGCGTCGAAAACACCCGTGGATTAGGAAATATAATTCTATGAATCTTAAGGTCCCATGCATGATTGGTCATATGTATAGAGAACACACCTATATCGATTTAAAGGCACCAATGAACATTATGTCTAGGCTTTATTATAATTGGATCATGAACGAGAAGTTGAAACCTAGGCGGGACCCTTACAACCCTAATCGCATGAGTAATTTTGTTGAGAGGGTTAGAGGGTTACATGTTTTCGTTGGGGATTTTGTTTACAGGTGCGACTTCATGATCTTAGAAGATGTTAGGGGAATTATTGATCAGTCTTTGTGCCAGATTGTTTTAGGAGAACCTTTTGTCAAAACCTCTAGAATGACTTACAACCATGATGAGGGCACTATCACATTCACAACCAAAGAGAAAAACATTAGATATAGGATACACCATAAGGAAGACAGGTTTAGGGAAGTTGAGGATCTCGATGTTGACAACATCCCCGTGACTAAGGTTGAGAGTGATGAAGAGAGAAACATTAGCGGTTACAAAAAGAAAAAGATTTATTACTCAAAATGTTTAGCTTTAGGCCCCGAATACAGGAAGGATGAGAAATTGATTAAGATGTTTGAAACCGCATTCAGGTTGCGGGATAGGAAAACGTAATTGCCCATGACCTTGAGTCTAGCTACAAGACTCGTAAATAAAGAAAAGCGCTTCTTGGGAGGCACCCCATGTTTTGTGTGATTTTATTTTGTTTGATTGTTATTTGCTTCCGTATGCATGCTTTATTTTATTGTTGGTAGATCATGTTTCAAAACTAAAATTGTGAAAATGCTTTATTTTGTTGTCTAACTTCGTCTTAACTTCATACAAAGGTATTTCGCAAAAGATAAGTGTAAGGGGAAAACCCAAATATGTTTTTAAGAAACAAAATTGATCATGATTCTCCACAATATTAAATGGACATGTATATTAGTATTTGTTAGAGTCAAATACTTGTATCGAGTCATAATGATGTTTTGTAGGATTTTTCAGGAAGTAGGACATAAGTTTTTCCATAAATTTTCCAGAAACTTAACGTAAAGATTTCTGCAGGTCACTTCTGACGGCGTCAGGAATTAACTCCTGACGGCGTCATGTGTAAAATTCTGGAAATTTTGCTAGTTTTGTTTTTCTAACGGAGTCTTGGAGTTTTTGTTAATTCTTTAGTTTTATAAACTCCAGGAAATCTGCAAACATTCATTCCACAAGCATTATATCTTACATTGTTTTCTAGGACTTGTTAGTATATATAGATTGCCGCCGATTTTACGCGAGGTTGCATTGTTTGTTTTCTCAGGTTTAACAGGTTATGTATGACAAGAAGATGATTTATTTTTCTGGAAGGGAAGCTTTGATTGTTCATTTTCTTGGAGGAAGATCTAACCTTGTTACCACACTATCCACACCGAACGAATCAGGGGAGTATTTGATTTCATTCTTTTACCTGTTTCACTTTTACATTCTTTAATTGAACATTGGGGACAATGTTCATCCTAAGTGTAAGGGGAGGGTAAATGATGATACCTTATAGGATACACTTGCACTTGAGTTTGTTTGTTTGATGGTAGGTGTGTAATAAAACTAAGAGAAATACTTGTTAGTGTAATTTTAGCGCCAAATTTAAATTTTTTTACAACATTTAGGAGTGAAACTTTAGCCATAGCAAGCGTCTCATGGATAGGAGTCGTATGACTAGCACGAAACCGTACTATTCAGAAAAATTTTCCACCCAAATATGTGAAGTTCGCCTTTAGATTTGATAGGAAAAACATTCACTATTAGTGCTTATGAGTATACCGGTAGCATTTAGATTCTAGAACTTGCGTTAGTGATGCATCCCGAGACCGCTAGTGAGACTACATTCGTGTAGTAGGATTTACTACATGATAAGAGGCATTAGGATCACCCTTGTGTTAAACCCGTACCATAATTACTTGACCATTTAAGTCATATTACTTGGCTAGTAAAGTCAATTAATTTTTCCCACACCTTAGCATTGTACTCATTTTTAGTATACGAAACCCCTAGTACACCCCTCCGAGCCTATCTTTTCATTTCTAACTTTAAGCATCTTACTTAAAGGAAGAATTTGTTACAACCCACTCAAATGTGCAACCAAATCGCCTTAGCCTTCCGTGTATGCACACATCTTTAGTGCATTATTGTTATTTGTTTAAACCCTTAGTTAATTATCTAATTGATTACATGGTTACTAAGTCGAGTCATATCTTGTACATATTGTTTTGGGACGATTGGGACTCATGGGTAAAGTGCTTATGTTATGGAGTAATGGGGAAGAACATCATATATTACCCCCATATGTGCGTTAATCTTAAAAGTACTCCAAGTGTTTTGATTATCTTGATTCGAGTTATTAGATTAGTTTATTGTAAATTATGTAAAAATTCAAGTGTAAGAGGAATGTACATTCCCTATGATGTATTATTTTGGATGGTAGGGTAAGAGTGTATGCAAAAAAAAAAAAAAAAAAAAAAAAAAAGAAAAAAATCGAAAAAATTAAGAAAAAGAAAAAGAAAATAGAAAAAAAGAAAAGAGAAAAAAACATACGGACTACCATCCCGTTTCATTTTATGTTTGTTTTAAGTTTTTGTTATTTTTGATTTATTAGCTTAAGTCGAGTCTAGTCTTGGCTTAGCAACGCCATATTGTACATGTAATTAACCAAGATGATTAACTCGCCACCAGTAAAGATTGCCTTTATCCAACAAAACCGTGTATTTCATATCCCTACACCTAACTTTATAACCCTTTGAAAGACCTCTTTGATAGTTTATCCTACGTGCTTACGCCAAGTGGTGGAGGTTTGATCTTTTCCCAAGCCTATGGTAATCTATTTTTTGTTATGACAGGTAGTGAGAGATGTTTTCCATTTCCATATTGTGATATATACTTTATTACACCCGAGAGATGTGAGTATCTAAACACTATTTGTGAGGTGCTAGTGTATGACCTCCGTGCTTGTCTTTGGTCTTTAGTGGAACGATTATTTGTTGTAATTACTTTTATATTAGTGTTAAATGACCCCTAACTTGTATTTATATTAGAATAAAAGCGCATTTGCTTGAGGACAAGCAAATCTCAAGTGTAAGGGTATTTGATGAGGTGAAAAATGAACCATTTTTATGGGGTCATTTTAGCCCGGATTCGAATTTATTTGATCAAATAATGCCCTAAATTGTTCCTTTTGTCATTTTAGGTACTTTTGGAGTGAATTCTGGAAAAGGAAGCATCTTGGACGTCTTTGGAGCATAAAAGTGAAGAAAACGGCAAAGTCTTAATTTTCCTTGCTGGGAACAGTACCTGACGGCGTCAAGAGTTCTCAAGTGACGGCGTCAAGAGTAATGCAAGAGGTGGAAGTGGATAAAGTCCATGATGATCCAGAAGAGTTTTGCACTATGGACATGACGGCGTCACCATAGGCCGTCATGGTCCAAATAAGAGTGACGGCCCAGAGTAGAATTGCACATGACGGCGTCAAAAGTGGATCTAGGCAATCTGATTTCATTATGGGTGGCGAGTTGACGGCGTCAGAATTTCCTTCTTGACGCCGTCACCCTGTAAAATCTATATATAGTTTTGCAATTTTCATTCATTAGAAAAAGGAACAATTAGGGTGTAACTTTGGAGAGAAACCCTAGTCCGAATATTACAGCTTTTTCAAGGGTTTTTACCCTTTGAAACCTTTCATGTTCAATTGAGATAAGTACTTTTTCAATTCATTCAATATGTCTATGTGTTGTTTGAATATATCTTACACTTGTCTTGAATTTAACATGCTTGGCTAGATCTCTTTTGTGTTTGCTTAGATGTAGTGAAACCTAGATGTTAATTATGGGTTGATTGTTTGTTTATAGTTGTTACGGATGATTGTATTCGATGTTAGGCTTAAGAAAACTGGCAGACTTCCATTGGTGACATGCTTGAACGTCTTAAGAAACATGATCAGAGGTGTACTATGATTTTTGGTTGTATTTAATGTGTAGGAGAATTCTAATGATCCCATGTTAGGAGCTTCTAACGGCTCGACATAGGAGTGAAGTAGGATACTATAGAGTTAGGGAATATTGTACACGACCCTACGACTAGTATTAAGGAATACGACCCGTCATCCATGCAATTGTAACAAACTATCAACCTGTAAAAGATATCTAGGGAGTAATGAAACCTAAGTAAACACAACTCTCCCTATTATTGTTCACACCACTAGTTTAATTAGATTTCATTTCATTTTTGTTATTTTATTTTGATTGCATCTTAGTTATTGGGTTAGTTGATTAGCAATTAATTCCGCCCACTCTTCCAAACAACCGAGATTTTACTTGCTTTAATAAAATATAAAAATACAAAAAGAATCATCCCTCACCTCTAGACCTAGTTTTTAGGCTTTTCTAATCCTAGCGACACTATTCCTGAGTTGAACGATCAATCCCCCGGTACTTGTCACTATACTATACTACAACGATCAGGTACACTGCCTGGTGGGGGTTGTAAGCTTCTCGAGATCCCTCGAGAGGTAAAGCCTGGTGCGATTCCCATGTATCAATAAGAATAAACACAAAAAAAAAACATTATATGTTAGCATTAAAAATATTTATATAGAAGTGATGGTCATTCTCATATTGTAACTTTGTGTCGTTTGTTAAGATTAGTAATAGTTTAGTCATTGGGCTTTGGACTTGGCAAGCTAATATGTTATGTGCTATGTTTCATAAGCCTTGTTATCTAATCATATAACCAAGTCCAAGCCCAAGCCCAAGCCCAAGCCCATGGAAAGCCTTTTAAGGCATCTCTTGTATCTAACTATATAAACACCTCAAAGCTCATTTGAGGTGTGTGCTTGTGTGTGTATTGTGTGTGTTTTTAATAAAAGCTCTCTTCATCTCTTATCTCTATTTCTTCATATATTACGCCACACATATCTCATCAAGTCACCATCTTTACTTCATTTAGTTCTTATATTAGTATTAAAGTTGATATATCTAAGGTCCTACAAGTGGTATCAATCGCCTAACAATGATTTAGGAGTGTTTTTATCAAGTTTTTTTGTTAAAAAGTTACACTTTTCATTCATTTGTGTACTTTTTCTTCAAAAAGTTTTGATTTTTACAAGTTTTGGTGTTAAAGTTGTTGTTTTTATTGAAGCTTTAGTGATTCTAAGTGTTTTGGGAAAGATTTGATCAATAGAAACAAGTGGAAAAGTGTTTTTGGTTGAAAAAATTGGATTTTTAGCTGTTTTGGTAATCTTACGCGTAAGATTTTCGTCCTCTCCAAGTTTTACAGCTGTCTACAGTACTTTTGGCAAGTCTACGCGTAAGTTTAGGCTCAAAACCCTTTTTCTACGCATAAGATCACTTTCTACGCGTGAGTTTAAGCGTAAAACCCTTTTTCTACGCATAAGTCAGAATCCTATGCATAAGGTGAGTTTCTACGCTTAAGATCCTACGCCTAAGTCTGTTTCTACGCATAAGATTGGATTCTACGCCTAAGATTGGATTCTACGCATAAGATCCTACGCAGAAGTTGTACTCAGTACTTCCCTGACTTGGATAAGTTTGTGGAATACTTCGACTTGGGATATCTTTCAAGCTTGGATAAGTTTGAGAGATTTGTTTGGTTTATAAACCTTACGCGTAAAATCTTACGCATAAGATAAACCTTACGCGTAACATAAATCTTACGCATAAACACTAAGCTTACGCATAAACTACTAATCTTACGCATAAGTATTTTTCTTACGCATAAGTTTACTGTTTACGCATAACTTTTGTTTACGCCTAACATTTGTTCCACGCATAAGTTTCTGTCTACGCATAAGATTCATTTTCTACGCATAAGATCTGAGTTTACGCGTAAGAATTTTGACTTTTGACAACCAAACTTCAAACGGCCATAACTTTTGAACCGTAACTCCGTTTTCGATGAATCAGCTGTCAAAACGACCGTGAGACTGAGAAGAAGGACACGTTGAATAACCTAAAGATCATTCAAGCCAAGCTTCGAGGCCCAAATCCACTCCGAACGGAAGTTATTGAGGTTTTAAGGTTCCAGATCAAAATTTTCACCATAAAAACTTGCATCAACTTACACTAAACACTACTCCTACTTCGTTGAATCGATCCAAGAATCAACTTTATCAATCTACACTTCATCAATGGCAACTCAGCAAGATATTCATGCAGCCGGTGCGGAAAACCGACCTCCAATGCTTTAAAAAGGTGGATATCTCCCATGGACAAGCCGCATGCTTCGTTACATTAAAACTAAGCCTGATGGTAAATTAATGATCAACTCCATCACAAATTGTGGAAGGATTCTATCTATATATATTGATTTGTGCAAACATTTGGGATGTTAATCTCAGTAATGTGTTTAGGATTTTTATGAATGAATGTGAGTTAGCACGCGGAATTTACTAAAACACACTAAAGGAACAAAGGTGGTGAATAAGTAAATGAGAATGAACACAACATGAATAACACAAAATGATTCAATATTATTGATGAAATAATACGGGTGATCTAAACTATCACCAGGATTACAAGTGTAACCTTGAATCTTTGATACGTGAAAGGATTTAAATGTGGAAGTTATGCATGGGAAAGATGAGTGTGAGAGCTGGGAAAGTTGTGTCTAAGATGGTGTCTTAAGGGTTCCTTTTATAGTATAAGGAGCCCTTATTACAAGTGGTCAAGTTGCTTAATATAATATACTAGAGGTTTATCTTATCCTAATATTACACCTTTCAAGGTAAAACACTCCATTATATCTACTGAGACTTCTGTACTACTTCTACTTAACGTATAACTTTGTACAAAGACTAATAATACAGGTAAATATCTCTAATTAAAATACAGCAACTTATCTTGAAAACTGGCAGGACCTTCTTTAACTAGCAGTACCTTCTTACCCAGAAGGTACTGTTAGTACATCTTCAACATCAGCAAAACTGAAGAGGCAGGCTTAACTATCACTAGCAGGCTCTTCTGGCAGACTCTTTACTTTGTGCATTTTATTCCCAACAATCCTCCCCTAAACTTGTTATTCCCATATAAAATAACCAAGTTTCTTTGTGAATAAAATTCATACCTTGAGGATTTGAGGGAACTCTTCCAAAACCTTATCTTTTTCTTCTTAGGCTTTCATACTGATCAAGTATGCTCTCCTTCAATCTTTTGACTGCATCAGTCTCTTCTTCACACAAAAGCTTATTGGAGATTAAAACTGATAATACTTCATAGCTTAAAGGATACTCCTTCTCACCTAGCATAAAGAGCTCTATTCCACTTTGAGTGGACAGATGATGAACATGACTCATGCTGAAGTATTCCCATGTAACAGATAAATCATAGTAAGGAAATTTCCAATGAGTATCAGAAGGATTTGGATCATATAGTCTGCTGAACTCAACCCATAGCTCTTGTTCCTTTGCATCTGGCTTATACTTGGTTTTCAGCTTCTCTTGAACTAATACCCATAATTCATCTAAATCCATTCTATTACATGCTCTGAGAAGATTTTCAAAGTTCTTGAAAATCTCAACCTTGTTTCCAACTCTTGTTATCTTCCATGCTTTGCCAAACTTATCATTGTAGATTTCCCAATCTATGATTGGATGCCTTGCATGTAAAGGTTCAGCAAAAATAATTTGTGGAACATGGACAACCATTTCTCTTGTCTGAACAGAAGGCAATTCTACTTTCTCTGCTTGTTCCTTCTGATCATCTTTTCTTCCTTTGGAAGGTCTTTCTTGTGTATCCATGACAAAACTGGTTTTGTTTCTTCTGTAAGCCTCTAAGTATAGAAGCTTCAATTCATCAAAAGATTTACCTTTGAGTTGATGATCCTTCATGTTCACTTCTCTTTTCAGATATATCATGAAGAATTTCTTCTGATCTGCTTCAGAATGTGGCATTTTGAATCCTTTCTTCTGATTCTTCTGGATTTGCTGATAGACATCATCCAATGCCTCTTGATTGTATTTCTTGGTGATCAAATCATTGAGCTTGATTGTCATTTCATCTGAGCTGAGAGACTCATCACACACCAGAGTGTAAGCTTCACCTCTTACAATTGGATCAATGGAAATGATGTATTGCAGCTGAGCATCAAACTTTTCTTGCAACATTCTTGATTCTTCTTCAGCCCTCCTAACTTCTTCTTCATGAAGCTGTTTGGACAATTTTTCATCTACAATCAATTGTGCTTGCTCTTTCTGCTTCATCTTTTTAGGCTTTGGTTCATCTTCAACTACAATTTTCTTACCCTTGTCTTTTGGTGATGATACTGGACTTGGAGCAGCAGATTGTTCATCAGAGACAATAAACCTCCCCTGAGGCTGTGATCCCCTTTTTCTTTTGTAAGACACTTGATCAGAACCTTTTAAATTCATAGCTAATAGCCTCTGAATCCCAGCAGGCTCTTGCTTTGCTTCAGCAGCAACTTGCTTTGCTTCAGCAGATTCTTTTTCAGCAGTATCTTTCAAGCTAACAGGCTCTTTTACTTGAGTAGCAGGCTCTGTTTCTTGAATAGCAGGCTCTTCATCAAACACTGGAGTTCCTTCATGAAACTGAAATTGAATCTCTTCTTCATTTTTAGAACTACCCATAGCTAATAGCCTCTGAATCCCAGCAGGCTCTTGCTCTGCTTCAGCAGCAACTTGCTTTGCTTCAGCAGATTCTTTTTCAGTAGTATCTTTCAAGCTAACAGGCTCTTTTACTTGAGTAGCAGGCTCTGTTTCTTGAATAGCAGGCTCTTCATCAAACACTGGAGTTCCTTCATGAAACTGAAATTGAATCTCTTCTTCATTTTTAGAACTACCCATCCTCCCCTTTTTGGAAGAGAGACCCAAACCCTCTGCATCTTAACTTGAGGAACTAGAAACAACCAACTGAGATGTTCCTTTACCCTTCAACAATTTCACCTTCAACTCTAATTTCTCAACCCTCTTAACTAACTTGGTGTTGATCTCTGTAAAATGTTTGTTTTGACTTTCAAGAGAAGTTAGTAAGTGCTGCACTTGCTCCTTTAATTCCCTGATAGTCTGAGCATCTACACTTTGTTGTGGAGGAGATTGTGGTGGTGAGTTATGATGTGATAATGATGGGGATGTTGCAGATAGTGTTTGTGTTTGTTGATGAGATGGTATTGGTACTGGTGATGGTGGTGTGACTGATGGTGCTGTTGGTGTGAGTGATGGTACTTGTGATGGATGTGGTGATGAATGATCAGGTTCTTCAGAATGTTGTGGTAACATTTCCTCAAAAAGTGGTACTTCTTCTCATTGAAAACCAATATTCTTGTTTGAAAACACCTTGTGTGTAAGTTTGGGAGTTTTAAAAGGTTTGTTTGGAGGAAGTAACAAATGTTTGGATTTGTTGATGAGGCACTAAATGAACCTTGGGTACACCAAAAACTTTGTTTCACTGTCCACATTTTTAACCAATCCTTCAAAAATATATTTTGAAAAGTTGAATTTCTTGTTTGTTGCCAGGCAAATGAGAGCTGCAGCCATGTTACTACTAAATTGCTCCCATGAGGTTTTCTTTTGGCTTAAACAATGAAGGATGGTATGAATCAAAAATCTCCATTGAGGGGTAAAATGCTTTTTAAGAAATGTAAGCTTTGTAGAAGTTACATTATACCCCATTTTTGTCAAATTTTCAAAAATTTTAGTATCAGGTAGTTGACTAATGCCATCTGAATCATCCAAACGAAGATGTCTTCTAATGGATGATTCGGTAAAAGTCAAGGTTCTACCATCCACTGTGACCATTAACTCTTGAATCCCATCCCTAAGAGTGTTAACTTTAGCAGTTTGCCAAAATTGTGAAATTTGAGATTCAAAAATAGTGGGATTCACGAGTAAAGCAAACCTGACATAAGAATTGTTTAGAAAATCCACTGCTTGATGAAAAGTTTCATTGTCATCAGACTTTTCCAAAAATGCTAATTGGTTGTGACGTTTGACAAAACTTAGACGAGCCATGGTGAAAGGTTTGATGAAAATTTTGATTTCGTTGGTGGGATTTTATTGTTGTACTGGTAGAATATGAAAGGTGAGTGTGAATTATGATAAGGATTGATTATGAGAAAAATGACTTTTGACCGACTATAAAAGTTATGGATAAGTAATTGAAGAAGCGGTCAAAAAGATTTTTTATTATAATAACTATATCCTAAATTCGAGGAAAACATGAATAATTCACAAAAATACCCTTTAAAAACAACGACTATCTTTTAACCTGACAGACTCAACGACTATGTAGCAGTACCATTTTACTCTACCAGTACTAACGTTTGAACTACCAGTACCTTATTTTGAAATAAAACTTGGCAGTCTCTTTGAAATTTTAGAAAATATCCCTTATAGTTTTTAGCAAACTATCAGCTATCAACGAATTTGATAAGTCTTTACCAAGAGCCGTTTGCTTTGGACTAGTCAGTTCGTTTAAGTTTTTGAAACTGGGTGAATTGATTACCTTATAGTTTTTAGCAAACTATCAGCTATCAACGGATTTGAGAAGTCTTTACCAAGAGCCGTTTGCTTTGGACTAGTCAGCTCTTAAAGTTTGAAAAAACTTGGTGAACTGATTACCATTTCCACATCCTGATTTTGTTAGCAATCTTGAGTAACCTGAAATGGTTAGTAGTAAACCAAAAGAACAGAGTGCAAAGCACTTGTTTTATAGCATTGTTAACATTTAAACATCAAGATGAGCAAAAACAGAGCAAACTTTGAACTAACAGTACCAATTTTGTACTGACAGTACCTTATGACTAACTAGCAGTACCATGATTAGAGGCCAGAACTTGTTTATTTATATACAAAACACATGTTTTTCAAAGATTTATCATACCAATACCTGCTACCAGGTATTTAAACCTACCTAAATCAAAAGCTTTGGTGAGAAGGTCTACAAAATTATTTTCAGAATCAATTTTGACAACTTGAATTAACCTTTTCTCATTGCAATCTCTTATGAAATGGTGTCTGATTTCAATGTGTTTTGTTTTTGAATGTTGAACTGGATTTTTAATGATACAAATAGTACTGCTGTTGTCAAAGTAGATAATGGTGTTAAGAAAATTGTACCCATAGTCAAGCAATTGATTCTGGATCCAAAGAACTTGGCCACAACAACTTGCACTTGCAACATATTCTGCTTCAGTTGTAGAGTTGGCCACCATTGTTTGCTTCTTGCATTGCCATGATATGAGTCTACAACCAAGAAATTGACATCCACCAGTTGTGGATTTTCTGTCTAGAGTTGCACCAGCATAGTCACTATCTGAGTAAGCTACCAGATCAAAAGATGATTCCCTTGGATACCATAGACCCAACTTAGGCTGGCCCTTTAGGTATCTGAAGATCCTTTTGACTGCTGTGAGATGAGAAACTTTTGGATTGACTTGAAACCTTGCACATACACATACTGAGAACATGATATCTGGTCTTGATGATGTAAGGTACATTAGGGACCCAATCATTGATCTGTAGTTGTGCATATCAACATCTTCACCCTCAGCATCTTTGTGTAACCCATTTTCTGGATCCATTGGTGTACTTGCAACCTTTGAATCTGCAAACTTAAATTTCCTTAGGATCTCAGCTACATACTTATCTTGGCTGATAAATATGCCTTCATTTGATTGTTTCACTTGGATACCCAGAAAGAAAGTAAGTTCCCCCATGGAACTCATTTCAAACTTACTATGCATAAGTTTTTCAAACTCTACACACAATTCCTGATTTGTGGATCCAAAGATAATGTCATCAACATAAATCTGCACCAGCAAGATGTCTTTCTTGGTTCTTTTGATGAACAAAGTTGGATCAATCTTGCCTCTTTGAAATCCATTTTCCAATAAATAGAAAGCCAATGTTTCATACCATGCCCTGGGAGCTTGGTGTAGACCATAAAGAGCTTTGGTAACCTTATACACCTTGTCTGGATATTCTGCATCAATGAAGCCTGGAGGTTGAGAAACATACACCTCTTCTTCAATAGTACCATATAAAAAGGCACTTTTCACATCCATTTGGTAGACAGTGAAACCTATGAAAGAAGCATAGGCCAAAAATAGCCTAATTGCTTCAATTCTTGCAACTGGAGCAAAAACTTCTTCATAATCCACTCCTTCTTCTTGAGTATACCCTTGGGCCACCAATCTGGCTTTGTTTTTTTTATCACTATTCCCCTTTCATCTTTCTTATTTCTGAAAACCCATTTGGTTCCAATTGCCCTGTAACCTTTGGGCAAATCAACCAGTACCCAAATCTTCTGCAGTTTGAATTGAAGTAGCTCTTCTTGCATTGCTTCAACCCAGCTTGAATCATCTAAGGCTTTTGTAATGTTTTTGGGTTCTACTTGAGAGAGAAAGCATGAAAACAGGCATATGTTGGCAACTTCATGGTTCTTTTCTTCATACACAGCTAGGACAAACCCATCTTTGTCTGAAGATAAGACTTGAGTTCTTGTTTTAACACCAGAATCAATGCTGCCAATCACATTTTCAATGGAGTGATCTTTGAGAATTCTTGTGTTGTGTGTTGTAGGAACATCATAGGAAATTGGAAGGTTTCCAATCCCTATATCTTCTGGTAAGGAATCATCTGATAGAACATTTAATGGTTCAGCAGGACCAATTTGTGAACTTGCAGTACCATCAGTTGAACTGGCAGTACCATCTTGTGAATTGGCAGTACCATTTTCATTTTCAGAATTTTGTTGATTCCTTTGATCTTGAGTTCCATGATCATCTTCAACACCTTCATTTGTAGAATTTGAAGGCTCTCCAAGACTTGAAGATGAATCCAATCCTATCCAAATTGGCATCAAGATGTAATCTTGATCCTTAGTTGTTTCATCATTGTCTTCAAAACCTGCATTATCATTAGTATTTGTACCTGTGACAGGCACATAATTCATAGATTCTGAAAGTTTATCAATGTCAAAACACCAATCTGGTCCAGTGTCTGCAACATTTGGTAGTTTCTCTTGGAACTCTATGTGCAGGTTTTCTTCCACTAGCCTAATGTATTTATTATACACCCTATAGGCCTTACTTTGCAAAGAATACCCTATCATGTAGCCTTCATCAGCTTTTCCTTCAAACTTTCCTAGATGATCTTTGGTATTGAGAATAGTGACATGACATCCAAAAGGTCTCATAAAACTTAGAGATGGTGTTCTACCAAACAAAAGTTCATAAGGAGTCTTTCTATGAGGTTTAATCACTAGAACCCTATTCTGTACATAACAAGCAGTACCTACTGCTTCAGCCCAAAATGAAACAGGCAACTTAGAATCTACTAGCATTGTTCTAGCAGCCTCTATAAGTGTTCTATTTTTCCTTTCTGCTACTCCATTTTGCTGTGGGGTTCTAGCTACACTATATTCTCTTTTTATTCCTTTTTCTTTGCAAAATTCATCCATAACTCTATTCTTGAATTCTGTCCCATTATCACATCTAATTACTTTTACTTTCTTATCAATTTGGTTTTCTATCCCCGTAATGTAGGACTTAAGGATCTCACTTGTTTCATCCTTAGTTTTTAAAAAGAAAACCCAAGAGAATCTGCTGTAATCATCAGTAACTACAAGACAATATCTTTTACCATTCAAGCTATTCACAGAAGTAGGACCAAAGAGGTCCATATGAAGCATGTATAAAGCTTGAGAAATTGAGTTATGGGTCTTGGGCTTACAAGAAGCTCTATGTTGTTTGCCTTTTAGACAATCAACACAGGTTTTGTCATTTTGAAAAATCTTTTTGGGTAAACCTCTAACCAAATCATATTTTGCAATTGTATTGATTGTTTTAAAGTTTACATGACCAAGTCTTCTATGCCAAAGCATAGATTCATCTAATGAGGCTTTTGCTACTAGACAGGTTAAACTCTCTTTAGGAACAATGTTCTTTAAATCAACAATGTACATATTGTTCTTTCTAAGGATTTTAAGAAGAATCTGACTTTCATCAGGGATCTTAAAATCAGGAGAAAGTACAATGCATTCAGTGTCAGTAAAAAGAACTTTGTTCTTTGTGTCACACATTTGAGAGACACTTAAGAGATTAAACTGTAGTTCTTTCACAAAGTACACATTTTCAAAATCTAATTTACTGGTTTTAATTGTACCTTTACCAGTAATCTTTCCTTTGATTCCTCCCCCAAAGGTAACATATCCTCCATCAAATGATTTGAAGTCTGTGAGGTAAGACATGTTGCCTGTCATGTGCCTTGAACATCCACTATCTACATATCCTTGATCTGCAATATCATTTGAATGTTCCTGCACATGTATACACATATTAGTTTCCTTGGGGTACCCAAGCCATGACTGACTTGGGTTTGCCTCGTGCATCAATGTAATCAAATATTTTTAGGACTGTTGATGCACCATTTGATTGGAGTAGTCTCCAAATCCAACATGCTGAGGACTTAACAGCATTTTCATTTTTGACACATTTTGTGGTTTTTGGTCTGACAGTACCAAATTTGGCAGTACCATTTGGTCTAGCAGGACCATATGGTCTAGCAGAACCTTTTGGTTTTGGTTTCCAGTCTTGTGTTTTATCCACAAAATTCCTTTCAATATGACTTTTCACAACTTTTGGTGTATGTTTGAAAGTATTACTTGCACCCTTAGTAGTGAATTTTGGGTAAACAGGCTCATTTGTTCTAACAGTATGATTGACTTTTGGTGTGTTAGATTTCACAGAACCTTTTCTGGGGTTTGTTTTACTTGTTTTAGACCTTGATGTACTCTCAGAAACCCAATTGTTACAATAAGCATGAGTATGATTAAAACTACCACAGTAATAGCATGCTTTATTGTACAAAACAAAGTTATCACCAAGTTGATGTGACTTAAGATTGTTCCAATTTCTCTGACTACCTCTAGGTTTGCTATTACATTTAGCACAACATTCAACTGTTTTTAGAACAACTTTAGTCTTTGTTATACTCTCTACACTTTTAGGACTGATTGGTTCTACTTTGTTTCCTTTCTTAGAAACAGTCTCTTTTCCATTCTCATCAGATTTGCAACCTTTAATAGTTGTAACATCTGAGCTCTTATTAGTGAGCACCTTTTCTTTGGAGAGAGAAGTATCACTTGTACTCTCAAGAGGTTCACTATTTTCTACAGGTTTTAACTTTTCTAGTGGTTTATTTGTGAGTTCATGTAAACCTGATTCAGCAAGATCTAAACCTGGGGGACAAGGAATTCCTCTGTAAGGAGGAGGACATGTGTTGTATCCAATCCCAGATTTGATTTTCTTGTTCATTTGATTCTCAACTATACTTTTAGTACAAGCAGAAGCATTTTCTAATGTTGTAACAGTTAGTTGAATATTATCTTTTGCTTGTTTCACTTTAGCAAACTCAGTTCTTAACAGGTTTATTTCAGCATCTTTAAGAAATATGTCTCTATTAAGAATAGTTTTTGTGTCAGAAAAGGTGAGTTCATTTTCTCTAAAGTGAATTATCTGTTTCTCAAGTTTGGACATACCACACTTATGATTAACTAGGTCTTGATGAGTTTTTCTTTGTTCTACTTTCAGTTCATCATAAAGTTTTCTTAAGATTTCAAGTTCTTTAAAAACTTCACAAGTAGCAGAACATTTAGTAATTTGTACCTCAGGATTGGAGAGAGCCATTAAGGCTAATTCATTTGAGGATGACTCTTCTTCACCCATAAAACTCCAATCAAAACCCAGCCCATCAATAGCTACCATAGCTTTTGTTTCAGTGATGTCCACTTCCTTGCTTTTGTTCTCATTGTTTCCCCTGTTCTTGTTCTCAAAACCTCTTCCCTTATCACCCTGCTTCTTTGGTCTTCTACATTCTCTTGAATAGTGACCCTTCATGTGGCAGTTGTAGCACTCCACTTTAGATTTGTCATACCCAACAGGTTCATTGCCATTGATGACAATATTCTTTCCAGTCCTCATCAAATATTTCTTAGCCCTCATGCTAAGAAGTGAAAGCTTCCATTTTATGTCCATTTCTTCAAGATCATCATCACTGATCTCTTGAAGATCTTCAAAGGTCAATGTGGAACCATTGTGTTGTGATGTTAGAAAAGCACAACCAATTGTTTCATCTAAAATGGTTTTGGTACTGCTGGAAGTAGGGGTGTCATATGGGTCGACCTGACCCGACCCGAACCCGACCCGAACCCGATAAGGCCTTATAGGGTCGGGTTGATTCGGGTCCAATATACCTTATCGGGTTATCGGGTCAACCCGATAAACCAGATAGCCTTATAGGGTCGGGTTGCGGGTCTTAATTATTTCGTTATCGGGTTATCGGGTTGACCCGATAACCCGATAAGCTATAATAACACATTAAAAGTTTTATAATTTTTGAACTAAACCCGATAACCCGATAACCCGAACCCGATAACCCGAACCCGATAAACCCGATAACCCGATAGACCCTAACCCGATAACCCGATTCCTTATCGGATCGGGTTGCGGGTTAATTTTTATTTTTCGAAAACCCGATAGACCCGACCCGATAGAGGCTTATCGGGTCGGGTTGACCCGAATGACACCCCTAGCTGGAAGTACTGGCAGGACCAAAATTTGTGTTGGCAGTACCTTCTTCTTCACCATCTTTTTCTTCATCAACTTTCTTGGAAGTACCATGAGATGACATAAATGCCATATTTCCTGAGCTTGAACTGGTAGACTTCTTTAGTTCATGCTCTACTATTTTGAAGTTGCTGTAAAGATCATTGAGACTCATGGAATCAATATCTAGTTTGTTTTTCCAGAAAATGACATGCATGGCCCATTCAGAGGGTAGACTTCTAAGGAATTTGGAGTTTAAGTCTTCTTGAGATATTATCACTTCATGAATGGCTAACTGACTAGAAAGCTTTTGTAGTCTATTGAACATGCTGTCCAAAGACTCATTTGGTGTGGCTGAAAAGTTTTCAAACTGTTGTTTTAAAAGTGTTTTCTGGGTGGCATCATTACCACCAAATCTAGCCACAATAGCCTGAAAAAGGGTTTTAGCACACTTGTATTTGTTAAAGACTAGAAGCTGGTCATTTGGAATAGACATGAGAAGCATACTCCTGGCTTTAAGATCATTTCTCTTTTGAATTCTTTCTTCAGCAGTTATTGGATTTACTTGCACAGTTGTGACAAGTGCATCATTTACTGTGGAGGTGGTGGTTACTGGTTTAAATGAGTTTCCTTCTTCAATGATCTCCCAAAGTGCATAGTCTTGCACTTGGAAGTATTGTTCAACCCTCAGTCTCCACATTTCAAACTCATTTTGTTTGAGTAATGGAAGTTTTGCAGCCACATTGGTTTGAATGTGTTCAACATCCATTTTTGCTTTGTTCTTTTATGTCGTAAATATCAGCCTTTCTCTGATACCACTTGTGGAAGGATTCTGTCTATATATATTGATTTGTGCAAACACTTGGGATGTTAATCTCAGTAATGTGTTTAGGATATTTATGAATGAATGTGAGTTAGCACACGGAATTTACTAAAACACACTAAAGGAACAAAGGTGGTGAATAAGTAAATGAGAATGAACACAACATGAATAACACAAAATGATTCAATATTATTGATGAAATAATACGGGTGATCTAAACTATCACCAGGATTACAAGTGTAACCTTGAATCTTTGATACGTGAAAGGATTTAAATGTGGAAGTTATGCATGGGAAAGATGAGTGTGAGAGCTGGGAAAGTTGTGTCTAAGATGGTGTCTTAAGGGTTCCTTTATAGTATAAGGAGCCCTTATTACAAGTGGTCAAGTTGCTTAATATAATATACTAGAGGTTTATCTTATCCTAATATTACACCTTTCAAGGTAAAACACTCCATTATATCTACTGAGACTTCTGTACTACTTCTACTTAACGTATAACTTTGTACAAAGACTAATAATACAGGTAAATATCTCTAATTAAAATACAGCAACTTGTCTTGAAAACTGGCAGGACCTTCTTTAACTAGCAGTACCTTCTTACCCAGAAGGTACTGTTAGTATATCTTCAACATCAGCAAAACTGAAGAGACAGGCTTAACTATCACTAGCAGGCTCTTCTGGCAGACTCTTTACTTTGTGCATTTTATTCCCAACACAAATGGTCCATTCAAGCCAAGACAAGTTCAAATTGAAGGTAATCCAAATACAACACCTCCTACTCAACCATTCGTGCGTGAACAAACAGAAGCAGATTACACAGAGGAAGACAAGAAGCAGATCGCCGCAGATGATATGGCAATGCATTTAATCCAACTTGGATTACCACAGGAGATCTTTGCTGCGGTCGACAGCTGTGAAACTGCTTATGCTATGTGGGAACGTATTAGAAGGATATGTCATGGAATAGAGATTGGACAACAAGACGTTGAGAACAAACTTCTTACAGAATGGGAGAACTTTACATCCACTAAAGGTGAACAGATTGAATCTTACTACACAAGGTTTTGCACTTTGATGAATGAGTTAATCAGAAACAAGTTGACACCTCGAACAATTGCAACAAACATCAAATTCATCAATAACCTTCCAGAAGAATGGGGTCGTTATGTTACAATTGTCAATCAAACAAAGGATTTACATAAGGTGAATTATGATCAACTTTATGACTTTTTGAAGCAAAACCAAGCTGAGGCTAATGAAGTAAGGAAAGAAAGATTGGTAAAGAATCATGATCCTCTTGCATTAATTGCTACTACACCAACACCGCTACCAGTGAACACACAACAACCATCATCATATCCCACTCACAACTACATGCAGCCATCATACATTCAACAACCAACACCGGTCTACCAACAACAGTTCTACCCACAGCAACAACAACATGTTATTCCACAACAGCAATACCAACAATTCGAAGAACCAAAATTCACTGAAAATGATGAAGCTTCTGCAGCATTGACCCAAGCGTTTGCTTTTCTGCCAAAGGCATTCCAAGGACACTATTCTACACCAACAAATAACAACCAAAGGATTTCATCGAATACTCGCAACAGGCAGATCGCTCAGCCGAGTTTCAATATGGTCAACGGAGGCCAAATGGTTGGAGTTTATGGGAATCAGCAAGGATATGCTACTGGAATTAACATGGGTAATCAGAATATGCAGAATGCAGGAAATCAGTATGGTCAGTATGCAGGGAATCAGTTGGGTCAATTTGTTGGAAATCAGAGGGGTCAGAATGTTGGTAATCAGGCAATGGGTAATCAGAATAGAAATGTTGCAGCTCCAGTAGTTGGGAATTTGGGAAATGTAAATCAGGGTAATCTGGTAAAGTGTTTCAACTGTCAGGGTGTAGGTCATATGGCAAGGAACTGTCCTACTAAGCCGAACAAAAAAGATCTAGAGTACTTGTAGAAAGCAGTGATGTTGGCACAAAAGGTTCAGGCAGGGTTTCAGTTGAACGCAGAGGAGAATGATTTTATGGCTCTTATGGATGACATGGAAGATAGAGAGGATATCGATGCGAACTGCATATTCATGGCGAATCTTCAGGAAGCTAAGTATGACACGGATTCTGATACACTTCCTGTTTATGACACCAATGCACCATCTGAGGTATCAAATTTTAACACATGTCACAATAATGATATATTTGATATGTTTCCTCATGAGGAACAACATTTTGAGAAGCAAGCATCCACTTATGATACATTCCTGGACACGCCAAGTAGTAGCAATACTCCTTCAGCGACTCCAGATGTGAATCATAATGGAGGCTTCATTTCACAGCATGCTGAGAATGATGAGGAAACACGTGCTTTGTTTGAATCATTATTGAATAGTTGTCGTATTGAAATTGAGAATGTGAAAAAGGTCAATCGCGATGTTAAGGCCGCGAATGTTAAATTGACCGCTGAGCTTGAGAGTTACAAAGAAAACGTTAAAGCTTTTGAATTTCATAACAAAAGATTGTCTGAATTAGAAACTGGTTATCAAAATTCCGTTTCAAGGGAAAAACAATTGCAACTCAAGTTTGATACACTTGATGTTAATTCTTTCAAAAAGATAAAATCTTTAAACGCGGAAATTTCTGATTTACAAAACCAACTTTCTAAACAAAAATCAGCTTATACCAATCTTGAAAAAGAAAGGGACGAGCTGAAAAAGGACTTTGCAAAGAAAGAAGACAAACTTTTGGCCGAAATCGTAGAGTCAGAACACATGATTGCACATTTAGAAGAATTAGTGGTTAAGTCGGGTCAGTCAAGTCAAACAATGAAAATGATTTGAAATCAAACTAATCCGATTTACCATACAAAACATAAAGTGGCTCTTGGTAACAACACCCCCAGTAATCTCAAGAAAGCTCAGCAAGAACAGAATGTGTTGTATAATGGTAATGTGATTTACACTAAACATGATCCTCCCGTCGTTCGGGATTCTGTGCAAACGATAGAACATGTCGAAGAGAGCATAAATAAAATGAAACAAAAGGATTTGAAACCCATTGATTACAACAAATTGAACAAACTTTCGGGAATTACTTTTGTTCCACAAAAAGAACCATATGTGTTTTCCATAAAACGACCATTCTCAAAAATGTTTTCTAAGAAAGTAATTGTTTCCAAATCTCTTTCAAAAATGGAACAAATGTCTTCTAACAACACTTTTAATACAAGTGAGGCTAGAGACATTTTGGATGATGTTAAAAAGAGAATTCAAGAACTTCAAAATATTGTTACTTCTAAAACTACAATCAATATTAACAACTGGCATTCCAGTTTTCATATTGAGCAGAAAAAGGTTTTTGAAAACGAAATTAATATCCCACTGAATAACATCAGTGCGAGGGTAATACATTTTGAACAAGCTTTCTTAAAAGAAATGGCCGACTTTGTCAAGGACCACAAATCACTGGTAAACGAAGCTAATGATACTCGTGAAAACATGAATGTTTTGAAAACCTAAATGATTCTCTCTTCGAAGCTGTTATGACCACTGACATTATGTCCATCATTTTACAAACATATTCTGTTCAAGACGATGAAAGACTGAGAGCTGAGACCTCCGCAATTGTTTCAAAATATGAAAATGCTCTTATAAAGCTTGAAAAAGAAAATGTGTCATATTTTAAACAACTTGATCGAAAAAAGGAAGAATGCAAGTATGACAAATTGTCGTATGAGCGTGCCTTAAAGAATATGAAAGAGCAAAATGATCTTTTGAGGGCTCAGCTTGTAAGTCAAAAAAGGGAAGGGTGAGGAAACTAAGTTTGCAAAACCGTCGACTTCGGAGAAACCAAATGTTTCAAACACGGTTCAAAAACCAAAGATGTCAATTTCAAGGTTTGCTCCAATAGTCGATGAGAAAAAGAAGTTGACAAAACCAGTCACTCCAACACCCTTGCCCAAGAAAAGTGAAAATGAAAAGATTGTTGATAAAGGAAAAGTGGTTGTCGAAACACCAAAAGTGATAGCACCTGGCCTTTTTAGGATTAGTCCCACTAATGCGTCTGCCTCCACATCTAAGACAAATGCGTGCAAAAAGGATAATTCTAAAGAGTCTAGTGATGCTAAAAAGGACAACAATATAAATCCTAATGCGTGTGCCTTACCTTCTACAGGATTAGAAAGCACCTCTAGGAGCAACAGACTAAAGCCTAGGAGCAATACAAGGAACAATAGAGTCTCGTCTGCCTCTACGAGTAGTAGCAAGAATAAAGTTGAAGAAGTAGAAGAACACCCTAGGAATTTATCGCTTTGTAATAAGAAACATGATTCATCTGAATGTAATGTCGAAAGTACTGGTTCTAATGCATGTAATGACTCTGTTTGTTTAATATGCAAGAAATGTTTAATTAATGATGTTCATGATGAATGTGTTTCTAAGAATGTGTATGTTATGCCTGAACAGAAGTATGTTCCAAAGGGAACTAGTGCTAGATCTAGATCTATAGAAAGATTAGTTGCACGCTTTAGGTCTACCAGTAGTAGTCGAATGCCTAAGAACTACCTTAAGTTTTGTATGTGGATACCAACGGGTAGAGAGTTCATTCTTCATAATGGCAAATTGGAAGTTGTTCAAAATAAACATGTTGCAACCTTTGATGTGTGTGATTCGGAATTTACTCCTAACCCCATGGAACCAAATTTAAAATGGTTTCCAAATACAAACACTTCTGTTCTTGGCAGGTTATCGAAATATGTCTTTGGATCGTCGACTCGGGTTGCTCCAAGCACATGACCGGGAATTTAAAGCTGCTGATCAATTTCGTCTGGAAATTCATGGGAACTGTACGCTTTGGAAATGATCATGTAGCAACTATTCAGGGTTATGGAGATCTTCGGTTTGGGAATTTTTTAATCACTCGAGTTTACTACGTCAAAGGGTTGGGACACAACTTGTTTTCAGTTGGGCAGTTTTGTGATGCAGATTTAGAAGTTGCATTCAGGAGAAACACGGTTTTTATAAGAAATTTGGTTGGTGATGATCTCCTAACTGGTAATCGTGGTACAAACTTGTATGCTATCGACATCAACCAAATGGCTTCTACATCACCAATTTGTCTTATGACAAGGGCAACCGAAACTAAGTCCTGGCTGTGGCATAGAAGATTATCCCATCTCAATTTCGACACGATCAACAAGTTAGCCAAAGACAACATCGTCACCGGACTTCCTAAGTTCAAATACACCAAGGAACACCAATGTCCATCATGCGAACAAGGGAAAAGTAAAAGAGCATCATATAAACCCAAAACCGTACCTAGTTCGGAAGCAAGGTTACATATGTTGCACATGGACTTATGTGGCCCAATGAGAGTTGAAAGCTTTAATGGGAAGAAGTATATTCTTGTTATTGTTGATGATTATTCAAGATATACTTGGGTAAAGTTTTTGAGATCAAAAGACGAAGCACCAGGCATCATCATCACCTTTCTGAAGCGTATCCAAGTTCTACTTCAAGCTCTAGTAAGGATTATAAGAACAGATAACGGCACAGAATTCATAAATCAGGAGTTAAGAACTTACCTCGAAGATGTTGGAATTACACATCAAACATCAGTTGTTAGAACTCCACAGCAGAATGGGGTAGTTGAAAGAAGAAACCGAACTCTTGTGGAAGTTGCTCGCACAATGCTGATTTTTTCTAGTGCACCACTATTCTTATGGGCTGATGCTGTTGCCACTGCTTGTTTCACTCAGAACCGATCCCTAGTACATCCAAGATTCCATAAAACCCCATATGAGCTAGTGAACAACCGTAAACCTGACATCTCTTACCTTCACGTGTTTGGCGCTTTGTGCTATCCGACGAATGACAGAGAAGATCTAGGAAAGTTGAAAGCAAAGGGTGATATTGGAATCTTCATTGGATATTCAGAAAACTCGAGGGCATTCAGGGTGTATAATAGAAGAACGAAAAAGATAATGGAGACGATGAATGTGAAGTTTGACGAGATTTCACAGATGGCTTCTGAGAGATACGCTCTAGAACCCGCGCTTAATCCGATGGCTTCTAATCAAAACGGATTAGGACCCGCACCAAACCAGCAGACTTCTGGACACATCAGTTTAGGACTCGTGCCTCAAGGAGCTCAGTCAACAAACACGGACAAACCTTCAGAACAAGAACTGGAAAATTTCTTCGAGTTAATGTTTGATGAATACTATGGTGGAACTCCGACAAATGCATCTCAACAACATTCCGCTGCACCCGCTCAAAACCAACAACCACCACCACCATCACAAGATGCATCTACAACAATCGAAGTTGAAGCACCAACTCCCTCAGCATCATCAACATCTACTCCAACAACTCCAGTTATTGAAACTGATCTACCAAGAGTTGATGAGCAAAACCAAAATACTAATTTTCAAGAAGAACCTACAAATAATTCAAACGATGTTGCGTTAGATGAAGAAGAAGAAGAAGTATTTGAAAACCCGTTTGCAACAGACTCTGCTGAATCTTCTTCAAGGATACAAGAACCATCTAACACACATTCGTTAAACCTAAGGTACCCTTCTACGTTTCAATGGACAAAAGACCATCCGTTAGAACATGTTATTAGTGAACCTTCAAAGCCAGTTCAGACAAGGAGACAACTTGCCACTGATCTCGAATTGTGCATTTATATTTGCTCAATCAGCCTCAAAGAACCAAAGAACATTTGAGAAGCAATGGCAGAAAACCCTTGGATCGAAGCGATGCAAGAGGAATTTCTTCAATACCTGTTACATGATAGTTGGGAACTTGTTGAACGACCACTTGATAAACGTGTTCTTGATCTCAAGTGGTTGTGGAAGAACAAACTGGATGAGGAAATGACTGTAATTCGTAACAAAGCTCGTCTCGTGGCTAAAGGTTATCCACAAGAAGAAGGGATAGATTTCGAGGAATCATTCGCGCCTGTAGCTAGACTTGAAGCAGTCCGGATTTTCTTAGCCTATGCAGCTCCCAAAAACATCACAGTCTATCAGATGGATATTAAGACTGCTTTCTTGAATGGAACTCTGAAAGAAGAAGTGTATGTGAGTCAACCAGAGGGATTCATCGACAAAGATCATCCAGACTACGTCTACAAGCTTAAGAAAGCAATTTATGGTTTAAAACAAGCCCCAAGAGCGTGGTATGACGAACTATCATATTTCTTGCTGAAAAACAACTTCACAAAAGGAACGGTTGATGACACCTTGTTTATCAAAAAAATTCAAAGATGACATTTTGATCGTTCAAATTTACGTGGACGACATAATTTTTGGATCAACCAATCCTAACCATTCAAAACATTTTGAAAATCTCATGAAAAGCAAATTTGAAATGTCCATGATGTGGGAACTAAAATTCTTTCTTGGTTTACAAATACACCAATCCCCACGTGGTATTTTTATCAATCAAGCTAAATATACAATAGAGATTTTGAAAAAACATGGAATGGAAAACTGTGATTCTGTTGGTACACCAATGGTCACTTCACCAAAAATAGGTGCTGATTTGTTTGGGAAACCCATTGATCCGAAAAAATATCGGAGCATGATCGGTTCTCTCATGTACCTAACTGCTAGCCGACCCAATATTCAATTTGCTGTTTGTTTGTTAGCACGGTTTCAGGCAAAGCCTACCGAACTTCACCTCAAAGAGGTTAAACGGATCTTTCGATACCTACGAAGCACCATTAACATGGGACTTTGGTATCCGAAGGATTCGGGGTTTAATCTAACAGCATTTTCAGATGTAGACCATGTTGGTGATCAAGTTACAGCAAAGAGTACATCAGGCGGAGCACAATTTTTGGGTGAAAAGCTAGTAAGCTGGTCGTCAAAGAAATAGGATTGTACTGCGCTATCAACCGCCGAAGCCGAGTATGTGTCTCTATCTGCGTGTTGTGCCCAAGTTCTTCGGATGCGGACACAACTCACAGATTATGGCTTTACTTTTGACAGAATACCTATGTATTGTGACTCAAAAAGTGCCACAACCATCTCGTGCAATCCCGTACATCACTCTAAGACGAAGCATATCAAAGTCCGCTACCATTTCATCAAAGAACACGTGGAAGAGGGTACTGTTGAATTATTTTTCGTTAAGACTGATTACCAACTCGCCGATCTATTTACTAAAGCCCTTCCAAAAGAACGGTTTGACTATTTAGTTCGAAGAATTGGCATGCGAAGCCTAACTCCTGAGGAGCTAGAACGTCTTCTCGAATCTTCTTGAAAAATGTTTTCAAAATCGCTTCGCTGTAAATATTTTTGAAAAAAAAAACAAAATACAAAATTTGAAAAACCAACAAAAACAAAATACAAAAATATAAAATTTTCAAAAAAATACAAAAACAATATAAAATCAAAAAATCCAAAAATATTCTTCTCACGACATGTCTCTCGTATAAATCAATATTCTGTACGTCTCTAGAAATGTCATTCAACAATGATACGGACATGTACAGATGCTTGAGCGGGAGTTCTTTAAAATGTTTTTCTAAAACATGTCGTTTCTCAAAAATTTCTTCACAATGGCTTTCGTATACATCAGTACGAAACTCGTACGTTAAATGATGACTTCTGATTATTCTCAAATCAAGGACTCATACGTTCAATGACGAACTCTTTTTCAAAAAGTTCGAGTCTAAACAAACAAAAAAGATTTCAAGCATAAACTCGTTTTCATACAATATTCTTGAGCACTTTTTCAAGATTGTTCAAAAGATTTCTCAAAATCTCTCAAAATTAGTGCTCAAGATAACCCCCTCTAAACCCTTAAATTGATTTTAAATGAGCTATCATTAAGGGGGAGTATAAACAACTAAAATGTTCTGAATTCATGCAAAATTAAATCTGTCTATCTCTCCAAAAAGCCTTTTCTTAATCAGTTGATATCAAAAATATCACGCTATGCTATTTTTGAGGGGGAGAAGACATGATTAAAAATGTTTAAAGATTGTGGCTGAATCTCAAGAGCTCGACTCAGTAAGTACCAATGAATTGACGAAGCTTAAAATGTCAGTAATCGAAAAGACTTGTCCTGGAGGGGTAATAATTTCAAGCTAGTCTAACTAGTGATGTAAGCGTGTCTCGAATAGGACTTGTCTGAGTAGAATGTATCGTATCGAGAGACTTTCTCTAGACTTGACCAGGACAGGTAATAACTTCAAGCTAGTCTAACTAGTGATGTAAGCGTGTCTCGAATCGGTCATGTTCACTGAAAGTGGATCAATTCAGAAAGTGCAAACTCCTCACGTATGTGCAAATTTCTTAAAAAATTCATGAGCACATGTGAAGGGGGAGTCCTTCAAAAGAAATGCAAAACTCTCGAAGTGTCAACAATGTGTTTTATTATCATAAACACTTTGAGAGATTTTCAAATGATTAGTTTTATGGCAATAATAGGATAGTCATGAAGTTATAAGGTGACTAAGGTTAGGAAAAACCGTCCTATGATCCGCCAGAGCCGGAGGGATCTACCCAAGGACAAATCCATTAGATTAGAATTAGAAGTCCTTAGGTATGATTGAAAAAAAGGAGAAAATGAGAAAGGAGAAAGAAGAGGTTGAAGAATTAAAAAGAAAAGTTATGAAAAAGGGTGAAAAGAAATAGCCCTCCATATGTTCAACCTTAGGGCAGACACCGGGTTCAACTCATATGCTACTGGTTGTTACTAAGGTAACACCAGTATTGAAGACAAAGACGTCATGGACCCAGTGACGCACTGCACTAAACCTTCTTAACCACTCAAGTTCTCTTAAAAGAGCTTGTTTCATTCTCACGGGGAACCGGTGTAATCTATCGACCTGTCTCTTAGAGATGGTTGATATTGAAGCAGGAGACCTCTCCCTAATCTCCGCATAGGAAACCAAATGTGCACTTATCGAGTCTAGAGCCCCGAGATTCATCAAAAGATCTCATAGGAACACATGGTATTACTACACTGGATGTTCAACATTAAGGACGCCAGATGTAAACTTTAGAGTCCTACGCAGATCTTAGCAATCTTCCAGAACATTTATGAGAGGATTCACTTTTGTGATTCTCAGTGATTGAATGGAAATTCCTGCCAGGGTCAACATCAAGCAGCCCTGACAGCAGGTCACTTCGGTAATTCTTTATGGGTTACGCTTAGTGTTCGCGGTGGTTTCAAATGGTCTACAGTTGTGGAGTGATCCCCAGCGACTCACCCAGTCATTGAGCTACTTAGTAGGTCTTGTAAGCTCCCTCGGGAGTATCTGACATGGGAACGGCCTTGGTAAGGGTTAGAAGGAGTCTTCACACTATGCTGTTGACGATATCTAATTCTTATCTGTAAGTACCGGATGTTTTATTGCTAACTGTTTTCATGCAGCTACACATCACCTCCATGGCGAAAGATTCCGCATGCTCATACATACATCTGGAAGTTAAAGAAAGCTCCCTCAAGATCTATACAACACAAAGTTCAAAGAAAGATTCTACGCCAAAAAGAAGAATCTACAAAGGATAAAGACTTAAGATCAAAGTGAAAGAAAGGGAACTACGTGCATATGAATATCAAAGTCCAAAGATGTATGAGCATGTTGGAATGGCGAACAACCACCACAGACGCAGAAGTGACGAAAGGCAGATAACTCCACATCACAAAGGAACAAAGAACGATGAAAAAAATCAGTAATCAAAGATCACAAAGCATGAAGGAACAAAGACTAAAGACTATTCTACAACGACACACAAAGTTAAAGACAAAGAACACGGAAGACCCACTCACGTGGAGCATCATTCGAATGACCACCCCTTAGGGGGAGATTGTTAGCATTAAAAATATTTATATAGAAGTGATGGTCATTCTCATATTGTAACTTTGTGTCGTTTGTTAAGATTAGTAATAGTTTAGTCATTGGGCTTTGGACTTGGCAAGCTAATATGTTATGTGCTATGTTTCATAAGCCTTGTTATCTAATCATATAACCAAGTTCAAGCCCAAGCCCAAGCCCATGGAAAGCCTTTTAAAGCATCTCTTGTATCTAACTATATAAACACCTCAAAGCTCATTTGAGGTGTGTGCTTGTGTGTGTATTGTGTGTGTTTTTAATAAAAGCTCTCTTCATCTCTTATCTCTATTTCTTCATATATTACGCCACACATATCTCATCAAGTCACCATCTTTACTTCATCTAGTTCTTATATTAGTATTAAAGTTGATATATCTAAGGTCCTACATTATAGAAAATATATTACACAAAATTATACATTACAATACACAAATAAATAAATAAATAAAAACCCTAACTAACTACCTCCCTACTAGGTAGGGAGGGTTAGTATATAACAAATAGGGCGGATTGTATATCTTGACCCTTTTTTAAACTTTTTTCTACATTTTTTTTGTTATAACAGTTTGAACAGTCATTAATGGTATCAACATGGTCAAAAACCCAAAACTGTTTCAAATATCTCTTTTAAAATATATGTTGTGTATAACAATTTTATGTCACTCGATATCAAATGTTGCGTGTACATTTTTGTAACTAGTTTTTGTATCATTTCCCGTGAAGAACTTATGGTCAAAAAACTTTGTGGTCTGTATATTGGTCGAAAAAATGGTCAAAAAGTCAAAACCCACTTTTATCAGAATTGCTTGTAAAGCAATTCAGACAAAACCCTAGTTCATCGGAATTGCTTGTAAAGCAACTCCGACAGACCCGTCGAAATTCGATAACCCATCGGAATTGTACCGTCTGAATTCACTTGTCGGAATTGACTTGTCGGAATTGGAAAAGTCAACTTCATCGCAATTGAAAAGTCAAAATTTTTGCAATTGGCTTTAACCACTTATCGAAATTAATAAGAAATGTAAAGATGAAGATGAAGACCAGTTGACCATAGACCTTATACCACAACTCTATTGACTTCAGTTTATCAACATCATCAGTCAACCTTTAAACGAAAAATGAAATTATTTTACGGGACTATAATTTAACGAAGTCAACCACTCCCTAAGCCAACTCTAAAACCAACACCAACACAAATCTGCATTTAACCTTAATCCCATATCCAATATACTACTTGAATCCCAAAGAAATTATTACAAGATCTCAGTTTTATTTTCTTTTCATGTATCAACATTGGTTATCAGAACTCAAAAGTTAAAAAACACGAATAGATAAACATCACTGATCAATTTTGAAGTTTTCACTTCTGTTTATATCCGAACACAATTAAGATAGGTCTATAACAATCTTGTTATAAACCTTTTTCTTGGTTTGTTTAGACCGTAACAGGAAAATCACAACATACAAAAACCTACCATGACCCTCCAAAGTATCTTGAAGACTCTAAAAACACCTTCTTGATTCGAGACCGTGCAACAAATTAAAGAAAGAGGTTCAGGTTTGTTTGTGTTTGTGATGATTCGAGTTGTTAATGGTGATGAATCGTTTACTATGAGATGGATTAAAGATGAAGATAAGTTATTAAAATCTTGATGAGATATGATTGGTTTGGGTGACGATTTGGTGAGAGAAGTGATAAGGATGAGGATGGTGGCAGAGTGAAATATGTTTGTATGTTTTAGGGTTAAGCCAAATGACAATTGACAAGTGTGTTTAGGTCAAACGTTATAACTCCACCGGTTATAACCTTTTATTTGGATCGGTTATATGATTTATTTGGGCCCGGGTATTATGGATTGATATTGGACCGGATTGGGTGTAGAGTTGTAGTATGGGCCTGAATTTTATTAAACAATGGGTTGGGTTGTGTTAAAGTAATGTGCTGAAATGTTTATAACCAAAATTTTTTATTACAAATGTTGTTTTAAGCTCAAAATTTGATAATACAATTTTTTTCGTATATGATTAGTGGTTTATTGGTTACTTGAGGTTCGCAACGACAAAGTGACAAATTTTTACGGGAATACATTTTTGACAAGATCGGGAAACCATCATCAAAGTTCACATTAAACCGTCAAAAAGGCTAGTTTTGGGCATTTAACCGCTAGATGTGACTACGGCGTTTATTTATTATTATTTATTTGAGATCAAAGTGGGATTTCACGGGTGCATGTACTTAGTATCTGAAAATATCAGGGTTGGTTGGATGCATGATTCTTCGAGATCCTTGTTCGAGCTTTTATCCATACAAATGACCAAGACTTGAGTTGTCTAGTTATACCTGATGTAAGGAGTTACGTTGTTGTGCTCACAGAGTATAGCTATCACTTTAAAGGAGTTAGGTTGTAGTGCTCAAGTGTCACCAAAAAGCTGTGGATACTTCAAGAGATGTTTATATACAATAAGGATGGTTGGATGGGTATATGATTCCCTACCTTTATTGAAATTCTCAGTATGGGTTCTTAGTCAGACAATAGTGCAAGTTTAAGTCACAAGTTCATGTTATTTTACTCCAATCTCAAGTTCGTCATATTGGGTTTTCTCCATCAGTAGTCACTACAAAAATCCGTCAGAATGATAATGGGATCGGTAAAGAGTTAGCTGAGAGGAGTATCAAAGAGTAGAGATATTTTTAGCAGTTGATTCTCACAGGCTATTTATGGTACTTCACACATATTCAACTAATTGGACATACACAGTTACGCTGCCTCCGTTTTCCATCGTAAACATAGTGTGTATGCTTCCGATTTCGAGAAGACATCGCGGGGGAAGAGAGAGTGGATGTTCTTTCACTTTTCATGACTTCTACCATTTTCCTCCATGATTTTTTGCAATCAGGGGGAAGAAATGAGACGTTCAGTGGTTCAAACATCTTACTTTGGTGTTATCGTCTCAAGTTTCATGGGTTGTTTTTTGTGAAGTTACCTACATATGATGTTTTAACCGCATTATGATGCCTCACAAATGGTCATATTATCGAGTATTCGTACATACAAAGGTGATTATTATTCCGATAGACCGCAACAATCAGGGGGAAGAAGTACTATTTCAGCTTTCATGGTTTGTTTGGTGTGAAGCATCTACATACGTGAGAAGATTTTGCTGATTTCTTGCATGTTACCCCCTAACGGAGTTCCCGCATTGAGCATAATTGTGATTAAGTGTTTTTCAGATTTGCTTGGTGTGGTTTACGTTGTTATCTACAAATTCCGCTACGTACTTAAAACTTCAATAGTTAAAAGACATGTTAACTACATCAATGTTTCGAATCTGCTGAAAACGGTTGTCAGTTTGGCGGGAAGTTGATTCAGAAACTTCGTCAAAAAGAAGTGTACAGAGAAGCTGCTAAAGACGTGCAGCATGAATTGGGGGGAAGTTAATCCATTTCATGCATATTACATCATTTGCCTACAAGTGAAGATAAAGTTCTTAAGTCGAGGTACAAGATGAAGACAAAGAGCGTCAATTGCTGTCATCCCCAGCATTTGAAGAGCCTATTAAGACCATTATTTATTTGTATTTGTACTTGTAGGAAATGTTGTAAGTAATCCTTTATGTCGTCCCATTGGGGAAAGATTGTTGGAAATGCTCCTAACACCTAAATGGAACGACATTTACGGGATTACGTTAGCTATCTTATTTAGCTTAAGCCCATGGACTAGAATCATAATATTGTAATAATTAGACATGTGTGAGGCTATATATACCCCTCCATACTTCCATGGAGGGGTGAGACTTTGTGTAACCTTTCATTTTACTTATTAATAAAACACATAGTATTTCCCTTCTCTCTCTCTACTCTCTCTCTAACCATGGAAGTCATCTTCTTCCATCAAACACGACCTCCCAAATCACATATTCAACCTAAAACTATGATCAAACACCATCAACCTACGACTCTTGAGTATTCTTACACTTATAATGATATATAGTTTGGTTTCATAGTCATAATTTTGATTTTGATCTTGCAGGTTTATATTTAAAACGGATCTACCTAACAATTTGGTAATATGCAATGCTTGTAATTTAAAGCTAAAGTAATTTAAAATCTTTTGTTTAGTTTGAACAATGAATTTTGATCTTTTCACTTTCTAAATCGATTGGTTCGTAATAGTATTAATTTTCAAGACCTTTTTCTCTTGTCTTATTTCTTTCGGCTAGCTCATGTTTTTGAACACCAAATTTGTTGAGCCAAATTACAACCAAATTATCCCTCACAGATATTTGAAACATTAAATCAACCTATGTTCAGGATAGCTGATCACATCAAAGATCCAAACTCTTTCTCTGACATAGTCAACAAGGTAAATCAAAGAACAAAGTTTACCCTTGACTGAATGATCAACACAGCTAAACATCATCAGATATCCAAAGGGCTCTTAGGTGAAACACCTTGAGTGAACCTTAGAGAAGTCAGTGTGAAAGACCATTAAATGGAAGTACAACGGTCTAAAGGGACTCACTAAGTGTTCACATATGTGATGATAAACACATCAGATATGCCTTGTACCTTCTTAGCTACAATAGTATTACTTTGCATAGACAAAGTCTAAAACTGATTGAAAACTTTGTAACCTGATAACGGGGTTAGCTAAAACAAAGGGCAGAGAAGTGACAAAAACCCCTGAGACCTTAAGGACATACAAATGCCCTTAGGTCTCTGATAATGACTTATCATCTTAAGCCATGCAGATGAACCAGTTGCACTTATCAGATACACTCAAAGTATTCCTTCAACATACTTGTAAAGTTTATCCTGGGAGTTGGCGGAAGTAATCAGCCACACTTAGGGGGGGGGGAGTAATTTGAGCTAAAGCAAAACGGGAAAACCCTTGGGAAGATAAGGACTCATCGAGAGCAGGGAAAGCAACTTGCATAATACATATGTCAGCATAGTAAAGCAACCCTAGCCACACAAATGCACATGTACGTTAACTTCCAGTTTGCTTCTAATTTAGTCATTACTATTCTTGTAACTACTAATAGTGTATCTCCCTTTGTCTATAAAAGGGATGTTAGTAGTAGTGATAGATAACGATTCCACCTCTAGAATACACTTCCTCTTCTAAGTGTCATGAAAAATACAAAAAGAGTTAGTAGCTTAGCGAGTCGAGTCAAGTCTTAGCTTAGCAACACCACCTTGTACATGTGATTGACTTAGATAATTGACTTACCACCAGTAATGTAAAACCCAGAAATTTTGAACATGTGAAATACCCAAAATGCCTCTCAAATTTTAAACTTCTGAAAAGACGTTAAATAATCTAAGACATTACACTACGTTTATGACCTAAGTAATTAATCGGAAGACGTTATATAAAGAAATATAAACTTATGATAAAATAAATTTGTACACGTTTTGGTTCTATCACATGTTTTGTTCCATCACACATTTCCTATAGGTACAAGACAATCTTATCGGGTTTCTACCTTCCCTTCTCCCATTCGTACGACCAAACACAACCAATATTAATTCCCTACTATTCACACGTATTTCCCTACTGAAAAAGATATGATCAATATTCTTAAAATAAGAAACACCCTATTCCATTTAACTCCAACGATTTGGAGAAATTCAAATATATCACTTGATATATCTTTTGCAAGTCTAACATTTTTTTTACATGATATTCCATCATTTTGAAACACGCTACCTTTAACCTTTGAAATCTGGAAAACAAATCCTAGCCTCTCACGTGCATATGAATAAAGTTAGATATATGTTGCATGAGTTTTGGGTTCTCTACATCCTTCATTCAAGCGAACATAGTCCTGGTTATGATCTCATGCTTGATTCGATTCGACTCGTTGGTGTGAAGGTTGCGGTTCAGTCTCGATTCGTTGGAGGTTGCAGGGTCGATATCGGGTTTGTGCATGCGTGGGTTTGAAGCATTGAGTGAAGTCACTAAGATCGTACATGTGTGGGTTCGTGTGCTTGATTCAATTAGTTGTTTTGGTCGAGGTACAATCTTATTTATGAATCATACACTTCACACAAATATGGTATTACAATCATAAGTTACATATTACTTATATATCATGCGAATTCGTTACGGTAAATATTCAAACATATATAAAAAGGGTTAACGTGACATGAACAAGGTGGGAGTTTTGTTAACGATATTATCGAGTCGTGTTTTCTTTCCTATTTGGTCGATCTCTTAATTCAGCCTAAATGTTTTAAAACTAACACCTTAATATGTTATACTTTATAGGACATGGTTATAGTAATCGTAATTTATGTCTAATGTGGTAGACTAATGTGGACTTTGACCGTTATGCATATCAGTAAATATATGGCCATAAGGGGTGGCAATGGTGCTTAATGATGCCTAAAAAATAATTGTAATTAGTCAATCATGTTAAGCCAACTAATTTCATGCCTAATGATGCCTAAGTTCATATGTTTAGTGGCAATGTTGCCTAACCATGCAATAACACCCAAAGCCCAACTGAGAGTCAACTTTCAAGTGCAAATTTAGAGTAGTTAAAGTCCATTGAAGTCCAATAACACCCAAAGCCCAACAGGTTACACTAGAATCTAGATATCACTTATTAAATTCTATTAGAAAATGTTACCCTATATCTAAATCACGCAGTCAAGAGCGCTTGGTATCGTCTTCATCCTCTGTACCTTTCTTCCCCACTCAAACCTGCAAAAGAAAAAAACATGCCACACAAAAGCCATCAAACGGTAACAATAATTAATGTGGAACGGTCAAAAAATTGAATGCTCAACATTATACCGAATCGGTAAAGAATCCCGCAGGCCTTGCCGAATCCATCATGCCGAGAGGCTGGCAATGGGGATACCGAGTGATGCCGCTGATCCCGCTGCCTTTGCCGAATACGTTGCCAGTGCCCTAAGGGGGTGGCAACCTTGCCTAAGGTTGCCTCATCTTTTTTTACAAACAACCAATCATGGTCCTCCAACACATTTTTTGCCTAAAGTTGCCTAAACTTCAATTTTAAGTGGCAATCTTGCCTAATGTCAAACATTAAATGTTACATAATTATATAATTTAAATAAAAAAAACATAATTAAACACTTAATAAAAAACAACTATTTTTATTAAAAAAACAATACATTTTATTAATAATTCAAAGCAAAATTACATAACACTTATTAAACAAAACAAAAAAAAAATAAAATAAATAAATAAATAAATAATCAACAAAAAATAGGAAATCACTAGTCATCGAGGTATGATAAGTCTTGAGCCGCTACGTGCTCCGTAAGATCATATCGAAGACGATTATGGATATCTTCGTCGAGTAACTGATGTAGCACACTGTCATCATAAACTGGCGTTACCGGCAGATCCATTATATGAACCGGTGATATTGCCATACCATCGTTTTTCAAAATCATATTGCACAATATAATGCACGTATAAACCGGTTGTCGAATCTTTTGAACCGACATAGCTCGGAGAGGACGACTGAGAATCATCCATTTTCCTTTTAGACGACCAAAAGCTCGTTCGATATCGTTTCTTGCAGACTCTTGTAGTTTCTTGAATCTCTTTTCCATTGGGTCAGTTGGATACGGATATGCTTTAACAAATGTTGAATACTTAGGATAGATTCCATCGGTAAGATAGTATCCACGTTTGTAAAGCCTTCCACCCAATAAAAATGAACTGTTTGGTGCCGTTCCATTTCGTTCAGTAACATACAATGGAGACTGATTCAAAACATTGATATCGTTGTTTGAACCGGGAGGACCAAAAAACAAATGCCAAATCCACAAATCATATGAAGCAGTCGCTTCAAGCATAATAGTCGGGTATTGGTGATCACCTCTCTTATATTGGCCTCTTAAGTGTCTAGGACAATTTCGCCAAACAAAATGTGTACAATCAATGCTACCAAGCATTCCCAGAATATGATGTTTTTCTTCATGTACATTGAATAAGCATGCTACGTCATGGCTTGTAGGCCTACGTAAGAACTCTCGACCATATAACTTTATAATCGCATCGCAAAATTTATCAAGGCATTCTCCTAAAATAAAATGACAACTTTTAATAAAATAAAATAAAATAAAATAAAATAACGAAATATATAACTACAAAATAATAACTAAAACATTATAACAAAAAAGCATAACGAAAACAATTTAAATAACTTAATAAGAAAAACAAATTTAAAAAATTAATAACGAAATAATTTAATTAAAATAATAACCTGACGTTCTTCGTGCCATGTTTAGATAGTCATCAAATCTATCCGGAGGTTCACCCGTTGCGAGTTGTCGAATGGCGGATGTACATTTTTGTAATGGCGTGAAACTATTTTGGCCCATCGCGTCTTGATCGAATTGGGCTTCAATATCATCAACAATGTTTAAAAACAAATTTTTACTCATACGAAAAACGCTTTCGTTAAACTTTGGTTGTTCAACAAAATAATCATTCAATAGAGTTTCTAATGCTTTTTCACGAAAACGTTGGACAACCACGGGAGAGGTGAGCTAGCCGTATCTTCAAAAGCTTCGTTTGCGGCTAAAAAGGTTTCAAACGTACTTCCGGATAACCATTTTTCGGATGAATCCGGGGGAATAATGATCTCGTCCGATGACAAAGAAGACATTGACATGGTTAAATAAATTGTGTATTGTTTTTGTGATTTGATTTGTGAGATTTTTGTGAATGAAACAATATGTGTTATGTAGTGAATATTTATAGGGATTTTTTTTTCTTGAAAATGGATCCACGCTCCCTTGCATTAATGCCAAACGGTCATAATTTTCTTGAGCCTCTCCCCCACCGAAACGGTGAGTTTCACCGATTGAGGCACCAAAAATGCCTTGCCAATCCACTGGCAACCATGGTTGCCGATCGGTGGCCTTTGCCGACCCATATTCACCGCAAGGGTGCCACCCCCTAATAAATTTATGTTATTCACATACTTTGGATGTAGGACCAGTATTTAACGGAGTAAAACATATTAACTAGATAATGAAATGGAAAACTATAAAGGTATGATCTTACATATTTTAATGTTGTCAAGAATACTTTAATATAATTTATGAAACGGCGGAGTCCTAAATTGTCATTATTAAGTTAATTTACATTTTAATCCTATAATAAATTAATTGACATAATTAAACCTTAAATTTTGATAATTTACATTTATGACCCTGAACTTTATTAAATTGATATATTAACCCTAAACTATTATATTAGTCCTTTTAACTCTTAAATACATTTAAATTGTCAATTAGAACCTTAAAGTATTAAGTTACTAATTGGGGAAACTTACTAAATATGGAAACTCAGTAAATATGGAAACCTGCTAATTTCAGAAACCTACTAAAAATAGAGTCTTCTAAAATGCTTAAACTACTTAAAGTGGAAAGTTACCTAAAATAGAAAGCTACTAAAAATGGAAAGTTTCTAACAGAGGTAACTTACGTGATTTGGACCCTTCTTGATTCGTATCCATTCTCTTCTAGGTTCGGTGAAGCGGGAATGACCGTTCTCCTTTCGTTTGATCTCGGTTTGTTTTGACTCGGCTAAGGTACAGATTTTCCGTACTCTTTCAGCAAGAGTACAACTACTTATCTCTCATGATTTTTCTCTCTCTCTATCTCCTTTATATTATTTGATTTACCCTTTGACATTGATCCTTTTGATATTGACCCCTTGATCTTGACCCTTGATATTTGTCCTTTGGATATTGACCCTTTGATTGATCCTTTGACATTGAACCCTTGACTGTGAACCTTTAATTATGACTTGGCACTGATACTTCACTGGTACAAAAAGTTCTGTTGGTCACGCCAAAAATGTGTGACGATATGCATATAAGGCACGCACGTTTTTTTCGTCATGTGTGACAAAAGGTCCCGCCACCGTAGGTGGCATATGGTCACATTGTTGAGTTCGTGGCCTTTTCCATCGAAAAAGAGTGACCAAAACCCCGAATATGTGTGACAAATTAGGCACAAGTTTTGTAGGATTAGTCATTATCAGTGACCGTAAACACCTTATAGTCACACGAATGTTTTTTGAGAGTGACTATTGTTCGTCCTTTGGCCACATAAATATAAAATATATGTGACATTTGAGATGATATATTCAAGTAAATGTGTATTTTGTGTGACTATTGATAATCCAATGGCCACATGAATATACAATAAATATGACGTTTGTGATGATTTAGTCACACAATGGGTGTTATTTTTTTGGAGTTAGTTACATACAATTTAACACAAAGTGGCCAAAAGTGTGAATAAGTGTGACTGTATGCTGTTTAAAGTGAAGAAATGTGTATTTTGTGTGACTATTGATCATCCAATGGCCACATGAAGTTTATGTTTCCGTGGCCTTTTGTAATATTTAGTCACACAAATCATGTTTGTTTTGGGTATTTAGTCACATACCATTAAGCAAACAGTGGCCAAAAGTGTGAATAAGTGTGACCATATGTTGTTTAAAGTGAAGAAATGTGTATTTTGTGTGACTATTGATCATCCAATGGCCACATGAAGTTTATGTTTGCGTGGCCTTTTGTAATATTTAGTCACACAAAGCATGTTTATTTTGGGTATTTAGTCACATACCATTAAGCAAACAGTGGCCAAAAGTGTGAATAAGTGTGACCATATGCTGTTTAAAGTGAAGAAATGTGTATTTTGTGTGACTATTGATCATCCAATGGCCACATGAAGTTTATGTTTGCGTGGCCTTTTGTAATATTTAGTCACATAAAGCATGTTTCTTTTGGGTATTTAGTCACATACAATTAAGCAAACAGTGGCCAAAATCGTTAATAAGTGTGACCATAAGCTGTTTAAAATAAAGAAATGTGTATTTTGTGTGACTATTGATAATCCAATGGCCACATGAATTTTATGTTTGTGTGGCCTTTTGTAATATTTAGTCACACAACGCATGTTTTTTTTGGGTATTTAGTCACATACAATTAAGCAAACAGTGGCCAAAAGTGTTAATAAGTGTGACCATATGCTGTTTAAAATGCAGACATGTGTGTTCTGTGTGACTAATGTTAATCCAATGGTCACATGAATTGTTAATTCGTGTGGCATTTGGTAATATTTAGTCACACATCGAATTAAAGAAAAGAGTGACCAATGATGTTAGTATTGCTAGTACTAAGTTACTACTGCTGGATCAGAGTTACTACTGCTGGATCTGAGAAATAAAACTGCTAGTATATAAATAAAACAGAATTAAAAACAAAAAGCAATTTCAAATTCCATACAATTCGAATGTATATAAATGAACAAAATATATATAGAATTTTAATGTCGCATTTAATGAAATTGTCAACTATTATAAGTTAAAGCCTTTTGAATCTTCCCTGGACCCCTAGCTTGCTTTAGCACTTCTGCACTAGAGACATAACTTTTGCGCTTCGGTTGTAGTTTTGGTCCAGGAATCGGTTCACTAACTTTTGGTTTCGTAGTTGGTGGTGTAACCTGTAGTAAACAAAAGACGCTTGTATCAAACATTGAATTTAATATGAAGAATTATATATATATATATATATATATATATATATGTAGGTTCAAAAAACACATGTATGTACCTCCTCATGATCAGCAAGAATAACTTGTTCCTTGGGCCATGCAAAGAAACCATTCAAGTCTTCCCTAACTGTTTTTATCCCAAGATTCCCTATCATGTCCGGTATGCATGCTACATCCACTAACGATTTATCAATTGAGACTTTGTGGCAATCAGTCGGGAGTGGTTTGTTATGTATCATTTGTTTTCATGGCATGTTGTGTATGCGACCCAAAGCAACAATATTTGATTTCTTTACATGCCACAGTTTGCAAGTGATTGTCTAAAAAAAAGAATTTTTGCATACGTATATATCAGAAATTATTTAAACAAAATTAAGAATAACAAGAAGAAACATGTTGAAAGACATACTTGTGCTTGTGTTGTTGGAGACACATTATCCTGCAATAGGGAAGCTGGAGACCCGTTTCGTCGTGACTTACCCGTTTTCTTAGGTACGACTTTTGTAACAGGTTCCTATACGTATATATAAAACACGGTACATTATTTTAAAAATAAAATAACAAGAAACATGTTGCATGAAATACTTACTTTTGGTAGTTCTTTTGTTGGAGATGCATCTCCTTTCAATTGGGCATCTGCAGACCCGTTTTGTCGTGTTTTATATGTATATATAAAACACGGTACATTAGTCATGTAGGTAAAATTAAAAAATCAAAGGGGGATAATGTTTTACTCCTTACCATTGTTTCCATTACCGGTTCCAAAGTTTCAATCCCAGCTGTAGGCTTCTTCTGAATTATCACATCTTTATCACGTGCACGTACACCAACACTGGACTGAGTTCCGTCGACCACCTGATGATCATTAGTGCTGACATCTATATTATCAATGGCCATTGGAGTCGTCACCTGCAATATAATTAAATTATATTAAGAAATACATTGGTGTTAGCATTAGAAAATGAAATTGTTAACAACATAAAAAATGGCTTACATCTGAGTCTAACTGAGTCTAATGGAAATTGAGATGGCATATCCAACTTAATCCCTTGCAAACTCAAAAGACTAAGCATTTTAGCAACCATTCCTTTTGTATCTGCCATCTCAGAGGACAATTGCTTGACCTGGTCATCTTTTTGTGACATCTCGGTGGACAGTTTCTTGAGCATTAGATCTTTTTTTTACGCTCGCTTCTCTCATTATCAAGTTGAGTTTGAAGTAACTCAATTCTTTCATCAGTTTCTTTTCTGGTTCGAGGAAGATTGAAATACCTCATATATGTAACTCCATTTCCCACTCCTCTTGCATAACCTCCCTTTTCCTTACCAAACACAACTGTCATGGCATCAGTGCCATCATCAACAACCAAGGTTCCTTCCTTGATCTTTTCATCAGCTTCTCTCTGCAAAAAAATATGGGAATTGTTGGTATTAAAAGTTAGTACTGCTAGTATACAAGTTAGTACGGCTAGTACAAAGTTAATGCTGCTGGTATATAAGCATAATAATAGAATTTGCAGTCAAATTTACAAGTTTCTCTGCCACCGAACTAAACTCAGAATCTAGAGATTCTCCATCTTTGTTTTGCCTTCCTTTGACCCACAATACACCACGCGGCGGTTCAACATCTGCTTCAATTTCTTTTTTTTCGATCTAATGGACATCAAGTGCATACACATATATGTAAAGTTAAACCAAGATAATCGATTCTGATCAATTAGTAAAACAAACAGTATGTATAACCTTACCATTTTCTCTTTAACATAAACATATCCACCTCGTCCCATTTTATGCTGATAAATATTTTTGGAACGCGACAGTTTAACTTTATCTGATTTCTCCTAAAAAACACAAAATCATAAGGCATTTAGATATGCGGTAATGCTGCAAACTAAAAATTATGAAAGGACATATAAACTAAATAAAGATGACTAATTAAAACCTTGTATTCATTGGTGGTCGTGTAGGTTACAAACTCAACCCATTGTTCTTGTGTCACAATTGTACTATACTTTTCCGGCCTTTCATTCATTTTCTCAGGTGTATCTAGGTTGGGCAATATGTATTTTTCCCTGAGTTTCATTCTGAAATTCCTTAGCAGTTGACCAAGACGATTCATTACCACCTTTTTGAATGTCACGTCAACATCAAAATATCGCTGCAAAGATTAACACAATGTTTTTAATTAGTTGTAGATAATTGATAAATTAAACTTATATACCGCGTTAAAAATTAGTATATATGTACCGTGATTTCATCCCATAATTTTTGTCTTGATTCTTTATCCACCTTCTTCCAGGATAGAACCTTCAAACCTATGTGCTCACGAACCGCATCTCCTAAAAAACTCGCAAACAGTGCTCTGTTTAACCCTGTAACCCTATTCAATGCATCGATGGTTACCTTTTGCTTTACTTGACCAGGATGGCCATATCGAAGGCGAAACTTAGCTAGCCTGGTTATGCCCCTATTAGATATTTTTCTATTTAATTGGTTGTCGTCATTTTCTTCATCAGATGAAACATATGTTTCGTCCGCATACTGTATTGTGTTAACATTAGCTTCATTATCTGGAAGCAAAATATCAGTATCAATGTGTTCAACCATATCCATGACGACTCTTGAGCAACAATGTGTACAAGAAAATGATTCTGGCTTAGAGAGTAATGGTGATTGAAGATGTGATTTTTGTGTGTTTGGTTGCAATGTTTAGTTTAATTAGGAGAGAAAACAGAGTATTTTCATGAATATGGGCTCTTATTTATGTTAAATGCCAAATAATTAGGTGATTTAAAAATTTTGGATCGAAATTTTGGCTCCAAATTCTTGTAAAATATTTTCAAAAAATTTCGCTTATGAACAAAAAATACTTTTCTTTTCTCCAAGATCATGAGTACTAGCTAGTCAGGCGGCTCTACGATCAGAAAACCGAGGAGAGTAATATAAAGTTAAAACAGTAATCATAGATGATGATAAATACTAAGTATTAATATTGTTGTTGTTTACTCTTTAAGTCTTTCTTTTACAACTTTCACCTTAAGTTTTCTATCTTGTGTTATATATAATACTTTTTAGATGGATGGATTGTGTTTTAATTTAAATGTATTTTCATCAAATATTATACAACACAAATACAAATACTTAAAGTCAAAGTTATAAAAGAAAGACTTAAAAAGTTTCTAACAAATCGGTTATAATTTTATTCGGGTCATAACACATGCATAAAAAACGTGTAAAAACAAACAGAAATGGGTAAAAACGTATGGAAACGGATGAAAAGGGACTAAACGTGTAAATCGTGTTGTTGGATTAGTTCGGTCTCATTAAATCGGTTATAATTTTATTCGGGTCATGACACGTGCATAAAAACCATGTAAAAACAAACAGAGATGGGTAAAAACGTATGGAAACGGATGAAAAGGTACTAAATGTGTAAATCGTGTTGTTGGATTAGTTCGGTCTCATTAAATCGGTTATAATTTTATTCGGGTCATGACACGTGCATAAAAACCGTGTAAAAACAAACAGAGATGGGTAAAAATGTATGGAAACGGATGAAAAGGGACTAAACGTGTAAATCGTGTTGTTGGATTAGTTCGGTCTCATTAAATCGGTTATAATTTTATTCGGGTCATGACACGTGCATAAAAACCGTGTAAAAACAAACAGAGATGGGTAAAAACGTATGGAAACGGATGAAAATGGACTAAACGTGTAAATCGTGTTGTTGGATTAGTTCGGTCTCATTAAATCGGTTATAATTTTATTCAGGTCATGACACGTGCATAAAAACCGTGTAAAAACAAACAGAGATGGGGTAAAAACGTATGGAAACGGATGAAAAGGGACTAAACGTGTAAATCGTGTTGTTGGATTAGTTTGGTCTCATTAAATCGGTTATAATTTTATTCGGGTCATGACACGTGCATTAAAACCGTGTAAAACCAAACAGAGATGGGTAAAAACGTATGGAAACGGATGAAAAGGGACTAAACGTGTAAATCGTGTTGTTGGATTAGTTCGGTCTCATTAAATCGGTTATAATTTTATTCGGGTCATGACACGTGCATAAAAATCGTGTAAAAACAAACAGAGATGGGTAAAAACGTATGGGAACGGATGAAAAGGGACTAAACGTGTAAATCGTGTTGTTGGATTAGTTCGGTCTCATTAAATCGGTTATAATTTTATTCGGGTCATGACACGTGCATAAAAACCGTGTAAAAACAAACAGAGATGGGTAAAAACGTATGGAAACGGATGAAAAGGGACTAAACGTGTAAATCGTGTTGTTGGATTAGTTCGGTCTCATTAAATCGGTTATAATTTTATTCGGGTCATGACACGTGCATATAAACCGTGTAAAAACAAACAGAGATGGGTAAAAACGTATGGAAACGGATGAAAAGGGACTAAACGTGTAAATCGTGTTGTTAAATTAGTTTGGTCTCATTAAATCGGTTATAATTTTATTCGGGTCATGACACGTGCATAAAAACAGTGTAAAAACAAACAGAGATGGGTAAAAACGTATGGAAACGGATGAAAAGGGACTAAATGTGTAAATCGTGTTGTTGGATTAGTCCGGTCTCATTAAATCGGTTATAATTTTATTCGGGTCATGACACGTGCATAAAAACCGTGTAAAAACAAACAGAGATGGGTAAAAACGTATGAAAACGGATGAAAAGGGACTAAACATGTAAATCGTGTTGTTGGATTAGTTCGGTCTCATTAAATCGGTTATAATTTTATTCGGGTCATGACATGTGTATAAAAACCGTGTAAAAACAAACAGAGATGGGTAAAAACGGATGAAAAGGGACTAAACGTGTAAATCGTGTTGTTGGATTAGTTCGGTCTCATTAAATCGGTTATAATTTTATTCGGGTCATGACACGTGCATAAAAACCGTGTAAAAACAAACAGAGATGGGTAAAAACCGTATGGAAACTGATGGGGTTGACGTCAACTCAGGAACTAGGCATCACAGTGTATGGCCAGTTTTATCTGTCATATACAACCTTCCTCCATGGTTGTGTATGAAAAGAAAGTTTATCATGCTTTCGGTATTGATATCGGGATACCCGGGAAATGATATCGATGTATTTTTAGAACCGTTGGTTAATGATCTGCATACCTTATTCGAGGATGGGGTTGATACATATGATGCTTGTACAAAATAAATGGTTAAACTGCGTGCCGCTGTGTTATGGACGATGAATGATTACCCTGCACTTGGTACATTATGTGGCTGCCCATACAGTGGATTCAAAGGTTGTGTTGTATGTAGGAAAGATACACACTGTGTTAGACTTTCCGCCTCATCCAAGCAAAGTTATGCTGGACACAGACGATATCTACCATACAACCATGTGTTCAGAAAGGAAAAGGCGGCGTTTAATGGAAAAGAAGATTTTCAGCTTGCTCCAACTCCATTGACTGGGGAACAAATATACAACGAGGTACAACTAATTGAAAATAAGTGGGGAAAAGGAAAACGAACAAACAATAACACCTCCAATAACCAAGAAGATATGAGAGGCAGTGGTGGGAAGATTACAACGCAGAAAAGGAAAAGAACAGAAGCAGAGGGTAGTGCAAGCCAAGTAAATTAACCATATCGGAAAAAATTCAACGTTTGGTATCGAAAGCTAAGGTATTGGAGACATAATGTTGTTCCATATTGTATTGACTTCATGCATGTAGAAAAGAATGTTGCTGAGAGTCTAGTCGGAACTTTGCTGAATTTTCCTGGAAAGACAAAAGATGGAATGAATGCTCGATTGGATCTGGAAGAGTTGGGGATAAAAAAAGAGTTGTTTGCTAGGAAAGAAGCAGACAAAACAACACTACCTCCAGCAGGTTACACATTAATGAATGCTGAAAAAGACATCTTTTGTGAAACGTTAAGCAACATCAGGGTACCACAAGGCTATTGTTCAAATTTCTCTAGTTTGGTCAGCCAAAATGATAAAAAGCTCATTGGCCTTAACTCGCATGACTATCACATGCTAATGAAAGAGTTTTTGCCCATTGCTATACGTTCAATCATGCACCCACCCACACGATTTGCTATTATCAGGTTTTGCTTTTTCTTTAAAGCTATATGTAGGAAAGAAATCATCTTGCAAGAACTAGAGATGATGCAACAAGAACTTGTTGTGACACTGTGCCTTCTCGAGAAGTTCTTTCCTCCCTCATTTTTTGATATTATGATACACTTGACAGTGCACCTAACTAGGGAGGTAAAATTATGTGGTCCCGTATGCTTTCGGTGGATGTATCCCTTTGAAAGATGTATGAAGGTTATTAAAGGACATGTGCGAAACAGAAATAGACCAGAGGGATGCATTGCTGAGGAGACTATCGCGGAAGAAACAATAGAGTTTCTTAGCGAGTATCATAAAACCATGAAAACTATTGGTATCCCACCTGATAAACATGTAACCAATGAAAATGAGGATGGAAAGCCATTGACGGCTGGCACAACAAATGCACTTACCAGAGATGTCTTTCAGAAAGCACATTTGTATGTAATACAGAATACAGATGAAATTGTGCCGTATATCGAGTAAGTATTACTAACACATGTCTATTTCGTTGCTTAAAATGTTGTATCAAATATAATAATCAAATACATTGTTTTGTTTCAGCCGACACAAGCAATATTTGAAAACAAAATACCCGGGGTAGAAAAATGGCATTGTTGGAGATTGAGCACACTAAATCTTTTGCTAAGTGGTTACGCGAAGAGGTAATTACTCGTATGTTGTTTATACTACTTGTTTGTTTGTTGATAAATATGAGTGAGTTGTTCCTGCAATTTAAAGGTAATATATACTTGTAATGAAATTCAGGTTGAGAGAGAGTTAGCGATATCCAAAGATAGTGTATCAGAAACTGTGAGGTGGATATCATTTGGACCACGCGCCAACGTAGTGAAATACGAGTCATATAACATCAATGGGTATACATTTCGTACGAAAAGTAATGATGGCATAGTTTACCAGAACAATGGGTTTAGTGTTGAGGCAACAGATCTTCACATATCCAAAGAAGTTGCAACCACAAGAAAAGCATTTTATTATGGGATTTTACAAGAGATATGGGTACTCGATTACCGTTTCAGGCAAATTCCTCTTTTCAAATGTGATTGGGTTAATTCAAAACATGGTGGGGTCAAACGCGATACTCTTGGTTACACATTGGTAGACCTGAATAATTTAGGCCACAAGAATGATCCGTTCATATTAGACTCACAAGCACGACAAGTGTTTTATGTAAAAGACCAGGCACACAAAAAATTGTCTATTGTCTTTAAAACACCTACCAAGAATTACAAAGATACGTATGACGATGTCGATGAGGAATTTAGTACAGTCATTCACGAGCAAAATGATAACATATTGCCGCGAATAAATCAACAAGCAAAAGATGCCTACCATCGAACCGACTGCGAAGGTATTGTTATACGAAAATCAAAGTGAAGCACGTGTCATTCTCAAGCTGTAACACTCTGTTTAGGGATTTATTTTTGTCTGCAGAACCTATTTAAGCTTTTGTTTTGCTGCAAATACTCTTTTAAAGGATTTATGTTGTTGTTGTTGTTGTTGTTGTTGTTGTTGTTGTGTTAATTGTTTAGTTCGTACTTGCGAATACTCTTTTAAAGGATTCCAGATTATACAAAACTATAACTTCTGGCAGCATAAACTGTGTACTAGCAGTATTAACTATGTACTAGTAGTAGTAAACACCCTGCATATTTTTGTTACAGTTGTCTTGTATATGTAGTTTTCATGTATGTGGTTATGCCTTTATATAGTGCAGAGTTGAAAAAAAACAGTGTTTGGTATGAAAGATTCTCAATTTCAGGCACAATTTGTTGAAAAAACAGTGGTTGAAAAACTAGTCAATATGCAGTCATGACTAATAGACTGAACTCAATTAAGTAAATATAAAATTACATAAGTTATCAGAAATGTGTGACCATATTTATCGAATTGTGACTACGCATAAGTAATGTGTGACAAAATATGACTATGATTTAGTCACACAAAAACTCAATGCGACTAATATCAAGGTTAATGATAACTCATGACTTTACACTTTGCTATAAATAATAGTCACATGAATATTTCACAATGTGACTATTTTGAATGTATTGGTCACATAAAATACCCTTATAATGTGGCCATAAACATCATTTAGATACACATTTGTGATATGGTGTGACTATTGTAAAGCCTATAGTCACATGATCGTGCTTCAATTAAGTGTGACTATACACATTAGGATTTGGCAAGCAAACACACACTAAACTTTAGACACACTTATTAACTTACGTGACCATATGTATCGAATTTTCGTTACACTTAATCATGTTTCTATGGTTTAGTGTGACCATATATGACATTTAGTCACACTCGTCAACTGTGTGACATATATTTGTCACTATTAAATGCATATCGTGACTAACGCTTCAAACTTACTTTTCCGTTGTCACACATTTCAGACACTATGTGGCTAAAATATTCAGCAAAGAATAGCAGTCACGTTTAAATAATGTGTGACAAACTTGACTATATAATTTAGCCACATACACAATTACCTCATGTGACCATATATCTATTTTGGTCACACTTTTAAATTGTGTGACATATATTTGTCACATATGTATATCTATAGTGTGACTAATGTTTCGAGCTCATTTGTATCTGTCATACGTCTCGAATTAAAAGTGACTAAATAATCCAAAAATTTTTTTCCAGTTACCTCTAGTCATATAAATATTCAAATGTGTGACAATAGAATTCCGAAATGGTCATACAAGTCGGATCAAGTGTGGCTGTTCATTTTATTCTGGTACATTTAGTCACGTATAAATGTTACAGTGTGACATTTCAAAATCGACCATGCGTGACCAATAGAACTTTTTGTACTAGTGCTTGTTATTGAACCTTGACTACTTGACCCTTGAGTATTTTACCCAGGTGCTACTTGTTGTGGAGTAGTCACAACCATAGCATTGATGCACTAATGTTATGTACTCTAGTGTGGTTGGAAAGATGTACCACACCGTCCCTACTTGATTATCGACTAATGCTATGATTATGACTTCTTTACAGGGGCGTATGGATGCATCCTAGATTTGTCTTGACTTGATACTTGCTTGGGCTACGGCCATTATAATTATGACATGGTCTACATTATATATTTACTTGGTGACGGCGCTTGCTTGCATTGCAACCCCTCAGAGCTTGGGAGTTGATCATTCCAATCTTGGACTACTTGTTTACTTGGATACTTGCTTGGCCTGGGGGTTAAATACTGAAAGCCTTGAAACTTGTTAATCCTTGATATTATACTTGAAAGCCTTGAAACTTGTTAATCCTTGATATTATAATTGAAATCCTTGAAACTTGTTAATCCTTGATATTACACTTGACGATCCTTGATACTTAACTTTGATGAATTTTCATACTTAACCTTGATAATCCTTTGATATACCTTGTGACACCATATGTAAAATCATTTCGTATTCTCATATCTTATTACTTGATGTGCTTGTTATCTTCATATCTATTCACTGAGCTTTTTATGCTCAGCCGCTTTCTTTTCCATACGGCAGGTACTTAAGCTAGGATGCGGGGTTTAGCTTTGGGGATGAGAGAGTGTGACCAACCCTAGAGTTCCTTTGAACAGTGGACTTTGTTTCATTATCGTATTTTCCTTATTTTGGAATATCCTTGTAATCCTTGTACTCATTGTATTGTTAAAGTCTTAAGCTTGTGTTTTGCTCTGTTGGACACTATTTATTGTGATATCTTTACCCTTGACGGGTTGGGGTGCTACAAGTAAAATTCCCTATATCCAACAAAACCGTGTTTCCCATACCCTTACACCTAATGTTACAATCCTTTAAAACCCTCTTTGATAGTTTATCCTAGGTGCTTACGCCAAAGTGGTGGAGGTTTGATCCGTTTTCAAGCCTATGGTAATCTATGTGCTATGACAAGTAGAGAGTGTTTATTTTACCCGTTTCCATTGATGTTATATAACTTATAGACCCGAGAGATGTGAGAATCCAAATAGTTATTGTGAAGTGCTAGTATATAATTTTCATGCTTATTGTGACTATGGTGGAACAAATATGTGTTGTAATTACTTTTATACCAATGCTATATGACCCTTAACTTGTAGATTGATTAGATAAAAAGTTACATTTGCTTGAGGGCAAGCAAATTCTAAGTGTAGGGATATTTGATAATGATTTATTTGGTACTTTTTTAAGGGGTCATTGAAGCCTAAAAGTCATATTTAATTGATCAAATATTGCTTTAAATCATTTCTTTTTGCAGTTTAGGTACTTGGGACGAGAATTATGAAAACCGACATGTTTTGGACTATAATGGATGAAAAAGGAAGAAAAACTACCAAGTCAAAAATCTGTCAAGATGGAGACCTGAAGACGTCACTCCCCACAACCTGACGCCGTCTCTTGTATTTAAAGACCAAAATTCAGTGCAAAGTTATAATGTGACGGCTCATAAGTTTTTTAGAGTGACGACGACAAGACACACCTGACGGCTTCAGAGATCATAAGAGACGACATCATGACGGCGATTTACACAGACGAAATTCTATTGGAATCGAGCTGACCGCGTCACAACTTGCAAGTGACGCCGTCACAGATGTCAATCTATATATAGTTTTCGTATCTTTTTCATTCATAGTAACATCTTGGAGTATCACTTAGGGAATGATTTTCTCAGCTTTTGTAAGGGTTTTACAACCCCCAAAACTCATGTTTTAATGAAGATAAGTTATTCTTTTAATCCTTCAATATGTCTATGTGTTGTTTGATTATTTGTTTTTCTTTTCTTCACTTTAATATGCTAGGCTAAATTTGATTCGTGTTTGCTTAGATCTAATGAAACTTAGTTATTGATTATTTGTTTGTCATCTCTTGTTTAATTGATTGTCTCGTGTTAGAATAAGAAAACCTGCTTAACTCTTATAAGTACTAGCATGTCCATCTTATAAAACGCAACCCTAGAGTGCACTAGTTGGTTTTTCTCGTTGTACTTATTGCGTGAATTGCGGCTTGTAGATCCTAAAAAACTTAATAGACTTTAAGGCTTTTAGGGGAGACTCATACGCTCATAGAGTTAGGGCATTCGGAACCTCCCCACGACCAATAAAAAGCAATACAATGTTTCAATTAAAACAAGTACGTGAAAATTCGACTAGTCAATAGTAGATAACTATGGAGTAAGGATATCTAAGTGAACACACTTTCCTTATCATAAGAGTGACTACTTTACCTTTTCTTGTTCATTAGTTTAATTTAGTTTTATTATTAGCTTTGTTTTAGTTAATTAATAGCTAAAATGCCGCTCTTCAAACCCCGAGATTTTTACTAGCTTTTCATAAAATATAAAAATACAAAAATAATCATCACTCACCTTTAGACATATGTCTCGACATACACTTCGGCCTTTACATACACTATTCCCCTAGAGAACGATCAATCCCCCGTGTTTTACCTATACTACACTACAACGGTTAGGTACACTGCCTAGGAGGATTGTAAAACTTTTTAGGAGGTCTTACAACCGCCGCATCATATGGCGAGATCTTCATTGAGTACTCAATATCTTGTAAGCCATAAGAGTGATAACGCATAAGAAATGTTACATGGTTGATCCCAATAATAACTAACAATGGTATAGAGCCATCAGAGGTGATTGACATGAGGGAATACAAAGACAAAAAGGGGGATGAGGATGCGTCTTAGGGATAGGTACAAATCATACAACATGGACAATTCAGTAAAAGAAATAGTCCATGTTCCTCTACCACCTAAGAGGTCATGTAACAAAGAAGAAAGTCACTGATTTTCTCTTAATTTTTTGTTGCAACTCAGCTTGTAAGCAAGAAGCCTGGAAAGCTTGCTTACAGTTGAGTTAGACAAAGACTATTTCGTGGAAGACTGGGAGTGCCACCCAAGTGTCTGTCAAAAGAAGAAATAGTCTTTAAATGGTCCCTGAACCGAGGATCAAATCAACCGGTTCAGCTCTGACCAATTGCTGAAATGCGAGGACTCTGCTTGAAACCAGATCGAGGACTAGAGCACTTCAGCAACCATAAATAGGTATGAGTTGTAACTCAAAGATATTAATGCGGAAGTTGACTAAGGGTAAAGAAGGCACTAGCAGCACCGCTGAGACGTCAACCCAAGGCCACTAATACATTAGGGATTGAAGAGAATAAGAAGCAGCAAAAAGATCATAGAAAGGTTGATATTGATACCACTATCTTTTGTGTTTTAATGTAAAGTTGTAAATTAGTATACTAGTCACTACTAGCAACTGCACACTCCAATAGATTAATTAAGTTATTATTGTAACCGATAATTAATAAAAGGAAATTAATACATATAATCGTAAATAACTTTAGGTTACGAACAAGTAAATGCACATTAAATTGTTGGTTATGCTTTTTCTTGAATATAAATGATAATTTATGGTGGTCAATATATTTTAAGATGTTGATATGATGTATAGTTTGTTAAGGTGGTGAGAAGAAAAAAATGTTGTCTCGTGATAATGAATTCACGCCCACATAAAACGAAGATACAATCGTACAGCATCTACCAACGTGCACTCTTACCTACTATTTCCACCAATCACTTTTTTTTCCCTTTATAATGTCGCTGCATAGCGCGGGTATTCTGCTATTATAATACTATTTGTAATGAGGGTATATTTTAGGACAGTGTTCAAGATAGAAATCTTTAACATACTTAGTAGCAAATATCGGATGGTCTCTTCATCTGGAGTTCATGTGGAGTTCATATCTATCACTAACCAACTGGTGCTTGTTACGTCAACTTCATTGATACAATCTGCAAGCCCTACATTATCACATCCAAAATTCTAATTGTTTGTCGATGTGTTTTAGGCCATGTTGGCCCATTGATTAGTAGTTACGGGCAACCTACTTAGATGGTTTTGTGTGATGAATGAAAGGATGGCAAATTAGTAAACTAATATGATATCAGAGCCTGGTGACTAATACGAAAGCCAAAGAGGTGTGTATTACTATACTAATAATTTGTACCTGCAACCATGTTTTCAAAACTTCAAGGGTCACACTTATAATGATCCTTGGTACTCCACTTCTAATGCTCAAATTTGTGATTATATTTCAGATGTTGCTGGTTACAAGGGTCCAAGGGGATCGTGGTGCTTCTGAACGTTGGCTATTCAAAATTTTTGATTTCTGATTTTTCGGATTATTTCATATTGTAGTTTCAGATGAGATATTCAAACGCATTGAACACCATACACAACCTCACTAAGTTTAATCATTTTTCAGGTCATTGAGAAATATGATATTTTGGATTGAAATCATTGAATAGTGGTACACATTCATGATTTACCATTTAAATGTACTGATTTATCAATTTACTTGATCATATAGATACAATGGATACAACTCGATGTTCGTGTATTGAACGTCTTAAGCTACCTCGGGTGTTACATTATTTAGACTATATATATATATATATATAGATATCGATCATACCCGCTAACCATAAGAATTTAACTTTTTTGGCCAAACAAACAACTATTAGTTTACACTATAAATAAACCTAGTCACTTCTCTCCTTGTACTAAAAAGAAAATCTTAGTTTGGGTTGAGGTCATGTAAATCTGGAAGAGAGTGATGAATTGTGTTTGAAAGTGATGGCATTCCTTGTGAAGCTCCAGTTTGGTCTTCCATCGACTTTCCTTGATTAACCTGTCCTCTGTTTGTATTTGGTGATCTAAGTTCACGGACGTACTTTTCCTTGTGGAGTATTGCTGCAAACCTAAAATATTCAAATGAGAATACATTCCTACTCCATTCTTAAGATACACATGATAGTAGAGTCATTTAATTAAATAATGTACTTTTTTATAGCCATCTCGTTTGTGGTGTGATGGTATGGCTCGGATATGCCCGTGCCTAAATTCACTCTCGTTACAGGTTTCTTCAACAACTCCTCCCCTACTTTTACGAGATTCTCCAAATTTTCCGTTGTAGCCAAATCCATGGCAGCTAAGTCACCACTTAAAGTGTCATCCTGAAACATAACAAAGTAACTATAATTTATTGAATATAGCTTGGTTGGGTTCAAAATGAACTTGGTTGTGTTTTAAGTGTATTGACCCCCCCCCCCCCCCCCCCCTTTTTTTTTTTTTTTTGTTAAATTGACAGATGCAATTTATAGAACGTCATCCCTTTGATATTGACAGGGAAAAAAGTCGAATGTTTAAAGGTGGTCTTATAGATAGCTTCATAAATTAAGTGTTTGTGAGCATTTAAGGAATAGTAGATTCTGGTGGCGAGAATTCGATAATGTGCAATGTTCTTTCTTTCTTTATTTGGGTAATCATGGCTTCCCACCTTTTAGCTGACTAATCTACGATTCCATGGGTTCAAACTCACCGCCGACATATTCAAATCGGGTAAAGCCCTTCTTTTTAAGGAGGTTGGTGTGGCCACTTTAAAGTTGTTTGTATCTAGCAACAGGATAATGTGTAAGGGATAAACGAACACAACCGGATATTGTTTGAATCTCTGAAAGGCGTGTGAACACTTTGAGATCGAATCAATTCGGTGGTTCTTCCGAATTATTCAATCAGATACAATTCAAAAATTATGAACGTTTTGAATGTTTTGTATGAGTTTTTATGAACCAGAGAGAATAATGACCAAGAGGGAAAAAACGTATCTCTATATGAAAATGGGATTAGGGCACTAATAAATGCCTTTTGGGCAGTTTTCAAGGGTTTCAAAATCGTCAAATTTAGTCTCTCAATTTTCGAAAATTTAATTTTCCGAGAAACATTTGACATAGCAACTTATTATGATGAAATTGGTCAAACAAGTTAATCCAATTACACTAAAATAACCAACATAGTGTCAATATATGTTCATAAACCATTGTCAGGAAACGATGGAATTTTTGAAGTTTAGGTTAGCTTTTTTTAGTTAACCCTACAATAACTACTTTCATATACTGTTAAAAAGAAAATGCATAACATACCTGAATTCGAAGATAATTATCCTCTGAATGAAGGGCTTGAAAGACTACAGAAATATAATAGTTAACCATGTCATCACTAGCCTGAGTAAAAACGTCCACCAACGGAGTAGAGCCACCACCAGCCAACCACCCTAAGATGCCCCAATTGGATGACTTTGTAGCATCATACTTCTCATGAAATTCAGGAGATCCTGTTCCTAATGACAACACTAGAAATCGTCCATATTCGGTTGGCTTTATGGGGAAAAAGTTGGGACTTCCTCTAGTTATTTCCTTAGTTACTTCACTTATTGCCACCAAAGTCTGAAAAAAAAAAAAAAAAAAAAAAAAAAAAAAAAAAAAAAAAAAAAATCAGATTTAACTCAAGCCAAATAAATTAGGAATTTAGTTTAATAGATGCCTTAAAACAAATATTTCGGTTGTTTATTACATCAGTCTATGTAATGATTGTTTATACATTAAATAGTAAATCAGACATACTGGATTGTTAGCGGCCACTCCACCATCAACAAGATTGAATTCTTTTAGTAACTTTCCTTCAGAATCTTCGGTCTTAAATGAATGTGAAGGAAGATAAGTTGGGGCTGCTGATGTTCCAATACATATGTCGGATAGTTTGGCATCAAGGCTCGGGGTTGTCTGCAACTGATTAAACATGATAAACAATATTAGTTCTTTATACTTGTCACATCTATTATTAAAAAATATTGATCGAAAACTTTTCGTTCCTTATTCTCATCATTTTTGTCCTTTAGAAGACGACAAGTTGATGGATTTGGGTCCAATAGATGGGTCGATTTGGTACCTGGTAGCTTGAGAAGATTGTAGGCTGTAGGTATTTGATGTCAAATGTCGGAATCACAACATTTGTTAATGTATCATGAAGCCGATTTTCTTGTAGCTTCTCTTGAATAATATTGTGTAGGTATCCACCATCATATTTGGGTCCCGTAAAAGCTTTGATCATTTCTGCAGCAGGATTGCTGCATAAAGGAGATTATTTGCAACAGTACAAAAGACTGAGACGACATGCCCGAAAAATATATGATACAATAACTTTGGTTGCAGACTTGCAGCTAAAAAGGCACATCGCTTGTGGTGCCAAAAAAAAAAAAAAATGTCTACCGAAAGTTAGCAACGAAAAATATATTATTATTATTATTCTTTTAATTGTGCTGATAAGATCTTTGACAACTATATTAATTAGAAATATTTTAAAATTGCTCTAAAAGTTGGCATTTTCCTGTCTACAGCCAAATTGTAAGAAACCTTTAGATTATGAGAATGCATAGATTCTGTGGCATGGAGAAGCGTGACAAAGCCATAATTGAAAACAAGATATTACAAATTGTTTTGTGCCTAATATATATTACGAACCTATGTGGGAAAATTTCCGGACAATGTTCAACATAAAAGTCTTTAACATCCTTAGCCGCAAATATTGGGTGTCCCTCTTCATCTGGAGTGGTTAACATAGCCGTCACAAGACCACCCGTGCTTGTTCCAGCAATCACATCAAAATAATCTGCCAGCCTAGCATCCTCTCCATCTAATTTCTGTCAAATTCGAACAAGGTTTGAAAATGGCTGTATTATGGTACTTTTAAAACGAAATTCACAAAATAAGTACTCATAACCTTCTTCCAGATAAGTCGTTTATAAAAAAAAGTTATATACTCATAAAGCGTACCTGTAGCTCGGTTTCTAAGAATTCAAGGATAACACTTGGAATGATTCCTCGCACTCCACCGCCATCGATGCTGAGAATAGTGATTAAGTTCCCGTACGTTGGTGGTTGCAAAGGGGACCGTGGTTCTTCCTTAAACGACATTGTTGGATTTACTAATAAAGTAACTTGTTAAAAGATAGTGAGTTGTGTGGATGTTATAGTTTGTTGTATGCTTGTATCTATGTGACGGTATTTATAGAAGTGATACTGCCTAAGTTCTGGGTGTTTCAATGCATAGCCATTTCAACATGTGGGACAATGAGCGTTGTATGTCAAATCATGACTTTAAGTCGAGAGATATCGTTATCATCTAGTTGCAATGACACCATACAATAGAGCTACTTTAGAACGTTCATATAGGATTACTAGTACAATAGAGCTACTTTAGAACGGACATTTTAAAATACATTTTAAAACGATTTCAATTTTATCGTATTAAATAATTTGGAATACATTATATACAACAGTTAATAAAAATGCCGTAATATAAAATACATCATTTAAAACAGTTTATTTCTCTACCTAAATTCTTTTTATTATTTAAAGTTATTTATAACAATTTGCTATAAGTGTTTTAAAAGAGACTTGTTATTTCTTCGATGTATATATATAAGGTTTAAGAAGTTACGAATTCGGAAAATTGGCTTAACACGTTTAACGAACCGACAAGTAATGAGAAATGTCGTGACTCACAATGCAAGCCATTAAAAGAATGATTTGGTTTGAAAAGAATTGAGAAGGAAAACCTTTTATTTGTTTGTTAAAAATATGAACATGTAAAACTAAAGAATAATTGTGTTAAAATGGTACAGAACAACTACAATAATCACCCAACCAACCACCCCTTGATGATAATATTTTATTAAAACAATAAGCACTTGAAGGTTTGTCCCCAATACGGATGCAAACCAATAAAATACAAAGAAACTGATGATTGTCTCTCTAATAGGTTCAATCATACACTTACAGAACTCACACACTAAAATTGCTAACCTATCAAACTAGAACAAGATCAAGATGATCTTTAACACTACAAACCAAGAACTGATGTAAACAGAAACAATGAAACAATGGCTAAACCAAGAGAGACTGAGAGCGTATTGTTGTGAGAGAAAAATGTATGAAACCCTAGCTGAGATGAGGACTTATATAGAGAGCAATGTTCCATTTTAAACCCTGCACAAACAAACACTAAGTAAAACACCCTGTTAGGAATTATTGGTTTCTGCTGAAGATTACTGCTGACAGGTTCCTGCTGAAGCTTTAGTGGTTTCTGCTCATATAGTGGTTCCTGCTGATAGCGAGTTCTTGCTGATATAGTTCATCCGTAGGAATATGTTAGACGGATATGCATGGTTTATTTTAGGACAACATATAGAATATCTTTTATAGTTTTACTTTATACGTTTCTTGTAAGAAAGGTTTAGGGTTTCTTATAGTATAAAAGAAACTCGATGTTATGAATTATGAATGAATTGAAAAACAATCTATAGTGATTAATAAAGATCCATAGAGGATCAAAGTATTATTAGTTATCTTCTTGTTCTTACATTTGTGTTTATATTCCGCGTAAATACAAGTGCAACAGAGATTTTTCGTATAGTGTGCTTTTTATTACATTAGCATCCTATCGATCCATAGGCTCAAAGATCTATCAAGGAGTAGATCCTACACACCCCAAAGTTATAATATTAAGAAACAGGTATAAAATAGTTATATAGTAAACCCTGAAGGTTCAGCTATTTGTCAAAAGGATATAATACTTTCGACACCCCTCCTCAAACTGTTGAACCTACATAAAGATTTATCATGCCCAGTTTCTTAACCATAGCACCATATTGCACAGTACCAAGAGCTTTAGTCAACACATCTGCAGTTTGATTCTTAGAATTAACCTTAATAGCTTTAGTCAACCCAGATGTAACCTTTTCTCTAATCAAGTGCACATCAATGTCAAAATGTTTAGTTTTCTCAATAGACACATTATCACAAAACGACTTAACAGGTAACAAGTTATCTGTTATACCCAGATCCTTTAAAACTTTAAGGATCCACATAACCTCACAAGTAGTAGAGGCTGTAGATCTATACTCAGCCTCAGCAGATGATTTAGACAAAGTACTTTGCTTTTTACTCTTCCATGAAACCAAATTACCATTCACAAAAATAGAGTACCTAGACACAGACCTTCTAGTAATAGGACACTTAGCCCAATCTGAATCAGAAAAGGCAGTGACCTTAAAACCATTATTGGTCTTACTAAACTACAACCCACTACCTGGTGCAAGCTTAAGATACTTTAAGACCCTTAAACCAACATCAAAGTGTGACTGCAAAGGACTATGCCTATGCTGACTTAGGTAATGCACAACATATGAAATATCAGGCCTAGTCGTGGTAAGATATATCAACTTCTCAACGTGTTTTTGATAGCTAGTAATATTTTTCAAGTACTTAGCATCATCAGACTCTTTGTGATTCAAAACAATGTTCTTAGGTAAAGGAGTTAATACAGGTCTACAAGCAAGTTGCCCATAATCATTTAACAGCTCAAGACAATATTTTCTCTGATTTAGACATAAACCTTTTTCAGTTTTTAAAACCTCAATTCCAAGAAAATATTTTAACTCTCCCAAATCTTTAATTTTAAACTTATTCTCAAAAAAGCTTTAAAACTTTCAATTTCACTTTCACTGTTGCAAGTAATCACAAGATCATCAACATAAACAAGTAACTACAATACAATACTTCCTTTTGTTTTAACAAACAAAGAATGATTGTTTTTAGACTATTCAAAACCGGCTTCAAACAAAGGTTCAGACAACTTAAGGTTCCATTGTCTTGGAGCTTGTTTCAAGCCATAAAGAGATTTTTTCAATTTACAAACCTTTTTGCTTCCTTCTTTGAAATAGCCAGGTGGTGGTAACATATAAACCTCTTCTTTTAAATCCCCATATAAAAAAAGCATTATTAATGTCCATTTGAAAAAAAATTCAATCCTTTTGAACTGCAATACTAATTAAACACCTGATAGTTCCCATTTTCACAACTGGGCTAAAAGTTTCATCACAATCAAAACCTTCCTTTTAATTAAAACATTTTGCAACAAGCCTAGCCTTATACCTCTCAATCTCACCATTTTGCAACAAGCCTTGCCTTATACATTTTGCAAAACCTTCTAGTTAATATCTTTTGAAGCTTCTTCGTAAGAAGTAAGTTCAAAAGACTTATTCAGATTAGCAACAAAACAACAATTATCAGCACTTAACATAGCATGATTAACATATTTATTCAAACCATAACTAAGCTTAGTGTCAAGCACATAGTCATTTAACCTAGCAGGTAGCGTAGAAGATCTACTGGATCTTCTATGACTAGTAGTTCTCTGTTTGACTCTGAGAAACATTTTGAAAACTACGCACATTTGAAACTGGAACTGCATTTCCCTCAGATTCATTATTTTCATCTAAAGGAGTTGCAGTGTCATCAGCATCTGATTGCTGTGAATCATCAGGTTGATGTATCTGTTATGAATAATCACCCTGATCAGAATCCACAACCCTACCAGATTGATTTAAACTACGTTCTCTACTATCAGATGCTACTTCCTCTCTTATCCCTTCTAAATTTTCATCATTAGAAGTGGGACTAGGAGTTTTGGTTTTTGACTCAAAATTATCAAAAAAGTTCAAAGTATTACTTCTTGTTGAGTATCTGAAAGAACACTTTGATTCATTTTGTATGGAAAAATAGTTTCATAAAATTTTAAATCTCTGGAATACAAAACAAATCTATTTTCCAAACTTAACAATTTGTAAGACTTTTTTCCGCTAGCATACCCAATCAAAACACATTTTTCAGACCTTTTAGCAAACTTATTAGACTCTTTAACAATAGTAGCATAACAAAGACACCCAAAACTCATAAGATGTGCCAAACTAGTTTCTCTACCATAAACCAATGAAAAAGGATATTTTCCATTTAAAATGGAGGAAGAAAACCTGTTAATCAAATAAGTAGTAGTCAAAACACATTCAGGACAAAAAAATAAGATGAATCCCCCCTTGAAACATAAGGCTTCTAGCCACATTGAGCAGATGCCTATGTTTCCTTTCAGCAACCCCATTCTGTTGAAGAGTATATGCAACACTAGTCTGATGTATAACCCTCATCGTGTTAAAAAAAAACTCGCTCATTTTGTTATTAACAAACTTTGTACCATTGTCAGATTTGACGATCTTAATTTTCTTATCAAACTGTGTCAAAACCATTTTAAAGAAACTTTGAAACATTTCAAAAACTTCATGTTTTCCTGTTAACATATACTCCCAAACAGATCTGCTAAAGTCATCAACCACAGTCAAGACATATCTAAACCCTTCCCGGCTAACCACTTTATATGCACCACACACATCTAAATGTATGAGATCACCAAAAACAGATGATTTCTGTTCACTAAGAGGAAATGGATCCCTGGTCTGTTTAGCCTTATGGCTAACATCATAAGGAGCACCGTGATCAATAATAGTTAAGTTTAAAGATCCTTTTAAAAGTTTTAAAACTTGGTTAGCAGGATGTCCCAATCTACTATGCAAAACATATTTAGAAACAAAAAAACTAAGAAACTCACTTTTAACCACACAAGAAGCAATAATATTAGTCTTATCAAACAGATACAATCCACTAGACTCACTACCAGTCCCCAACACTCTCTGCTGATTCAAATCCTAAATATAACGCTTAGTCTCATCAAAACTAACTCTTAATTTGCTATCCTTAATCAAATTATTAATAGACATGAGACTAACACAGTATTCAGGAACTACTAAGACATCAAGCAAAACAACATGTTCATTAAGTTTTAGATTACTAACATGAGTAACTTTAGCTAATGTTCCATTAGGATGTTCCACAGTGAGTTTTAAATCAGATATATCATATATCAATCAAATTATGCATATTAATAGGACTATTATTTAAATGTTGATTAGCCCCTGAATCAATTATCCATCCCAGATGGTAACTGATTCCATCCAACTTAATATTAGCACAATAAAACTTATAAAAATGCTAATTAAAGAAGACACCGCATTTGAGAAAAGAACAAGAAGCTTTACCTGCCATATTGACATGAGCAGAGGTACAAGGTTTATCATTCAAAAGATTCAAAAGCTTCAAATCACCTGATCATTACTAAGAGACAAATTACCAGTACCATTTTTAAAACCGTTGTTAACAACAGAAGCACTTTTGACATCATTGTTTTTGTTAAAAACATTTCCAGGTTTAAGATTAGGGTTCTTTTTTTTAAACCAGGAGGATAACCAATGATTTCAAAGTATCTGTCAACAGTATGACCTTTTAAACCACAATGAGTACACATTAAACTATCATAATTCCCCCTGTTACTACTAAAATTGTTATTCCAATTGTTACTATTTCTTTTCCAGTTTCCATTTTTATTATCAGATGTTTTAGATACAAATGCAAACACCTGAGCCTTCTCAGTTTTCATAGAAGTAGTGGGAATCCCTCTATGAGATTCATCTCTAGAAATAATCACAAAGGCATCCTTGACTTCAGGGATAATTTCCCTTGTCAATAGAATACTCCTAGTTGGCTGATATATATCATCAAGACCCATAAGAAACTGCATTAACTTTAACAACTTAGCATGATCAGACAACTCATTTCTAGCAGCACAAGTATAATCATGCAATTTTAGGGTTGCAATCAAGTCAAGCTTTTATGAAGCAACTCGAGCTTGACTCGATCGAGTCAAGCTTTTATCAAGCTCAAGCCCAAAAATTAGCTCGAAACATATAATGAGCCAAGATCAAGCTTTTGATAGCTCGGCTCAAGCTCCTATCAAGCTTTTTCGAGCTTTAATATAAATATATTTCCATTATAAATTCATATAACTAACTAGAGATAATTTGAGTATTAACATAATTATAAGGACTTACTTTGTAAATAATTGAATGTGTATTCTAGAAGGTCATTTAAACCTAATTAATCCAAACGTTTGTATACTACCTTTTGTGTTCGTCACACTTCATCGACTGTCGACTGTTATAATGTTATCGTTTGTGTAAAACACAAGTGAGTTTGGCTATTATGGTTTAAGTTTTTTTTACTTTATACATATATTTATTGATGAGTTTAGCTAGTTGATATAATGTTCTTATATACATTCAAGCTTTTCAAGCCGAGCTCAAGCTTCAATTGAATTTTTCAAGCCAAGCTCAAGCCTGGATGATTAAAGCTCGTCAAGCTACCAAGCCAAGCTCAAGCCTAACTTATAGATTTAAAGCCAAGTCAAGCTCTATTAAGCTCGAGCTCGGCTCGACTCGATTACACCCCTAGGCAATTTAGTGAGAATATCAAATTCCCTCCATAAGGAATTCAAATTATGATAGTATTTAGAAATAGGCAAACCACCTTGTTTAAAGGTATTTATCTTTTGAAGCAAATTAAACACGACAGACCCATCAACTCTGTCATAAGTATCTTTTAAATCTTTCCAAACAATATCAACATTATTAGAGAAAACATGACCCAGATAGACATCATGAGTTAAAGAACTCAAAACCCAATTTGACACAACTGCATTACACATGTCCCATTGATCTTCTAATAGGGGACTAGCAGCATAATCACTTTTTAAACAAGTACCATCAAGAAAACCAGTTTTGTTTTCAATTTGCATAGCCAATCTAATAGCACTAGCCCAAATTCTATAATTTTCAACACCAGACAATTTGATAGACACAATAGTGGCACAACTAAAAGGATGTAAATGCAAATGATTACTCTGATTTGAACTACTAATCATAATAGCCATACTGACAAACAAAGAAACAGATAAACAGAATAAAAGATAAACCATACAATAATAAACTACCAAACAAACAATCAAACCAATACCAGAAAAACCAACAACAAACCAATGAATCTCAACTTCCAAGACTACCCAAATCCTAAACTCCTGCGATCTAAACTCAACAATAAACCTATAAACAGAAAAACAACCACTCGCACCTAGGACTAACTTAGCCCAATCCAGCAGACTGTGGTTGACCAGAGTAGGTATTCATACCACTCAGAGGTGGCAAATCAAGATGATAGCCAACCCGTTTACGCCCACTTAACTCAGAACTAGTTAACCCTAAAGGAAGGAGAAATCACTTACTGTGTTATAACCGAAACCAGTAGCGGAAAAGAACCAAGAACCACAAGATTCCTAGAATATAAGAAGCCCCCAAATCAGAAATTAGGGTTTCTACCAATTGATTCAAGAAATCAACAATTAACCGTGAAACAACCAATAATCCACCAACAATTGCTCCAAGAATCTTAGAAATAAAAAACCCCCAAAAATTAGGGTTTCAAGAAAAAAGCCCTAAATCGACAATTGAGGTCACAACCTTCAATTAAACCAAGAATCACCAATAGATCGATCAGTCACAACCTAGAGCTCTGATACCGTATTAAAATGGTACAGAACAACTACAATAATCACCCAACCAACCACCCCTTGGTGATAATCTTTTATTAAAACAATAAACACTAGAAGGTTTATCCCCAACACTGATGTAAACCAATACAATACATAGGAACTGATGATTGTCCCTCTAATAGGTGCAATCATACACTTACAGAACTCACACACTAAAACTGCTAACCTATCAAACTACAACAAGATCAAGATTATCTTTAACACTACAAACCAAGAACTGGTGTAAAAAGAAACAATGGCTAAACCAAGAGAGACTGATAGCGTATTATTGTGTGAGAAAAAGTTATGAAACCCAAGCTGAGATGAGGACTTATATAGAGAGCAATGTTCCACTTTAAACCCTGCACAAACAAACAGTAACAAAAACATCCCAAAGTTATAATATTAAGAAACAGGTATAAAATAGTTACATAATAAACCCTAAAGGTTCAGCGGTTTGTCAAAAGGATATAACACTTTCAACAAATTATTTTTCTAAGCTTATGCTTTAGGTTTTAAATGTTATTTGTTAAAATGTAAATGGATGCAAATGCTTAAAAATGTTGTTTTTGTTTTTGTTTTTGTTTTTGTTTTTGTTTGTTTGTTTGGTGTTTATATATATATATATATATATATATATATATATATATATATATATATATATATATATATATATATATATATATATATATATATATATATATATATATATATATATATATATATTATTTTTTTTGGGGGGCGCGCGCGTGTGTATTATAGGCTTAATTCATTAATGCATGAGGTTATTTTTTTTCTTCAGAAAATTGGTTCCTATCCTGGTAGATCTAAACAACCGGAACTGGAACCTAAAACTTTATTCGGTTCGGTTCTAGGTTCCTACTTTCCACAAAATTTGGTTCTTCGATTCATTGGTTCGGTTCTGAACCTATGCTCATCCCTTCTTTATTTCGTACTTGATTCCAATACTTATGTTTCTTCACGATAAGCGTTCCAATCTTGTATTCTTCTAGGATCCTTCATCAAGTGAACGTGAAATGTGTTTTCATTTATTTAAGTATTGAAAGTTCATAAGAAATACTAATAAACTAACAAATAAAGCTATAGAATACATGTATAAATCGAGCATTATTAGAGGATGGCGTCAAGTCAAGTCTAGGTTGATGGAGTCATAACTACTGAGTGACGTCGTCATAACTAAGGCGGTGCAAGAACAAAACCCTAATGGGCGACGAGCTGGCGGCGTCACAACCTGAACGTGACGCCGTCACAACAAGAAATCTATAAATATAAACGCATTGTTTCATTTTTGTGTGTGAAAACTTTGGAGGAACTGATACCACAGAACCATAGTCGGTTTTAGTAGTTTTTTAGGTCTTTTTGGCCATTAATGAACTCATGTATCGTTAAGATAAGTATTTAATCAGTCATTTAATCATGTATAAGTGTTATCGTTAGTTTACTTAATTTTTTTCTTTTTACACTATTGTGATAGGCTAAATTAGCTGGTATTTACTTAGGATTGCATGAAACATAATTGATTGTTTTGTTGTCATCTCTTGTTTAATGGTGTACGCGTTAGGAGTTGGAAAACTGGCTAGGGAAAACTATACTATCTTGAAACGTCCACTAAAATTTGACCAATTACTTATGTCTTAGGTCAATTAATTGTGCGAGTATTTTATTGTGTATGTTAGTTATTGGTGAGCTTGACAAATCAGATAGGTGTCGTTCACTTAGGCTATTATATAGATGTGGGACTGGCCATACCACAACCGGTAATTAAGAACACTTCACATTACATTAGGCAATGACGTGACATTTCGACAATAAATAAAAGATAACTACGGAGTAATAAGATTCTACGTAAATACGTTTTTCCTCATATAAGAAGTTCACCACCACTTTACTTTTCTTATTATTTAATTTTTTTGCATTTTAATTTAATTAGTAGTTTAAAATCAACCTCCTCCAATACCTGAGATTTTACTTGCTTTAAAATAAAACATAAGAAGACAAAAAATAATCTTTCCTCAACTTTTAGGCTTAAAGAGTCATACACTTCTGATTGTCTCTAAACGGTCAACCTAAATCAACCAAGTGAATGGTCAACAAGGTCAGACTGCCTAGAGTCAATGCTCCGTGGAATAGTGTGTTTCCCCGGGTCGTTATGTCCCGACGAGGTGTGATGGTATCAAAACGGGTTTGTGATCGGGTAAATTTGGACAGGAAAGGGTTTGAGATGATTGATCTAAGAAAATATAAAAGGAAATAGCTTCAGTAAGCTATATTAACAAGATTGTGAAATTAGAAAACCCAGAAACGTTTAAAACATAAAAACGCGTACGTTCAATTTAAATTTATGTGAACGTACGAAATAAAACGCGAGTTTTATAGAAATAAAATACCTACGGATATGAAAATTACATTTTTACAATCCTAATGATAAAAGAAAATTTTTAGAAAAAGAAAATTAATTTTTACACTATTTAACTATTTATTATTAATTAATTACTAATTTCCTATTTACTTTTAATTATTTAATTTACACTAAAATACAAATAATTAGGATTTTAACTTGGAAAAATAAAATTTTAATTTGGAAAAATGTAAAATAATATAAAACTAATTTTCAACCAGAAAATATTTTTTTTTTTGAATTTTTAAATAATTATTGCTAATTAAAAACTAATTATTAATTATTTTAAACTAATTAAAATTAAGAAAAATATCAAATGAACAGTGAAAATTACCAAACTTTTTCTAAAATTATTTTATAACTACCAAAACCTAGGAAAATAATAAAAATGAGATTTGCTTTTTGAAAAAGCTGAAAATAAGCTAAAAAGATTAAATAGAAGCTATCACTATTTATAATTTTGTCTTTTCTGGATTTTCTTTTTTCAAAACTAAATAAATACTCAAAATGAACAACTTTAACAAAGGGACTTTGGTCAGAACTTAAAACTAAGCAATGTAGATGCTTAATGAAAATGGCAGATAAGCATATAAGCTTATTAGGACGTGTGATGTGTGCAAAAGCTAACCAAAAAGCTATCTTATGAATCCACAAGGGTACAATAAGCTACTACAGGTTGTAACAACTAGGAATAAGCAATAAATGACCAAATAAGCACAAGATATAAGTTTCAAAAATCAAATAAGCTATTGTCCAAATCTGAGTATTACACAGGCCAAAAGGGGTAACTTTGCAGGCCTGTGGGGCCCACAAGAGGGATTGGAAGCCAAAAGTAAAACTTGAACCTAAAAGCCACCAAGAAGGGCTTTCTAAAAATCCAAGGTTCAGCCCCTGGGTCCCACTAATGAACACTAGGGGAGGGCATGAACTTGGGTACAAAAGCTGAGTGCTTCAGCTTAAGGGTGAAATGGACAAAGTAAAATGGACAAGCAGCCCTACCTATTAAGCTCTAAACCTCAAAATAAGCTAAGACCCTCAAAGCTTGGCTTATTAGCTTTCCAATAAGCTAAGAACCAACATATGGGGCCCACTAATGAACAAGATGGGGGCAATTGAAAATGGATGATTTGGACTGGGTCATGGTGCAGGGCAAGGCAGTGGCCTGCAAGCCACTTTAAGAAGTGAATTAAGCTATCAGAAAAATTCACAAAAATAAGCCAATGCAAGGATTCAATAGATTAGGTGGGGGACATTAATTTTTGAAAAGCACAAGTCCTGAATCCAAGCACAAAAATCATTAAAAATCATGCAATATTAGGTTTTCTGCATAAACTTGAAATTTGACTTTTGTAATATATGAACTAAAGTTGACTTTATTGGATTTCTAATGGTCCTAAATTACAAAATCTGATGTTATAACCCAAAATGAAACTAAATTTACTAAGCCTAACTGATTTCATAATTGTTTTGAGGATTTGGAAGCACAAAATCTTGACAGTGAAACAATATTGAGGCTAAAAGATGATTTTGACTTTTTCTAAAGTGAATACTGAATTTTTTGTGTTTACTAAACCTAAATGCATCTAATGTGAGTTGTTGAAACTCAATGTAATACCTGAAATCAACTACAACACAGAATCAAGCCTAGATCCAAACAACCCTTAAAATAAAATGATTTTTATTTTTCATAGGTTGTGACTGTTATAAGATGATATTTGAAGTGAAACTGATTATATAAGCTAATTAAACTAGATTTAAGCTAGAATGGCTGAAAAACTAGCACTGCAATAAGCTAAAAATGATTATGCTATATTATGACTAAATTATGAATAACTAGCAATTATTAGAACAAGTAAATGCAAGTAAGCAATCAAACAACAAATGATATCAACTACAGTGGATAAGCATAAAAAAAGAACAGAATAAGCACTGGTTTAAGCATACCCTAGGCACATTCAAATAAGCAGTTCACAAAATGAGCTAAACTAGGTAAGAAATGAAAATGAATAGGACTTAGGACCTCAACAGGATTGAAAGCTCCAATGATCCTTTGTCAAAATCTTAGAAAGCTTAAATAAGCTCAATGAGCTTATTCCAACTGCTTATTTCACCTGTTTGACTTTTGTTGACTTAGTTGTAGCTTTTTAGTAGTTGAAGATGAAACAGTGCATATGAAGTAATAAGCTCACCAATAGCTATGTAAAGCTAAAATGAGCCTCAGTAAACCACAATCAAGCTTGTAGAAGAAATGAGTCTCAGTAAACCACAATCAAGCTTGTGGAAGCTTGTTAAAGCTGTTCTAACTTAAATGAACTTTAAGGCTCCAAACATGAAAATGAATTGCAAAGAGATTTAAAAGTAAAACTGACTTGAATAGCTTCTTGAAATTGATTACACTATTGAGAGTAGAAATTACTAAACTTAATTTAAAACATTACATTAATTAAATTCGAAACTAAAATTACATTAAGAACTACTAACTCTATCTCTGCTTCTTTCTTTTTCTTTTATATTGACCTTTTAGGGTTTCTGAGCCCCATTGAGTATTTCCCACTTCTGTTTGTGACCTTTGGATTAGCTAAATATGATCTTGGCCGTTGAACACTTTTTGGCTGGAAAACTTTTTAGCAGTTGGCAGAGTTGCTTGTAGCAGGGGATTGGTTTTGGATTCTTGTGGAGGAAAGCTAGTGATAGGGGTAGGGGTGGAGTATTGGAGTGTGTGATGGTGTTGGGGCTTGGCAGGAGTGTGCAGGTTCACGTGATGGAGGGAAGTGGAGGGTTAGTTTGACCCAAGGTTTGACGAGGGTTATTATACCAGGTTGTGTTTGTTTCAGATTTGGGCCAAGGGTGTATTGGGCTTGGGACTTGGATTGGGTAGTATTGGATGGGTTGATTTTATTAGAAAGGGTAAAAGGGTTTTGTTTGGTTTGTAGAAAATTTATCACAAGGACCAAAAGTGTAAAAGCTGCAAATCCAGGGACTGATCTCGCCAAGTTTTCCATAAATATTCCAAGGACTAAACATGCCACATATTAAATTCCCAAAGGTCCTTAATGGTTATTTTTCCAAAATGAATTATCCGGGGACCATTTATGCCAAAATTGAAACTCCAGGGACTAAACTTTTAAATTCTCAAAACTTTTTACCCAAGAATCATTTTTTGATAATATTTGACTTTTAAAGGACTTGGGTTGACTTATCTTTCAAAATAAATGCTCAGGGACTAATTTTGACAAGTTTTTTGAAAGTTGGGGGACTGAAACTGCCAATTATGCAAACTTTATTCGTTTTTCATCTGTTTTTACTCATTTTGCATCTGAAACATATAAAACACAATCCCTGAGATATTTTCAGTATTTTGATGCATTTTTGGGTGTTTTTAAATGTTTTGCAGCTCAGATTTGACCAAAAATCATGAGTGTTTGAGCACTCATCAATCCCCCACACTAAACTATTGCTAGTCCCTAGCAATATAGAATCCAAAAATAACTTGTTTTGAAAATTTAATGGATTTCACGTCTCTTTACCAAAAGTCATTACTTCTGGAGTAGCCAAATGTTTCAGTTCAAGTAAGAACTATGGTACACTGATAACCATATGATTTTGAGCAAATTATAAGCTGTCAACGGATTTGATTTGTCTTTACAAGAAGCCGTTTGCTTCTGGACTAGCCAACTCTTTGATGGAATACAGTCATCATCTTGGTGAGTTGATTACCAATTATGGTTTTCCATTGCCTCTACCACAAGCCATAACCTTGTGGGCTAGCCAACTCTTCACTATTAAAGATATGGTGAGCTGAATACCATACAATTTTCGGTAAATTGTCAATCATAAACGGATTTGATATATCTTTACCAAGAGCTGTTTGCTCCTGGATTAGCCAGTCCTTATGTCGGTTAGACATGGTGGACTGATAACCATAAAAATTATGAAAGTGAGTGAATATTTTTTTTTTTTTTAGCCAAAAACAGGGGTACTAGAAGGTAAAATGTGATCAAATTTGCTAGAATTCCCCCCCCCCCCACACACTTAGAATTGAATATTGTCCTAAATATTCAAAGTCCCGGCTATTATGCCGACTCTTTGAACGTGAAAAGGCAACATTACAAGCTAAATGTGGAAATACCATTTTTCACTTTATATATACATACACATACATTTTTTTTACAGCATGGGCAACTCCCCCACACTTAGGGTTCGTTTGTTAGGAATGAATGAAATATCAAATGAATGGAATAAAGGATGTAATGGAATGAATGATGCTATGTAATGATTCATTAATGTTATTAATCATGTTTGGTTGGTAAGATATACGTAATGTAATCGATAAAAAAAAGACTAAGATGGTCATTGATTATAGGAAGTTTATTTAATGTGATTAGTTAATGATGGACTTTTTTGTACTTTTCATTCCATTACAAGATGTAATGAAAAAAAAGGAGGGGACCCCTAAGGAATGAAAATGGTGTAATGAGTCATTCCTTGCAATGAATCATTACATTGTAAATGTGTAAACAAACAAGATTTTTTCATTCTACAGTAATAACTTTTTCCATTCCTACTTTGATTACAGCATACCAAACCCTATGTTAGGGTGGAAACCCCATATGCATGCTACTGTTTTTGTTCACCGAGTCGCTAGCTTGACTCGACCCCGAATTCATTGGTTCTTGGGGAAGCAACATGTGGAAGAAACAATCTCCATCGGACTTTCATTCAAGATGTTTGGACAAACATTTGAAGCACGTGAAAGTTCCACACCGATGAGATAAGTACCCGGCTTTACCTAGAATGGTAAATGAAAATGCCGGGGTCAAAGATAGTGTCTTCATTCCCGAAGGAGTGAAGAACAGGAGAGGTGACGGGATAGGTGAAGAATGGAAGAAAAATCTTGATAACAATCAAGACTAACTCATCATCATCAGAAAGAGAATTCATAATGGGTATATCATGAATCTCATTGTTGAAGCTCATATGATCTAGACATATCCCGGGTGTGTCTAGATCAAAGTAGAAATTATATGAGTGAGTTCACAGGAGAACTTCTCAAAAGGTGAATGAATCATATACGGGGAGAGAAATTTGAGAATGAGAAGTGGTACTGCCACTAATCTTCTCTCCCATATGATCAAAAGTGAAGGCTTCAAGTTCCGGTATAGGATCATCGGAAAGAATGTCACTATCCTTAACGGGGATAGGAGATGAAATGGGTTTCTCTTTGAAAGCCTCAATTTTAGAAATGAGGAGACTGACATTCAATAATGTAGCCCGAAGAGCTTCATCTTTGATTTCAGTGTCAATCTCATCATTCTCTTCTTCTAAGCTGACTAGCTCAGAAGGTAATTCTTCCAAATAACTGATGTCTCCACAAGATAACGAATCGTCATCATTAGAATCGGAGAACATCTCAACATTGTCATTTGGAAAGACAAGATGAGGAGGGATATCACACACATGATCAAGAATTCCCTGTGACTCACTTGGGATTGGGACAAGGTTCTCAACACTAGAATTTATGAATTCGTCCGATTCCTTTTCAGGAACAGTGTCAAGACGCTCGTCCCCATGCTCAGAGAGTGAGTGGGAACCTCGGGTGTGATAACAGCAGATGGAGATGGAATCTCAACTGATGGTATCTCATCTGATGAATCTGAATAAAATTGAAGAATATCAAGGGTATCTTCATCATCACTGTCATCAGGAATGAAACGAAATCGAGAGCTAGATCTGGCTACTTTTTCTTTTGCAATTGATTCCCTGATAGAGTTTTCAATGGAAATTTGGGAATTTGTTTTAGCAGCCTGCTCTTCAGCTAACAATTCTTCCATCGATTTTTGATTTGGATTATCATGGGAATGTTTACGACCCTTCAAATTTTTTACTAAATCCAGAAAACCAATGAGAAGGGCATCTTCGTCAGAATTGTCATCAAGAACATACGCATAGACAGGTGTGTTCCTAATAAGTCACTATGAACTGAAATGTGAGTTTCCACAATAGTCACACCAATGAAACTGATGTGACTGTGATTCATGTAGATTGTGGTCAAAATTGTTATTAGGAAACTGCTCATAGACAAGCGTGTTTCCCGATTGACAATCAGAACTTTAGTGTGGACCACCACAAAACTCACAAGAAAAACTCAGTGTATTTTGATACGAAGCATCATTGAAATTTAAATGATATGATTCTTGCTCGTATGAGTTGTGAGGAAGGTGGTTGAAATCGTTTTGAGAATATTCACAAAGTTTCTGATCATAATCAGAGGTGAATGTAGGTTCAGTTCTCAAAACATAACATGCACAAAGTTCATGGCTAAATCCACAATCCTTGCAATTCCACCGTTCACAAAGTGAACCATCTCCTAACGGATCTCCACAACTATCGCAATGAAGTTGTTTCAATGAAGATGTGTGAGGAGGGTCGTCAGAAAGATTTGGTGAATCATTAGGAGAATTTGGATTTATGAACAAATTGCACACAGTACAAAATCTGTCACTACAATTATTTCCACATTTCTCACAAATACACCGGGAACAATGATAGCCGTTCTCAATCGGGCTTTTACAATGAAAACATGTGTAGCCGAGAGACGCCATAAGAATTATACATGAGAGGGGTATAAGAAGGTAGAATGAAACGGATAGAGAGTAAGGAAAAACATTTTTGGGTTTTTTTGTGTTTGTTGAAAACTTATTTAAAATGTTTTTGGTAATCATTTTGAAAGACCAAATCATTTCCTCGTAGATCACACAAAGTAATCCTTGAGTAATCTGATAAGGTAAAATTCACGATTCGTTTTGTTTTTGATAAAAATATGAAAATATGAACAAGGATGGTAAATATACAACGAGCGTATATCCAGATTCACTAATCTGCAAAACCTTTTAGAATATGCGCACAACCTCCCCGGCAGCGGCGCCAAAAATTGATTGGCTCCAAACGATCAACCTAAATCAACCAAGTGAATGGTCAACAAGGTCAGACTGCCTAGAGTCAATGCTCCGTGGAATAGAGTGTTTCCCCGGGTCGTTATGTCCCGACGAGGTGTGATGGTATCAAAACGGGTTTGTGACCGGGTGAATTTGGACAGGAAAGGGTTTGAGATGATTGATCTAAGGAAATATGAAAGGAAATAGCTTCAGTAAGCTATATTAACAAGATTGTGAAATTAGAAAACCCAGAAACGTTTAAAACCTAAAAACGCGTACGTTCAATTTAAATTTACGTGAACGTACGAAATAAGATGCGAGTTTTATATAAATAAAATACCTACGGATATGAAAATTATATTTTTACAATCCTAATGATAAAAGAAAATTTTTAGAAAAAGAAAATTAATTTTTACACTATTTAACTATTTATTATTAATTGATTACTAATTTCCTATTTACTTTTAATTATTTAATTTACACTAAAATACAAATAATTAGGATTTTAACTTGTAAAAATAAAATTTAAATTTGGAAAAATCTAAAATAATATAAAACTAATTTTCAAACAGAAAATATATTTTTGTTGACTTTTTAAATAATTATTATTAATTAAAAACTATTTATTAATTATTTTAAACTAATTAAAATTAATAAAAATAGAAAATGAACAGTGAAAATTACCAAACTTTTTCTAAAATTATTTTATAACTACCAGAACCTAGGAAAATTATAAAAATGAGATTTGCTTTTTGAAAAAGCCGAAAATAAGCTAAAAAGATTAAATAGAAGCTATCACACTATTTGTAATTTTGTCTTTTCTGGATTTTCTTTTTTCAAAACTAAATAAATACTCAAAATGAACAACTTTAACAAAGGGACTTTGGTCAGAACTTAAAAATAAGCAATGTGGATGCTTAATGAAAATGGCAGATAAGCATATAAGCTTATTAGGACTTGTGATGTGTGCAAAAGCTGACCAAAAATCTATCTTATGAATCCACAAGGGTACAATAAGCTACTACAGGTTGTAATAACTAGGAATAAGCAATAAATGACCAAATAAGCACAAGATATAAGTTGCAAAAATCAAATAAGCTATTGGCCAAATCTGAGTATTACACAGGCCAAAAGGGGTAACTTTGCAGGCCTGTGGGGCCCACAAGAGGGATTGGAAGCCAAAAGTAAAACTTGAACCTAAAAGCCACCAAGAAGGGCTTTCTAAAAATCCAAGGTTCAGCCCTTGGGTCCCACTAATGAACACTAGGGGAGGGCATGAACTTGGGTACAAAAGCTGAGTGCTTCAGCTTAAGGGTGAAATGGACAAAGTAAAATGGACAAGCAGCCCTACCTATTAAGCTCTAAACCTCAAAATAAGCTAAGACCCTCAAAGCTTGGCTTATTGGCTTTCCAATAAGCCAAGAACCAAGATGTGGGGCCCACTAATGAACAAGATGGGGGCAATTGAAAATGGGTGATTTGGACTGGGTCATGGTGCAGGGCAAGGCAGTGGCCTGCAAGCCACTTTAAGCAATGAAATAAGCTATCAGAAAAATTCACAAAAATAATCCAATGAAAGGATTCAATAGATTAGGTGGGGGACATTAATTTTTGAAAAGCACAAGTCCTGAATCCAAGCACAAAAATCATTAAAAATCACGCAATATTAGGTTTTCTGCATAAACTTGAAATTTGACTTTTGTAATATATGAACTAATGTTGACTTTATTGGATTTATAATGGTCCTAAATTAGAAACTCTGATGTTATAACCCAAAATGAAACTAAATTTACCAAGCCTAACTGATTTCATAATTGTTTTGAGGATTTGGAAGCAAAAAATCTTGACAGTTGTTGGGAATTATATTTATTGATTTGATGATACAAAACAAGAAGAATGAAACATGAAGGGCTTGAAGTGACAAGAAGGAATTCTACAAAAGATGGGAAGGACTTGCTTGCAAAAGAAGTTTTATTTATTAGTCTTTCGTAGTATTTTGTAAACCCTAATATCTCTCTATATAAAGAGATCAAGGGTGTAGGATTTTATTATTCAAGTCTTCCACAATGTAGACGTCTAGTAAAGGTGTGTGTGTAACCTAGGCGTAGAAGATAAACGCCTAGGGTTTAGTGTTTTAGTTTAGATAACGTGTTCTACTTGATCAAGGTAGAACATGTTAAGTAGTTTGTAATCGATAGAGAAGTGAATGATAATGAAAAACCTTGTTCATAATAATGATTGATTCTACGTTTGAATATTCCGCCTTCATTATTATGTGTTCCTAGATATAATATTAGACCTCGTCTAAGAGCTACAACGATCTACACAATTGGCATCAGAGACAGGTTAGCTCGTGATCTAGGGTTTCATCAAGGTTTTACTGCCGAAGAGAAGCTGATTCGTAAAAGGTATAATTGTTTTTGAAGTCATCGGTTTTTATGTTTATATGGTTCAATTATAATTGTGATGATACAATAAACCTCGTACTAATATTCATTCATGGGAGTGTTCATAAATTGCATTAAAAGGTTGGTTGAATATTATTAATGGTTCGGTGCATTAATTGGTGATTGGAATGATTTGCTTAATTCGCGATATATGAGTGCTGATTGGTGACATTTATGTTCATTCATGGATGATGGAACGTGGGTCGGTACTCGGTATTATTTATTTACAACCATGTACTGTTTCAAATATTTTGTTATCTTGTACCATAAATCGATATTGAAATTGTGCGGGGTAAGTTATCACGTGGGTCATCAAACAGCAAACAACCTTGTGCAAGATGGTGTCGGTGCTATATTGATTTTAATCGTGAGTCAGCAGGTTGTGGGGTTAAGATTCATTGATCATGGGTCAAGTGTTATACAATGAGTATTTTACATGCTTATCTGATTGGTTTGAGAATTTTAATAATTCAAAGTACTGCTCGGTGTAACTGATGCTTATTATCAAGATTTGCTGATTCATGGGTATTTAATTGGTCGGTGGTCAAGATTCAAGGAAACATAGTACCAATTTATGATAGTGGAGTTTTGTCATCATGAAGTATTGTCGAATGGAGTGATCCAAAAACATTGGTAGTACATGGTTACAAAGTGCCTCTAATTCAAGGTACTGCTCTGCTATTTTCAAAGTACTGCTCCATGATTTTTAAAGTACTGCTTCGTTAATTTAAAGTACTGTTGCGTGAAAGTACTGCTCTCGGATTGAAAGTAATGATGCATTATTTCAAAGTACTGCCGCGTTATGTAAAGTACTGCAACAAGGTACTGCTACAAGTTTTATTGATGATCATGATTTACGAGCAGTGAGGGGAAGTACCTATGATTGATTAAAGATTGATTTTGGATTACACACACAGAATGGTTATTTGATTTACACACACAGGAAGAAGTTTTTGTTATTAACGGTTTCAAAAGGCTCGTTATTTGGTTTATTTGATTAATTGATTACGAAGAAGATTGTTTATCACTTATTTGAAGGTGAAGTGGAGTTTCTTGGATGAGTGTTCTTATCATACCTTATAGTAGGAGGTAACTTGTTTGTGCGTTAAAGTTGTGACAAAGACTTGATGAATCTAGCAAATTGGTGTATTATCTACAAACTGAAGGTGCTTAATGTCACATTTGCTATCACTTTAAGGAGTTACATTGTAGTGCTCAGTGTCTCATATTAGTTGAGGATTTCGTCAAGAGGTTGCGGTCTACTCATATTTTTGGTTCTTGGTATGAGTTTGGAGTCACATGGTTAGTACAAGATATAAGGCACAAGTTTGGGTTATTCTACTTCTTCATCAAATTTGTTATACTTGATTTTCTTCATCAGTGATCATTACAAGGAGCTAACAGATTTGAAGAATCATGAAGATGGTTAACACATTGATTTCAGGGGAAGCATATTATGATGTGTTTAATCATTTGATGTACATGCATCACTCAAGGGGAAGTTTCTATTGCTTATATGTTCCCTATTTTTTGATAACAAAAAGGGGAAGGGATGTTAGAAGAGATGTTAGAGTGGCATGACATGGCTTAAGGGGAAGACAAGATTGTTTCATTCATGGCGAGATTTAATTATCTCAATTTATCTACTTCGTCTAGGAAAGTTCATACAAGAACGTGTTTGTTTTGTCATCATCAATTAGGGGAAGATTGTTGGGAATTATATTTATTGATTTGATGATACAAAACAAGAAGAATGAAACATGAAGGGCTTGAAGTGACAAGAAGGAATTCTACAAAAGATGGGAAGGACTTGCTTGCAAAAGAAGTTTTATTTATTAGTCCTTCGTAGTATTTTGTAAACCCTAATATCTCTCTATATAAAGAGATCAAGGGTGTAGGATTTTATTATTCAAGTCTTCTAAAATGTAGACGTCTAGTAAAGGTGTGTGTGTAACCTAGGCGTAGAAGGTAAACGCCTAGGGTTTAGTGTTTTAGTTTAGATAACGTGTTCTACTTGATCAAGGTAGAACATGTTAAGTAGTTTGTAATCATTAGAGAAGTGAATGATAATGAAAAACTGTTGGGAATTATACTAACAGTTACCACGGCTAAGAGAAGATGTTACAACTGCAGAAGATTGTACTTGCAGTGGAAACTCATTACCACTGTAAGAACATATATTACCACTGCTTATTAGATAACTGTTAGGAAACGTGTTTAGATTAATATAGAATAGATCTTGTGTATATCTTATTCTATTAGCTTTATACTTATCTTGTAGAAGAGGACTCCTTGTGCTATAAAAGGAGATCCTGGGTTAAAGGTTTGAAATACGTTTCTAGAGCTTCAAGGTGTAACCCTAGTGATATCAAGATCACTCGTATTATTATCATTAATAATATTGGAGCTAATAGTTTGTTTACATACATTGTTCTTATTCATAAACAACTGTCTTACTCACAATCAAACTTCTAAGTGTTACTAAGTAGATTCCGCATACTTAGTGATATAACTCAAAGTATCAATCTAACACAAGTTCAAGGTGTTTAGATCCATCAAGTGATATCAGAGCCAGGCTTTGATACTTTGATTTAGAAGACTCTAGTTCACTCAGAAGAATCAATGGAGACAGAAACCAGTAACTCAAACATTGCTGCTAAGCTTCCAAAGCTTAAGTTGAATGACTTTGAGATGTGGAGGCTGATGATCGAACAATTCTTTATGGTCCAAGACTACACACTTTGGGAGATCATTATGGTTGGAAATTCTTTCAAACCAAGTTCTACTTCAGAGATGGTAAATGGCAAGGAAGTAATTAAGGTCAACACTGGACCTGTTACTAATGATGAAAGACTACAGCTGAAGAATGATCTGAAGGCCAGAGGTTTGTTGCTGATGACACTTCCCAGAGACCAAGTTCTAGCATTCAGCAAGTACAAGACTGCAAAGACTCTTTTTGATGAGATCTGTAATGTTTTTGGTGGTAATGATTCCACAAAGAAGACTCAAAAGACCCTGCTGAAGCAGACTTATGAAAACTATGGTTCAACAAGTAATGAATCTATTGATAGCATCTTCACAAGGCTACAAAAGATTGTTACTCAACTCACTGTTTTTGGAATTGAGGTGGAAAGGGAAGACCTTAATCTAAAGTTCTTAAGAAGTTTACCCTCTGAGTTTGGAACCAATGTTGCTGTGTGGGAAGATAAGCCAGATTTGGAGACCATGAAACTTAATGATTTGTACAATAACTTCAAGGTTATTGAACAAAGATTGAAGAAAGCTGGCAAAATAAGCTCAAGTTCAGGAAATGTAGCACTCATATCATCATCTCTTGATGATAGTTCAGATGAAGAAAGTGATAGTGATGATGACAGTGCTAACATTGTTGTTTCCACTGGTAGTAGAAGTGTTTCCACTGGTAGCTCAAAGAGACAGATTGCAGGACTTAGTGATACTACTTTTTATGCCTTTATATCAAGTCAAGTGGGTGGTTCAATTCTCAATCATGAAGATTTGGATCAAATTGATGAGGATGATATGGAGGAGATGGACATTAAATGGCAAGTGGCTTTACTAAGCTTAAGGACAAAGAAGTTTTGGAAGAAGACTGGAAGAAAGATCAACATCAGTGGCAATGAAACAGTAGGTTTTGACAAAAAGAAGGTGGAGTGCTATAATTGTCATAAGAAGGGGCACTTTGCCAGGGAGTGCAGGAAGCCAAGGAAATCTGACAACAGGTCAACTTGGTATAAGCAGGACAAGAAGAAGGAACCTACTACTGATGAGCCAAAGGGGCTATTGGCTATTGATGGAGTGAGCTTTGATTGGAGCTTTATGACTAAGGATGTGGAAGATGATTCAGAGTCTGCAATGGTTGCTACTGAGCTTGCACTAATGGCTTTTTCTGACTCTGAGGTACAAATTGATAATGCTTGTTCTAAATCTTGTAAGGCCTTAAAAGAGTATGAGAAAATTAAAGCACAATTTAATGAACAATGCCTAGAGTTAACTCATACTAATTATAACTTAGCAAATCATAAAAGAGGCCTAGGTGTTTTAGAAACTCAATTAGAGCATTATAGGGCAAATGAATCTAAGTTCAATGATGATATTGCAGTATTAAGAAGAGACTTAGATTATTAGGTTGCTGTTAATAAGGTTCTTAGAGAAGAACTAGAAAAGGTTAAGATGGCTAGTGAGAATATAATGATAACTAAGCAAACACTGGATCATAAATCCAAGTGTATTGACAAAATTTGGGAAGCCCAAGTTGTGAGCAAAGCCAAATCAGGAATTGGATACAAAACTGTTCCACCACCTCTAAAAGGTGTTCCATCACCTCCTGGCATTGACTTAGCTCACACAGGATTAGAGGAATTCCAGGAACCACCTATGACCTATGGACCAAAGTTTGTTAAACCAGTTCAAATTGAAAAGGTTCAGGTTGAGGTTGATATATTTGATAGTGCTAGTGAGTCATCTCTTAAAGATGAAAATTTAAATGTTGAGTCTAAACCTAGTGTTCCTGAGAATGTTAAAGTGGAGGTTAAAAGAAGTATTCCTGATGTAGTCAAAGAGAAGCCAAGGTCACAACCTAATTTTACTAGGCCCACTACTAGATATGTAGAGATGTACAGAAGTAGGTCACCAACTCCTAGGGGTAATATGAGGAGTTGGAATCATGTTAAATCTAGGCAATTTGGTAGTGATTTTGTGTTCAATAACAAACCCTGTCATATATGTGGTAGCTTTGACCATTTGTCTTATAGTTGTACCTACCACTTGAGAAGAAGGGAAGTGTTTGGGAATACTAGGGTGAATGGACAAAATGCTAATAACTTAACTCACCCAAATCCACTTAGCAAGATGATTCCCAGATCTGTTTTGCTTCATTCTGGCATTAAACCAATTTCCACTGCTAGACCAGCAGTTTCCACTGCTAGACCAGCAGTTGCCACTGCCAGAGATAAAAACAGAGTTTACCCTAAGCCCCCTGTTACTACTTTTGTTAAATCTACTCAAACAGGGAAAAAGACCAATTTTGAAAAGAAAGTTAACAATAATCAGAAGTGGGTACCCAAAGTTTCAAAACAAGCAGTTTCCACTGCTAAGCCAGCAGTTACCACTGCAAGGCCAAAGGTTACCACTGGTGGGTCTGTTAACAAGAAAAGGGTAAATATGGGAAATGCTATTAAGGCCTCAGCACGTTGGGAATGGAAACTAAAAGGAACCATCACCTCAAACAATCCCAATGGTGTATCAATGACCTTTGATAGATATAATTATATTGATACACGAGGCAGATCCAAGTCATTTGTGGCTTGGGTCCCCAAAAGGAACTAATTCTTTTATTTTGTGTGCAGGGACATTCAAAGACTACAAATGATCAAGGATACTCAGATAGTGGATGTTCCAGGCACATGACTGGCAATAAGTCCTATCTTTCAGACTTTCAACCTTATGATGGACAATTTGTCAGCTTTGGAGGAGGAATTGGTGGCAAAGTTTCTGGCAAAGGAACAATCAAGGCTGGAAACATTGATTTTGAAGATGTGCAGTATGTGAAAGAACTCAAGTACAACCTCTTTAGTGTGTCACAGATGTGTGACAAGAAGCATAGAGTTCTATTCACAGAAGATAAATGCTATATCTTATCTAAGGATTATAAGCTTCCTGATGAATGTGACATTTTGCTTAAAATCCCTAGAAAAGGTAATCTGTATAGCATTGACATGAAGAACATAGTGGCTAATAATGATGTTACTTGCTTGCTTGCTAAAGCCACTTTGGATGAATCAATGCTTTGGCATAGAAGACTTGGTCATGTCAACTTCAAGACCATCAACAAGATTTTGAAAGATGGACTTGTCAGAGGTCTACCAGAGAAAAGATTTGAAAATGACCAAACTTGTGTTGCCTGTCTCAAAGGAAAGCAACACAGAGCTTCATGCAAGACCAAAGCATTCAATTCTATTGATCATCCACTCTTTATGCTGCATATGGACTTGTTTGGTCCTACTTCTGTGAGCAGCATAAATTTGAAGAAGTATTGTCTTGTTGTAACTGATGATTTTAGTAGATTCACATGGGTTTTCTTTTTAAAAACCAAGGATGAAACCACTGGCATCCTTAAGACATTCATCACTGAAGTTGAAAATCAATATGAAAAGAAAATCAAGATCATCAGGTGTGACAATGGGACAGAATTCAAGAATAAAGTTATGGATGATTTCTGCAGAGACAAAGGTATTAAAAGAGAATTTAGTATTGCAAGAACTCCTCAGCAAAATGGAGTTGCAGAAAGAAGAAACAGAACACTAATTGAGGCTGCTAGAACTATGTTAGCTGATTCAAAGCTTCCAGTGACTTTTTGGGCTGATGCAGTTAACACTGCTTGTTACATACATAACAGAGTTTTAGTGGTCAAAACAAAGAACAAGACACCTTATGAGTTGTTCAGAGGAAGACCTCCTACTTTGGAGTTTATGAGGCCATTTGGGTGTCATGTTACCATTCTCAATACCATTGATCATCTGGGTAAATTTGAAGAAAAATATGATAAAGGCTTCTTTGTTGGATACTCTATGGTTAGCAAGGCTTTTAGAGTCTATAACTTAAGAACAAAGAAGATTGAAGAGAACTTGCATGTTCAGTTTCTTGAAAATAAAGCAAACATGGCAGGTTCAGGACCAGATTGACTATTTGATCTTGAAACATTATCAAATACAATGAATTATGTTCCTCTCACTTCAAGCACTAGAGACAAAGATCTTGAAGATTCAGAAGAATCCATTGATGAAGATGAAGCTTGTAAAGATGATGAAGATCAAATTGTTATGCCACTTTGGGACTTTGTTGATAATTCTGAAAAGACAAGTGATGCAGATGGTGTGAATTTTGATGTAAATAAAGATATTCCTACTAGCAGTGGTAACTCCATTCCCACTGCTACACCAAAAGTTTCCACTGTCAGCCCAAATGTGGAACATACTTCTCAAGAATCACCAAGTGATGATGTAGAGATCTCAAACATGCCTACAACATATGATATTCCTAACACATCACAGTCTTCAATTCACAAAGTGCATCCACTTGATAATGTTATTGGTGAACTTCAATCAGGTGTGAAGACTAGAAGACAGACAAAGAAAGATGATATTCATGGGTTCATAAGTGAAGTGTATGAGTCCAAGAAACATAGTAAGAAGAATGAGTGTTTGTTTTTCTGTTTTCTCTCACAGGTGGAGCCTAAGAATGTGTATATGGCTCTAGGAGAATCTAGCTGGGTTGAAGCTATGCAAGAAGAGTTGCTGCAGTTTAAACTTCAAAAGGTTTGGGTTCTTTGTGACTTGCCTGATGGTATGAAGGTCATTGGTACTAAATGGGTTTTCAGAAACAAGAAAGATGAAAGAGGAATTGTAATCAGGAACAAAGCTAGATTGGTTGCTCACGGATACACTCAAGAGGAGGGTATTGATTATGAAGAAGTGTTTGCTCCTGTTGCAAGGATTGAGGCTATTAGATTGTTTTTAGCCTATGCATCATTTATGGGCTTTACAGTCTATCAAATGGATGTCAAGAGTGCCTTTCTGTATGGTACTATTGATGAGGAGGTATATGTCTCTCAACCTCCAGGCTTTGAAGATCCTCAACACCCAAATAAAGTATATAAAGTGGTTAAGGCTCTTTATGGCTTACATCAGGCTCCAAGGAAGTGGTATGAAACCTTAGCTACTTATTTATTGAATAATGGGTTTCATAGAGGCAAGATTGACCAAACTTTGTTCATCAAGAAAGACAAAGGTGATATTCTACTTGTTCAAGTATATGTTGATGATATTATCTTTGGGTCTACTAAACAAGAGATGTGCAAAGAGTTTGAGAAGCTGATGAAAGATGAATTTCAAATGAGTTCTATGGGAGAACTTACATTCTTTTTGGGGCTGCAAGTACAACAGAGTAAGGAAGGCATATTTATCAGTCAAGACAAATATGTGGCTGAGATCATTAGGAAGTTGAAGTTTACTGATGCAAAACCTTCAAATACCCCTGCTGACAAGACCACTCATCTATTGTTAAAGAATGCTAGTGGTGCTAATGTTGATGTCCACACTTGCAGATCTATGATTGGTTCTTTGATGTATCTTACTTCATCAAGGCCAGACATTATGTTTGCCGTATGTGCTTGTGCAAGATTTCAAGTGACTCCAAAGACATCACATATGACAGCAGTGGAAAAGATTTTTAGGTACTTGAAGACTTATCCTACTCTAGGATTATGGTATCCAATAGACTCTCCAATGGAGTTGATCACATACTCAGATAGTGACTATGCTGGTGCAAGTTTGGATAGAAGCTCAACTACTGGAGGATGTCAATTTCTTGGATGTAGATTGGTGTCATGGCAGTGCAAAAAGCAAACTATGGTTGCTACTTCAACCACTGAAGCAGAATATGTTGCAGCTGCTAGTTGTTGTGCTCAGATCCTTTGGCTTCAGAATCAATTATTGGATTATGGGTACAATTTCATGAACACCATTATATATATAGACAATAGTAGTACCATATGCATTATTAAAAATCCTGTGCAACACACTAAAACTAAACATATTGAAATTAGACATCACTTTATTAGAGATTGTTTTGAGAAAAAGCTTATTAATGTTGTCAAAATCCATACTGATGACAATTATGCTGATTTATTAACAAAAGGGCTTGATGTGGGTAGGTTTCAATACTTGGTAACAGGTATTGGAATGCTCAATCCATAAATCATTGATGTCTAATACTTTTCAGTGTTGCAGGATAGTTTTTAGGTACTAATATTGTTTGTATTGTATGTATGGTTTTCTACTAATTTGTATGCAGAGTTATCAAGAGCACAGTGGAAATTAACATACAACAGTGGAAAGTTTGGTGATAATAGCAAGAACAAAGAGTACTTTTATTGATTAAAAAGAGAGTACATCACATCCATTCAGATAACATTGTCACCAACACAGAAAACCATCACAAAAGACATAAACCTACAACCTAACACCTACACCATGGGTTTCTTTCCTTTTCCTTCATAGTCATGCTTGCCTTTGGAAGCTTTCTTTCTCTTGTCATCAAAAGAGAGTTGTTTCCTTGGACAAGCAAGTCCCAGAACTTGCTTGGGAGGCCTTGGTGCTTGGGTAGGCTTCTCAACAGCAGGCCACTTCATGTTGCTTATGGCAGTCTTCAATGCTGTGGTGAGGGCCTTTGGAAGTTCTTTGGAAAGATCAAAGGTTGGATCATTATCATCATCAGAGGAAGAACTAGAATAGAACTCCAAAGATGGAGCAGGAGAAGCTTCAGTCTTTTTGGATGGCTTGTTGGATGCTGTGGAAGTGGTTGCACTTGGTGGGAAGTAATCACTCCATCCTGTTGAAAGATCCTCTGAGTTTGAACAATAGCTGATTTCCTCATCAGATGAATCATCAGAAGATATGTAGACTATTGGGAACCAGCTCATTGTGTTGATTAAGGGTTTGTGTTGTTGAAGTTGTTTGTTGATGAGAGATAAAAGTTTTGAGCCCCCTTTTATAAGCAAAGTCAAGGTCGAATCCTAATTAATGAAGAATATTTACTCTTACCTGTTTTGGTAGGTTGGAGGAGTAAAATTGGTTATTATCGGGTTGACTTTTGGAAGATATTTTTGTGAATAGTAACTTGGTTAAAAAGTTACTTTGGGTTAATCTTTATGGGTTAAGTTGAAAGTTACTTTGGTTTGCAGCATACAACCCATATTATTGGAGTCATTGGAGTAATAAGGTGTGTATCATAGACACACAACAAATGGTTATTGATTCACCATGTCTAATCCACATAAGAATCAACTAGTCCAGAGCAAACGGCTACTGGTAAAGACTTATCAAATCCGTTTATGGTTGATAGTTTACCAAAAACTAGGTCATCAACTCACCATACTCCAAGTGATCAAGAGTTGGCTAGTCCATAGCAAACGACTCATGCTAAAGTCATATCAAATCCGTTGATAGCTGGTAGTTTGCTAAAAACTATGATAAGAGCAGCAAATTGTCATGTTTTATTCACCACTGCTCTTTGATATGTTGTGAAAATTTTACCACTGCTAGTTCATTAGTTACCACTGCAAGAGTAATTTTTCCACTGATGAACTAGCCGTTACAACTGTTGTGTCAGTAATCCATTTTTTACTAGCCGTTGTAAAAATAACCGTCTTTCCTTATTAATAGGGTAAAATCTTTTATGAATTATCTACTTACTTATTATAAATTATTCTTTTACCAAAGATAATTCTTTCTAAAGATAATCCACATTGCGCAACCTCCTCAAACCCTATTAGTATAAATTGATCATCATACGGCTTGCTTTTTATCTTGATTACTAACACTTTTATTCTCTTTTTCACAAATATCATGGCGATTCTAAAATTTGTCGAGGAGCACAACCAAGTGGCCTACTTACAAAAGTCAAACGAGAAGAGTGGCCCTGTTTTTCATCAGATTGTGGATTTTCTAAACACAACTCATATAAGGTATGCCTTAACTATTAATCCCACAATCTATGTCTCTCATATTAAACAGTTCTGGAACACTGTGAAGTCCATAACTCTTGAACAGGGAGACACACATGAATCTGTGGATGCTCTAAGAGCCACAGTGGATGGTGTAACTATTGATGTTACTAAGTCATCCTTGAGGAGAATTCTCCAATTGGATGATCTCAATGGTATCATCACATTACCTAATTCAGAAATTTTCACTAATATTGCTTTAATGGGGTATGATACATCTGAACAAAAAGTTACTTTTAGAAAAGGATGTTTTTGTCCCCATTGGAGATTTTTAATTCACACTCTTTTACATTGCCTAAGTCCTAAGAAAACATCTTATGAACAATTTGCATCAACCATGGCTTATCCTTTGGTTTGTTTGGCAACTGATAGGACTTTCAATTTTTCAAAGTTTATTTTCAATAATATGAAAGGCAATGTAAATAGTCAATATAAATTTTTGATGTATCCAAGGTTTGTGCAAGCAGTGTTAAATGAGTTTCAACTGCAACCTCACAATAGAATTTATGAACCTTCCAGTCTTAAGCCAAAAGTTTTTCAAAACATGTGTAAGGCTTCAGATCTTTGGAATGGGGAGGTTCGTCCACTTTTTCCTCAAATGCTTGCTAAAATTGCTCAAGTACAGGGTGAAGATGCAACCATCCTAGTTGTATCCCATAACACACCCAATATTGTTGTTCCACCAATTCACCATACCCATGCTGTAACTCACACTTATGAGAGAAGGTCCAAACAGCCAACTTCTCTCATCTCAACATTGCATGTTGCTGAACCCTTTGGTTTAGGAACAAGCAGTGGTGGTTCAAGGCTTAATCCTAGTCCAACTAGGGAAGAGCCTGAATCAATGCCTCATGATTCACCTCTCCCAACAGGTTACACAGTTGGAAGTGATGAAGGCAGTGTGCAACTACCTGAATTGATGGACATTTGTACCAAATTAGTCAAGCAGGTTCAAGCTCTGGAGAAAGATCTGGCACAGACCAAAGAACAACATGCCACAGAGCTGAATCAATTGAAGGCTGAGATTCAAAGATTGCAGAATGAAGTTGAGAATCTCAAGAAGAACAGACCTGCTAAAGTTGTGTTCTCTTCATCATCTTCACTTCAGGATGAGTTTTCTGCAAGTTCTACTAAAGTTTTAGGAGATTCTTCCAAACAGGGAAGGAAAACAGATGCAGAGCTTAAGGGGAGGAGTAAAAATTTTGAAAAAGAGTTTGCTGAGCTCACTGATTCTGATAATGCTCAAGCAAAAGATGATGTAGCTGAGACTGAGGGGAGGAAATTGGATTTTGAAGATATGGATGCTGATGCTGGTTTTAACTTTGATGATATAGTTGGAACTGCTCAACCAATTTCCATTGAAGCAGAACCAGTTCCCACTGATCAACCAATTACCACTGCAAGTGAAAAAGTTCCCACTGCTACTCAAGAAATTACCACTGCAGAGGAAGAAGCTGCCAGAATAAGATCAGTCAAAGGAAAAGCTATTGTGACTGGTTCAGAACAAGAGCTTACAAGAAAGATTTCTAAGAAAGAACAAGCTCAAATTAATTTTGATGCAAGATTGGCAGAGCAACAGCAAGCAGCAGAGAATGAAAGAAAAAGAAAGCTAGAGGAAGATGAAGTTGCTAGTTTTATGGAAGCAAAGAGGTTGGATAAACTTGAAGCTGTTATGGCAGAACCAATTTCAAGTGTCTCACCAACTGTCATACATGAGAAACCTCCATTATTCACTTATGAGCCTACAGAAGAAGAGATTGACTATTTGATTAACAATGATCAAATAATCAGGAAGAAGGCCATTGAACTTATTGCAAATACAACCTTGAATGAAGACCAAAAGTCTGCTCAACTTAAAGATTTCATTCTAATGAAGAATCAGCAGGCTCTTGATGAAATCATTGGGGATGTTAGAAAAGGTCAAAAGAAACCAAGAAAGCTTACAAAGGCACAGATTATTGCTGAGATGAAGACTTTTTGCTGCCATGTTGGTAATATGAAGATGGCTCAATTCAAAGGAATGTCACATGATCAAATTGAAGGTATTTACTACAAAATCAAAAGACAAGATAGTAAATTCATTCCAATGGATCAAGAACCTATAGTTATGAAGACAAAAAGGTCTGGAGTGAGTCTTGGAACAAAAGATGCAAAGAAGTTGAAGACTCAAGAATCATCTCAAGCAGAAGAGGGTCCTAGCAAGTTGACAGAAGAGCAAGTTACAAACATGTTGTTCATAGAGACTGATGTACTTAATATTGAACCTCTACAAGCAAAATATCCAGTTGTTGGTTGGGAGATCTTTTCTGATAGTTTTGGTGTAGCTTGGAAGATCATCAGAACTGGAAGTGTCACAAGCATTTGCAGAGATTTTGAAGACATTGTTAGATCTTGTGATAGAGAAGACTTGGATACTTTGTGGAGGATTGTTCAAGATCAGTTTTAAAATGATGAACTTGTTGATGTCAAGGCTAAGGAGTTATGGGTTCACTTCAGAAGATTATATGAACCTGACCCAAGTGATAGATATTGGAGATTTGAAGCTCATGGTACAAGAACTTTGTGGAAATTCTATGATTTAAGTTCTGTGCATCATGTTTCTACTCAAGATGGAGTTGATGTCTTTATGCTGGCTGAGAAAGAATATCCATTGAGAGCTGGATTATTGACAGTGATGTTGTCAGAGAAGCTTAGGTGCTGGGAAAGAACTGAAGTCATAGATGATTTGCTACAAAGGATTTATGATCAAAGTGTGAGAGCTGATAAAGAGTTAAGAAGAAGAAGATAAGTGTTTGGAAGAATTCCCATATCCTCATGTTTGCTGAATACTTGAAGAAACTTACTGATTTATGTATTAATCATAAGTTAGGGGAGGATTGTTGGGAATTATACTAACAGTTACCACGGCTAAGAGAAGATGTTACAACTGCAGAAGATTGTACTTGCAGTGGAAACTCATTACCACTGCAAGAACATATATTACCACTGCTTATTAGATAACTGTTAGGAAACGTGTTTAGATTAATATAGAATAGATCTTGTGTATATCTTATTCTATTAGCTTTATACTTATCTTGTAGAAGAGGACTCCTTGTGCTATAAAAGGAGATCCTAGGTTAAAGGTTTGAAATACGTTTCTAGAGCTTCAAGGTGTAACCCTAGTGATATCAAGATCACTCGTATTATTATCATTAATAATATTGGAGCTAATAGTTTGTTTACATACATTGTTCTTATTCATAAACAACTGTCTTACTCACAATCAAACTTCTAAGTGTTACTAAGTAGATTCCACATACTTAGTGATATAACTCAAAGTATCAATCTAACACAAGTTCAAGGTGTTTAGATCCATCAAAAACCTTGTTCATAATAATGATTGATTCTACGTTTATTGAGGCTAAAAGATGATTTTGACTTTCTCTAAAGTGAATACTGAATTTTTTGTGTTTACTAAACCTAAATGCATCTAATGTGAGTTGTTGAAACTCAATGTAATACCTGAAATCAACTAAAACACAGAATCAAGCCTAGATCCAAACAACCCTTAAAGTAAAATTGTTTTTGATTTTTCATAGGTGGTGACTGTTCTAAGATGATATTTGAAGTGAAACTGATTATATAAGCTAATTAAACTAGATTTAAGCTAGAATGGCTGAAAAACTGGCACAGCAATAAGCTAAAAACAATTATGATATATTATGATTAAATTATGAATAACTAGCAATTATTAGAACAAGTAAATGCAAGTAAGCAATCAAACAACAAATGATATCAACTACAGCGCATAAGCATAAAAAAACACAGAATAAGCACTGGTTTAAGCATACCCTAGGCACATTCAAATAAGCAGTTTACAAAATGAGCTAAACTAGGTAAGAAAAGAAAATGAATAGGAATTAGGACCTCAACAGGATTGAAAGCTCCAATGATCCATTGTCAAAAACTTAGAAAGCTTAAATAAGCTCAATGAGCTTATTCCAACTGCTTATTTCACCTATTTGACTTTTGTTGACTTAGTTGTAGCTTTTGAGTAGTTGAAGATGAAACAGTGCATATGAAGTAATAAGCTCACCAATAGCTATGTAAAGCTATAATGAGCCTCAGTAAACCACAATCAAGCTTGTGGAAGCTTATTAAATCTGTTATAACTTAAATGAACTTTAAGGCTCCAAACATGAAAATGAATTGCAAAGAGATTTAAAAGTAAAACTGACTTGAATTGCTTCTTGAAATTGATTACACTATTGAGAGTAGAAATTACAAAACTTAATTTAAAACATTACATTAATTAAATTCGACCTAAAATTACATTAAGAACTACTAAAATTAACTATTAACTCTATCTTTGCTTATTTCTTTTTCTTTTATATTGACCTTTTAGGGTTTCTGAGCCCCATTGAGCATTTCCCACTTCTGTTTGTGACCTTTGGGTTAGCTAAATATGATCTTGGCCGTTGAACACTTTTTGGCGGGAAAACTTTTTGGCAGTTGGCAGAGTTGCTTGTAGCAGGGGGTTGGTTTTGGATTCTTGTAGAGGAAAGCTAGTGATTGGGGTAGGGGTGGAGTGTTGGAGTGTGATGATGGTGTTGGGGCTTGGCAGGAGTGTGTAGGTTCACGTGATGGAGGGAAGGGGAGGGTTAGTTTGACCCAAGGTTTGACCAGGGTTATTATACCAGGTTGTGTTTGTTTCGGATTTGGGCCAAGGGTGTATTGGGCTTGGGACTTGGATTGGGTAGTATTGGATGGGTTGATTTTATTAGAAAGGGTAAAAGGGTTTTGTTTGGTTTGTAGAAAATTTATCACAAGGACCAAAAGTGTAAAAGCTGCAAATCCAGGGACTGATCTTGCCAAGTTTTCCATAAATATTCCAAGGACTAAACATGCCACATATTAAATTCCCAAAGGTCCTTAATGGTTATTTTTCCAAAATGAATTATCCGGAGACCATTTATGCCAAAATTGAAACTCCAGGGACTAAACTTGTAAATTCTCAAAACTTTTTACCCAAGAATCATTTTTTGATAATATTTGACTTTTTAAGGACTTGGGTTGACTTATCTTTCAAAAGAAATTCTCAGGGACTAATTTTGACTAGTTTTGAAAGTTGGGGGACTGAAACTGCCAATTCTGCAAACTTTGTTCATTTTTCATCCGTTTTTACTCATTTTGCATCTGAAACATATAAAACACAATCCCTGGGATATTTTCAGTATTTTGATGCGTTTTTGGGTGTTTTTAAATATTTTGCAGCTCAGATTTGACCAAAAATGATGAGTGTTTGAGCACTCATCAACTTTGAACCTATCTCATTATTCTCTTAGAGAACGATCAATCCCCCTCCCCCGGAGTCTTGTCTATACTACACTAAAACGATTAGGTACTCTGCATCGAAGGATTGTAAAACTTCGGTGTTGCAATCCGTCACATCAATTTGAAATGTACAAGACCCGACATCATCTTTGCAGTTGGATTGATTAGTCGTTTTATAAAAGAACCTACGACAAAACATTTAGAGATTGCGATTAGGATCCTCCGTTATATCAAAGGTACCATAGACTATGGTAAGTTTTTTTTCAACAAGTTAAGACCTCAAGCTGGTAGATATAACGGTAGTGACTGGGCTGGAAATAAATACGATAGAAGAAGTACAAGATTTCTATTCTTTTTGGGTAACAATTCCTTTACATGGTATTCAAAGAAGCAACCTATTGTTACCTAATCCGATTGTAAAGCATAGTTCATTACTGCAACATCGTGTGTATGTCACGCAATTTGGCTCAGAAGTATGCTAAAGGACCAATGCATAGCGTGGGAAGAAGCGACTGATATCTACATGGATAATAATTCGGCCATCGACTTAGCGAATAATCCAGTCTACCATGATCAAAGTAAGCATATCAACACTCGCTATCACTTTATTCGAGAGTGCGCTGCAATGAAGGATGTCTGAGTGATACATACGAGGTCTGAAAACCAAGTTGCAGATATATTCACCAAGCCACTTAACGAGAATGATTTTTCAAGACAAAGAATGATGCTTGAGTCGGCAATCAAGTATAAAGGGGGGGGGGGGGGGTTGGATCGTAAACGTGATTTGGTTCGTGTCCATAAAGCCTAAGCCATACCAAACAAGCTTCTAGAATTCCGTGGAATGGTCATATAAAATATCTTTGTGAAATATCTTGAATAATACTAAAAATATATATTTATAGTTATCTAGAATTAGGCATCTAGATAATGATAATATTGTAATAAGAATTATCTAGATTATGTAAGAATATCCATGGAAATATCGAGTCTAGAAACTTTCATGTACTAGTATAAATAAGTGTTAGGGACATGCATTTGTAAGCATCAAGCAATAAATAACATTGTAAACTTTCTTTAAAGTGTTCTCCTCTTCCTATAAGTCTAAAAGGCCATCGTATTTTCCAACATGTCATACCCACTAACCATAAAGATCTAAGTATGTGTTTGGTTAGTAGTTATCTGTACTCTTTTATAAAACACCAATATCCCCAACCTAATACCCAGCCTACATTTTAAGATTCAACAACCGAACCAACACCCAAACCTAAATTTACACACAACCAAACCAACACCCGAACCTAAAAAATCCGAACCAACAAAATGATATAAACCACTCTAAAAAAAACTCATGCTTTCACACATTTACTTTCATCCTCTCACCCCACCAAAACACATTCTCTCCACCCCTCACACAAATCACAGATCTAAAAAAAATACACCCACCTAAAACACAAAAACCTCTCATCCACTTGATCATATCTCAACCTCCACCACCACCACCCATACCATCACCGTCGGACACCCATTACACCGACACACCGAGACACCCATCACACCGATGGAACCCCCACCACGTTCAAAACCCCAGCTACCGTCAACCCACCGCCATTGACACCCCACATAACATAAGGTTTTTCATATGTTTTTTTAGTTTGTATTCTATATCTACTTATTTTTCAAGTTCTGAACATTTTTTTTGTAGATCTGTTATATTATGTTTATAGATTTGAGTTTCTTATTTGTTTTGTAACAACTTTTTTTAGCCTTTCTTGAATCTCCACCTGTCGTCGCTGCCACTGCTGCCTCGCCGAAATCTCCGTTGGCGTCATCGGAATCTGCTATTGTTGGAGATGTTTGAGTTGCTTTTAAAATTAGTTATTAAACTTTTTGTGTAAGTTTTGTTGTAATTATTTGTATATTTTTAATTTTCTAAGTAATTTTATTTGTATCCTTTGTTGTGTAAATTTTTTTTACAGATCTGTTTCAAGTTTATTTGTTATTTTGTTATTTAAATTTGTTGTAATTTTGTTCTAAGTTGTGGTTAAGTTTTGTTATAATTAGTTGGTTTCTTTTTAACTTATTGAATTTGACGTTATATAGTTTGTATATATATGGTTCTGCATATGCATATTTGTTAAAGATGTAAACTGTTTTGTGTTAGTTAAAAATTATGTTGGGAATGTTTTTTATATAACATTGTATTAGTTGGAAAAATTTTTTCTTGAAAATTTTGTTAGTTTTAGTTATTTAGAATATTTTATGTTAGTTAAAAATTATGTTGGGAATGTTTTTTATATAACATTATATTAGATGTAAACTGTTTTGAGTTATAATTTTTTTTTTGTTTTTTTCAGGCGCCACCACCGCCGGATCTGCTGCTGCTGCGGTGTAGTTGTCGGAAAAATTCCAATTTTTTTGAACTTTTAGAACATTTCGGAATTTTTAAAAAATTGAAATATTTTGGAATATTTAAAAAAGTAAAAATTCTAAAAATTTTAAAATTTTAACTTAAATTTTTTCGAAATGTATAAAAATTTGGAAATTTTCGAAATTTGAATTATTTTGAAAGATTTTGAAATATTTTCAATTTTTGAGTAGTTTCAACTTTGAAAACCTTTGGCCTTTTGTATTTTGAAAACATTAAAAAGTTTGATTTCATATATGCGTAACTTTTAAAAAATTTTGAAACCTTAAACTTTTGGAAATTTTAATTGATGTAAATAGTTGTATTTCAAAGTATGGACAAATTTGTTTTGAACTTTTGTACTCCAATAATTTTACACATTTTAAGTTGACGGTAAACATCATATATGTTATTGGGAAGTACGCAAAGTTGATGAGAAAAGTACGCAAAGGATAGCCTATAATAGTGACTATAAAGTTTACCACTGTGTCTACAAGTCTACAACACTCTCATAGAAAACTTGATGTTTGTAATATTTAATTATGGGTAATGTGACTACTTTAACCATGAACTTTTGTTATATGACTTAGGAAAAAAGTAAAAAAAAAAAAAAAAAAAAGGATTTGACTGGACAATGCGTGACTGCATGCCTCGAGTGACCAAGTATGCCAAAATTCATTATTCATTGAGAAATGCTATTGTACTTCAAAACTTTTGCTAGCAGATTCATAAAATTTTTTGCTCAATACAAGAAATACCTACAAAAACTTTGTTTGTACTTTATTTTAATATAAACAATTACTCATATGCTATTGTACTTCAAAACTTTTGCTGGTAGATTCATCAAATAAAGTAATATTTGATTTGCTAACATATATTCAACTAAGACATTTCAATTTGAGAAATGCACATAAATAAATGGACATGCACAAGACTTTACTTTTATTACACATTTAGCTCAATGATTTTAAAAGTGGACACTTTTGTTTTTTAGAAATAGTTCGAGTGCCACCACTCGAATTGCAGTCATTCCTCGAGCTCTTGCATAAAAAATCTCAAACGAATGCATGTGGTCAAAAGTGGAGTGATTGAATTTGTACGTCATATGTACTTCTTAAACAAAAATAATTATTTGAAGTGTCATTTATATTTGTTAGCGCATGAAAGTTATTTTTACAAGCAATGTTTTGAAAAACCGTGTTTGAAATTGACCCGGTCGAGTTATTGGGCACCGGGTCAACCTTTTCGACCGTCAGGTCAATCCGGTTTTTAATTTTATTATTTTTTAATTTTTTCGATCGGGTCAACCGGTTCGACCACCGGGTCAACCCGGGTTTTTAATAAAAAATTTTGAGAAAACAAAACCCGACCGGGTTTTGAGAATCGGGTCTCAAAACCTGGCGGGTCTAACCGGTTAACCCGGTTTTAGAAACCCGGGTTTTTTTGACCCGTTTTTTGGTCAGAACCGGTCGAACCGGTTAACCCGGCCGGGTCGACCCGGGTTTCAAAACACTGTTTACAAGTGTGGTTTTTGAATTATATTTTATGGTTATTCAATCTTTGCGAAAGCACATATTAAAAATTTGAGGAAATTATGCTCTTCAAAGCCACATACATTAAATCATCGAGAAACATACAAAAGGAAAAAAGACTCCCATCGTTGCCTCCGCTATACTTGAGCACTTGACATAAAAACTATTTAGCATCGCAATGGAAAATTACCTTACCATTATCCCAGAACCACAAAGATACAAAAATAAAATAAACCCACACAAATGGGCGCATTCGGTTATTGTCGAAAACCCTACACCGCTGCCGCTAGGCGCGGATACTCGGCTAGTCTTCCTATAAGTCTAAAAGGCCATCGTATTTTCCAACATGTCATACCCACTAACCATAAAGATCTAAGTATGTGTTTGGTTAGTAGTTATGGGAATAAAGGAACGAAATTAAAGTAATAAAAAAAACGTGGTTTTTGTATATGGGTATGTATAGTTGAAATGCATTTTCATATATTGTGATTCCTCATAGGTTAAGAGGGTAAGATTTGAGGGTCCGTCTGGTTGAGGTATTTTGGCGGAGGGTTTGGAGTGATTGTGGAAATTAAATGTTTGGTATGTATCTTTGGGTCTCTTGATTGAGGATGAAAAATGAAAATTCGACATCTACAAATCTTGAGTGAGAGGCTAGGATTACACAATAGATTTACCATTAGTTTTTATTTTAGTAAAAATAAGTGAGCCCTATTCTCACTTATTCTTTGTTTATTTTGTTATATATTTTGTTTTTTACTCTTATATTCATTTACATAACAAATAATATATTAAACAATTATAATTTTTCTCTCTCATCATTTAATTTCAAATCCTAATCTATATTCAAAATAAAATTTAAATCCAAATCATAAACCCTTCCACAAACTAAACGGACCAAATTCAAATGATAAAAATGAACTTGTGCTATGCCTTTTGTGCGATTGTTACTTATGATATTTTTGTCTTCTCAATTTGCTTAAATGAAAATGGTACCACTCCTTCCCTTTACACCCCTTAACTCTGAGCTATCTAGACGAATCGATCAGAATGAGTCCCATCGCAGTACGGTGGATATTTCGGAGATAAGTAAATTTCAGTAAGAAATGCCCTGGACATTTCATTCCATTTCATATGTACTATTTAGATTAAAAAAAATTATCTTCCCATTTCATCATCAATACCCAAGTGACATAATTATTTATGGTTTTTGGTATATAATATTGAAAGAATATTTACAAACTCAATTTTTTTACAGCAAACAATACTTTTGAAACAATCATACGAATTCTTATTCTACCCCTTTATCATACTTATACCCATTGTAATTCCATCAACCAGACCAAACGGCACCTAAAACTTTTTTGGCCAAACAAAACAACTGTGAGTTTACACTATAAATAAACCTAGTCACTTCTCTCCTTGTACTAAAAGGAAATCTTAGTTTGGGTTGAGGTCATGCAAATCTGGAAGAGAGTGATGAATTGTGTTTGAAACTGTTGGCATTCCTTGTGAAGCTCCAGTTTGGTCTTCCATCGACTTTCCTTGATTAACCCGTCCTTTGTTCGTAGTTGGTGATCTAAGTTCACGAACATACTTTTCCTTGTGGAGTATTGCTGCAAACCTATAATATTCAAATGAAAATTCTTTACCATTCCATTCTTAAGATACACAAGATAGTAGAGTAATTTGATTAAATAATGTACTTTTTTAAAGCCATCTCGTTTGTGGTGTGATGATATGGCTCGCATATTCCCGTGCCTAAATTCACTCTCGTCACAGGTTTCTTCAACAACTCCTTGTTGGTTGTTGTTTTCGCCCAGATCAGGGTAGAGATAATCAATAGCCTAACTACGTACCAATTAAGGTTACCGGATATCACTTGGAATCGTGTTATCACTTTCCAAAGTAAACTATTCGACCCTAATGCCTGGGTATCACGAATATCTACTTGGGATAAGAACAAATGTTGTTAATGATTTAGGCACAAATCAATAACCCTTCGTGTTTAAGTGTTGTGTGTTTTCTGTGTATCTCTCATGCATGATTGATTTACCTATTTATAGGTAATATTACTCAACCCTAGTCAATGGAATTAAGAGTGATTAACGGCCCATTAATCCCACTTAATTTGCCTCCATAATTATAGGAATTAGCGGTTACATGACCAATTAAGCGTGGTCATTAATTCAGTTATAACTGCCACTTGAATAGGTCAAAGCAGTTACTAATCAAGTTTGAATTCAGTCCAGTGAGTTCGTTATACTCACTGATGAGCTAGTCCCTGAGGACATCAACTCCCTGATGAGATCCTTCAGCTTGAGCTGAACTCATCAACCTGATGAATACCGTTCAGTCCAGAGTATCACTCCCTGAAAGAGTGAACTCACTGAACTTCATCATACACTGAAAACACTTAACCACTATCTGAGTCAGGGTGTTCAGGGACCTGATGGGTGTACACTCCGTACCTCCAAGCCCATTACCAGGTGTGAACAAATCCCACAAGTGCACTAAATTTTCCAACAATCCTCCCCAAATTTAGTTCACTACCTTTGCATGAAAATAACCATAATACAAAACAAGTGCATAAACGAAAATGTCCTGAGGATTGAATTTCCATCTTAGTAAATTACACGTTCAAATATTCGAGAATCAGGGTGTTCTAAGAATTGAACCCTTCAACCCATTTGAATACCTGAAGATAAAATACACACAAGTTTTCCAACACTTAGACACTCCTGACACTTTACAAGCCATGTGTCTATATCCAATTCATAAATGTTGTAAAAGCTAAAAGTCCATAGCTTCCTGAAGCGGCAAAACTTCAACATTTACATAGGTGGTTCCTCTTTATTCATGCTCCTGCGAAGCACTTTTTCAAAGAAAATTAACCATTAAGAAGTAAAGGCTTCATCATCCTTTCAGCAGGTTCCAAGCACAAACCTTGGGATGTTTGTAAAACATGTGCTTCAGCACACTGAATGTTCAGCTTTCCACATTGAACTCAGCTCCCAAGTTTCCTCAGGAGGGAGTTGGGTGTCCTAGCATTCAGTGACTAAGTTGGACTTTAAACCCATCCCTTTAGCAGACTTTATAACCAAGTCTCTAGCCAGACCCTTCGTCAAGTGATCAGCTAAGTTCTGTTGAGATCTTACAAACTCTATAGATACCACCCCATTCATGATAAGCTCACAAATCATGCTATGCCTGACACCTAAGTGTCTAGACTTCCCATTGTACATCTGGCTATAAGCCTTTGCCAATGTAGCAGCACTATCACACCGGATAGAAATAGGTGCTATAGGTTTAGGCCACAATGGAATCTCAAGAAGCAAGTTTCTCAACCATTCAGCTTCTTTACCAGCAGCTGCTAGAGCCACAAATTCAGATTCCATTGTTGAACTGGTGATACAAGTTTGCTTCTTGGATGCCCAAGAAATTGCACCTCCACCAATTAGGAATACCCAGCCACTGGTAGACGAATTGTCTTCAGTGTTACTGATCCAACTTGCATCAGTGTAACCTTCCAACACTGAAGGATAACCAGTATATGAGAGACTATAGTCCATAGTTCTCTTCAAATACTTCAGTACCCTCTGAATTGCTTGCCAGTGCTGAGCACTAGGATTACTAGTATACCTGCTCAGTTTACCCACAACAAAAGCAATGTCAGGCCTTGTACTAGTCATGACATACATCAGGCAGCCAATCACCCTGGAATACTCAAGTTGAGATACAGCTTTGCCATTGTTCAGCATAAGCTTCTCAGTGGTATCCATGGGAGTACTCACTGGAGTACAATCAAAGCAATTAAATTTCTTCAGTACCTTCTCAATGTAATGAGACTGAGAAATTGATATACCATTGCTTTCATGTTTAATCCTTATACCAAGGATAACATCAGCCTCCCCCATATCCTTCATGGAGAACCTTGATGACAAAAATTCCTTTGTCAGGTCAACTTGATTTTGGTCAGTGCCAAAGATCAACATGTCATCAACATATAGGCAAATGATGACTCCTTTACCAGATTCATCAAATTTGTTATATACACATTTGTCAGCCTGGTTAAGAACATAACCATTAGACAAAACCACTTCATCAAATTTTTGATGTCATTGCTTAGGTGCCTGTTTCAGTCCATATAAAGACTTAATCAGTTTACACACCTTGTTTTCATTGCCAGGCAAGATGAAGCCCTGAGGTTGGTTCATATAAACCTCCTCATCCAATTCACCATTCAAGAAAGCTGTCTTCACATCCATCTGATGAATAATCAGATTGTGAATTGATGCCAAAGCAATCAGCAGCCTGATGGTACTGATACGTGCCACAGGGGCATAAGTATCAAAGTAGTCTATCCCTGACTTTTGTTTAAAGCCCTGAATGACTAATCTAGCCTTGAACTTTTCAATAGTTCCATCTACCTTCATTTTCCTTTTGAAAATCCATTTGCAACCAAGAGGTTTGCAACCTGGTGGTAGATCAACCAACACCCAAGTGTTGTTGCCCATGATGGACTCAATCTCATCATTTATTGCTTCTTTCCAGAAAGCAACATCCTGGGACTTCATTGCTTCTTCAAATGTTTTGGGATCATCCTCAACAATAAAGCAATAGGAATATTGGTCAGAGACCTCATTCCTTGTACCTTCAATTAAGTATAATTGAAACTCAGGTCCAAATGACTTTGGAGTCCTGACCCTTTTGCTCTTCCTGAGCTCAAGTTCAGGTTGTTGAACCACAACCTCATCAGGGGCCTGAGATGATAAATCATCAGGGACCTCTGATACACCATTGTCATCAGTTCCATTTGGAGTCCTGTGACTTGGTCTAGGGACTGATGAGAATATATTCTCATCAAATAATGCATCCCTTGATTCAATTATAGAATTAATTGAAACATATTCATTAGGTTCAATAACATAGAACCTGTATGCCTTGGAATGCTCAGCATATCCAACAAAGATGCAATCAATGCCTCTTTCACCCAAAGTTTTCAACTTCGGATCAGGGAGTCTTACAACTGCCCTACAACCCCAGACCCTGAGATAATTCAGGTTGGGTTTCTTTTTAGTCCAGAGTTCATAAGGGGTAATCTTGTTCCTTTTGTTGGGAACCCTATTGAGTAAATAGCAAGCTGTTAACATAGCTTCACCCCAGAACCCTTGACTCAGTCCTGAATAGGACAACATGGAATTAACCATCTCCTTCAGTACCCTGTTCTTTCTTTCAGAGATACCATTTTGTTGAGGAGTATAGGGAGCAGTCGTTTCATGGATTATACCAACAGACTGAAAATACAGAGTATCCATGTACTCACCTCCCCTATCAGTCCTTAATCTTTTGATCAGGGACCCAAGTTGTAACTCAACTTCAGTTTTAAACACTTTGAATTTATCTAATGCTTCATCCTTGGTATGTAACAGATAGACATAACAAAACCTAGAAGCATCATCAATAAATGTCACAAAGTACTTCTTGTTCCCCAAAGAGGGAGTGGCATGCAAATCACACAGGTCACTATGTATAAGCTCCAAGAGCTCAGTCTCACGTTTTACACCCTGAAAAAGGTTTCTTAGTAATTTTGGTCAACATGCAAGTTTTACACTTTTCAGTGTCCATGTCAAATGCTGGGATTAACCCATCCTTAGACATATCTTGCATCCTTTTATAATGTACATGGCCAAGTCTAGCATGCCACAGGGTAGAGTCATTCAGTTTAGAGGTTGACAAAAAGGCTGAATTAACAGTGTCAATGACAACATTAAGCCTGAACATTTGATTACACAAATAGCCAAAACCAATAAACACACCATGTTTAGACAAAATAAATTTATCAGATTCGATAACTTGTTTATATCCATGATTATTCAAAACACTACTTGAAACCAAGTTCTTCCTTATATCAGGAACATGAATAACATTAAACAAAGTTACAATCTTTCCAGAACTAAAACTAAGATCTACACAACCACGACCATGCACCAAGGCTGTTGACTCATTTCCCATGTGAAGAATAGATCCATCATTCAGTGACTCATAAGTCTTGAACCAGCATCTATCTTTGCACACATGAACAGTTGCTCCAGAGTCAACCCACCACGCAACATCATCATCCTGCACATAGTTAGATTCAGATACATATGTAACATAATAAACCTGAAGAGATTCATTAAACATATTCTGACCTTTCAGTGAGTTGGCTGAACCACCACTCCCTGAACCACTAGTGCCTGAACCATTGGTTTTACCACCAATCTTAACACCTTTGCAATCCCTTTTAATGTGACCAGATTTGCCACATTTCCAACAAGTAGGTGTTGCCTTCTTGTTAGGATCAGCCCTTGTGTTATCCTGATGTTTACGTTTGCCTTTGTTGTCATTGTACCTGGTGGAATTGTTATGTTCCACCATATTGACAACAGATGCACCAGTAGCATTGCTACTCTTTGGCTTGTCATTATCCTGCGCCCTGAGGGAATCCTCAATACGCAGATGACTACCCAACTGAACAAGAGTCAGTTCTTCCTTCTTATGTTTCAAGGCATGCTTGAAATCTTTCCAAGAAGGAGGGAGTTTGTCAATGATACAAGAGACTGAAATAGCCTCATCCATGTTCATTTTATGTTGTGTAAACCTTCCAAGTATTCCAAGAAGTTCATTGTATTGTTCCATGACTGGTCTTGAATCAGTCATTTTGTAATTTGTGAAATTACTCACAAGAAACTTCTTACTTGAAGCATCCTCAGCCATATATTTGGCATCCAAGGAATCCCAAAGTTCTTTGGAAGATTCAACGTTCTGATAAATGTCAAAGAGCGAATCAGACATACCATTGAGAATTAAACCTCTGCAAACATAGTCATCATTCTCCCATTTGCTCCTTTTCCTTATCTGCTCCACAGTAGCATCATCCCCATGATCCTCAGGAATGGCAGTACTAAGAACATACACCACATTCGTGCTTGATAGCAAGAAGTGCATCTTCTTTTGCCATCTTCTGAAATCAACACCTTCAAACTTATCCAATTTGGAAAAGTTAGCAGCCATATGCCTCATAGCAGCAGCCATTGATTATCACAAAATAGTTTACTTTGATTGTTGGTTGTTGTTTTCGCCCAGATCAGGGTAGAGATAATCAATAGCCTAACTACGTACCAATTAAGGTTACCGGATATCACTTGGAATCGTGTTATCACTTTCCAAAGTAAGCTATTCGACCCTAATGCCTGGGTATCACGAATATCTACTTGGGATAAGACCAAATGTTGTTAATGATTTAGGCACAAATCAATAACCCTTCGTGTTTAAGTGTTGTGTGTTTTCTGTGTATCTCTCATGCATGATTGATTTACCTATTTATAGGTAATATTACTCAACCCTAGTCAATGGAATTAAGAGTGATTAACGGCCCATTAATCCCACTTAATTTGCCTCCATAATTATAGGAATTAGCGGTTACATGACCAATTAAGCGTGGTCATTAATGCAGTTATAACTGCCACTTGAATAGGTCAAAGCAGTTACTAATCAAGTTTGAATTCAGTCCAGTGAGTTCGTTATACTCACTGATGAGCTAGTCCCTGAGGACATCAACTCCCTGATGAGATCCTTCAGCCTGAGCTGAACTCATCAACCTGATGAATACCGTTTAGTCCAGAGTATCACTCCCTGAAAGAGTGAACTCACTGAACTTCATCATACACTGAAAACACTTAACCACTATCTGAGTCAGGGTGTTCAGGGACCTGATGGGTGTACACTCCGTACCTCCAAGCCCATTACCAGGTGTGAACAAATCCCACAAGTGCACTAAATTTTCCAACACTCCTCGCCCGCTTTTACGAGATTCTCCAAATTTTCAGGTGTAGCCAAATCGATGGCAGATAAGTCACGAATTAAGGTGTCATCCTGAAACATAACAAAGTAACAATAATTTATTGAATATAGCCTGGTGTGGTTCAATTAACTTGGTTGTGTTTTAAATTTATTGATTTTTTTTTTTTTTTTTTTTTTTTTTTTTTTTTGTTATTTATTTATTTATTTATTCTTTTCTGTTAAATTGACAGATGCGATTTATAGAACGTCGTCCCTTTGATACTGATAGGGAAAAAGTCGACTGTTTAAAGATGGTCTTATAGATAGCTTCATAAATTACGTGTTTGAGAGCATTTAAGAAATAGTAGATTCTGGTAGTGCGAATTAGATAATGCGCAATTTTTTATTTTTTTATTATTACTATTTTTTTTTTTTTTGTTAATCATGGCTTCCGACCTTTTGGCCAACTAATACACGATTTCACGGGGTTCAAACCCACCGACCCACAGATTCACTGGTAAAGCCCTCCCATTTTTAAGGAGGTTGGTGTAAAACTTTAGAGTTGTTTGCACCTAGCAGCAATACAATGTCAATGTTCACAAACCGTTGTCAGGGAACTATGGTATTTTTGAAGTCTAGGTTAGCTGATTTTAGTTCAACCCTACAATAGTATGGTTGAACTACATTCATATGCGGTTAAAAAGAAAAGGGATATTGGCAAAAAAAGACACTATACTTGCCACCTTTTGTCATTGTATGTGTCATACTTTTTTTTTTTGATTATAGCACCAACTTTTCTGATCCGTGCCATTGTATGGTCTGTGTGACCGGTTGTTACTGGATGTCCTACGTGGCGTAGGTAAAAGCTGAAAATTCATTTTTTCAACTTGTTTTCTTCCTTTTTAATTATTTAATACTTTTATATTAATTATAAAAACCTTATTTAATTACCCCCACCTTCCCCTTTTCCCTTTTATCCACAAACACACACTTTTATCCCCCACCACACAAAACACTAACCCTAGGCATGAGATCCTCTTATTCATCAACATCACGATCAAGATCCATGTCAGTCAGACGTTATTACACCAAAGAAGAAGTAATTGCACGCACCGAGTGTGATTGTCATTTACCCGTCTCACCTCAAGTGGCATGGACCATCACAAACCCTGGTAGAAGATTCAAGGGTTGTCCAAAATATGTAAGATAATTATTAGTATTTAATTTAATTTTGTGGTACACTAGGTTGAAGTGGGTTTTCATTTGTATATGTTGCTATAACAGGGTAGGGAAAACCAGTGCAAGTTTTATGGGTTTATGGATGATGAGCTACCTAGTGAATACTACAAAGAGTTGTTCTTCAAAGAGCATGAAGAACTGAAAATGTTGAGGTGGAAAGTTGATGAGCTGATTAGGGGAAAATCTGAGTTGCACATGGACAAAGCTGGTGGATCAAAGTATGTTGAAGGCAAAACTTCCAACTTTGAAGAAGCAACATATTTGCAAATGGTTGAGTTGAAGGCTGAGTTGAAGGAAGAATTGAGTTTGATTAAGGCCAAAATCAATTCACATGACAAAGCTGTATTGTTGTTTGGTTTGTTTGTCATTGTGATGTTGTTTGTTTATGTTAGTAATGTATTAGCATAGTTAATCTGTTAGGAGTAATGTATCATGACAATGTCATGGGTTGGTTGATGTTTAATGCAATGTTGTCTTTTGGTTATTTTGTTATTCTAGCATACACAAATAATACACATGCACATTTAACATAGACAAAGGTTCATGTCATAAATTGTGACTGCCCATTCATGAACAAAACTGAGCATCACATAATAGTGTAAACATACATGACATAACCACCAAATACATGTTTCTAAGTGCACAACATATATGACCAAAAGAAGTGCACAGTGAGTAAGTTAAGGTTACACAACATATAAAAAGTTAATTTCAACAGGAAAGAGTTGTTTTCATTCCAAATTGAGAGCATTAGAGCTTGAACTCCCAATTCCTTGTTGTTGCTTTGCCAATTTTTTCTGCAAGATTCTTTCACTCCTTCCTCTCTGCCTTGGCTGAACAAAATGTCTTCTAACTCTTGGTTGTGCTGCATTAATGTCTGGTACAGCTGGGTTTTCTGAGTCATGAGGTACATCTTGGTTTTCAGAAGGAATAGCTTGAGAATTCTGAGTAGCTGCATTCTGTGACACCTGGCTTTCTGAGTCATGAGGTGCATTTTGGTTGTCAATTGGCATTTCTTCAGCATGCTCATCTTCTTCATCAGAAGAACTTTCATTTTCATCAATTCCAAACCATCTTCCCAACCTTCCTACTCTGCCCAGACCTGTACTCACTCTTCCTCTACCTCTTCCTTTTCCTCTACCTCTTCCCCTGAGATTGGTCTGCCTAGGTGCACTAGAAGATCCACCCACATCAGAAAACCTTACCCTTTTATTGGTTTGCCTAGGTGCAGTTCCACTAGAAGAACCACCCACATCAAATGTTGCACTAGAAGAACCACCCACATCAGTGAACCTTACCCTAGATGGAATTGCACTAGAACCACCCACATCTGTTGCACTAGAACCACCCTCTTGACCAACTGCTTTTTTTGTTTTCTTTTTTGTTTTGTTGGTTTTTTTGACAGTAGGCCTATCAATACCCCCATCAAATTCACTAGACCCAGGTCTTTCATCTGGTGTTGTTCTAAATGGTTGAACCAAGGGTTCATCTTCATCAACTAAACCTGAGGATGTGGGTTTCCTAGGTCTACCTTTCTTAGCAGGTGGTTTAGTTGGTTTCACAATAGTCTCATTCTTACAACCCTTTTTATTATGACCTTTTTGAAAACAATTTGAACAAGTCATTTCAATACCAGTCCTAGGCACTTTGTTAGGATTCTTAATTTCATGACTAGCTCTAATCCTCTTTTTCCTAGGCCTACCAGGCATTTTATGTTTTTCAGGAGGCAAGACTGTACTCATTTCACTAGTATCAGGCCAGAAACTCATGCCACTTATAGGTGTTAGGTATTGATGATATGCATCATGAAACATTTGTTTTCTAAAACAGTTTGGCACATATGGTTCTACCCTTTTGTTTATCTGAAAAATGACAGCAATGGCATGGGTACATGGCAAACCTGACAACTGCCACATCCTGCAGCTACAAGTCATATTTTTTTCATCAACGCCAAAAGCAGCATGACCATTTCTAACTTCAAATATACCACCTCCAGCTGGTATCACATGCCAAAAACTTGCATATAAAAAAGGAAAAATAATATTTAGTATACAATTAAGTGTTATTGATCATTATATTCACTACATAAACTTTGAAAATCTTACCTGACTTGATCTTTTAAGAGTTCCAACCTTTTCTGAATGTTAGGACAAATGTCGTCTGTCCATTTATCACACATCTTCCTCATTATGTTCATCCTTTCCATAACAATTACCCTCATTGATTCCAGCATTGTAATTAGTGGCTTATCTCTAACTTGTAACAGAACCGCGTTGAAACACTCACTGAATCCATTCTCCACAGCTTCACAATTGTTACCAATATGGAAATAAGCTCTGGACCAGGTCTTTGGATCTTTCTTAAGCAAATACTCATATGCTCCAGAGTTAGCGACTTTGATCTTCTCCATAACCTTGTTAAACCTACCTGGATGACTGGCCTTTGAAGCAGCCCAAAAAAGAAGCCTAAACTCTAATCCACTATCTGTCTTCCTAAAATTCTCATAGATGTGCCGTGCACATTGTCTATGTTCGGCATGTGGCATTATATCCTTGACAGCTTCTAGCAAACCCTAAATTAACAAAAAAATTAATATGCATCAAAGACAATTACAAAATAAAGTCCAACAAAGCAAAATAGTAATGAAAGGTACCTTGTGTTGGTCTGACATAAGTGTTAAACCTTTTCCAGTTGGCAACTCAAGATCTTGTCCAAGTAATTCCAGAAACCATGACCAGTTGTCCTTGTTCTCCACATTCACCACTGCCCATGCTACCGGAAAGATGTGGTTGTTACCATCCCTACCAATAGCCGTAAGAATTTCACCCACATTCGGTTTTTTCAGGAAACAACCATCCAAAGCTATAACCCTTCTACATCCTTTCTTCCAACCCTCTTTCAATCCATTAAAGCATACGTAGAATCTATCAAAGTATGTTTGTTTATCTGGATTTACTGTAACCCCCACTCTAACAGTTGAACCATCATTCGTATCAAAAATAGCTTTAGCATATGACCTAATGTAACCATAATGATCTGCCATTGTGTTATCCCCTTCATATATTGCCCAATTTTTGGCCATCCTACAAACACTAGGACTTACAATACATTTGTATTTTTTCATGACTAAATCAGCTATTTGACGTAACTTAATGCCTGGATTCATTCTAATCTTATGCCCAAAGTGCTTAGCTACCCATTTGTAATTAATCAGAGTACCAAACTTAAAGTCTCTCACACATGTATGCTCATTGATAAGTGATATTACCTGAAATGAGTTTTCAGAAACCATCTGCTTCCCGTAACACCTCCATGGGCATTCAGACCCTTCATCCCTACTACTTGGATACCGGTTGTACTTACTTAGTTTCCCCTTCTTTGGATCTTTGATCTTCTCAGGACGTAAACCACAGCGAGCTACCACTTTCCTTGTGCCGCTTCTCTCAAACCATAACGAAAATCCATTTGCTAATCCATAGTATGTCAGACATTCTTTTAACTGACCAGCATTGACAAACTTTTTTCCAACCTGCAATATTACATATGTACATGTTAATAAATGGACTAACAGTTACCTTTTTAGTATGAACAAAAGTTATAATGTACTAAAGACTTACCGTTGGTTCTTGCATTTTCCAGTGTGTATCTGCATCATAAACAGGATACCTATCCACATTAGTTTCCACCATTTTGAATGGATCTGTTAGCTCTACATCATTGTCACAACCTCTGAGCTTCCTTAGTAAAACATCCAAGAATTCCTCATGCTCTAATACAGTATCATTTTCACCTATACCATACCAGTCCTTTTGTCTTGAACTTCCCTCTCCACCTTGTGGTTCACTAGCTTGATTTTTTACCTTGGGTGCCCTTTCGCTTCAAAATTTCTCCTCCTAAGTTCAATCAACTCATCCTCACCTTCTGATAAGTAGTCTACAGATCTGTCAGACATATCACTGTCACTATCTTCATACAACATTTTGTAGTCAGGAATTTCAGTCTCACTCTCACTAGAATAATCAGCTGAAACACTTGGATTCACATTTTCTTCTATAACAATACCCTTATTCCTAACCATTGGCTTTCTAGCATGAACTGGTCTATCTTCATAAATCATTGGAGCCTTACCCTTATCCACACACTTCCAAGGTACATCCTCATCAACATTCTCTGTAGGACCAGTGTCATCAACATTCTCTGTAGGACCAGTGTCATCATGAACAATATCTGGTGGACCATTGTCATGATCAACATGTTCAGATGGCCCAATGTCATGATCAACAGGTTCAGATGGCCCAATGTCATAATCATTCACAACATCAGATGATGCAACAACCTCATTCTCTAATTCTATATTAAATGCCTTTCTGATCTTAGGTGGTGATACACTATCCCAATGTTTCCTGCTTACACTTCTAGGCCTAGGTGGTGTGTTTACTAGCTTTTGCGCTTCTTCCTCAGCCCATGAGACTAATTCATCATACGACATGTTCCCAGCATCCTTCTTCTTAAACCCTAGTATGCTAAGTTTTGAAGTTTCCTCATTAACAGAATCATCAGGTACTAAATTTGTATAATAATAATCATACAAATTTTGGGGAATGTGGGCTAAAAACATTTCTAACTTTCCATAAGTCTCACAAAATGAATACATTGCATCCAATTCTGCATTAGACTCAACTATTTTTAGCCCAACCTCTAACTCACATCCTGGTAACTTAAAAAACATGGCATAGAAGCTTGTCTGTAACTGCTCTTTCAGATACTCAATCAAACCCTCATGATCAAACTTCTTATCCTTATAAACCCTTAAATGGTAAACTACACCATTATCATACCTGAGTGGATTGAAATTAAAGACACCATCAAAGTGTACATCAAATAACAACGCGTCTAAACCAGGAACCATACTGTAAAAAAAAAAAAAAAAAAAAAAAAAAAAAAAAAAAAAAAAAAAAAAAAAAAACCGTCATCAATATAAACCCTAAATCATGTGTATATTATGGGAGACATGAATAAAAAACAATTCCACAAAAATACAAACATAATAAGGTCAGATGTACCTTTTGCCCACATCAATTTTATAAAATCACTACGGATCGACTGTCAATTTGTCTTTTAATAATTAGGGTTTCGGTTGGGGACCATAGGAATAAAAAAGTCTGTGTGTGGGGAAGGTGTGTTTCATGGAATAAAGTAAATGGGGGGTGGACCAAGTTATTCTATCGATTATCCAACGTGTATAATCAATATCACACGTGGAAACATTAAAAAGTTATAAAATGTATTAAAAACACAGATATAACCGGCTACGCTTAGAATTGGTCACACAGACCATACAATGGCACGGATCAGAAAAGTTGGTGCTATAATCAAAAAAAAAAAAGTATGACACATACAATGACAAAAGGTGGCAAGTATAGTGCCTTTTTTTGCCAATATCCCAAAAGAAAATGCATAATATACCTGAATTCGAAGATAATTTTCCTCTGAATGTAGGGCTTGAAAGACTACAGAAATATAATAGTTAACCATGTCATCACTAGCCTGAGTAAAAACGTCTACCAACGGAGTAGAGCCACTACCAGCCAACCACCCTAAGATGCCCCAATTGGATGACTTTGTAGCATCATACTTCTCATGAAATTCAGGAGATCCTGTTCCTAATGACAACACTAGAAATCGTCCATATTCGGTTGGCTTTATGGGGAAAAAGTCAGGACTTCCTCTAGTTATTTCCTTAGTTACTTCACTTATTGCCACCAAAGTCTGAAAAAAAAAAAAAAAAAAAAAAAAAAAAAAAAAAAAAAAAACCTATAATCAGATTTAACTTAAGCCAAATAAATTAGGAATTTAGTTTCATAGATGCTTTAAAACAAATTTTTCGGTTGTTTTATTACATCAGTCTATGTAATGATGATTTATACATTAAATATATAGTAAACGAGACATACTGGATTGTTAGCGGCAACTCCACCATCAATAAGATTGAATTCTTTTAGTAACTTTCCTTCAGAATCTTCAGTCTGAAACGAATGTGAAGGAAGATAAGTTGGGGCTGCTGATGTTCCAATACATATGTCGGATAGTTTGGCATCAAGGCTTGGGGTTGTCTGTAACTGATTAAAAACGATAAAACAATATTAGTTCTTTATACTTGTCTATTATTAAAAATATTGACCGATGTGATAATTTTCATTTCTTATTCTCATCATTATATACTTTTGTCGTCCTTTGGAAGACGACAAGTTGATGGATTTGGGTGCAGTAGATGGGTAGATTTGGTACCTGGTAGCTTGAGAAGATTGTAGGCTGTAGGTATTTGATGTCGAATGTCGGAATCACAACATTTGTTAATGTATCATGAAGCCGATTTTCGTGTAGTTTCTCTTGAATAATATTGTGTAGGTATCCACCATCATATTTTGGTCCCGATAAAGCTTTGATCACATTTCCAGCAGGAGCCAGCGGATTGCTGCATAAAGGAGATTATTTGCAATAGTACAAAAGACTGAGATGACATGTCGAAAAATATGTTACAATAACTTTGGTTATAGACTTGCAGCTGAAAAGGCACATAGTTTGTGGTGCAAAAAAAAAAAAAAAAAAAAAAAAGTCTACCGAAAGTTAGCAACGAAAAAAGCGGTTATTTTATTTATTTATTAATTTTTTGTTTTTTGGTTTTTCTTATTATATATATATATATATATATATATATAGGGTAGTGTTCTTTTCAGAACCAAATAAATTGCGAGAACTGCGAGAACCAACATCCACCAATCAGTTATTTTGAATATTTATTTTTATTTTTTAATTCTAAAGGGTATAATAGTAAAATTACTTTTTTTTCTTTTTTTTTTTTTTTATAAAAATCGTTTTTTAGATCCTAAATTTTAGGAACTTTTTTTTTTTTTTTTTTTTTTTTTTTTTTTCTAGCATGTATGATTTTGAAAAATAAGGTGCATATGTGTTTTTTTTATATAAGGTAAATTTACATATATTTTTATTGTTCAATTGCTTAGACCTCTAATGCGTTTTGGTAAAAAAAATATTTATACATGTGCATTGAATGGCAAACAAAAATATTTTAGACATATCGTGTACATTTCAAAACTAAAACATTATACATAAAATTAAAAATCATCACATACAATTCAAATACAAAATTGTAAGAGTAAAGAATAGATGAAAGTTTCGTTAATGTATAGTTGTGTCTACTAATCTTCTCGCAACTTCATGCACTTGTGCCTTACTCTTTACTTCTTTAACATAACTATTTCTCGCTACATATTATGTTCAAAACACATGTACAATCTTAATATCGCTCATCATACTCGTACCTGTAACAACAACCAATTAATAAACGAGTTATTTAATCATAACATCTAACAAAACACATATGCACAATGTATTTCTAATTTGCTCAAAATAGACCATTTTGAAAAATTGGTACAACCTTAAAACACAAAACACAAGTGCACACTTAAATCAGAACTTAAAAAATATAAAAAATATAAAAAAAAAATATCCCTATATCATAAATAAAAACATATATGCAATTTCAATACATTTAAACTTAACTGTAAAACACATATGCACAGAAGGCATTAAATTCACTAAAAAACTATGAAAACACATATGCACTCTCAATAACACATATGCAATTTGAATACATTTAAACTTAAAAACTGTAAAACACATATGCACATAAGGCATTAAATTCACCAAAAACTATGAAAACACATATGCACTCTTAATAACACATGTGCACACTACTTTTATTATTTTATGAGCCCTAAAAACACATATGCACACCCATTCATTAACTTTTTACAAGTCATAAAACACATATGCAAACAATTTTCATTGTTTTTTTTACCCGTCATAAAATACACATGCACTCTAAGTCTCTAACCTTAAAACACATATGCACATAATTTAATTATTATTTTTTTTGGTAAACATGGATTTCCGACTCGACATTGCGAGCAGACTAATCTTACGGCGACTAACCTTTTTGGATAGCCCGGAGTCGGAGCAGGTGAACCTCCGTGGTCACAAGGGGATTAATTTTCTCACCTTAATTATTTTATAATGACGAAAAGAAAGACAAAACAAAATGACAAAATGACTAATACACTTTTACATATACGTATAACATCATATCAACAAGAATCATATTAGTTATTAAATCAATTAACAAAACATATATGCACTAGTAACAACTTTTATATGCACTAGTAACAACTTCAACCACCCATCAATGTATAAACCATATTTTACAATCAAAACACGTCAAATGTGCCAATAATTTTAGCCATGTACCTAACACATCTAATGTATAAACCATATTTTAATTAAAACACCAAAATGTGCCAATAACTCATATATTGCTTTAAGATTATGTGCTTTTTAATTTCACGTATCATTAATCAGTTAACACACATTGACAAAAGTCAACAAACTACAACCCAACAAACACTACAAGACTATCCAGCCCAATCTCCTGCTACCTCACGTCAAACAGTCAAACATATTCAACCAGCATGGAGTCTAAACTAAAAAGAAAAGAAAAACGAAAAATCTATTTTTACAAAATCGTTAAAGATTTTAAAACAGATCTAACATCGATCTACGAATGAAAAACAAAAACAAAACAAACCTACCCGAAAAACGTTTACTTTTATATATATAATCATCTTTTAAATAACTTTTAAATAAATGATTACAAAGAAAAATATTTACCTTTTTATATATGATATTCTTCCTTGAGACTATTCTGACCATTGAGTTCTTTTGCCACAATGGGATCATTTAAGGATATCATTGTTTCACATTCGTTCATCTTTAAATGATAATAATGACGGCGGTTATCAATAGTTGAAAAGGGTCAAAGGAATTAGATCGAAAGGGATAAACCCGAAAGACGAACCGCGATGACAAACAGTTTTAATTTTCCGGCGACATAGAGAGGTAAGGATGGTGGCTAGGGTTTGAGAGGCACAAATAAAAAATTGAAAAGTGAGATGCAGGAAACGGTTTTAGGGTACAGGGGTTATAGGAGCTATTTTTATGGATGAATTAAAATACCCATTTTGCCCTTAATTTAATTTTTTTTTCCAAAAAAGTTACATATATTTTTCAAAATGCCATTTTGCATAGATATATTGTACATTATACATTATTAAGAGTAATAAAGTAGTTCTCGCAGTTCTTGCAATTTATTTGGTTCTGAAAAGAACCTCACGCTATATATATATATATATATATATATATATATATATATATATATATATATATATATAGGGTGAGGATCAGGTACGTTTTTGTCTTATAGTGCGGATGGTACGGACGAATCTCAGCCCTCCATCTAGTCAACCATCTGAAAAAGGCGGAGTGGCAATATCGTAAATATCCCGTCTTTTTTCAAAATCGTTACTATCGTATTAGCTTTTTTTCTGAAAAAAATTCAAAAAAATCTGAAAAAATTAAAAAAATAAAGAGGACAACAAATAATTAAGAATCGCTGAAAAAAATTTCAAAAAAAAAATCGTTTTCATCGTTAAAGGTATTGTGATATTAGCGTATGATTTTGACTTTTGTAAAAAAGTCAAAATCAGATTCTGAAACTTTTTTTTTTAATAAAAATTTAATATCACAATAACTTTTTTAATATCGTAAAAACTTTTTCTTAATAAAAATTGTTAATATCACCGTAACTATCATGCTTTTTTAATATCACTCTAATACTCATACATTCTTTTTCAGTTTTTTTAATATCACCGTAAGTTTTTTTAATATCGTAATAAAAAAAACAATTATATTAAGTTTTTCACTAATATCACGGTTCATTTTTACATGTAAAAAAGTTTAATATCACGTTGGTTTTACAATATCACCGTAGCTATCATGGGTTTTTAATATCACGGCTCAAAATATTGTTAATATCACGGTAGAACTCATAATATGGTTAATATCACGGTAGCACTCATAATCAAAAAAACAAAAAGTTCTCAGAAAAATCTGAAAAAATAAAAAAATGAAAGAAGATAACAATATTAAGGATCGCTCAAAAGGAAAAAAATTTAAAAAATCGTTTGAATGGTGATTTGGTACCGTGATAGTTGCGTAGATCTTGACTTTTTTACAAAAAGTCAATATCAGATCTGAATTGGACGGCCTAGATCTATCCGCACGTCCGCACTAAAACAAAACATCCGCACGTGATCCTCACTCTATATATATATATATATATATATATATATATATATATATATATATATATATATATATATATATATATATATATATATATATATATATAATTGTGCTGATAAGATCTTTGACAACCATATTAATTAAAAATATTTTAAAATTGCCCTAAAAGTTGCCAGTTTTCTGTCTAATGCCAAATTGTAGGAAACCTTTAGATTACAAAGTTTACATGAGAATGGATAGCATTTTGTGGCATGGAGAAGCGTCACAAAGCCATAATTGAAAACAAAATGTTACAAATTGTTTTGTGACTAATATATATTACGAACCTGTCATGTGGGAAAATTTTCGGACAATGTTCAAGATAAAAGTCTTTAATATCCTTAGCCGCAAATATTGGGTGTCCCTCTTCATCTGGAGTGGTTAACATAGCCGTCACAAGACCACCCGTGCTTGTTCCAGCAATCACATCAAAATAATCTGCCAGCCTAGCATCCTCTCCATCTAATTTCTGTCAAATTCGAACAAGGTTTGAAAATGGATGTATTATGGTACTTTTAGAATGAAATTCGCAAAATAATTACTCATAACCTTCTTCCAGATAAGTCGTTATTAAAAAACTTTATATACTCATAAAGTGTACCTGTAGCTCGGTTTCTAAAAATTCAAGGATCACACTTGGAATGATTCCTCGCACTCCACCCCCATCGATGCTGAGAATAGTGATCAAGTTCCCGTATGTTGGTGGTTGCAAAGGTGACCGTGGTCCTTCCTTAAACGACATGGTTGGTAAGATGCACTTGGATATTATAGCTTCTTGCTTTATTAATAAAGTAACTTGTTATAAGGTAGTGAGTTATGTGGATGTTATAGTATGTTATATATATATATATATATATATATATATATATATATATATATATATATATATATATATATATATATATATATATATATATATATATATATATATATATATATATATATATATATATATGTGAGGGTATTTATAGAGTGATACTTGCTGCCTAATTTCTGGGTGTTCCAATGCTTAGGCATTTCAACATGTGGGACATGAGAGTCGTATGTCAAATTATGACTTAAAGTCGAGAGGAAAAGGAAGTTGCATGGCATTTGATACTTTTACTCTAGTTGAAGATGTATGAGGTTCAATGTATTATGTATATATGTCATTTTAGAGACATCGTTATATCTAGATGCAAACACTATAGAAAGCGGGGAACTTGTGCCAAAATCGGACCAATAATCTCCCGTCTATGAAACAGCATAGACGAAGTAAAACGATATGAAGTAAACAACATATGGTTTGAATATTCCAATATGACGACCATTTTTTGACCACACGCAAAACAATACGACCATTCAACGTTATAGAATGTAGACAACTTAACCTTTGTTCTTTTATTTTCATTTTTAAGAATTGATATGTTGTTGTTAAATTGTGATACACTTTATCAATACTTAATCGGCAATAACGAAAGCCCACATTTCCCATCGTTTTTTAAACATTGCTTGTTAAGAAGAAAACAAATGTATGATTTGTCATTTATTGATAAGGTATTATATAAATTTAAAACAATTTTAATTATATCGTATATTTGACATTTTGGTTAAAAGATTAATGATACTTTAAAATATCAGATAAGATGATTAGATGATACACAATTACACATGAATAATCAACATGATAAATAATGGGTCATGACACTTTTCCAAATTTACAGGATACTTGTCAAATTTAGTTGAATATTACTACCCCGTCCCATATTAAATGTCCACTTTAAATTTTCAAAGTCTTGTTTGATCAACTTTGACCATAAATATTTTTATATATGATATATAATACATGATGCAAAATATATGAATGAATTGGGTTTTAATGTACTTTTCATTAACATAACTTTGATCAAGTATCATATAATACAAACAAAAATATTTAAAGTCAAAGTTAAAAAAAAAAATACTCGAAAAGTCAAAACTGAACATTTAATAAAGGACGGAGGGAGTATCATTAATTGTACACTACTTTTAGAGGCCACAAATACAATGTGTCTAGCTTTTTCTATGATCAAGGCTTGAAAAGTCTACAAGAAAAAATTGACAGCCCTATTACCTGGCGAAATATTTGAAGGTGGAAAAGTGGAACAAGAAATGTGCATGGACAAAACTAAAATGACTTCCGTTAAAAAGAAAAATTAAAAAATACCGTAACACGTGATTTGACAACAACGTGGTTTTAAGATAATAAAATTTATCACTGGTAAGGAGAGTTACGTCTAGCGAGATCTTACTACTTTATAAAGAGTACATCAACATGTCTTAATTTTTTTTTCATATAATACAAGTACTTGCCAACAATTACTAATTATAAAATGTAAAATTAAAGTTGGTCAAAACTAATTAAATTATTGTTGTCCCTGATAATTAAATGCATATAATCTATACTACTAAAAGATTCATTTCCCGTATTAAATGGGGGGCCTTAAAGCTTGCACTCATGTATCAAAACATCCTGTAGTTACGAGCAAAAAGAATCCAAACCATCTTTGAAGCACTTACAACACCAAACGATTCAAGTTCTATAATATCAACATGGCTGCTTCGTTTCATTATTCCTCAAAATTTTGACCATTTGTGAGTACCAAGACAAAAATGCTAATCTCATTTAAATGGGAATTGATTTGCACACTTTCTCTTTTGATTGGGACACTCCAAGTACTGCATCAGACAGTTGTACCATAGTTACATCCTACTTTAATAACTTGTACATTGAGTGTGCAAATAAAAAAGAGGAGTGTGCAAATCACCTCCCCATTTAAATATATTTACAACATACCAACATGTTATGTTTCCTACTTACTGATGATGTCATGTAATTTGGGTTAAATATATAAGCTTAAAAAGCTTTACTAAAATGAATCGCAATCAAAGAAGTTCAAGTACAAAAACTCATAGCATAACATCCTCAATAAGCTTTCCATATACTTCCATAGTGACATTTATACTAAGAGCATAGGGTATCATGTCCTCAGGTTAAACTTTAACTCAGTGTCATATAAGCGCCACATCAGCTTTAACTTTTCAACATTAACTCATAAAAAATATCCCTTATCATAACTCAACCATAACTCAACAATTTACAAATTCAACCACTAAATTAAAACTAATTCTTCATTTAATAAATAACATAACATTAAAACATAAACATTACAATACGAATTTAAAAAAAATTACAACGGAAAAATAAATGCGAAACATACGAAATTTAAAAACATACGAATTACAAATACTTATTCTTTGTCTTCGGAAGTTTCTTCTTCTTCTTGTCGTTGAAGAAGTTTTTGCCAAATATGCTCCATAATGTCTAGTTGGAGTCGAGTATGCGTTTCTTTGTCGTGTATTTCTTTGGCTTTCGATGGTGGACATCACATCTTTCGACCCACCTTTCTTGCCTCATACGTGGTAATGGATCCACCCACATTTCGCTACACTCACGTAGTGCAAACTTTTAATCTTTTAAAATCATGTTATGCAAAATAATGCAAGAATACATGATTCTACGTATCTTGAAAACTTCCAATTGACGTGCAGGTTGTTGTAGTATACCTAACGTCCTTTGAGGACACCAAAAGCATGTTCAATATCCTTTCGTGCACTTTCTTGTTTCCTTTTAAAATAACCATGTTTATCGTTAGTTCTTGCCGAGAATGATTTGACAAAAGTTGCCCACTGTGAGTAAATTCCGTCAGCTAAGTAATATCCCTTTTCATACATGGTTCCATTTACCATATATGGTGCTCTAGGGGCGACATCATCAAGGATGTCGTCGAATAACGAAGAGTTATCTAAAACATTAATATCGTTATTTGCCCCAGCCACCCCAAAAAACACATGCCAAATCTATAAATCTTGCGAAGCAACAACTTCAAGCATTATTGTTAATACTCATCCGACCCGTAGCATCAGGTCCTTAGCTAAAGAACTAAAAATTATCTGGAAGAGGATCAGCAGTATAAGATTCAATACCTTTGACTATTTCGAGGAATAGTTTCGGGCTCATACGATATCTTCTTCGAAAATTCCATAGCAGATACTTACAACCTGGATTGAAATATTCGTTAATCAAACATTCTCCGGCAACCTCATGTTCATGATAGATCCGGTTACAGGTCATGCGAGATCGAGCTGCTTCTTGTTCCAACTATTGCTGATACTTGTACGCGGCCATCATAAACTCTAAGTCAGTTCGTCATCTATATCGGACCTTAGGTTTTTCGTCACTTTGATTCGGATCCATTGTGAATAAACAAGTTATATATATATATATATATATATATATATATATATATATATATATATATATATATATATATATATATATATATATATATATATATATATATATATATATATATATTGAGAGGAAGTATATAAATTTAAGTGAGAGTTATGAAAGTGTGAAAAAAGATTTATGTTAATTGGTTATTTATAGAGGTGGAAAAAAGGTTATTTTTCTTTTCTTTTTTTATTTTTTTTTATTATTTTTTTTTTTGGGAATCTGGCCGTTATTATAATGCTAGTGTATTTTTTTTGAATTTCTAATGTTCATGCGTACGTTAAAGGGGCCAAAATGTTTTTTATTATTTTTTATTTTTATTGTGGTTGGCCTTAACGCAGTGTTAAGGTGTTAACATTGCCCTTAACGCCCAACCTTAACTCAACATACCGGTATCATGACTTGGCCCTTAACGCAAGGGCGTTAAAGCTTAACTCACACAAAATGTCAACATACCGCTGATACGTGGGAATCGCACCAGGCTTTACCTCTCAAGGGATCTTGAGAAGCTTACAACCCCCACCAGGCAGTGTACCTGATCGTTGTAGTATAGTATAGTGACAAGTACCGGGGGATTGATCGTTCAGCTAGGAATAGTGTCGCTAGGATTAGAAAACCTAAATACTAGTTCTAAAGATGAGAGATAATTATTTTTGTATTTTTTTATATTTTTTAGAAAGCAAGTAAAAATCTCGGGTTTGAGGGATTTGGGCGGAATTAGTTGCTAATCAACTAACCCAATTACTAAATATGCAATCAAAATAAAATACTAAAAATGAAAATAAACTAAATTAGACTAAGGTTGTGAGTAATAAGTGGAGAAAATGTGTTTACTTATATTTCACTACTCCCTAGATATCTTTTACACGTTAATTACTTGTTATAGTTGCGTGGATGACGGATTGTGTAACAATTCGCAATTTCAGGTTAACTTTTATTCCCGAAAATTTCACTATTCACTTTTTACTATTCATTTTTACTATTCACTTTTCACTATTCATCTCAGAAATTTTTATTTCATATTCTCGTAAGTTAAACTATTTTAACGATAATCCAAGAGTTTGACGCTCGTCGGATCATTTCTGCAAAAATCACAAAGCCGTGTCCGAGATTTACTTTAAGGTTTAAACGTCATTCTAGCATCCCGATATGTCCATAAAACATTATAAACAATAGAAATATGATTTTCTCTCATTTTAGGACAATTCCAAAAGTTTTGGAATTTTACGTTTTTCAGTTCAGCGTTTTACGCGAATTACGCGTTTTAGACCCGTGTTTCCAGTTTTTAGCAGGGTTTTAGCACCCGATAGATCCTACCACTCATTTTATATTTTATTATGGACTATATTGATAAGTTCTAGCATATTTATAAGTTTCATATTTTTTGGATACCCGGTTTTACGTTTCGTGACTTAAAAACTTACGGTTAGCAACTTACGGAGTCAAAACTAGCTACATACTTAGGATATTATCATCCAAAGACCATGACTACTCATCTAGTCACCCTATCCATATACAAACCGACTTAGGGGGGGGGGGAGTCACCATGTGTGGTTAAATCTTGACCATTGATTCTTTAGATCATACTTAATTACAACTTTGTCACCAAGTTTATGTAATTTCCTAGCCACCTTCCTAACCTCCTCATTCATAGTATAAATAGCAAGCTAATCCCTTCCTTTCTTCATCACCAAAAATGCCACAACATAAATACCTAGCACCATGATCCTTTGATCTTCAATATACAAGTTACACTACAAAGTTCAAGGTCTTAGTATTCTCTACCTAGTTCTTAAGTTTGTTTGGTGATTCCATGGTTGAATTAGGAGCTACACAAGGTTACTAGGGCTGAAGTTAAATGGTTTTCACAAGGGTTAGATCAAGGCTAGCAAGGGTTACAAGAGTTATGGTAAAGGGTTTGCAAGCATAGGTTTAGTGTCCTAGTTCCATACTTGACTTCCTTTCTTTAGAAAGCCAAAAGTTGTAAGCAAACCTTATACAGTTTCTTGCTCAATATCATTTTCATGCTTATTATGGTTCTTTCATGCTATATATGTTCTTGTTATTGTGTTCATGATGTTTAAAAATGGATAAAACGAGTATTGGTATACATATGTTAACTTATGACAAGTAAACAAGCAAACTAGTGATTTTTATGGAGAACCACGACCAAAATAGTATAACTATGATATTTGACACTTACTTACTGTTAAAGAGGACTTAATAAGGAAAACATAGCAATTTGAATCACCCAAAACGAGTACACGAGTCAAAAGTTATGACCATAAGAAGTTAGCGACACCAAAACGCCGAAACTGCCTAAACCCTACTGTTTGCATTCTGCCAATTTGAAAGTCCCACTTGTGGTCCGATTCATCAAAAAGTTAAAACACGAAAGTTGTCCGGAACGACGTTTTCGTTCAGGAGCAAAGAAGCTCGAGTCCTGAAAACGCTTTCTGAGTGATAATTTTCTTCAAATTCTTAACAGCCCATTTTTAGACCAAAGTAACTATATAATTGTTATAATTACATAAGACCAAGAGGTCTAATGACCTAAAGCCAAGACCACAACCATGGCTAAATCCAAGGTTGAGTCTCAAGATCATGGTAACAATGACCAAGGTCACGGCAAAGCCACGGCTAAAGACCATATAACTTTTAAAGATCAAAACTTATATATATGTTATCAAATACTACGATAGTAGGGAGCCTCATGTGAGGAGTTCATTGAGTAAGCCGTCGAGACGAGTTGTGGATTTACGAGTTAAAGTGTCCTGGCTCCTCGAACATTTACTCCATGACTTCTGAATTATGTTGGCCCGAACGGTAGTAAGAGATTTACAACCTATACATGTTTCATAGACTACTAATAGTCAACGACTTACACTATATACTAAGTACTACATCATGAACATTATGCAAGACATATATTGGCAATTCTTCGTATTCTTAGACGTTACTCCAAACCTAAGTCGCAACGTTCTATTATAGGCTGCTCTTAGAGACTTTCGCAATTCGACTACCACTTTCATTTCTCATTACATAGACTTAAGGTGAGTCATAGCCCCTACTCTTTTCGTACTTGTTTTAACTCTTTGGGGGGGGGGGGGGATACATGCTCAACTACTTGCTTACTTGTACAAATACTCAAAACATTTATACTTGATTGTTTTATACTTGATTGTCTTATACTTGATGGCATTATACTTGATTTCATACATACATGACTGTCTTTTATCTTTGGGAAGTGGCTCCCAGTAATCTTTTATCTTTGGGAAGTGGCTCCCAGTTATCTTTGGGAAGTGGCTCCCAGTTTTCTTTGGGAAGTGGCTCCCAGTTGTCCTTAGGAATTAGCTCCCAAGTGAGGTCTTCGGAGATGAAGTAGAGACTCACTACTAATTGCTTAATTGTCTTGATGAACTTATACATGTCTTTATTATACTATATGTTAGCAGTGGGTTGTGAACACACAGGTTACAAGTCTCTTATGGCGGGACTTGTAACTGAGTGGATTCACAATGCCTTTGCTATGTGAACATTCTTTTAAGGCTTTTCAACTATTTTAAGACAAACTCTATGAACTCACCAACCATTGTGTTGACACTTTAGCATGTTTATCTCAGGTTAGTAAGGCGATAGCTAGTGCGTGGAACTTAGAGTCAAGCTGCATATTCTGAAGACTTACGCTTTTATCATTTACCATTCAAAACATTTGTATACATTTATGTATCATACTTTGGAATCTCATGTTTGTAACTTTGAATTCATTAATCGAATGGTAACTTTTCAAAACGTCTCATTTAGAGTTCGTTTTCTATAACTTGTACTTTGTATTATGAAGTAGCACCCCAGTGACACAGTCTTCCGCCGCGGTATTTTGGGGGTGTTACAGATTGGTACCAGAGCCTTGGTTATAGAGAACTAGGTTGCATTTAGTGCCTAGACTATAACTGCTATATACGTTGGGACCTTCCTCTTTATTTGCCTTACACACAATACATACACATATGCTTTTTGGTTAGAAGTTTGCTTAGTTCCACGCTGTTAGATGATGTGACTTTAGTATTATAAGGAGCCCCAGAGATTCGTCGAGTCGTTAAAAACATGGAGCTCAGTAATAACTAATTAGTTAACTTGATCTTGTGACAGTTCTTGTTTGATGAGACACAAGATTTGAGTTAAATAATATTATTGCTTAGCTTTAGGGATTTGATGGCTTGATTATCTTACCATCGGCCTCAGAAGGCGGATTTTATGTTGGAAATTCTTAAGTAGGATGATTTAGAATCTCCTTATTTAAATGGATTGGGACGCCTCTTCATTTAAATAAAGAAATTGTAAATCACCGAACCATAAGTTTATGAGACCTTACTTACATAAATTTAGACGCTTCTTTATGTAAGTAATGTGTTATAAATAAGTGGGCTTAATTGTAGCCGATACAACTTCTTAACCAGAACCATAGACGAATCAGAGTGAACACCACTATTTTAGAAATCTTGAAATCCCGAATTCTCTTAGACACATCATAAGTAGTTAACATCAACTGAACTTCGGGACGAAGTTCTCCTTAAGGGGTAGAGACTGTAACAATTTGCAATTTCAGGTTAACTTTTATTCCCGAAAATTTCACTATTCACTTTTTACTATTCACTTTTACTATTCACTTTTCACTATTCATCTCAGAAATTTTTATTTCATATTCTCGTAAGTTAAACTATTTTAACGATAATCCGAGAGTTTGACGCTCGTCGGATCATTTCTGCAAAAATCACAAAGCCGTGTCCGAGATTTACTTTAAGGTTTAAACGTCATTCTAGCATCCCGATATGTCCATAAAACATTATAAACAATAGAAATATGATTTTCTCTCATTTTAGGACAATTCCAAAAGTTTTGGAATTTTACGTTTTTCAGTTCAGCGTTTTACGCGAATTACGCGTTTTAGACCCGTGTTTCCAGTTTTTAGCAGGGTTTTAGCACCCGATAGATCCTACCACTCATTTTATATTTTATTATGGAGTATATTGATAAGTTCTAGCATATTTATAAGTTTCATATTTTTTGGATACCCGGTTTTACGTTTCGTGACTTAAAAACTTACGGTTAGCAACTTACGGAGTCAAAACTAGCTACATACTTAGGATATTATCATCCAAAGACCATGACTACTCATCTAGTCACCCTATCCATATACAAACCGACTTAGGGGGGGGGGGGAGTCACCATGTGTGGTTAAATCTTGACCATTGATTCTTTAGATCATACTTAATTACAACTTTGTCACCAAGTTTATGTAATTTCCTAGCCACCTTCCTAACCTCCTCATTCATAGTATAAATAGCAAGCTAATCCCTTCCTTTCTTCATCACCAAAAACGCCACAACATAAATACCTAGCACCATGATCCTTTGATCTTCAATATACAAGTTACACTACAAAGTTCAAGGTCTTAGTATTCTCTACCTAGTTCTTAAGTTTGTTTGGTGATTCCATGGTTGAATTAGGAGCTACACAAGGTTACTAGGGCTGAAGTTAAATGGTTTTCACAAGGGTTAGATCAAGGCTAGCAAGGGTTACAAGAGTTATGGTAAAGGGTATGCAAGCATAGGTTTAGTGTCCTAGTTCCATACTTGACTTCCTTTCTTTAGAAAGCCAAAAGTTGTAAGCAAACCTTATACACTTTCTTGCTCAATATCATTTTCATGCTTATTATGGTTCTTTTATGCTATATATGTTCTTGTTATTGTGTTCATGATGTTTAAAAATGGATAAAACGAGTATTGGTATACATATGTTAACTTATGACAAGTAAACAAGCAAACTAGTGATTTTTATGGAGAACCACGACCAAAATAGTATAACTATGATATTTGACACTTACTTACTGTTAAAGAGGACTTAATAAGGAAAACATAACAATTTGAATCACCCGAAACGAGTACACAAGTCAAAAGTTATGACCATAAGAAGTTAGCGACACCAAAACGCCGAAACTGCCTAAACCCTACTGTTTGCATTCTGCCAATTTGAAAGTCCCACTTGTGGTCCGATTCATCAAAAAGTTAAAACTCGAAAGTTGTCCGGAACGACGTTTTCGTTCAGGCACAAAGAAGCTCGAGTCCTGAAAACGCTTTCTGAGTGATAATTTTCTTCAAATTCTTAACAGCCCATTTTTAGACCAAAGTAACTATATAATTGTTATAATTACATAAGACCAAGAGGTCTAATGACCTAAAGCCAAGACCACAACCATGGCTAAAGCCAAGGTTGAGTCTCAAGATCATGGTAACAATGACCAAGGTCACGGCAAAGCCACGGCTAAAGACCATATAACTTTTAAAGCTCAAAACTTATATATATGTTATCAAATACTACGATAGTAGGGAGCCTCATGTGAGGAGTTCATTGAGTAAGCCGTCGAGACGAGTTGTGGATTTACGAGTTAAAGTGTCCTGGCTCCTCGAACGTTTACTCCATGACTTCTGAATTATGTTGGCCCGAACGGTAGTAAGAGATTTACAACCTATACATGTTTCATAGACCACTAATAGTCAACGACTTACACTATATACTAAGTACTACATCATGAACATTATGCAAGACATATATTGACAATTCTTCGTATTCTTAGACGTTACTCCAAACCTAAGTCGCAACGTTCTATTATAGGCTGCTCTTAGAGACTTTCGCAATTCGACTACCACTTTCATTTCTCATTACATAGACTTAAGGTGAGTCATAGCCCCTACTCTTTTCGTACTTGTTTTAACTCTTTGGGGGGGATACATGCTCAACTACTTGCTTACTTGTACAAATACTCAAAACATTTATACTTGATTGTTTTATACTTGATTGTCTTATACTTGATGGCATTATACTTGATTTCATACATACATGACTGTCTTTTATCTTTGGGAAGTGGCTCCCAGTAATCTTTTATCTTTGGGAAGTGGCTCCCAGTTATCTTTGGGAAGTGGCTCCCAGTTTTCTTTGGGAAGTGGCTCCCAGTTGTCCTTAGGAATTGGCTCCCAAGTGAGGTCTTCGGAAATGAAGTAGAGACTCACTACTAATTGCTTAATTGTCTTGATGAACTTATACATGTCTTTATTATACTATATGTTAGCAGTGGGTTGTGAACACACAGGTTACAAGTCTCTTATGGCGGGACTTGTAACTGAGTGGATTCACAATGCCTTTGCTATGTGAACATTCTTTTAAGGCTTTTCAACTATTTTAAGACAAAGTCTATGAACTCACCAACCATTGTGTTGACACTTTAACATGTTTATCTCAGGTTAGTAAGGCGATAGCTAGTGCGTGGAACTTAGAGTCAAGCTGCATATTCTGAAGACTTACGCTTTTATCATTTACCATTCAAAACATTTGTATACATTTATGTATCATACTTTGGAATCTCATGTTTGTAACTTTGAATTCATTAATCGAATGGTAACTTTTCAAAACGTCTCATTTAGAGTTCGTTTTCTATAACTTGTACTTTGTATTATGAAGTAGCACCCCAGTGACACAGTCTTCCGCTGCGGCATTTTGGGGGTGTTACAGATTGTATTCCTTAATACCATTCATGGGGTGGCCCACTTAATTTCCCAATCCTATGAGTGCCTACTTCACTCCTATGTCGAGCCGGCTAAGAAGCTCCTAACATGGGATCATTAAAATTTACTCATGCATTAAATACAACCAATAAAACCTAGTGCACGTCAGTTCATGTTTCCTAAGACGTTCAAGCATGTTACCAATTGGAGATCTGCTAGTTTTCTTAAACCTAACATCGAAATCATTCATCCAATACAACCATAAACAAGTAATCAACACATAATTAACATCTAGGTTTCATTAGATCCAAGCAAACACAAGATAGATCTAGCCTAGCATGATGGAATTAAGACAAGAACAAGATATAGACAACCAACACATAGACATATTGATTGAATTAAAAGAATACTTATCTCAATTACACATGAAATGTATCAAGGGCTAAGAACCCTTGAAAAACCTGTAAAATTCGTGCCAAGTTCGTACTTAGGGTTTCTCCAAAACTTCTCTCTCTTTAATGTGAAAATTAGAAAACTATATATAGGAAATAGGGTCTGACGGCATCAAGAACAAATTTGTGACGCCGTCACCTCGCCGCCAAAATACTCCTCGGACTGCCTTGATCCAGATCTGACGCCGTCAAGTGTTATGTGTTTCCAGGCCGTCATGCATTTTCCTCTTGACGCCCTACCTTGTGACGCCGTCAAATATGTACTGGGCCGTCATGGAAATTACTCTTGATGCCGTCAAGATTTTCTTCTTGACGCCGTCACCTACTGTTCCCAGCATGGAAAATTAAGACTTTGGCGTTTTCTTCACTTTTATGCTACAAAAACGTCCGAATTGCTTCCTTTTCCAGATTTCACTCCCAAAGTCCCTAAAATCACAAAAGGAACGATTTATGGCAATATTTGATCAAATAAATTCGAATTCCGGCTTAAATGACCCCCTAAAAACGGTTCATTTTTCGCCTCATCATATACCCTTACACTTGAGATTTGCTTGTCCTCAAGCAAATGCGCTTTTATTCTACTCAAAATACAAGTTAGGGGTCATTTAACACTAATATAAAAGTAATTACAACAAATAATCATTCCACTAAAGACCAAAGACAAGCACGGAGGTCATACACTAGCACCTCACAAATAGTGTTTAGATACTCACATCTCTCGGGTGTAATAAAGTATAAATTACAATATGGAAACGGAAGATATCTCTCACTACCTGTCATAGGAAAATAGATTACCATAGGCTTGGGAAAGGATCAAACCTCCACCACATGGCGTAAGCACCTAGGATAAACTATCAAAGAGGTCTTTTAAAGGGTTTGTAACGTTAGGTGTAGGGATATGAAATACACGGTTTTGTTGGATAAAGGAAGTTTTACTGGTGGCGAGTTAACAATCTTGGTTAATTACATGTACAATATGGCGTTGCTAAGCCAAGACTAGACTCGACTTAAGCTAATAAATAAAAAATAACAAAAACATAAAATGAACGTAGAATAAAAAGGGATGATAGTCCGTATGTTTTTTTTCTTTTTCTTCTTTTTCTATTTTTTTTTCTTTTTCTTAATTTTTCGATTTTTTTTTTTTTTTTTTTTTTTTTTTTTTTTTTTTTTTTTTTTTTTTTGCATACACTCTTACCCTACCATCCAAAATAATACATCATAGGGAATGAACATTTCCCTTACACTTGAATCTTTACATACTTTACAATTAACTAAACTAATGACTCGAATTAAGAAAATCAAAACACTTGGAGTACTTTTAAGATTAACGCTATGGGGGTAATAAATTATGTTCTTCCCCATTACTCCATAAAATAAGTACTTTACCCATGAGTCCCAATCGTCCCAAAACAATATGTACAAGGATATGACTCGACTTAGCAACCATGTAATCAATTAGATAGTTAACTTAGGGTTTAACAAATAACAATAATGCACTAAAAATGAGCGCATACACGGAAGGTTAAGGCGATTTTGGTGTACATTTAAGTGGGGTGTAACAAATTCTTCCTTTAAGTAAAATGCTTAAAGTTAGAAACGAAAAGATAGGCTCGGAGGGGTGTACTAGGGGTTTCGTGTACTAAAAATGAGTACAACGCCAAGGGTGTGGGAAAAATTAGTTGACTTAACTAGCCAAGTAATATGACTTAAATGGTCAAGTAATTATAATACGGGTTTAACACAAGGGTGATCCTAATGCCTCTTATCATGTAGTAAATCCTACTACACGAATGTAGTCTCACTAGCGGTCTCGGGATGCATCACTAACGCAAGTTCTAGAATCTAAATGCTACCGGTACACTTATAAGCACTAATAATAAATGTTTTTCCTATCAAATCTAAAGGCGAACCTCACATATTTGGGTGGAAAATTTTTCTGAATATACGGTTATGTGCTAGTCATACAATCTCCTATCCATGAGACGCTTGCTATGGCTAAAGTGTCACTCCTAAATATTGTAAAAAATTTTAAATTTGGCGCTAAAATTACACTAACAAGTATTTATCATAGTTTTATTACACATCTACCATCAAACAAAACAAACTCAAGCGAAAGTGCATATGTAAGGTATCATCTTTTTACCCTCCCCTTACACTTAAGATGAACATTGTCCCCAATGTTCAAGTAAAGAATGTAAAAGTGAAATAAGTAAAAAGAATGAGATCAAATACTCCCCTGATTCGCTAGGTATGGATAATAAGGTGGCCAGGTTAAATCTTCCTCCAAGAAAATGAACAATCAAAGCTTCCATTCCAGAATATAAATCATCTTCTTGTCATACATAACCTGTAAATCCTGAGAAAACAAACAAGACAACCTCGCGTAAAATCGGCGGCATCCTATATAAGTTACTAAATCCTAGAAAACAAAATAAGATATAATGCTTGTGGAATGAAGTTTGCAGATTTCCTGGAGATTATAAAACTTAATAATTCACAAAAACCATAAGACTCCGTTAGAAAAACAAAACTGGTAAAATTTCCAGATTTTTACACGTGACGCCATCAAGAGTTAACACGTGACGCCGTCAGAAGTGACCTGCAGAAATTCTTATGTTAAGTTTCTGGAAAATTTCTGGAAAAACTTGGTCTCACTTCCTGGAAAATCCTGCAAAACTTCATTATGACTCAATACAGGCATTTGACTCTAACAAATACGAATATACATGTTCATTTAATATTGTGGAGAATCATGATCGGTTTGTTTCTTAAAAACATATTTGGGGTTTCCCCTTACACTTATCTTTTGCAAAAATACTTTTAGGTGGAGTTAAGACTAGGCCAAAACAACAAAGTAAAGTATTTTCACTCTTTAATTTAGAAACATGATCAACCAACAATAAAAATAAAGCATGCATACGGAAGCAAATAACAAATAAACAAAAATAAAATTACACAAAACATGGGTTGCCTCCCAAGAAGCGCTTTTCTTTATGTACGAGTCTTGTAGCTAGACTCAAGGTCATGGGTTACTATGTGACCTCATCGTTGGTTCCACTTTCTAGGTCGTCTTCTAAACCAGTTTTGTATTCCGGACCTAGTTGCAAGCATTCTTTGTAGAAACCAAGCATCCTATTCTTTACATACTCTACTCCTCTACATCTATCCTCCTCATTCCTATAATAAGCCGCTTGCTTGTGTTCCTTTTCGAAATTAGAGAGAAGGCGGTATTGCTCAATTTTGTAAGGCATTTGATAGGCAACCTCATCATTCTCTTCCTTGAATCTAACTATCCCTAAAGTCGGATCATAACTCATCCTAGTGGCCTCAACAAATGGTTTTCCAAATATTATTTGGCTTAGGCAAGCATCTATCACTGGACGAGTGTCTTCTACTATCATAAAATCGATCTCATAAGTGAGATTTCCTATAATCACATGTAATCCCTTTACTCTTCCTGCAAAATTACTTATCAGATTCGTATTGGGCATCATCCTAAAATTAAGTTGCTTATTCATTACCCAATTTTAATAAGTCCTAGTCATGATGTTTACGGGAGATCTAAGATCAATGTAAGCTTTCCATATATGCATGTGCCTGATATTGCATGGTATGTTAATGTTAGAGGGGTCTCCCATTTTGATAAGGGGTGTGCCAAGGATATATGGTCTCTCGGGACTATCGAATAAATCCTTATGGTATTCCGGTTCTTCCTTGGTGGGCAACTTATCAAAGTACTTCTCTTTAGGCTCTACTTCCTCTAATTCCTCTTCCTTTTTAACCTCAACTTCCCTACTTTCATCCCTAGTCTTGGTTTCTATTCCAACTTCATCTTTGTCACTCTCTTCTATCTCCTTATCTATTGGCTTAATGGTGACAACATTGACAAAGTGGACATGTTTGGATGATGAGGGGTCCTTAATTTGGATTCCGTTATTGGTGTCCCTAGTGTCCTACCTAGGTGTGGCTAACGCTTGGTTATTGAGGGCCTTCAACAAGTTGTCAATCTTGTTGGTCATCTCCGTTTGTTGTTGGTTGAATTCGGTTTCGAACCTAGCTATGCGAGCTTCTTGAGATGCCATGAACTTAGACATCAATCCTTCATGATTGTTGGTACTACCATAGTTGTTAGAAGGATTGTTGTTGAAAGTACGGTTGGAGGGTGGACCGTTTGGTTGATAAGGATTAGGCGGGTTGGAAGAATTGGGTTGATTTTGTTTCCACCTAAGGTTTGGGTGATTTTTCCAAGAGGGATTGTATAAATCACCATAAGGGTTTGGCTCGGGCTTGAAAGTGTACCACTTATCTCCCGCTTCGTCGGTACGCGTGGATGCGTAGTCCGCAAAAGCTGTTTCGGGGAGTTCCACACAATCACGAGTGTCGTGGGAACCACTACATAATTCGCATGAAGAAGTGATTTTGTTCACTTTGCTTGAAGGATTAGGAGCTTCGTAAGATTTCATGAGAAACTTGACTTGGTCCTCAAGTTCCATGATCCTACGGTCGGGAGTGCTAGAATTGTTCGAAGGCAAAGATATTGCCTTGACCGTTTTGTTCAAATCACGGGGATCATTCCAACTTTCGTTGTCATAGAGAGCAAGATCTTCTATGAGTTCCCATGATTGTTCCGCACTTAGATCACGTAGCTTACCACCGGCCGATTGGTCAATGGCTCGCCTCGTGGAGAGATCGATATGGTCATAAAAGATTTGGACTTGGAGTCAAAGATCTATGCCATGATGAGGGACTTTTTGGAGTAAGTCCTTGAAACGAGTCCATGCTTCATAAAGAGATTCATTTTGACGTTGTTGGAACATCAAGATGTTATTTCTAAGTTTAGTAGTTCTCCCCGGTGGGAAAAATTGAGCAAGGAAACGAGTGGTGAGATCATCCCATGTGGTGATGGATCCCGCGGGTAAACGGCAAGCCATTGACTAGCTTGATCCCGTAGAGAGAATTGAAATAGGCGTAATCGGGTTGTCTCTCTAGTTTCAACACCTAGGTCTATGGAATCTACACTTTTTAGGAAGTCCTTAAGATGTTGGTTTGGATCTTCGGAATGAAGTCCATGGAATGCACATCCGCTTTGCACCAACCGGATGGTGTCGAATCGCAAGGGGGTCACATTGGCTCCGGTGAGCTCAATGGTGTTTCGGTAGCCTTGATGGCTAGGTCGGGAATATTCTCCTAAGGTTCGGGGTCTAAGGGGTTCTAGTGGTGGGTTTTGTTGTGGTGGGATGACGGGTTCAAGGATGTTCCCATCGTCCATGATGTCGGGTGGTGAAGAGTTACGAACAAAATCACAAAGAAATAAGATAGACTAAAGAAAACCTAAAAATAAAAATAAAATCTTACTAGAAAGGAATCTAGCAAGTAGACCTAATAAAAAGAGATTCTAACCTAGACAATAACTATTCCCCGGGCTGCGGCGCCAAAAACTTGATACGTGGGAATCGCACCAGGCTTTACCTCTCAAGGGATCTTGAGAAGCTTACAACCCCCACCAGGCAGTGTACCTGATCATTGTAGTATAGTATAGTGACAAGTACCGGGGGATTGATCGTTCAGCTAGGAATAGTGTCGCTAGGATTAGAAAACCTAAATACTAGTTCTAAAGATGAGAGATGATTATTTTTGTATTTTTTTATATTTTTTAGAAAGCAAGTAAAAATCTCGGGTTTGAAGGATTTGGGCGGAATTAGTTGCTAATCAACTAACCCAATTACTAAAGATGCAATCAAAATAAAATACTAAAAATGAAAATAAACTAAATTAGACTAAGGTTGAATTAAAAGAATACTTATCTCAATTACACATGAAAGGTATCAAGGGCTAAGAACCCTTGAAAAACCTGTAAAATTCGTGCCAAGTTCGTACTTAGGGTTTCTCCAAAACTTCTCTCTCTTTAATGTGAAAATTAGAAAACTATATATAGGAAATAGGGTCTGACGGCGTCAAGAACAAATTTGTGACGCCGTCACCTCGCCGCCAAAATACTCCTCGGACTGCCTTGATCCAGATCTGACGCCGTCAAGTGTTATGTGTTTCCAGGCCGTCACGCATTTTCCTCTTGACGCCCTACCTTGTGACGCCGTCAAATATGTACTGGGCCGTCATGGAAATTACTCTTGACGCCGTCAATATTTTCTTCTTGACGCCGTCACCTACTGTTCCCAGTAAGGAAAATTAAGACTTTGGCGTTTTCTTCACTTTTATGCTCCAAAAACGTCCGAATTGCTTCCTTTTCCAGATTTCACTCCCAAAGTACCTAAAATCACAAAAGGAACGATTTAGGGTAATATTTGATCAAATAAATTCGAATTCCGGCTTAAATGACCCCCTAAAAACGGTTCATTTTTCGTCTCATCAACCGCTTGCTCTAAGGTGTTGATTTTTGGAATAAGATTGTGTTATTATTATACGAACATGAGGCCATTATGTTCCACATGGACCTCACACGACACTCTTCTCCACCTTTCTGGAAACACTCCATTTTGCCATTAAGACAATAATGGCAGATCTACATTTTCAGTGAATAATGTATCTACCAACACTAAAATTCCAATTAAAAGTTTGAACTAAATAAACATATCACAGGAATGCGTCCATGTTTATTTGAATGTGATGGTATGATGCAAGAAAGAAGTCACATATCCTATTAAATAGCAATAAGCAATATAGCATGTTGTTTCATGTTGAAGCTCACATGTTGAAGTTCTATACAAATAGTCGTGTGTATGAATGTTTTTATGGTTGGGTTAAACTACATAAGCTGATAAGCTTTATTGATACAGTAAAGGTAGGATGTGAACCATAATGTGTTGTTGCCTACACTATGAAAAGTTATCACAAACAAATGTTTATCTCCATCCTTAAAAAATTAGAGAGATTTTTTTTTTTTTTTTTTTTTTTTTTTTTTTTTTTTTAATTAACAACATTGGTGCAATGCACGTAATGTAGGAACACTGTCATGACAGTTAATGTCAAAAGCTTATTTCCATAACCAAAACAATAAGCTTTTGTGATCGTTTATGAGCTTTAGGATGTCAAGCCTTTGATCTAGGAATTTGGCTATTACGAGCACAATGATAATATTGACGGAATATTCTATGAAAGAAACAATATTATCACAACAAGGTTTTTCTAATTTCTCCGTTTGTTATTCCAACTAGCCCCAATGCTATGTGATCAAGTATAGCACGGTTTACAATCTAACAGGGATCAAAGATCCTTGAGGCTAACCAAACCTAACAACAACAGACCCCTCGTCTGATGTTTCCACACACACTCTTCTAAGTGCTTTACATTTTAACACACTTGGAGTTGTTGTAATTTGTAAGTACGAAGCACTTTGGTGATGTTCACTTTGTTTCACTGTGAAGCATACTTTTTATCTAAGGGTGTGATCTCCTTTTTATAGAACAAAGGAGATCATTACAAAATTGATAAGCTTTGTCATCTACTATCTAGCTTATGACTAGGATGTCAGTCAATACGTATCAATGTTTACAACTCATTTAGAGTGTTCAATTTGATGACTGATGAAAAATATTATCTAGAGGATATACTTTGACTTTTATGCACATAATATCTTCTTTCATCCTTATCCATTCAGTAGTATGACTCATTGATCAGTAGTTTCATTTGTACTAGCAGCAGAAACCAGCAACAGAATTGCACTAGCAGCATTCATCAGCAGAAATGCATCATCAGCAGAATTGCACTAGCAGCATTCATCAGCAGAAATGCATCATCAGCAGAATCCATCAGCAGAATTGCATCATCAGCAGAAACATACTTAGCGTATTTTGCTTCTCATTTCAGTATTCCTCATGTTTCATTCTTCTTGTTTCTGATCATCAAATCTATGGAATATTTAATTCCTAACAATCTTCCCCTATTTGATGATTACAAAACAAAAACATTCTTGTACGAATTTCCCTAGACGAAGTAGAGAAATTGAGATAACTAAATCTCACCATGAATGAAACTATACTGTCTTCCCCTTAATTTATGCTATCTACCACATCTCTTCCCTTTTTGTTATCAAGAAATAGAGAATATTACAAATATGATCTTTACAGCTATGAACTAATACTACACATCGAATCTATCCTTCTATTATCTCAAATTACCCTCCATTAAGTTTTCCACACTAAAAATGAACTTGAGATAGTAAAAATCTAAACCATCAGTAGCAATTAACAGTAGTAAGAATCAATAACTTTCCCTGTGGTGATGCACATATATAATAAATGGTTGAACACTTGAACATTTAAGCTTCCCCTGAAACCCATATGTTAACCATTTGAATCTCCATTTCTATAGGCTTTTATGACTGATGAAGAAAAACCAATCATTACTAACTTGATGCTGAAGTGAAAGAAACCAACCTTGTGTCTTATATCTTGTACTAAATCTGACTTCGAACGTATACCCATCCTTGATGTATAGGGAGACTGCAATCTCATGACAATAAACTCATCTTCTATGAGACACTGAGCACTACAATGTAACTCCTTTAAGTGTTTGTCATTTCGTAGTCACTTGAACGAACGAACAAGTTATCTTTAAAGTGTACACATCACCTTAAGATATGATAAGAACACAACCTTGAAAAATTTCATTTCATTTTCAAATAAGAAACAAATAACTTTCTTTACCAATAATAACTTGATAAACAAGCCTTTTTATCTTTTAAGAACCAACTCTCTTCTGTGTGTGATTCTTCCCCTTTGTGTGTGTAAACCAAGAAAGAAAACCAAAAATTCGACCATACCTCAACTGTTTCTGCAGCAGTTTTTAACGATGCATATCTTGCCATCTGAAGCTTAGATTGAAGATACCTCCGGTGAGAATCTACCTTGATATGCCAAGAACCTTCAACAAAAATTTTAGCCCAAATAAACGGTTAACAAAGGAGCTATAGCTTTTGTAAAACTGCTTTTCAGAAAGTTGCGAAAAATTAAGCAAAAACGAATTTTTCTTCTTTCTTCATCTCTCTTTAACAAAAACCTTTTCTTTTCCTAGATCCAAAGCTCCCCTCGCTCTGATACCAATTGTGAAAATATTATTTCTATAACCAAAACAATAAGCTTTTGTGATCGTTTATGAGCTCTAGGATGTCAAGCATTTGATCTAGAAATTTGGCTATTACGAGCACAATGATAATATTGACGGAATATTCTATGAAAGAAACAATATTATCACAACAAGGTTTTTCTAACTTCTCCGTTTGTTATTCCAACTAGCCCCAATGCTATGTGATCAAGTATAGCACGGTTTACAATCTAACAGGGATCAAAGATCATTGAGGCTAAACAAACCTAACAACAACAGACCCCTTGTCTGATGTTCCCACACACACTCTTCTAAGTGCTTTACATTTTAACACACTTGGTGTTGTTGTAATTTGTAAGTACGAAGCACTTTGGTGATGTTCACTTTTTTTCACTGTGAAGCATACTTTTTATCTAAGGGTGTGATCTCCTTTTTATAGAACAAAGGAGATCATTACAAAATTGATAAGCTTTGTCATCTACTATCTAGCTTATGACTAGGATGTCAGTCAACACGTATCAATGTTTACAACTCATTTAGAGTGTTCAATTTGATGACTGATGAAAGATATTATCTAGAGGATATACTTTGACTTTTCTGCACATAATATCTTCTTTCATCCTTATCCATTCAGTAGTATGACTCATTGATCAGCAGCAGTTTCATTTGTACTAGCAGCAGAATCCAGCAGTAGAATTGCACTAGCAGCATTCATCAGCAGAAATGCATCATCAGCAGAATTGCACTAGCAGCATTCATCAGCAGAAATGCATCATCAGCAGAATCCATCAGCAGAATTGCATCATCAGCAGAAACATACTTAGCGTATTTTGCTTCTCATTTCAGTATTCCTCATGTTTCATTCTTCTTGTTTTTTATCATCAAATCTATGAAATATTTAATTCCTAACAGTTACATATGGACAAGCCTCTTTTTTTACGACGAACAAGAAAAGTAACTTGCTTTTAGCACTAAAAATGAACCACGCACTACAATGTTAATATGTGCTTGTTACGAGTACATGTTAGCTGTCTAAAATACGGAAGTTCAATTAATATGTGCTTTTTGGCACAAAAAATCAAGCATATACTACGATATTAATATTTGCTTTTTGTACGAGGAAGTATTGGTTGTCTAAAAAATCCATTATACAAAGCTTAAAAAAAATAAATAAAATAAAATAAATAAAAAAATAAATAAACTATATACTCAACAAAATTGTTACATCTACCTAAACATTAACGAAATTCTTCTAACAATCAACAAAATTCTCCCACGGCACCCCAACTTATAGATTGTTGTATATTTAAGCATCACTGTCATATTTACAACTCAACAATTTACACAAACATTACGCAATTAACAATTAGATAAAATATGTGTGCATCGCACGAGTTCTGAATGCCTCATCATAAATAAGTTTAAGTAAATGCAAATTAAATTATTGGTTATGCTTTTTCTTGAGTATAAGAATGATAATTTAGAGCAGGGGTGTCTAAAAGAACCAAGGAAACAAAAGAACTAAGGAACCGTAGCGGTACCGTACTGGAACCGAACCGTATATTAGAACCATGGTATGGTTCTTGGTTCCTAAAATTTAAAATTTTAGGTTCTCGGGACGGTTCGGGTCGGAACCGTCCGGCTCCGGTTCTTTACCGAAATAACCGACTACTTTAAAAATATGAAATTTTATAGGGTTTATTTGAGACATTGTGTAATGTGTATAGCATTTTAAGGAGAAAAAAATAGATAAATAAATAAATAAATAAATAAAAGAAAGCCTACTCATTATTAAACTGTAACATAAAAAATCTAAAACTTAAAAATACATAATAAAATTAAAATCCAAACTTTTAATCCATTCAAAAATAATCATCATCATCATCATCATTTATCAACATGAAAGTATGTTTATCTTGAGATCATTATCGTAAATTTGATACTTACCTATAGTAATAGAAAAATCAAGTGAATTATATAATGCAATAGGTGACGAATGACGAATCTGTAGTTAACAAGTATAATGGGTTGAAAGTATGAATGCATGTTATATTATATAAAAATGTTGATCAATTGATGTTAGATTACTTCATGCTTTTCGATTTAATATGATACGCAATATTTAATCAAGTATACTAAATAACTAAATCAAGTATATAAGTTATTGTTTAAGTATAGAATAGTTAATCATGTACATTAGTTAAATACCATGTGTATTTGTGTTGTTATAGCATTATTAGCATGTCTTTATGAATGATCGACGACGAAAAAAATAAATTATTTAAACACTTATGTTCTTGTGGGAATTACCTGAAATTCCCATACCGGAACCGAGTACCGTACCGGAACCGTACCGAAGAACTTGGGACGGTTCTTGGTTCCACTTTTTCCATATTTTCGGTTCTCGGTTCTTTCAAGACGGTTTCGGTTCGGGACGGATCCAGTAGCATGGACACCCCTAATTTAGAGTGTTCAATAGTTCAAAAAAAAAAAATATATATATATATATATATATATATTTTGAGATATTAATGGTATAGTTTGTTAAGGTGGCGAGAAAAGAGAAAAGAAGTGTTGTCCCGAGATAATGAATTCAGGCCCACATAAAACGAAGATACAATCGTACAACATCTACCAACGTGCATTCTTACTGACTATTACCACCAATCACTCGTTTTTTTCAATTCTAATGTTGCCGTGTATTGCGGTATTCTGCTAGTATAATACTATTTTTTACACGGGTAGATTTTAGGACAATGTTGAAGATAGAAATCTTTAACATCCTTAGCCGCAAATATCGGACGGTGTCTTCATCTGGAGTTCATGTGGAGTACATATCCGTCACAAGACCCACCGGTGCTTGTCACGTCAACTACATTGAAAAAATCTGCAAGCCTTACATTCTCACCATCCGAAGAAACCAATGCTTTGTCACGTACTTGTAATTGTTTGTCGATATGTTTTAGCCCATGTTGCCCCATTGATTAGCAGTTACGGGCTTAACCCACTTAGATGGTTTCTAGATTAATTATTCCATGATTTTGTATGAGGAATGAAAGGATGGCTAATTAGTAAACTAATATGGTAATGAGAGCCTAGCGACTAATCTGAAAGTCAAAGAGGTGTATTACTAATAATTTGAAGGGTCATGATCACACTTATAATGATCCTTGGTATTCTACTCCTATCGATGCTCAGAATTGTGATTATATTTCAGATGTTTGTGTTTACAAAGGTCCAACGGGATCGTGGTGCTTCTTCGTGTTGGCTACTCGAAATATCGGATATTGGATTTTTCGGATTATTTCTTATTGTATTTTCGGATGAGATGTTCGAATGCATATATCTTTGAACACCATACACAACCTCACCAGTAAAAATTGTTGTGATTAAAGTTTAATCATTTGTCAGGCCATTGAGAAATAAATATTTTGTTTGAATAGGGGTACACATGCAATATTTACCATTTAAATGTACTTATTTATCTACGTTTTTTTTTGAACATAGTATCTACATATTTACTTGATCATAGATACAATCATACAATGGATACGACCTGACATTCGTGTATTGAACGTCTTAAGCTACCTCAGGTACATATGGACCATACATAAAGATGTCATACCCGCTAACCATAAAGATCTAAACTTGTTTGGCCAAACAAAACAATAATGAGTTTACACTATAAATAAACCTACTCACTTCTCTCCTTGAAATAAACCTACTCACTCTGGAAGAGAGTGATGAATTGTCTTTGAAAGTGTTGGCATTCCTTGTGAAGCTCCAGTTTGGTCTTCCATCGACTTTCCTTGATTAACCCGTCCTTTCGTATTTGGTGATCTAAGTTCACGGACGTACTTTTCCTTGTGGAGTATTGCTGCAAACCTAAAATATTCAAATGAGAATACATTACCATTCCATTCTTAAGATACACATGACATGGTGGAGTCATTTGATTAAATAATGTACTACTTTTTTAAAGCCATCTCGTTTGTGGTGTGATGGTATGGCTCACATATGCCCGTGCCTAAATTCACTCTCGTTACAGGTTTCTTCAACAACTCCACCCCTACTTTTAGGAGATTATCCAAATTTTCCGGTGTAGCCAAATCCATGGCAGCTAAGTCAACACTTAAAGTGTCATCCTGAAACATAACAAAGTACTCCGTAACAATAATTTATTGATTATAGCTTGGTCTGGTTCAATTAACTTGGTTGTGTTTCAAATTCATTGCCTTTTTTTTTTTTTTTTTTTTTTTTTTTGTGTTAAATTGACAGATGCTTTTAATAGATTGTCGTCCATGTGACACTGATAGGGAAAAAAGTCGAATTTTTAAAGGGGGACTTATAGATAGCTTCATAAATTACGTGTTTGAGAGCATTTAAATAGTAGATTCTGGTAGCAAGCATTGGATAATGTGCAATGTTTTTTTTTTTCATAAACCATTGTCAGGGAACTATGGAATTTTTGAAGTTTAGGTTAGCTTATTTTAGTTCAACCCTACAATAGTATGGTTGAACTACATTCATATGCGGTTAAAAAGAAAATGTATAATATAATATACCTGAATTCGAAGATAATTTTCCTCTGAATGAAGGGCTTGAAAGACTACAGAAATATAATAGTTAACCATGTCATCACTAGCCTGAGTAAATACGTCCACCAACGGAGTAGAGCCACCACCAGCCAACCACCCTAAGATGCCCCAACTGGATGACTTGGTAGCATCATACTTCTCATGAAATTCAGGAGACCCTGTTCCTAATGACAACACTAGAAATCGGCCATATTCAGTTGGCTTTATCGGGAAAAAATGGGGACTTCCTTTAGTTATTTCCTTAGTTACTTCACTTATTGCCACCAAAGTCTGTCAAAAAAACATATAATCAGATTAACTTAAGCAAAATAAATTAGGAATTTAGTTTAATAGATGCTTTAAAACAAATATTTCGGTTGTTTATTACATCTGTTTATGTAATAATGGTTTATACATTAAATAGTAAACTAGACATACCGGATTGTTAGCGGCCACTCCACCATCGATAAGATTGAATTCTTTTAGTAACTTTCCTTCAGAATATTTGGTCTGAAACGAATGTGAAGGAAGATAAGTTGGGGCTGCTGATGTTCCAATACATATGTCGAATAGTTTTGCATCAAGGCTTGGGGTTGTCTGTAACTGATTAAACACGATAAACAATATTAGTTCTTTATACTTGTCACATCTAATATTAAAAAATATTGACCGATAAATTTTCGTTCCTTATTCTCATCATTAAATATTTTTGTCCTTTGGAAGACAACAAGTTGAAGGATTTGGGTGCCAAAGGTGGGTAGATTTCGTACCTGGTAGCTTGAGAAGATTGTAGGCTGTAGGGATTTGATGTCAAATGTCGGAATCACAACATTTGTTAACGTATCATGAAGCCGATTTTCTTGTAGCTTCTCTTGAATAATATTGCGTAGGTATCCACCATCATATTTTGGTCCCCATAAAGCTTTGATCACATTTCCAGCAGGAGCCAGCGGATTGCTGCATAAAGGAGATTATTTGCAACAGTACAAAAAACTGATGACATGTCGAAAAATATATGATACAATAACCTTGGTTGCAGAAAGGCAGCTAAAAAGGCACATTTCTTGTGGTGCAAAAAGAAAAAAATGTCTACCGAAAGATAGCACCGGAAAAAGCGGTTATTTATTTATTTATTTTTTTAATTGCGCTGATAAGATCTTTGACAACTATATTAATTAGAAGTATTTTAAAACTGCTCTTAAAGTTGGCATTTTCCTGTCTACAGCCAAATTGTAAGAAACCACAAATTGATTGGTTACTTGTTATATCGACAAATGGGTAGTTTCAACAAGGTAAAACACAATAAAGAAATCTTTAGATTACAGAGTTTACATGAGAATGCTTAACATTTTGTGGCATGGAGAAGCGTCACACAGCCATAATTGAAAACAAAAAGTTACAAGTTGTTCTGTGACTAATATACAGGGATAATATCTTTACAAGGCATCGTACTTATCCAAAAATACTCTTCTGGGTATCGAACAAATTTTTTTGCTTATATGGGTACTGAACTTTTAATTTTTGACTTTTTGAGGTACTTTGTAATGTTTTTGCCTCTCAAATTATTACAAACCTAGAGGCAAAAATGTCACAAAAGTACCTCAAAAAGTCAAAAACTGAAAGTTTAATACCTCAAAAAGTCTAGAATTGAAATTTCAGTACTCGTATAAGAAAAAAATTTGTTCGATACCTAAAAACGTATTTTTGTACAAATACGATGATTTATAAAGGTATTATCCTAATATATATTACGAACCTGACATGTGGGAAAATTTTCGGACAATGTTGAAGATAAAAGTCTTTAACATCCTTAGCCGCAAATATTGGGTGTCCCTCTTCATCTGGAGTGGTTAACATAGCCGTCACAAGACCACCCGTGCTTGTTCCAGCAATCACATCAAAATAATCTGCCAACCTAGCATCCTCTCCATCTAATTTCTGTCAAATTCGAACAAGGTTTGAAAATGGATGTATTATGGACTTTTAGAACGAAATTCACAAAATAATTAGGGCAAATAATAAAAAAAAGTAATATACTTGCCACAATTTCATCGAATGGGTAGTGAACTATTTTTTTTCATTTTTTTCAAATTCATCATCTTTAGGGTATTTTGTAAAAAATTTGGACAATTTTGCCCCTCATAGCTAACACAAATTTTTTTTCCCGAAGGGCAAAATTGTCCAAAATTTTTGCAAAATACCCTAAAGATGATGAATTTGAAAGAAAATTACCCTCAAAATGAAAAAAAATAGTTCACTACCCATTCGATGAATTTGTGTCAAGTATATTACCTTTTAATATCATTTGCCCAAATAATTACTCGTAACCTTCTTCCACATAAGTCGTTTTATAAAAAAAAATTATATACTCATAAAGTGTACCTGTAGCTCGGTTTCTAAAAATTCAAGGATCACACTTGGAATGATTCCTCGCACTCCACCCCCATCGATGCTGAGAATAGTGATTAAATTTCCGTATGTCGGTGGTTGCAAAGGTGACCGTGGTCCTTCCTTAAACGACATGGTTGGTAAGATGCTTAGATATTATAGCTTCTTGATTTACTAATAAAGTAACTTGTTAAAAGATAGTGAGTTGTGAGGATGTTATAGTCTTGTTATATACTTGTATAAATAGCAAAATATATCTTATTGTAATATTAGTAATATTTATTGTTTTACAATACTTGCTGACTAATTTCTGGAAGTTTCAATGCTTAGGCATTTCAAGTGGGACAATGAGGGTTGTATGTCAAATGTTGACTTAAAGTCGAGAGAAAAAGGAAGTTGCATGGCATGTGATACTTTTACCCTAGCTGAAGATATATGAAACTACATAGACGACATACACACATGAGGTTCAATGTATTATGTATGTATGTCATTTTAGAGACATCGTTTTCTAGATGTAATTATACTATACAAAGCGTGGAACTTGTACCAAAATCGCACCAATAATTTCCAGTCTATGAAACACCATAGACGAAGTAAATGTTAGTGGACTAGTATAGTTTGTATTGAGCCGAGCCCGTCTAGCCTTTTAGTATGATGTATTTCTATTTGTATTTATACTACATAACTTTTTTGGGAGCCGGCATTATTCCGAAATCGCCGCCTTGTAGGTCAGCTTGAGGGAGTGGGGCGACTTGGGTGCACTGTGGAATCGCGGCTTGAGCCGGCACTGTTCACAGGCCGATCCAAGTCAAGCCGTCGACTTAGAGGGATTAAAATATGCTTAGTGGGTTTATTCGTGGCTTCTCCACTGAGCTGCCACTTGATTTCGTGGTTGGGTGCATGTTGTACACCTATATTCCATTATCAGTTCTAGATGTTTTTACGGGTAATGTGATTCTAATTTTTCATTGTTTGGTTTTTTTTAGAAAAAGTCACACACACACATACGGTAGGGGTGTAGGTGATTTGACACGAAATTTACCCTATGTAATTGTTGTCCAGAGGTTGTTGATATAGTTGGTTTTGTGGTTGATTTAATTGTCGTACCTATGTGAATAGCAAGTTATATCTAAATGCAATATGGGTCATGGTTGTGGGCTTTCACTCAGACTATTATCAGGTAATGTGAGTGTTTATGTGATTGTTATTCGAGGTTTGTTGATTTGGTTAGTTTTGTGGTTGATTTAGTTGTCGTGATTATGTGAATGGCAGTTTAGCTACATGCAATAGGGATCATAGTCATGAGATTGCACCTAAACTATTATCTGGTAATGTGAATGTTTGATCTGCATTTTTTGAGGTTCTTGTTTGGCAAATACTTAGTCGTGATGGGTCTGGGTTGAATCTGAATGAGTGGTGGTTATTTCAGAGATCGATGTTCAAGTGTTTCGTCATTGATTTCTTTTTTAAAGATTATGTATGATGTTAAATAAACTAAACTTATTGTTAGTTGCAGGTAACAAAATGAGGTATGTTTTTTTGTTGTTGTTGGTTTGTGTAAGTTTGATGATGATTTAAACGGGTGTGTTCCATGTGGTGGTTCATTTTTTTTTTACTTGATTTAGTTTTCTTTTAGGTTTCTTTGTCTTAAATTTGTTAAATTGTTGCAAGTTCGAGTTACGTTCCTATGCTCCTTAAGCTTCGGATGTTTTGCGTGTTCTTGGTTTCTGATTTATTGTTGGCAGCCTTTGAAGTTAGGTGGTGGGTAAATGATGTTCATGTATTTTGCATAATATGTAGTAGCAAGTAGTTTGTGATAAATATGCTTTCTGATATGGTAATTCTCATATACTATCATTTTATATAAGAATCGTTACTTAATCGTTTATTTTTGTGATTCTTATTGTTTATGTAGCAATTATGGATAATGAGCACGTATCGACATTATTTGGATCATAAATGAAGAAGGTAAAGAAATACATGCTAAGCTGATATCATAAACGGTGTATGTAACAACCGGAATTTTTGTATTTAACCATTAACATGAATATTTTTACTTTGAACATTTACGTGCATGTTAACTCATAACCGGGAGGCTATCCCGCGTATAACAAAAATGTCATTTAACGCGTACCGACACTAGACTAAAGTTAGTCTACTCATGACAAGTACACTACGAGCATTACATAAGTCATATGCATTTACATTTATTATTTTTATGTAACATATTTCACACCTCATGCATGCATAATAACTCACCACCTTCACATTATACCCCTAACATATACAACTCACCTCTAATAATTCACACCTCATGGTTGCCTATTCGGATGCTGATTGGACAGACTGCCCAACTACTCGTCGTTCTACTTCAGGTTATTGTGTTTTCCTTGGCAACAATTTGCTTCCTTAGTCATCTAAGAGGCTGAGTATCGTTGTGATGCCAATGTAGTGGCTGAGATGTCCTAGTTGCAGAATCTTCTTCGAGAGCTTCACTCTCCTTTACATTCTGCCACTGATAACGTCAGTGTGGATTATTTATCTTCCAACCCCGTGTACATCAACGCACGAAGCATATCGAGCTTGACATTCACTTTGTTCGAGATCATTTTGCTACAGGACAGGTTCGCGTTTTGCATATTCCTTCATGCTATTAGTATGCTGATATTTTCTTCCGTATGGCCTGTTTATGAAATTCGGACTTGTTTAAGCCTTTTGCATTTTCCGGCTCCAATTGAGGAGGGCTTTTAATGAACTAGTATAGTTTGTATTGGGCCAAGCTCGTCTATCCTTTTAATATGTTGTATCTCTATTTATATTAGAGTAAATTACATGGTTCGTCCATGTGGTTTGAGGTAAATCCCTAATTGAGTCCCTATCTGTTTTTATTGCATGATTGATCCCTATATTGAAACTATTTCATACCGTTCGTCCTTATCGCTAACTGTTGTTATCTTCTCCGTTAGCTCTCAGTCGTCAAGTGGCAACGTTAGTCCATTAACCAGAAGATCGTCTACAACGTTAGTCCTTTATACTAACAGTCCTTTCTAATTAAATAAAAATTTGATTTTCTTAGGTAACTCGTCCGTTTTCATACATTTTTATCCGCTTTCGTCCATTTTTATACGTTTTCGCCCATTTTTATACGTTTTCATCCGTTTTACTTACATTTTCGTCCATTTTTTTTACGTTTTATCCCGTTTTTACACATTTTCGCTCGTTTTTATACGTCTTGGTCTATTTTTACACATTTTCGTATGTTTTTACACGTTTTTGTCTGTATTCACACGTTTACGTCCGTTTTTCTTACATTTTCGTTTGTTTTTTACACAATTTCACCCGTTTTGGTACGTTTTCATTCGTTTTTACACGTTTTCATCCGTTTTGCTCATTTTTGTCCGTTTTTATACGTCTTCGTCCATTTTGCACGTTTTCGTCCATTTTCACAGGTTTTTGTTCGTTTTATACGTTTTCATCCGTTTTCCTTATGTTTTCGTCTGTTTTTATATTTTCGTCCGTTTTATAGCTTTTCGCTTGTTTTGTTACGTTTTCTTTTGTTTTTATACGTTTTCATTCGTTTTTACACGTTTTCGTCCATTTTTATAGGTTTTCATTCGTTTTTAAAACAAATGAAAACGTATAAAAACGAACAAAAATGTAATAAAAAAGGATGAAAACGTATAAAAATGGACAAAAACGTATAAAAACAAAGTAAACATAAGAAAAATGGATGAAATGTATAAATTGAAAGAAAACATGTAAAAACAGATGAAAACGAATGAAAATGTAAAAAAAATGAGCGAAAACATTTAAAAATAGAAGGGTACCCGCGCAATGCGGCGGCGGGTACCCTATGACCATTTTTATGATGAAATACAATTCTTTTTCCAACCATTACATAATAATTCAAATACATTTAAAAACATTACAAATAAAACTTGAAATATAACTTAAAAACATTTACCCTGTGTGTTTAGTATTGGTGTTTTTAGGTTTGTTTATATACGACTGAGGTTTGGCTATTACAAGTTTTGTTGAAATGGACAGTATAAATATTCGAAGACAGTTACAAGTCGACACTTAAACACATTTAATTTCCAGGATGTTACAATTCTGATTTTTTAATAGCAAAATTAATACAATTAACTTTGGGATGAAACCTCTTTATATGTAACTTTCTTTTTGTGGAAATGTTTTTGGTCTTATTTTTTAAGACTTCTAAATTTAGATGTCCTAAATACATTATAATGTAATATAGATAGACAAAAATGTATGAAAACATAGCAAAACTTGCGAAAACGTATAAAAACAAATGAAAACGTATAAAATGTAAGAAAACGTAACAAAACGGGCAAAACGTATAAAAACGGACGAAAACGTGTAAAAACGGGCGAAAATGTGTAAAAACGGATGAACACGTATAAAAATGGACGAAAACTTATAAAAACAGACAAAAACATAAGATATCGTATGAAAACGTAACAAAACAGGCGAAAACATATAAAAACTGACGAAAACATAAGAAAACGAACGAAAAGGTATGAAAACGGACGTAAATGTGCTAAAACGGACGAAAACGTAAGAAAACAGATGAGTTACGTAAAAAAACCAATTTTTTTTATTTAATTAGAAACGACTGTTAATGTAAAAGTACTAACGTTGCAAACGATTGTTTGGTTAATGGAATAACGTTGTCACTTGACGACTGAGAGCTAATGGAAAAAATAATGACAGTTAGCGATAAAGACAAATAGTGTGCAATAGTTTCAAAATATTTATCAATCATGCGCCAAAAAAAAAATAGAGACTCAATTAGGGATTTACCCTAAAACACAGGGACGAATCATGTAATTTACTCTTTATATTATAAACACTCTCTCATTTTTTATATAATAAAACAACACCCTCGTATTTCAAAAAAAATATTATTTCCTTATTAGGTAATATTTTAATTATTGTTTTTTAACTTATAAATTTATGAATTCGTTTGGTTGATATACTACACAAGTAGAAGATAAATATGTGGAAAACTAGAAGGGGGGGTTGAATAGTTTTGCTTCTTTTTCGTTTAATAAAAATTTACTTTCAAAGAATTGATGGTAATTTGTAAAAACCTTTGAAGCTAAAGTATAGATACAAATTAATTCACATATGTCACATAGATACTACTTATTTAAAGTGTTGAATAGAAATTATAATTTCATATATCTCACTTAAATATAAGTTTGTATTTATATATGTATATGTGTTTTAATGATTGTATATACTTTTAATTTACTAATGTATAATTAATGTTTTGAATGGAACCTAGTTTGATCTTTATGTGAAACCAATATATGCACAACACACAGTAGTAATAATGTACGAGAAGCAAGTAAGTAAACAAGTAAAGAATGAGGGATGGAAAGATCAAACCGAGAGACAAAGGATTTATAGTGGTTCGGCTACAAGGACACCTTCCTTGCCCTACTCCACTCCCCGAGCACCGAACTCGAGAGTTTTCTTCACTAAGTCAATAACCTCCCTTATGGCGGAGAAAACCGTATACACCAAATGCTTACACCCAATTAACGACACAAAGCAAGATGTCGAGTTCTAATCGTAGCTAGAACCAATCTCACACCAAATAACACACCACAACTTCTTCACACCTTTAACTTCTTCAATAAGTCTTCACACCACGAGTATCTTCACGCCTTCACAAAATTCTTCACGATTTCAATGTCTTGCAACTTCACAACTTCAAAGCACCTATGTATTCACAACTTCAAGCCAATAATATCTTTCCACCTTCAAGCCAATAGAGTCTTCACAACTTCAATCTACTAATGTCTTCAAGTCTTCTCCACTTGAAAGCTTCACTTTCTTCACAACTAGTCACTATTGCCACTCTCTCCTATCTTCACTATTATCCAACACTACTTCTTCACTTCAACTTCCACTACACACTTACAACAATTCTAGATTCTACAACTAAATCTAGCAAACTAATACATACACCTTATTCACCAAAATATGAAAGATCAACAAGATGAAACAAACAAACAACTTAGATAGAAAGATGATACTAAGTTGTAATACTTCTAGTAGAAGTATTCTTCTCTTTGCACTTGTGTGTTGAGGCTTGAATCACTTTGAAACAAAGATCAAAGTATATAAGATCAAAGGATTTTTAGAGGATTGAGAAGGATGTTTAGATCAGAAAGTTTATAGTGCAAAAAGGTGAGAAAAATATGTGGAATGATCCAATATTTATAGGGCCAGAAAATACTGTTCTGGAGCGTGCCGGTCCCCTTAATTAGAGGGCGGTCCCCTTAATGATTAAGGGGGCCGCCTAGTATAATTAAGGAGGCCGCCCTCCTGAACGTTGGATTTTCTTGTCCTTTTGTGAGGGGAATTTTTCTGGATTAGATTTTCCATTTTTGGTTGAAAATTTGAATTCACAAATTTGTAATGAATAAAACATATTCTTTTAATTCCAAAAATGTTTTACAAAAGATATAAAATGTTTTGTAACATTTTATAATTATCTAGTGATTAACAAAAATGTTCCTTTGATCTTGTAATACATTAAACACTTTGTTTATTCATACCTTAAGTGATTTAATGGTAAAGATGAGTATTTACTACTAAATACTTGTTTATGTCATAATCTTTGGTTTGATGAGTTTTCGTTTTGTGATTATCAAAACATAGAGATATCGAAAGATATGAATAACGTTTTTAGTCATTTATTTATATCAACAATCTCCCCCTTTTTGATGATTACAAAACCTAAACTCATTAAATCCAAAAATTAATTTTTAGACAAGTATTTAGTGAGTTTATATTCACTTCTCCCCCTTTTTGTAAAATCAAAAAGGTTTAAGCCAAAAGGAAGTAAGCTCCCCCTTGATGTATGCTCCCCCTCGTTTGAGGGCAACAAGGGTTCGAGAATTGGAATTCTTGCAAGAAAGATATTAGAAGCACAAGCATAGCACAAGCAAACACATATATCATAATACCAACAAGTAATAAGCATGGCAAAAGATAATAAGGAATACATATTAAGTCATTCATTGATAGAAAATGATTATGTCAACCCATAATCATTGTTACAAAAGCCATAACTATAGAATACTAAGACTAAGTATAGCATCCTATTGTGCTAACAAGGAGTGTCACCAAACTTTCTTGAATCCCAAAATGGTTGAAAGGTTTTATTTGAAAATGAGAAACATAAGCATATAAAATGCTTGGTGGTTTAGTGGAGATAAACTTTTGGTTTCATGGATGTTGGTGAGTTTGGAGATGTGGAACTTGTAGGTGGTGGGCTAGAGATAGGGTTTGTTGATTGATGGTTTTGATGTTGTTCAAGTGATGATGTTTGTTGAGATCTTGTAAGAAGATACTCAATCCAAGTGAAGTGCTCATTCAAAGCAATGGTTTGTTGTTGAAGGAAAATGCAACAAGGGCAATTGTTGACATGCTTCTCAACTTGGTTGATGTTATGTGGTGATGATGGTGAGCTTGATTGGGGTGGATCCAAATTGCGTTGAGCAAGATGTAATGCTAAAAGAGCACTAAGCTCATGAGCCTCTTTTAGCTCCTCAACAAACTTCAAATGTTCGGAGGAAGGTGATGATGGTGGAGCAAGATGGTTGTCTTGGGTGAAAGTTTGAACATGCAACATAGGAATGGCATGTGAGGTTGTAGGATGTGGTGGTGGTACTCTTGGTGGTGGAGACATGGTTGAGCTTGGGTAGTCATGAAAACATGAAATGGGTGGAAGAGGTTCTCCAAGAGTGAGTGGTGTTTTTGTTGAATGAGCAACATGTGAAGTATTGATTGAGAAATTGGGATTGTTGTTTTGGGATTGAGCATGCTCATCATAAGAAGAAGCATGAATGAGGGAATGAGTGGGTGATAGGTTGTGAGATGAGTCATTATTGTGGGTTTGAGGTTTAGTAGTTGGTTGACTTGGAACAACATCACTTGAGTTATGACAAGAATCAAGTTTCCTCCTCCAAACGGGTTTGACGGAGATCCTTGCGGTTCTTGAAATCTTAGGTTTTTGTTTGTTGGGAGATGACATGTTTGGGTGTGATGGCATTAATGATGGGAAGAGGGTATTTATAGTGTATGAGAAATGTGGTTTAGGAAGGTAAATTTTAAGGGATAGCATGGGACAAAATATGTTTGTGAATTTTGGGAAGTATAGGCTGAAATGGGTCAAAAAGTGATAAAGAAAACAGTATCCCCGACCATCAGATGGCCGGTCCCCTTAATTAGGGGCCGGTCCCCTTAATCATTAAGGGGGCCGCCCATCTGGTGATTCCCAGAATGCCAGAAATGGGTTTTTGGCAGAAAATTTTCAAAAAGGTTGTGTTTTTGGATTTGGATTCAAGTAAGTTCAACTCTTTGAGGCAATATAGGGCATACTATTCATGAATGTAGAGAGTGATATAGAAATAGTTGAATTAGGCAATTAATTTATAATAATCATGCTATCTAATAATTTATCAATTAAGATATGCAACTAAGAAGGCAATAAATCAAATAAGTAACATGAGTAACTATATGAAGATGATAACATTTAGTCTAGAGCAAACATGTTGATGATTGTTAACAAGTAACAAATAGGTGGATATGATTGTATGGACTTCAAGACTTGTTACAAACAAGTTCCATATGGGCAAGCTATGATTCTCATGAGATGATTTGATGAAATTGTGAAAGTCATTTCCAATTGAAGTGTATGACATATGTGAGAAAGTCAAATGTGTTTTAAGCAAAACGTTTTTAGTTTTATTCAACAATGTTTTGAAGTAAATTTAAGTGTGCATTACAATAACACAAATTGAGTTTTGTTTCATAACGCAAAAAAAAAAAAATATTTCAATCTTGTTTTTGATTAAAATAATGGTTATGAAAGAAATTTTAGTAAAGTAAATTGTTAAAAAAATTTCATTCAAAAAGAGAGAAGTTTTAAACATGATGTTTTGATCATGATAATCAAGAAGTTGCAAGTGAAGGATTTTGAAATGGAAGCTTGATTGGGCCTAAACTAGTCAACTTTTATTAGTCAACCACTTGTGAATGGTTAACCGTAAAAGTCAAACTAATCAAGCCAATTCTCCGGTGATAGTGTAGTGTGTCCCCGGGTCGTTATGTCCCAGCGAGATTGAAATGGTGCTTTGGAAATCGTTTATGAATGAGTGGGACTGAGTACAGTAGCCCAGATGATATGGAATTGATTTTGCTACTGTTATTTTGGTATTGGTACACAGATATAATATTCACAAAAATCAGATACCAGATATATGCACGTATTTGCAATTCAGATCATGTAACAGACAGAGAAAGTGAGATTTTGGTATTTAACAAACTACAGGGGTGCTTTTGACACTTTTTGAAACTTAAAATTAAAAATGAAAATGAAATTATAAAAATGATTAAAATACTATTTAAATATTATTTAATTAATTAAACTATTTAAAATCTAAATTAAAAATCTAATTTAAATTAACTAAAAATTATAACTATTACAAATTAAACTAAAAAGTTGCAAAAATATTTTCTAAACCTAAATTAGAACTTGAAGAAAGTATAAAAAAATAAAAATAAATGTTTTTGTCTTTTTGCGAGTTTTTTATAAATTGAAAACTATTTTACTTAATTAAACTAATTAAACTACTTTTAATTAATATTAATACTAAATTAACTTAGAAAATTACAAGAAAATTTATAAAATTACTTAACCATCACAGGAATCCTAAAAAATTATAAAAACTCTAAAAATTATGTTTTAAGATTAAACTAATAATTATTTACCTTTTAATTAACTTAATACTAATTTAAACAATTAAAATAAGAAAAATATAAAATGAACAGTAGAATTTCAAAATATATTTTATAAAAGTCTAATATGCTATATTAAAGCTAGGAAAAATATAAAAACTAAGTTTTACCTTATAAAAACTAAATATGATATTTAATACTTAATGTTAATTATTAAACAAGAAAACTAAAATTAAATCTAATTAATACTAAATGACAGAATAAAAATCTAGAAAAATTTCTAAAATTACTTTTCTATAATAGGTAATTAATAAAAATATAAAAAACACTAAGTACTTAATTAAAATCTAAAAATGAAAATTAAAATTAAGTTGAATTAAATAGAAACTATCACTTATTTTAACTTTGGATTTTTTGGATTTTTCTTTTACAAACTTGTTTTACTACTGAAAATAAAGAACTTTTGTAAACACACTTTTGAAAATAGCTTAAAAATAAGCTATAAGCACCCCCTTGGCTTACACAGTTGACTTATGTTGACTGTGTGGTCAAATGAGGTCAACTGGCTTTGGGTGGGGTCCACAATGGTTAAACTTGATTCAAGTAAGTTAAACAAACTTAAATAAGCCAGAAATAACAAACATGAACCACAAATAAGCTGTATACAATCAAATAAGCACTTTGCAAATCTGAGTTTCACTCAGATTATGGGACAGACTTAATGGCTAATTCCAGGTGGGGTCCACTGGGTTAGGGGTCAAACAAAAGGTCAATGGTTGTACCCTGGTAGGAGGGGGGTTGGAAGAACCCAAAACCTTGGTGTGGGGACCACTGAGGTGGCCACAAAAGACCACCAAAGGTGGTGGTTTGACTGAGATCTGCTACACAGAGCAGAACAGCTGCCCTGCAGCTCACTTCCAAAGCTTATGGAAGCTTATAGAAAATTTGTAAAAATCAAACAAGCTTGGATTACGGAGGTTTGGGTGGTAGATTCTAACCAAAAAAAAGTTTCAAGCCCCAATTCACTTTCCTAAATTCTAGAAAATTCACCCAATTTTGGTGTTTCTGCAAGAACAAGTAATTTTGACTTTTTTGATTGATGCCTATAGTTGACTAATATGAACTTTAATCCTAATTTTCTACTTGATTATGATGTTTTAAGATGATTTAAGCCCAAATTACCCTAAACCACTCAAATATGATTGGAAATGGGGACTGAGCCACACTTTAACCAATCAGAGAGGGTGTAAGAGAGCTGTTTCTAGGATTTTGACTATTTGATGCACTAAACTTGCTTTTAGGTCTTGTTCTGAGATCATGTGACACTAAGAAACATATGTAAGCAAGAAATAATGACAAGGACTCAGCTAAGCACTCAGAATCATATAAATCCAAACACTACTTAACTTAACTGATTTTGAAATAAACTTAACAAACTGAGATAAAAGCTATACCTATTAATTAAGAACTACTAATTATGCTAAAAGAAAGTAAAATGGACAGCTTTAAACTACTATTAAGTACTACAATTGCAATTTAAAAATGAAAAATGAAATGCTTACAACTTTTGCACTCCTGCCAAATTCATGCACCAAGGACCATGAAACCTTTCCTAACATCCCCCATGGGATACTAAACCAAGGGCTTCCATTTCACACCTTGCTCCAGCTGTAAATTCCATGAACACTGATTTTGACTTTAGTTGACTTTTTTTTTGGTATTTTGAATTTTTTATCACTAAGCTGATTTGAATTGTTGCTAATAGCTTATATAAGCTATAAGGGAGCTTATGTGAGCCTAGGAGTCCAGTACATTACACACTAACTACCATTAAACTAAACAGCTTTTTGAAACTTTGAAATAAAATTGCAATAGATGAAACAGTTAAGGAAACTTGAAATTTATTGATCAAAGAGAATTACAATACATGAAAGATGATTAAAATACTGCTTAAAAGCTTTAAATTATACTAAGAACTTGAAATTGCATTTAAACGACATACATAAACTAAATTAACTAACTGAGGCTTCCTTGTGCTTCCTCTTCTATTTATAGTTGATAATTAGGGTTCCCAGCTGCCCTCTGATCAAATCCCACCTCTTTCTTCAATCTTTGGTCTACTGAAAAGGCTCCACGTGTTTTGGCGGGAAAAGACGTTTTTGCAAATTGCTTATGATAGCGTGCAACTGGGGGAGGGGCATTTATTGTGGTTGGCTTGGGTAGGTGTAGGGGGTGTTGTCATTAATTGTGGGGGGTCATGGCTTGTGATTGGTGGAGAAGGGAGGCTGAGCAAGTGGTGGTATTGTGAGGAGGGAAAGCTGGGAAGGGGGATGGTGGTGTTTGACTGGGGGTTGACCAAGGGGGTTATTTAAAACGGTTTTGTGGTTTGGACTATGGTGTGGGCTGGTATTTCTTGGGCCCAAAGAAAATAGGATAGTGGTGGGTTGGACTAAGGGATTGGGTAATGGAGTAGTTTTATTTATTTTGGATCCGGTTTGGTTAAATATTTCACAAGGACCTTTTTTGTAATTTAACGAAAGTTTGGGGGTGGGTTTTGGCATCTTTCCAAATTGTTTCCAAGGGTATTTTGTGCCATATTGTGAATAGTGTGAGGGTTCCAAATGATTTTTTCCAATTTTACCTTTCCAGGGACTATTTCTGCCAAACCTTATAATTCCAGGGACCAATCATGAAACTTTTCCAAAATTCCCATCCAAGGACCATTCTTGCCAAATATGAGTAACACAAGGACCAAAATTGATTTTCTCAAAGATTTTCATATCCCAGGGACCATTTTTGACAATTTCCAAAGTTCAGGGACTAAACTTGACATTTTGTGAAACTTTTCACCAAAGGACTAATTATGTAACTTTTTGATTTATAAGGACCTTTGGTGACTTTTTCAAGTTTTTAGAATGACCAGGGACTAGATTTGACAACTTTTGAAAGTTGGGGGACTGAAACTGCCAATTATGCAAACTTTGTGCGTTTTTCATCTGTTTTTGGTATTTTTGCATTTGAGACATGTAAAACACTTTCCTGGGATATTTTCACTATTTTGATTCATTATTGAGTGTTTTTGGATGTTTTGGCAGCTCAGAAATGGTAAAAATGATGAGTATTTACACACTCATCAATCCCCCACACTAAAACATTGCTAGTCCCTAGCAATTTTTTGAGAAAAACCTGATGGATTTGAGAATCTCTTTACCAAAAGCCATCACTTCTGGAGTAGCCAGGTGTAAGAACTGTGGCACACCTGATAACCGTGTGATTTTGAGCAAACCACCAGCTGTCAACGGATTTGATTTGTCTTTACCAAAAGCCGTTTGCTTCTGGACTAGCCAGCATCTTGATGGACTAAGTCAACATCTTGGTGAGCTGATTACCAATCATGGATTTTCCACTGCCTTTACCACAAGCCATAATCTTGTGGGCTAGCCAACTCATTCGCTTATGAGGATACGGGGGAGCTGAGGAACCATGCAATTTTTGGCAAATTGCCAGCCATCAACGGGTTTGAGATGTCTTTACCAAGAGCCGTTTGCTCCTGGACTAGCCAATCCCTTTGTCATTTAGACTTTGGCGGACTGATAACCACAAAAATTTTGAAATAAAGTGAAAAATTTTGAAAAATTTAGGCCTAAAAACGGGGGTACTTAGAAAGTTTTGTGATAAAATTCGTAAGAATTCCCCCCCCCCCCCCCACACACTAGAACTGAATAGTGTCCTCAATATTCAAAGTCCCGGCTATTATGTCGAATCTCTGAACGGAAAAAGTTAATATTCGATGCTAACTGTGGAAATATGGATTTTATTTTTCACTTTATTTATCTGTACATATAATCACACTTTTTTTTTTTTGGAAACATATTTACTTTTCAAACAGGTGGGGGACGGCCACTCCCCCACACTAGGGTGGTAGAAAGTAGAAAGAAGTCAGAAATACGGGTGAAAACCCATATATGTTGCTAATTTTTGTTCACCGAGTCACTAGCTTGACTCGATCCCCGAATTCATTGGTCCATGGGGAAAGTTTGGAGATCTTGGACAACCATGGGTGGTATGTCCTCTCCAAAATAATGTTTCAATCTATGACCATTCACTTTGAAGTTGGGACCTTCGGGTTGAGATAACTCAACAGTCCCGTATGGGTATACTTTAGCAATAGTGAATGGTCCAGTCCATCGGGTTTTTAATTTCCCCGAGAAGATCTTTAATCTTGAGTTGAAAAGAAGGACTCTGTCACCGACGTTAAAAACGCGGTTCTTAATTTTAGAGTCGTGAATCTTCTTTGTCTTTTCTTTGTTGATCAAAGAATTCTCGTAGGCTTGATCACGAAGTTCATTTAATTCATTGATTTGAACCTTACGGTGATCACCCGCTTTATGAAGGTCGTAGTTAGCATGTTTCAAGGCCCAGTAGGCTTTGTGCTCGAGCTCGATCGGTAAATGACACGCTTTCCCGTATACAAGCTTGTATGGAGTACACCCGATGGGTGTTTTGTAAGCTGTACGGAAGGCCCAGAGTGCATCATCTAGTTTATCCGACCAGGAAGCACGGTTTTCACCTACTGTCCTCTCAAGAATCCGTTTTATACCACGGTTGGAAACCTCCACCTGCCCACTTGTTTGTGGGTGATACGCGGTAGAAAGACGATGAGTAACACCGTACTTAAGCATGACTTTTGCAAATTGATCATTGCAAAAGTGAGTACCGCGATCACTAATGATGGCACGTGGAGTTCCAAAGCGAGCAAAGAGGGATTTTAAGAATTTCACAACAACTCGGGCATCGTTAGTGGGTAAGACCTTAGCCTCAACCCATTTTGACAAGTAGTCAACAGCCACGAGTATGTATTTGTTTCCATGAGAAGATGGGAATGGCCCCATAAAATCAATGCCCCAGACGTCAAAGATTTCACAAACTTGAATGGCATTTTGTGGCATTTCGTTCTTTTGTGAAATATTTCCGTGACGCTGACAAGCATCACAGGCTTTGACTAACTCGTGGGCATCCTTATAGATTGTGGGCCAATAGAAACCGGAATCAAACACCTTTTTGGCGGTGTAGTTAGGACTATGGTGGCCCCCGGTGGGTCCAGCATGGCAAGCCTTGAGAATATCAATGGCTTCCTGTCCGTATACACATCGCTTGATGACTTGATCGGCACAGATTTTGAAGAGATAGGGGTCGTCCCAGAAGTAATGTTTAACGTCTTTGAAGAATTTTCTCTTATGTTGGGACGTCAACCCCTTCACGATGAAGTTACCCGCATGGTAATTTGCAAAGTCGGCAAACCATGGGGTAGTAGAGTCACCACGAAAAGCAACCGCATTGAGTGTCTCGAGAGGAAATGTTTCATTTATTTCCTTTTTCTCGGACACATCCTGATGAGGGTTTTCTAATCGTGAGAGATGATCAGCAGCAAGGTTCTCGGCTCCTTTTTTATCACGGATAATGATATCAAATTCCTGAAGGAGGAGAACCCAACGGAGAAGCCTTGGCTTTGCATCTTGTTTTGCAAATAGGTATTTCAAAGCCGAGTGATCCGTGTACACTACGCATTTAGTCAAGATTAGGTATGACCGAAATTTCTCAAAGGCATACACCACAGCTAGGAGTTCTTTTTCAGTGGTGGTGTAATGACCTTGAGCCTCAGTCATAGTTTTGCTTGCGTAGTGTATAGGCTGAAAGTATTTTGCTTTACGTTGCCCCAAGACCGCACCTATGGCAAAATCACTAGCATCGCACATAAGCTCAAAAGGTTGGTCCCAATCGGGGGCAACAAGAATCGGTGCCTCGGTAAGCTTTTTCTTTAATGTTTCAAAAGCTTCGATGCACTCAGGAGAGAAGATGAAAGGAGCATCCTTCTCGAGGAAATGGGTCATAGGCCGGGCAATCTTAGAAAAATCTTGGATAAACCTACGGTAGAAGCCGACATGACCCAAAAAGCTCCTAACACCTTTTACGGTGGTGGGATGAGGTAATTTGGCAATGACATCGATTTTAGCTCTGTCAACCTCAATCCCGTCTTTTGAAATTTTATGGCCGAGGACAATGCCCTCCTTGACCATAAAGTGGCTCTTCTCCCAGTTGAGACTTAGATTCGTTTCTTTGCAACGTTTAAGCATCTGTTCCAAGTGGGAGAGGCAAGTCTGGAATGAATCCCCGATGACTGAAAAGTCATCCATGAATACCTCCATGGTTTTCCCGATCATGTCGGAAAATATAGACATCATGCACCTCTGGAACGTGCCTGGTGCATTACATAAGCCGAAAGGCATACGTCTGTAAGCAAAAGTTCCGTAGGGGCATGTGAAGGTAGTCTTCTCTTGATCCTGGGGATCAATGGGGATTTGGAAGTAACCCGAGAAGCCATCGAGGAAGCAGTAGTATTCATTACCCGCAAGTCTTTCGAGCATTTGGTCCATAAAAGGGAGAGGAAAATGGTCTTTACGGGTGGCTTCATTTAACTTTCGATAGTCAATACATACACGCCAACCCGTGACCAAACGAGTTGGAATCAACTCGTTATCCTCGTTGGTGACAACGGTAATGCCACCCTTTTTGGGAACACAATGAATTGGGCTAACCCAAGGACTGTCAGATATAGGATAAATCAATCCCGCATCAAGAAGTTTAAGAACTTCTTGTTTGATAACTTCGTGGATTTTGGGATTTACCCTTATCTGATGTTGCACAGCTGGCTTAAAGTCATCCTCCATTAAGATTTTATGAGTACAAAAGTTCGGGCTTATGCCCTTAATGTCAGAGAGTTTCCAAGCAATTGCTTGCTTGTTTGACTTAAGAACCTTTAGGAGTGCAGCCTTTTCCTCATCTTTTAAGTTTTTGGCAATAATGACGGGTAATTTATTATCACCCTCCAGAAATGCATATTCTAGATGAGGAGGCAAGTCCTTGAGCTCAACCTCGGGAAAGTCTTCAGTTATTTCAACATTTTTGACTTCCGCTTTATGAAGTATTTGTGGAGACGGAGAGGGTGAAGGATCGTCATTTAACAATCTTTCAAGGAGAAGAATATCCCCCTCCGGGTCAAGATAGTTTTCATCAACCCCACTTGGGATTGAGCTATCTTGAGCAAGAAAAGCCTCGACCTCTTCCAGAAGGAAGTCACTTCCCTCAAACGGAGTGAGGGAAGGGGAAGGGTCGGAAATGATAGGGTCAGTAGAAAGACTGCCACTGGATGAGAAACCAAGAACCTCTTGAGAATACTCCTCAGACGCAACATCGATGACATCAATTCGGTTAACCGTTTCAGCGTCATAGTTGGAGGATTATCTTGAAGTCTGATCAAGATT